>CAXKVI010000001.1:91821442-92421442 GCA_964058755.1 Campiglossa producta
CCCAGCCTTAGGGATAAACACTACCGTGGCGCTTCTCCGAGGCCAGGTCGTGAGACCGCTGCCACAGACGTAAAGATACTGGTTTTCATATCAGAGGTTGATGGGAGTTTAGCATCCGCCGTTGTCCGCTTAGCTGGGTTGGCAACCGCACTGGTGCTAGCTCCCATCAAGTCAATCTTACTCGATAGAGGGTTGGTTGACCGACTCGTAGTTGCCATCGCTGTCGATCCCCCCCTTGATTGTGGAACGGAGGTTGTCCTCCGGCGTTGTTGTTGCTTTCTCGCCTGCTCCTCCATAGCTCTCCTTTGCTGAGGAGTGAAATTTGGCGTTGTTTGTTTTTTTTTGTTTTTCGTTTTTATTTGCGTTATTTGAGTTCATCTTGTTCGTACGACCCATCGCCGGACAAGGCCACCTTAGGGTCAAGAGAAGAGTAGGGGAAAATGTGTCGTCCGCCGCGGCAGAGCCCCGTACCGCGGTAAGGCCATGCTTACTCTCTGAGGCGACCCGGTATCAGAGAGGCTCCGTTCAAATACAGCCACGATTTGCCTCGCGGCTGCAAACGTCCAATGGGCACGTGGTCGCATAACACCTTGGATTGGGAGGGGGAAGATCTTTGTCGTCGCGCCAGAGAGGCTAGGCTGCTCTCGTGATGAAGTGCCGTACGGAGCTATGATCACAAGGGCAGCGTAGCCCTGTGGCTATCGACTTAAGCCCTCGTACCGCGGCAAGGTATCCACCCTTCACGAGGGTAACAACCTTAGACATAAACAAATAAAGAAAAAAAAAAAAGAAAAAAACAATAAAAAAAATTAAAAAAAAAAAAAAATCTGTTGTAGATATATCCTGATGTATTGTCGTCAGCTTTTCTGTTGTACTACTTTGCTGCACCACCCTAATGTGAAGATTGTTTGTATGGTATCACTTTATCCAAATTTGCATTTGTCACGAGGGAGTCACTTACTTGGTTTTGTTGTGAACGGGGAATATGTACATATATTAGGAGAGAGTTGAAGAAAATTTCAGATAGTCTCCTTTATTATATCGAAAATTGTGCATGACATGCTGATTTCTGTGCTTCCCGAGAATTGGGTGTGATATTTTTATTTTTTCTTTTAGATATTTATATTTGTTTTGTTCTTTGTTTTTGTTTTTTTTTTAATTATTTTGCGCCCGTAGCTGGAGTTTTCAAATTCCGCCTCAATAACACATTCATTGACATATAGCGTTACCCGAGTAGTTTTAACTTTTGTTTTCGCTAATGGTTGTTTATTTACTACTTGTTTCTTTTTTCTTTTTGTTTTTAATTTTTGTTTTGTTTGTTTGCAAAACAATTGATTTTAGTATGTGACTGCTGTACTTTATTGCTTGTATTTATATCATGACTTTGTTGTGTGGTTGGAGTCCGGTTTTTTTTTTTTTTTTTTTACAGTCAAAAATTTTTTTTTTATTTGTCTTCTTGCGACTTGGCTGTTTTTCTTTTCTCTCTTATTAAAACACTTTATAGTGGCGTTATTAATTTTCAACTTGCAATATTTTTTAACAACTGTACCTATTTGTTTTTTGTTCTTAAATTTTATGCATTTTACAATATACGAAACAAATCGTTTTTCGTTTTACAAATAATGCTTAAGAATCTATTGATCACGAGCAGATTTATTGTTCACTATAATTTAGTATTAATTTTCTTTACTTTTTATAGTACAAGTTTTTTTTTTTTGATTTACATAGTTTGCAATGTTCGCGACTTTTAAGCGATTTCACCGACTGCGCAAATCAGAAAAACTTCATATATTTAACTTAAGAATTAATTAAATACACAAAGGTTTAGCTTGACGTCAAGCGTCGAGGTTTTAAAAAGGTACTTGAAAATTGAGCAGAAAATTTTTTTTTTGGGAACTAATTAGCACATAAATAGCACATAATTCCTGGCATATCGAATTTGAAATCCGGCGATCGGGGATTTTGACCCTCCCCCCCACCCCCACAGCCTCTGTTTTTGAGACACCGAGCAGCTTATCTTGGAGCACATAAATAGCACTTAATTCCCACACACAAAGTTTTTTCCAAAGCTACTCCTTTCGAGGTTTTAAAAAAGTACTTAAAAATTGAGCACAAAAAATTTTTTTTTGGGAACTAATTAGCACATAAATAGCACATAATTCCTGGCATATCGAATTTGAAATCCGGCGATCGGGGTTTTTGACCCCCTCCCCCCTACCCACAGCCTCTGTTTTTTGAGACACCGAGCAGCTTATCTTGGAGCACATAAATAGTACTTAATTCCCACATACAAAGTTTTTTTCTAAAGCTACTCCTTCCTACTCCTTGACGTCAAGCTACACCCACCACTTTCGAGGTTTTAAAAAAGTACTTAAAAATTGAGCACAATTTTTTTTTTTTTGGAACTAATTAGCACATAATTCCTGGACTTTCAAATTTGAAATCCGTCGTGGGGGGGGGGGGGGGGGGTGCATCTTGACGGAGCTACAAAAAACTCAACAAATATGTAAAAAATATGTAAAAAATATAATAAAAATAAGCCACATTTATGAAAATATGCATAAAATATGAAAATATGTAAAACATACTAGCTAAAAAATAAATCTATATTTGACATAACCAACTTACAGCTTCGTCCGAGGTTTCTATGATGTCAAACAAAAATATGCACTTACATACAATTCCGAGCTCTGATTATATATATAAAACCTGATCGATAGCAGATATGTAACAGAGATCAGCAGATATATAGCAGATCGATATCAGATAACGAGCAGATCAGTATCAGATTAAGAAAAAAAACCAAAAAAAAAAATGGATCAAAAACTACTGAAAGATATTGTGAAGACTAGAGCGATTTTAAAACAAAAGCTACGAAATATTTAGACATATGCATATTTAAGCTCCTTTTCTCCATTAAGGAAACATTATTTAATAGCAATGAATATTAAAATAAATTCAGAAGGTAGATTTAATATGTTGGAAGTTACACTTAAACCATTAACAAACCCCTTGAATGAAATTATTGGCAGTTTAAAACATAAAAAGCATACATTCCAACCAACTCAATACGGTTATGATGTTTATAATAATGATGATGATGGTGATGATGGTACTGAGATGGATGTCGATGATAGAAGTGATAATTTTAGCATCAGGTTAAACGATGATATTCAACATAAGCGAAAAAGATTAGTTAGTAGGAGAACTACTTTAAATCATTCATTCATTACACCCATAAAAAATGAGACTCAAGATAATTTTATATTTCATAACACAACGCATCCACACAAAACAACCCAAAAATGAAAGTAAGGATTAAGCAAGAAAATTTAAAGTGAAACGAAAACGAAAGAGTTATATGCCATATAATGGTAGAACTAAAGAACTTAAACGAGATTTGTCACAGTTTGAGGGGGTAATGGAAAACCATGCAGAAACAAACAATATTTACTTAAAAAAAACCTGTAAATAAAACAGAAAAGCGGAAAATTGAAGATGAGTTGAGTAGTGAGTGGAAAAGTAATGTTGAGATGGATAATTTTTATGATAATTTTGATGATATAATGAGTTTCCACCCACAACACTTCGGGATAGTTTCCTTGGATGACCTAATTCCTCCGTCTGTTTTGATATCCGCGATGATCTCTGAGTGATCGCTTTGCGTATAGCACTCACTAATCTTCCACTCACACAGCCTGTAAATATTGGCGCTTACGAAAGTGATGTCAATAGTAGAGCCGTAGCCATTTCTGGAAAAAGTGTGTTGCTCGCCTGTGTTAAGGAGAGCTACGGCCAGGCACGCGAAAGCTTGGAGCAAAGCTCTACCTTTCGGTGACGTTCGCTGTGAGCCCCACTCGACTGCTCATGCGTTGAAGTCGTCCGCTATTATGAGCCGCTGCCTAGAGGCCGCATCTGTGGATATCTTTTCGACAATTTTTTCGAAGATATCTAGCGGAGTGCTGGGTGGTATGTAGTAACTTATACGAATATATCGCCTATTCTGCAACACGAAACCCCTTTCTTTAAGTATGTGCTCTATGTAAATTGGACTCTGTCCACAAACCATATAGCGGCCTCGCCGTCTGAGTCAGGCAGCCAATTTGCAGACCTTTCTCTGTATGGTTCGTTTAGTAAGGCTACATCAGTTTTTAACTCGCTTGTTGTCTGCGCTAATAGGTCTTGCGCAGCTTCACAATGATTGATATTAAGTTGGACCAATCTCATGACAGCCTTTAGTTTCTGGACCGCCTGGCGATATATCGGGATAGGATCCTCATAGGCGTCATTGACCGAGGTAACGAAAGCTGGGCCATCCCTAGGGACCAGTGGCGGTACGTCCGGAACGCTATCGGTAATGCCCTTCTAGACATTAGGGATGAGTCTCCGGGTGCCACGCCGATGGTTTCTGATGCGGGATGGCACCAGGGCCGAATCAAGGTATTCGCTTGCGAGGGTGCAAAAACTGTTGCACTGTACAAGGCAGCAGCTGCAAGACTGGGTGAGATCTACCAAGGGGCAAGAATCGAGGTTGTCGGCTGGAAGGACATCCCGGCTCGGCCAAGGGCAAGAGCGTGGATTCCCGCTATCCCTGCTGAACCTGAGAGAATTCTCAGGATGCTGAGGATCATGAACCCGTCTCCGGTGCAATGGACGAGTGCACTACGGCATGGGTCAGATCGTGATCCACGTATACCGCGGCGATGCACAGCGCGCTGCTATTTCGGCTGCACCGGAGGGCTCGGACATCGCAGTGCCGGTAGAGGAGTCGGAGATGTCCGACTCGGAAAGTATGGTATCTGCCACGTCAAATGGCGAAGGAGCAGTGAACAGCTCGGAGATGGGAGACAGCCCGCTGGACGGGGAAGACCTCAACGTCACAGTGATAGCAGCTAATCCTGAGCGCACCAATGTCAATACTGCCACAGTTAGTAGGATCTCGGCTACGCCAAATCGTGGTCTGAACAAATCGTCGTTGAAAGATAAGCCTCCAGACGAGGTGGAACTCGACGATACGGCGGTGGCAGGGAAGTCTGAGCGCTCTCATGTTGGTGGTGATTCAGATAAACCTGCACAAATCTAAAGCAGCCTCGGCTGCTTTAATCAGTTGTCTTTCTAAAGGCGACATAGATGTGGTCCTCATCCAAGAAACCTGGGTCAACAGCTCAAGGATTTGCGGTTTGGGGACTAAGGGTTTTAAGCTAATCCAAGCCAGCGAGGGGGGCAGGGTTAGAGCCTGTATTTTGGTTAAGTCTGAGCTGAATGCCTTTCCCTTGCCCAACTATACCAATGGTGACGATGGCGTCGGTCTATATGCCCTACGACGCCGAAGAACCTCCGCCACAGAGGGAGGTAAAAGACCCGGTGGCAAATTTTTCCATGGGTCATTTTATTATCGGAACTGACGCCAATGCTCATCACGTCCAGTGGGGAAGCTCCGATATCAATGCTAGAGGAGAGTCGTTGTTTGATTACACTGGTTTACAGCCAAAATGCACCAGAGACGCCATAGTGAAATTCCTATGGAAAATCACCTCCTAATTCCGAAAATCAAGGTTATTTTTACTTGAATGGTACCGTTTTTGAGATATTTACGATTTACCGTTATTTCAAAAAACAAAAAAGATGGCTCCACTTAATCGTGTATATCTCAAGAACAAACTGAGCTCTTCCAAAACGGTTTGAAAAATTTGAAAGCTAATAAAATTTACTATAATCAGTACATACAACACTTTTTGCTGGGTCCTGCAGATTCAAACATATTGAACAATCACTACGGATTTTTTAAATTTTTTTGTAAAAATATAAAAAAAAATTGTACTTTGCGAGGAAGCATCTCGAAAACTTTTTGTTTTTTAGCAGATATTCCCCCCCCCCTCCCCTCTAAGCTCTGTTTTATTACAAAAAAAACAAGCTATCAGTGAACAAAATCGATGAACTAATACAAAAGTTATAAGCATTCAAGTAAATATATCCATTTAATGCTTAAGTACCCTACTGGTACATATGTGTTAGTATTCGTATATCAGTTAGTTAGCAGGTAGATTTTCGAAAAGTTATTAGATACAAAAAGCTTTTAGTGTCGTTCTCAAACCTAGGTACATTTTAAACAAGAGCATATTTTTGAGGCAGGTAGTGTTTTCTTTGTAGAACTAGGGAACCTTTTTGTTTAGGTAGGCTTGAATTTTTACTGGATCTAAGTATAAATAAGAGTACATGCGCCTTGTTCCTTCATAATATCTGCAAGGCTCGCCGGATACTGTTCAGTTTATAATTGCAGTTTATAACCCGTCATTTACTTAAAAATAAAAAATGAATAAAAGGGCGCGAGAGTTTGAGTGTACAAATGATCCAGATATGTTCTGTTTCATCTGCGGTCAATTTATTGTTAAAAGTATGAGACGTGTGTTTTCAAATCCTTTGAAAGTTACATACTATAAGTGTTTTGGAATTGAGCCTAAAAACAATGAAAAACCATGGACACCGAACACTGTGTGCACCACATGCCGAGTCGAATTGATTTCTTCGGAAACCGGAACAAAAAGGTACGTTGTAAAAATTAGGAATTTGTTCCCTTTTAATGCATAGCTGACTAATTTCTGAAAGTATCTATTTAGGCGACGTGTGAAATTTATTACACCAATGAAGTGGAGGGAACCAACTTGCCATTCAACGGACTGCTATATTTGTACTACAAAAGTACTTGGGGTTGGAAAGTCCAGAAAAGTAACCTATGCGAGCGTATCTACAGTGTCATTACCAGAACTAATTTCAACAGAAGCGACATTGCCAGAATCAAATTTAACTTTAGTTCCGGCTCCAGTTTCATTGTCAACAGTAGTATCTGATTACGCGGCATCATGTTGTACTGAATTTCAAACGGAAAACGAAAGAAATTCTTTGTCACAAGCACAACTCAATGATTGGATAAGGGATTTGGAATTGTCAAAGGAAAAGGCCGAACTACACGCCTCTCGAATGCAACAATTTAAATTTGTTTCATCCGATGTTAAGGTAACATATTATAGAACTCGTCACGAAGAATTTTCCAAGTACTATACGAAGGAGGATAGTGTTTGTTACTGCAAAGACATTGCTGGTCTATTCAAACAATTTGGTGAACCATATGATTCAAAAGAGTGGCGATTGTTCATAGACGGCAATAAATTAAGTTTAAAGGCCGTATTATTGCATATTGGCAACCAAAAGCCATCTATCCCGATCGCGCATGCAGTAAATACGAAGGAAACATATGAGATAATGCAAAAATTGCCAAGTTAATCAAATACGAAGAACATGATTGGAAAATATGTGCCGATCTTAAAGTCGTTGGAATGCTATGTGGTCTACAAAGTGGATACACAAAATACTGTTGCTTTCTATGCAAATGGGATAGCCGAGCTCGTCAAGACCACTACATCATAAAGTATTGGCCAGAACGAATCGAGTTTCAAGTTGGGGTAGATAACATAAAATACTCTCCACTTATAAAGAAGGAAAAAATAATTCTACCTCCGCTCCACATCAAGCTCGGCCTTATCAAAAACTTTGTGAAGGCTTTGGACAAAGAAGGCGAAGCTTTTCATCATTTGAAGACAATCTTCCCAGAGATTTCAGAAGCAAAAATAAAGGAAGGGATTTTTGTGGGACCGCAAATAAGGAAAATGATGACCAATAACCATTTCAAAGAACTATTGTCACCAGTGGAGGCAGCAGCGTGGGTTTCTTTTGAAAAGGTTGTTACTTCTTTTTTAGGCAAACACAAAAGTCCTAACTACGAGATGATAGTGAACGACTTAATCAAAAACTATGCGGAAATGGGTAAATAAAAAAACATATAATAAATTATATATTACATAAATTTACATGAGAATATATAGCCATAAATCTGAATTCATCGTCCAGTTCCGAACAAACAAGAACGGGAAAAATATAAACAAAAAATTTGTTCTGAATTGAAAGATAAATCCAGCCTAAGAAAATTATATACTAATGTGTCACTTATGTATTTATCTAATTTACTTTTTTATTTTCTTTCAGGAGTAAATATGTCTTTAAAAATTCATTTCTTACACTCCCACTTACATTTTTTCCCGCAAAATCTTGGCGACGAAAGTGACGAGCATGGCGAAAGGTTTCACCAGCAAATGAAAGTGATTGAAAGTCGGTATCAAGGATTCTGGGATGTCGCTATGATGGGCGACTACTGTTGGTTTCTCATAAGAGAAACCGATCCTAATCTAAATAAGCGTCAAAACAAGACACATAACTTTTTCAATTATAAAATAAGATCATAGAGTTAAGACAGAACCATATGTACATATGCTATTATTTGTAGGGTACTTAAGTATTAAATGGATATATTTACTTGAATGCTTATAACTTTTGTATTAGTTCATCGATTTTGTTCACTGATAGCTTGTTTTTTTTGTAATAAAACAGAGCTAAGAGGGGGGGGGGGGGGGGGGGATTATCTGCTAAAAAACAAAAAGTTTTCGAGATGCTTCCTCGCAAAGTACAAATTTTTTTATATTTTTACAAAAAAAATTTAAAAAATCCGTAATGATTGTTCACTATGTTTGAATCTGCAGGACCTAGCAAAAAGTGTTGTATGTACTGATTATAGTAAATTTTATAAGCTTTCAAATTTTTCAAACCGTTTTCGAATAGCTCAATTTGTTCTTGAGATATACACGATTAAGTGGAGCCATCTTTTTTGTTTTTTGACATAACGGTAAATCGTAAATATCTCAAAAACGGTACCATTCAAGTAAAAATAACTTTGATTTTCGGAATTAGGAGGTATATGTAAAACATAGGAATTTCACTATGGCGTCTCTGGTGCAGAAAAAAAGTTGGAATTTGTGATCCAGTGTTATTTGTTAACAACTAACCTGGTGGTTTGCAACGTGGGTAACGAACCTACGTTTATTACTAAAACCCGTAGGGAGGTCATAGATCTCACTATTTGCAGCGAAGGCGCTTATGAGTGGGTCAGAAAATGGCGCGTTCTCGATGAACACTCATTCTCCGACCACCGGTACGTAGAATTAGTTCTAGACTTTTCTGTTGAGCAGCCGGTTATGAAATGCAACCCACGTAACACTAACTGGCTGCTACACAATGAAATACTATCTATGGACTTGCCAGCACTGCCCCCACAAGTCCCCTCATCAGTAGGGGAGTTGGAGGATCTGTTAAAGACATTTACAACGGCGCTCTCGAATGCTCTAGAGCAGGCTTGCCCCGTGCCAAAACCACGCGGTAAGCATAGGCCGCATTGGAGGACTCGCTCCGTAAATCATGTAAGACACAATTTAATAGGGCCAAGAGCCTTGGCACGGAGACTCAATGGCTCGAATATAAAGTTAAACTCAGGGCCTACAAAAAAGCTCTGAGGCAGGCGAAGAGAGTATCGTGGAGAAATTTCTGCACTGGGGTCGCAAATGTCGACGATACAGCGAGACTTAGACGAGTGCTCTCAAAAACTCAAACAGCCACAAGCTATTTCCGCAAACCTGACGGATCCTGGACCAGCACGGAGAGCCAAACCCTAGAGCTGCTCTTGAATACGCACTTCCCAGGGAACTTGCATGAGGAACCCCTAGTACCTACAACAAACCGGGCTGTACACATACCCATCACGGAGGAAAAGGTTAGGTGGGCGGTTAAAAGCTTCGAACCGTTCAAGGCTGCCGGGCCAGACGGGATTATTCCCGCACAACTCATAAACACGCTGGAGACATCAGCCAAATGGCTGGTATTTCTCTATACAGCCTGCCTGGCTCTTAGCTACATTCCGTGCTCCTGGAGAAGTGCCACGGTAGTGTTTATTCCTAAGGCGGGGAAGGCGTCTCATTACGAGCCCAAGGACTATAGGCCGATCAGTTTCTCATCCTTTGTGCTCAAGACCTTCGAGAGGATAATAAATGACTATCTCTCCTCTGCTATTGATAGCAACCTGATCTGTAGCTATCAGTATGCATACACCAAAGGGAAATCTACAGAAACTGCGCTTCACAGCCTAGTTTCTGTTATTGAAAAATCGCTGTACGAAAAGGAGTACTGTCTTGTGGCCTTTTTAGATATTGAAGGAGCCTTCAACAACATAAGCCCTGATGCTATAAACACCGCTTTAACAAGTCTGGGCATAAGCAGGTCTCTTATTGGACTTATTGATCAACTACTAAAGGGTAGACGAATAGTTTCATCACTGGGCTCGGTGGACTTATCACGCTATGTCACAAGGAGAACGCCTCAGGGTGGTGTTCTCTCCCCGCTTCTATGGAACCCCACTGTCTACTCGATGCTGCGAGATATAAGCTGGGGGGGCGGGAAGGTAGTGGCATATGCAGATGACTTAGCTATAGTATATAGGGGCAAAATCCCACAAACCCTGTGCGACTTGATGCAAGTAGCACTGGGAGAGGTTTCCTCATGGTGCTCGCGCTGCGGACTGAGCATCAACCCGGGAAAAGTAGAACTGGTCCTTTTCACCAACCGCTATAAGATACCACCGCTAATACTACCAAAACTGAATAACGTGCACCTGAACTTGGCTGACAAAGCCAAGTTCTTGGGCACAGTTTTGAATAGGAAACTAACCTGGAAGGAGAATGTTCTTCAGCGCCAGAAGAAAGCGTGTATTGCACTCTACACGTGCAAAAGAGCCATTGGAAAGAAATGGGGGCTCAGCCCCAAAATATGCATCTACACTGCAATCAATCGACCAATCATGCTCTATGGAGTTGTGGTATGGTGGCCTGCGCTGAGCAAGGCAACAAACCTTAATCTGTTAGGTAAAGTACACAGATCTTGCATGATCTGTATAAGCGGTGCGTTAAGAACAACGCCCAATGAAGCACTCCAGGCCATTCTTGGCATTTTGCCACTCGATCTGGAAGGGCACCGAGTAGCAGCAGCATCGGCTCTGCGTCTAAGGGAAACGTCCGGCTGGGGCGCAAGCACTACTGGACACGCCTGTATTTTGGGATCCTATAGCTTTCTTCCGCTGAGCACAGATCGCTGTGCGACCACAACAGTCGGAGATAGCGGTTTTAAAATCAACATTCCCAGCAGGGAAGAATGGGAGAGCACGGATCGGAGTCCCGTCACTCATGGCGGCACTTCCATTTATACTGATGGCTCGAAGTTGGACGGCAGAGTTGGGGGAGAGGTTTATTCAAAGGATTTGAACCTTGAGCTCTCCTTCAGACTACCTGATCACTGCAGTGTCTTCCAGGCTGAAGTTTCAGCAATCATGGACGCCGCGGCTTGGATAGGCCAACACACTATCAGACAGGACATTTTTATATTCAGCGACAGCCAGGCGGCCATCAAATCCCTTGGCTCTTACTCGTTCAACTCTGAACTGACGCTCAGCTGTCGTCGATCTCTACAAGAGATGGCGCAACAGAATCGCGTTAACCTCACATGGGTCACGGGGCATAGGGACATTGAGGGAAATTGTAGGGCAGGCGAACTTGCGAGGCAGGCACGACCAAGGAGGTTCTTCGCGATAAAGAGCGCTTCAGTATGCCGTTTGCCACATGCAAGCTTATGCTGAAGGAGTATACACTCCGCCAAGCCAACGAAAGATGGCTGCAATCTCCAGGATGCCGGATATCCAAAGAAACCTGGCCCAAATGGGATCATAAAAGATCAAGACAAATTTATGAGAAGAGAAATCTCCATATTAATATGCGTATTAACTGGGAACTGCCGCATTGGTAGGCACGCAGAAAGACTTGGTGTGCCCTACCGACGATGCTGTAGGAGTTGTAAGGATGATGAGGAGGAGGAAACAGTGGAGCACCTCATCTGCAACTGCCCGGCTTTAAGTAGCGCGAGAATGCTTTTTGGGAGTTCCCTTCCTGGTCAGCCTACGCCAGGTCACGGAGCTGGACATAAAGGACCTGATGGCCTTCATCAAGTCATCTAAATGGTTCGAGGTTCGAGTAACGGTGTCGGTATAGGAAAGTCAGTCCCGGGATTCTGCTATGTGGAGAATTCCGTTAATACCGGGATTTTCCATATGGCAGGGTCCCGGAACTGATTTTCCTAGTGTTGGTGGTACCACAACGGGCCTTTTAATACTGGCCTAGGTGTGCCTCTGCGGCAGCCACTTGAACCTAACCTAACCTAATGCGCATTTCCCAGCTTAGAGAAGATATCCTCCAGATTTGGAATGGGGAAATTGTCTTCTATAGTTACGTGGTTTAATTTGCCGTAGTCCACAACTAGTCGCCACTTCTGCAAGCCTGAATTATCAATTTTCTTTTCCACGATCCATATGGGAGCGTTATAGGGACTGGTTGACTTCTTAATAATACCGGAGTTGAGCATTTCATATATCTGTTTTTCAACTTCTTGTTGATGTATTTGAGGATATCGGTACGTTTTTGAGTACACGGGATTGTCGTGTTTTGTCAAAATTTTATGATTACTAGTATATCCCGTGGTCGAAATTCGACCAATTTAAAATAGTTGAACTTATTCAAACATCTGATCAACTTTTTGTCAATAGCTGCCTTTAGGCCCGTGGCCGAACCTCGACCAACTTAAATGTATACATTAAAAACTCATCTATAGGCAAAAATAGCGGTTTTCGAGATTTTATGTTGCACTTGAATAATCCGATGACGAGATTGTTCTTAACAAATAGTCACTAATTTATGCGATCGTTTTGAGCAGGTGAAGAAAAAAAAAATATTAGGTTGAAAATTAAGTAAATTGTAATAGTTAAGATTAAAGGTTTTTTAATATAAAAAAAAACATAATTTAAGAAAAAAAGGAATATTCCGCAACCGGGTCTTGCAACTGTGCACACCGTATTCTATACGCTCACCGCCGCGCCATTACCTTATGCACAAAGCAGTTATCAAATTCTGCAATTAGGCTTTATGAGAATCAGAATTTAAAAATTAACAATATACCAACAACAAAGTTGGTTTCCTCGAAAAGCGGTGCCGCTATGTAACGTTCGCTATATAGCGGTAGCTATGCTCACCGTCATTAGCAGCACCGCTTTTCTGTAAACTTACATGCAAGTAGCGGTGACTTCAATCCATTCGAAATTGTAAATTTGCGGCCACTTTTCTTGTTTTTCTCTTTTATATTTTTAAAATATTCGTTTTGAAAACAATTAATTGTTGTTTTTGTAAACGAATTTGAAGAATTTTATTGAATTGACACCGCTATGACAATGACGGTGAGAAAAAACGTTGACGAAAAATTGCCACCGTCATGACGGACGCTATATTACATTACGGTGAACTTCACCATCTTCTTACTTTACACTCAATTACTTTTACATGGCAGTATTTTTGACAACGTACTTCACCGCTATGTAACGGACGCTATATAGCGTCAACGCTTTCGAGGAAACCAGCCCTCAATGAGCGAGGGAGTGAAAATAATTCCTCTAATAATAGGAGGAGCTTATTGAGTGAAAGAATGAAATTTATTTTGTAGAAATATGAGTTCTATTTATAGAAATGGTAAATTACAAATGCTGGTTAGGGCAAATCTAGGCTTTTGCAAAAACAGTTAAAGGTTTTTCTAGCTTTTTTCTTTATCCATAACTTAGCAATATTTAGAAGACATTTTAATTTGATTTTTGATTTGATTTAAAAAAAAAATGTAGGTATATTGATTTAAAAAAAAAAAAGGAATCCAAAGTGGTATCCAGGAACGGAACTCCCAAAAAGCGCGTTCTCGCGCCGCTTAAAGCCGGACAGTTGCAGATGAGGTGTTCCACTGTTTCCTCCTCCTGGTCCAGGATTCGTCAGTTTTTCGCAAATAGCTGATGGCTGTTTGACTTTTCGAGAGGACTCGTCTAAGTCTTGCTGTGTCGTCGACCTTTTCGACGCCAGTACAGAAATTTCTCCACGAAGTTCTCTTCGCCTGTCTCAGAGCTTTTTTGTAGGCCCTAAGTTTAGCTTTATATTCGTGTCAATGAGGCTCAGAGCCGAGGCTCTTGGCCTTGTTAAATTATTTCCGGCATGATTTGCGGAACGAGTCCAAATCGTAGGACCACCAATGTGGCCTGTGTTTACCGCGTGGTTTTGGCACTGGACAAGCCTGTCCTAGAGCATTTGAGAGCGCCGATGTAAATGTAGTAACAAGATCCTCCAGCTCCTCTACTGATGAGGGGGCTTGTGAGGGCAGTACTGGGAGGTCTCTGTCTAATATTTCATTGTGTAACTGGCAATTTGTGTTACGAGGATTGCGCTTACTGATTGGTTGTTCTACAATAAAGTCTAAAACCATTTCTATGTAACGGTGGTCGGAGAATGAATGTTCTTCCAGAACCCGCCATTTTCTGACCCACCCATAAGCGCCTTCACTACAGATAGTGAGGTCTATGACCTCTCTCCGGGTCTTAGTGATAAGAGTAGGCTCATTACCCACGTTGCAAATTACCAGGTTGGTTGTTAAGAGGTAATCAAACAGAGCCTCGCCCCTGGCATTGATATCGGAACTCCCCCATTGGACATGGTGAGCATTAGCGTCCGCTCCAATAATAAGATTACCCGTGCAGAAATTTGACACCAGGTCTTTCACCTCCGTTTGTGGTGGGGGTTCTTCGGCGTCGTAGGGCATATAGACCGACGCCACCGTCAGGCGGGTGCTGTCGACCGTTAGACTGATATCGGTAATATCACCATTGGTGTAGTTAGGTAGGAGAAAGGAGTTCAACTCAGACTTGACCAAAATACACGTTCGGACTTTGCTCTCCTCGCTGGCTCGAATGAGCTTGAAGCCCTTAGTCCCCAATCCGCAGATTCTCGAGCTATTGACCCAGGGTTCTTGGATGAGGACCACATCCACGTCGCCTTTAGAAAGACGACTACTTAAAGCAGCCGAAGCCACTTTAGATTTGTGCAGATTAATCTGAAGCACGACCAACATGAGAGCGCATAGACTTCCCTGCCGTCCCCATGTCGTCGAGGTTTGCCCCATCCCGGAGGTTGCCTATCAACGACGAGTTGTTCCCATTAACTGCCCGATATGGCGTTGCAGGAGTCCTGCTGCCTGTAGCGTTAGATGTTAATCGCTCAGCGTTGGCTGCTACCACCGTGACGTCGAAGACTTCCTCGTCCTGTAGGCTGTCCTCCATCTCCGAGTTGTTCACAGCACTATCGGCAAGGGACGTGGCGGATAACATGCTTTCCGTATCGGAATCCTCCGCTTCCTCTTCTGGTAATTCGTTTTCCGGTTCCCCCGGAGCAGCCGAGAAGGCAGCGCGCTGAGCATCACCACGATATACGTGGATAACGATCTGGCCTGGCTGTAGTGTGGTGTTGGACTTAGCTCGCCAAAATATATGAAAACTCATGTATTGAGTTCACAGATCCGTAAACTTTTTTTTTTTGTTTTTGCGCCATTTGAAGACTGCAAAACTACACCTTCGCAGAGGAAGCATATATTAATCAAAAATATGTTTGAACCTATATAGAATATCAATAAACAAAATTTAGTAAATAAATTGGATCAAAAACACAAAAAAAGGACGGAAATATGAATTTTTTTTAATTTAATACTATATAAGTTTTGAAAAAGTAACTTTACAAAAGAAAGTTGTTTAACCTTTTTTTGTAGCCCACTCAATTTCCTTTAATAATCTGTATCTATCTTTGTTGTGCATGGATATTTGCATTTTTGACAATTTTTGAAAGAAAAAAATGGGAAATCGAATAACATGCTAATTTTTTAGGCTAGAATACTAGTAAACGGCTAGTGTGAGAAAATTTTTGGTCAATGCAAATTTTGTAGGGAATTCGATTTTCTCCAAAAATATGTTCAGGTAAATGGTGTTTTACAGCAATGGTTTGTCGTTTTTATACCAAATATGAGGTAAAGTCTGTAAAATCTAAACTAGCGATGATAGACCTCTAGGCTTTTCACCTTTCTTAAAAAGAAAATCGATATAATTTTTGAAAAAAAAAATTATTTTTGGCCCAGTCTAATATACATATAGCAATTTTTCTTTTCATTGTAAACATTCTGTTCTCATTATACCACACAAGTGTAACAACACGTTTTACTTTTTCTCATTAAATTACATTAAAACTATTTTATTGTTTTATTGAAACCACTGAAAACCAATTGTATTCAACCGCAAATTTTGTTATGAGTGGAATGAATGTGAATTTTCTCCAAAAAGGGGAAAACTGACGAAGCTATTAAGATTTCCATGAAAAGATCATTAAAAACCAGTTATTTTGCCATACATATAATTTGTAAATTTACATATACACAGGTACTTGGTCTTTTTGCCTTAGTTTTGAATCACTCTTTCTGAACTTGAATGCCTGTAACTTTTGCAATTATCCACCGATTTTGAACTTTTAACCGGGTTTAGACAGATAAAACTGCAATTTCTTAAATGGCGTGGATATTTTTGGAAAGGTCACTGGAAATTTGTGCGTATTCAGTGAATCCAATATTTTATATTTTTTGTATTTTTTTAGTTTTTAACAGCTTTGTGGGCATAACTATTAAGAATTTCTTTTGATATATTTTGTAAAAAATAACCCTTTTACTTCTATCGCTTGCAACTTAAATCTAATTTAATATTTTAATTTAATATATGTCATTTTTTTGTTAAATATAGATATCGCTCCTGATGATGCTAGGATGACTAGCGAAACGTTGAGCCGTAACATTGAAATAAACTAGTTTTATTTGCATTGATAACCACAATAGGTCAAATAGCCTACCTAACACCAAAAAATTATTTAAAAATTGACCGGAATTACTATTAAGTTAGTATAAGATTTGAACACATAAACTAGTGTAAAAAAAACATAGAGTAAATGGGGTGGTTTTAGAAGTTTATGTAAGTTTATATGATATAGAGGAACCGAATACATTATTTCATAACTTTGCAATAACTTGCAAAAACAGTTAAAGGTCTTTCTAGCTTTTTTCTTTATCCATAACTTAGCAATATTTAGAAGACATTTTAATTTGATTTTTGATTTGATTTAAAAAAAAAATGTAGGTATATTGATTTAAAAAAAGTGGTAAAATCAGCCAAAATCTAGCCTTTTGCAAACACTGTTAAAGGTGTTTCTATCTTTTTTTCCTTAACCATATTTTAAAAATATTTAAAAATACATTTCTTATCGATTTTTTATTTGATTTTTGAGAAAAATAGTACGTATATTGATTTAAAAAAAAAAATATTCAAAAGTGGTGAAACCGGGCAAAATGTAGCCTTTTTCAAAAATAGTTTGAGGATTTTCTAGCCTTTTTCCTTAGCCATAACTTAGAAATATTTAAAAAGACATTTCATATCGATTTTTGATTTAATTTTTGAAAAAGATGTGGGTATGTTGATTTAAAAAAAAAGTTATTCAAAATTGGTTAAACCGGGAGAAATCTAGCCTTATGCAAAAACAGTTTGAGGGTTTTTAAACTTTTTTCCTCAACCATAACTTAGAAATATTTAAAAAGACATTTCATGTCGATTTTTGATTTGATTAAAAAAAAAATGTGGGTATGTTGATTTAAAAAAAAAAGTTATTCAAAAGTGGTTAAACCTCGCAAAATCTAACTTTATGCAAAAACTGTTTGAGGGTTTTCTAGGTTTTTTCCTTAACCCTAACTTTAAAATATTTAAAGACATTTTATATTGATTTTTGATTTGATTTTTGAAAAAAAAAAAAAATTAGGTATATTGAAACCGGGCAAATGTAGCCTTTTGGAAAAACAGATTGAGGGTTTCTAGCTTTTTTCATTAACCATAACTTAGAAATATTTAAAAAGACATTTTATATTGATTTTTTTTTTTTTTTTTATTCAAAAGTGGTCAAATTTTGTCTAGACTTGTTTGGTGTTCGGTTTGTAAATCTGGATGAATAGAAATGAGTTCTTGTCTTTAGTAATATTTTAGTTGACCTCTAACCACTTCGTTTAGTACAAAATTTAAGGACCTGTGAAAAATTATGGATTTTTATATTTCAAAATTTATAGAAATAATCTACCGAAGTCCGATAAACAGAACAATATCCCCCTTATTCATAAAAAATATAAAAGGTTTATTAAGCTCTTATTATTCAAAATTTTTATGAAAATGTCATTTTAAAAAGCTTTATAAACCAATTTTATTTTTTATGAATATGAGGGTATTTTTAAAAAAATTTTAATTTTCGGAAAAACTTACCAAAAAACCCTAATTGTATAAGCGGTTATCTCATTTCTATAATGGGTGGTATGTATGTATATTTATGAAAATATTCGCAGTAAGTTTTTTCCGAAAAAAGTATCACAAATATAAAAATATGTCTTATGCAATTTTAATGAGCTTATAAAAAACCAAGATTAGAAATACTCATATACCTAAAGATGTTTTAAAAAAGAAAAAACTATTTTCCATGAAAAAAAAAATTGTAACCCGGAGCTGTTCTCGAACCTACAACAGTTCGATCGCTATCCGATGCGCTAACCACTGCTCTACTGCTTTATCTACGAATTTATTGTCAAATCACCAATTCAAGCTGTATGGGCAATGAGCGAGAGAATGAAAATAGTTTCTCTAATAATAAAAGGAGGAGCTTGTTGCGTGAAAGATTGAAAGGTTCATTTTGCAGAAAATGAGTTCTATTTATAGAAATTTGTTATACAGGCGTGTTTTTAAATCTTTTTAGAGAGGGTAAATTACAAATTCTGGTTAGGTCAAAAAAAGTTTGAGGATTTTCTAGCTTTTTTCTTTAACCATAACTTAGCAATATTTAAGACACTTTATACATATATGTAATACTTCTATATAGATAATACCGAACAGTGAAGCGTGTCAAACATTACAGTACAGATATACCATGAGAGAAGGAGACAAAATCTCAAGGATGTCGTTAAACTTTTGTAAACAAATGGGCATAAATAAATGCAAACCTTATATTCTATATAGAAATAAGTATGGATATATGAATTTATTTATTTTCGAAAAATTTTAATTTATCGTATTTTTAATGTATACGCGAATAATATAATTTGTATGGTTATAAGCCATGTGTAAATAATAAATACGCAAAGCCTGCCTTCTATATATGTATATATTTATGTACAAGTAGGTTTGATTTTTTTTTTTTTTCACTTCAAAAACATGAATTTTAATGCTTTTATTTTCGTAATTCAATATGTTTAAATAGTAAATACATCCACTTATGCATTATATTTTGGTATTTTCATTATTTAATCGACTAATCAAAGATTTTATAACTAAAACTATGCACAATTTGTGTAATGGGGATAGTGACCCTTTTTGAGCCCTTTGATATTTTTTTTTAAACGCGCTACTACAATTCACTAACACAAACAAAACTTGCGCATGCGCAGAACTCACATTTGCAGTGATTCATATAATAATGTTTGACACGCTTCTTACACACGGCCAGTATACGAAAGGCGCAGGCTGTGACTTTATATGGATTTTTTATTTGATTTAAAGAAAAAATATATATTAATTTTTCTATTCAATTTGGTCTAGACTTGTTTGGGGCTCGGGTTGCAAATCTCCCCATTTAAAAGTTAATACATATGTATATATGAATAGAAATCAGTTGTTGCCTTCAGTAAAATTTAAGACGTCCGCTAACCACTTGATTTAGTTCAAAATTTAAGTACATATTAAATATGTTGTCGATTTTTATATTTTAAATAGGGAGTCTATCAGCAACTTTGTCTCAAACGGTATAAATCACTAAAATTTATAGAAGTAATCTACCGAAGTCCGATAAATAGACTACTGTGTTTGAAAAAATTTCGCAACTTCGATCTTATATCATCAAAAATTAGACAAAAAACCCAAATTGAATAAGCGGTTATCGCATTTCTATAATGGGTGGTATGTATGCATATGCTTTCCGTCAACTAAAAATATTCAGCAATTTTTTTTCTCGAAAATAGAGATCACAAACATAAAAATTTTAAAAAAGTCAAGATAAGAAATATTTATATATTGAAAAAATAAAAACAATTTTCAATGACAAAAAATAACAAAAAAAAAATGTGGCCGATAGTTGTACTTGAACCATTAACCGCTCGACCACTACCCCCGACGCTTCCCACTGGGCTATCGCTTTATGTACAAATTGATTGTCAGATAACCAATTCAAGTGGCATGAGAAATTTTCATTCGCTTATTACAGATAAATGAAGCAGGATTGGTTAAATATTAAATAATTGTGCACTGCCTTAGAGGTATGCCAACAAATCCATATGCATTTCATAAATATTTATGCATATTTAGTATGGGTTTAAGCTTGGCAAATATTTATATGTAATCATGGCTTGCATTTTGGCTGCTGTTATACCGTTCGGGTATATCGGTGGACAAATTTGATTTTATGTTTAGTTCAGTCATTTTAGTAATGACTTCTTCAAATAAATCTTCAACAGAAGTTCTAAACTCTAACAGTTTTATTTTATTTATAATAGTTTCAATAGAGTCAGCTATGTTACAATTGGTTTTCAAGACGTTTTTAATTTCTTCCCAAGATTGTGGATTGTTGTGATTTATAAGTACTTTATTTGCTTTACCAATAATTTTAGATCTTACTTGTAGGAAAACTAAGTTTCTTTTGTTGACATCTGTAGTCTCCTCAAGAGTATAGTTAAGTAAACAATCGACATGCTTAATAAATAAGTCCAACGTTTCTGGCTGTCCGGAAAAAGGTGGAATCTATATATTAATAGGTTAACACTCTCCCCATACAAACAGTCGTAACCCGAATTCGTATAGTATTTATGGATAGATCTCCATAAAATTTATATTGGAAACTTAGAATGGACTAATCTGGTGTCTCACCAAAAAAAAAATTTGAAAATTATTTTTAGTTTATTTGTTATTAAAGAAAAAATAGGTCTCCAAACACTCCAGCTATTTTGTTTTCTCCACATTCTGTTATACCCGAACTATACATCACTATTCAGCACTCTTACAAAACTCCCAAAGACACAACCATCCGCTCATTCCCTTACACACACGTACATATCTATGCAATGATCCAGCAGCTGCCACTTGCTTTTATTTTTGTGCCAAAAAAAAATAAAAAAAAAAATGTACCAAATCATATCATTTTCGGCATCTAAACACCAAGAACTATTTACACCAAGAAAATTCCACAATGTTAAGATCGAATTTTAAATATTGCACGGACCTTAACTAAAGAACCATTTTACATGACACTAATGCTGATTTCGTTGAACATGTTTACACCCTTGCACAGAATACTTCAAAAGTGTGATAAAAGTGTACCCGTTCTACATGAAACTGCTATATCGATAAAAGGAACAAAAAACATTGCCCGTTTGCTATGCTATGTGCATGAATATTTAGGTTTCGCTAAAAGGTAAGGTAAAAAGTGTGAGTTTTTTAGGAAATGAAAACAAATTCTGTTAACGGAAAATTGAAGAGTGTAAAAAATGCGCATTTTTTGATGAAACAAAATAACAATAACTCTACTTTTTTTACGAAAAACACCTTTTTGGGTATTTGTTTCCTTTAGGGGTCAACCGCTAATAAATTAGCTAAAATTATGGGAGATAGCTCAAAAGACAGGTTTTGGCCTCAGGATCACAAGTCCGGAAGCGCTTTTTTAATTTTTTGTTTCTATGGAAAGTCATGGTCAAAAAATCGAAAAATGACCCACGGCACGCATTTTTTCGCACGTTTTTAGGTACAGCCTAATAAAACTACAACAACCACATGAAAACTTGCCACTTTGATTGCAAATATCTCTTCAGAGAAGCAAAATATTAAAAACCGCTTCCGGATTCGTGATCCTGAGGCCATACCCCGCCTTTGAGCTATCTCCCATAATTTTAGCTAATTTATTAGCAGTTGACACCTAAAGGAAACAAATACCCATTTTTACTTTGACTATTTGATGTTCTAAGCTTTCCTCGATTTTTTTTAAGTTTAATTCACTTATGAAATTTTTAGGGGGTTAAATATTGGAAAAGTATATTTTCTAAGCAGAAAATATATTTTTCATACAGTTGAAGATTGGCCAGAAAAATATCCCCAATTGTCTCATTTAGAACAAAGCTGTAATTAGACGCTGACAAGTATCAGTAGTTCCTGGCGTCATGGTAGACACCTCGATTGTCAGAACTCTGATTTTTTTCAGTTTTCCTTGCTTTAAAACATAAAAAAAAAAAAAAAAATATTTTTAAATGTTTGCCCTCGCCGAGAATCGAAGTCAGGTGTCCTGCAAGTAGTATACATTTATACCCAATCTGGTATAAAAAGGGTATAATTAGTCTCTTCATAGGACATGCTCGAACAAATGTGACCAATTAATTCCATCTAAAAGATACTAAAAAAGTAGTAGTCTACTATTCCTCTGCGAATAATCCCGGACTAATAGCCCTTTTTTGGAGGGAAATACCACACGAACTTTTACTAAAGTACCGTTTTACATGAGTAGCTCCACTTTTTTGTATGCAAAAACTTTTTCAACTTTGATAATTTGATATGTTAAGCTTTTTCTATTAATTTTTTTTTTTTCACGTATGCAATTTTTAGAGCAATAAAATATTGGAAAAGTATATTTTCTAAGCAGAAAATTTATTTTTCAAACTAAAAAGTGAAGTTAGTTATATAGAATTAAAAATTTTGTTCGCAACACCAGAATTGTAATTTTCAAAAAATAGCTTTAAAAAAAATTTGTTTAAAAGAAAAAACATTTAAATATGCTGCACCACCCTAATGTAAGGATTCTTTGCATGGTATTACTCAAATCAAATATTTAAATTCCCAAACATCATATATATATATATGTATGCGTGAAGCAAGAATAAAAAACGGTACCTTGCAAATTGCACAATCATCGAAACTCCGACAAACACTCCCCGAAAAAACTCTGCGCTTCGAAAACTGCTCCCACCCTTTTTCGCGCTCCTTAGTCTCACATGAACGTACATAAGTATACAGCGATCTAGGCAGCTGCCACTTTTGTGCCGAAAAAAAAAACAAAGTGTAGCAAATCAAATAAATATCATTGCATCCTCGCCATCTTCACACCATCATCATTCACATAATCACATAATTCACATAATCCAAGGTTTTTCGCAGAGCACTTCTATATTTAGTTTTTGTGCAATATAAATTAAAAACTTATTATTTATGTAACAATTAATGTAAGTTTAATATAATTTGTAATAGTAAGTGTCTGCTGTACCTTAGACATAAGGTTAGGTTAGGTTCAAGTGGATGCCGCAGGGGCACACTTAGGCCAGTTTTGAAAGGCCCGTTGTGATACCACCAACACAAGGAAAGTCAGTCCCGGGACCCAGCCAAATGGAAAGTCCCTGAGTTGTTGGGATTTTCCACATAGCAGAATCCCGGGACTGATACTCCTAAACCGACACCGTTACTCCTCCTCGAACCACTTGAACCACTTTATGAAGGCCATCAAGTCCTTTATGTCCAGTTCCGCGATCTGGCTTAGGCTATCCAGGAAGGGAACTCCCAAAAAGCGCGTTCTCGCGCCGCTTAAAGCCGGACAGTTGCAGATGAGGTGTTCCACTGTTTCCTCCTCCTCATCATCTTTGCAACTCCTGCAGCATCGTCGGTAGGGCACACCCAGCCTTTCTGCATGCCTACCAATGAGGCAGTGACCGGTTAATACCCCTATCAATATGCAGATTTCCGTCCTATTTAGGGCATAAATGCGTCTAGACCTTTTAAGATCCCATTTTGGCCAGGTTTGTTTCGATATCCGACACCATGGGGATTGCAGCCATGTTTCGTTGGCTTGACGGAGTGTGTGCTCCTTCAGCATTAGTTTGCATGTGGCACACGGCATACCTAAGCGCTCTTTATCCTGAAGAACCTGCTGGGTCGTGCCCTGCCTGGCAAGCTCGTCTGCCTTACAGTTTCCCTCAATGTCTCTATGTCCCGGGACCCATATGAGGTTTACGCGGTTCTGTTGGGCCATCTCCTGAAGAGATCGACGACAGCTGAGCGTCAGTTCAGAGTTGAACGTGTATGAGCCAAGGGATTTGATGGCCGCTTGGCTATCGCTGAAAATAGCGATATCTTCTCCGATAACACGTTTGCTTAACCAGGCCGCGGCGTCTAGGATTGCCGAGACTTCCGCTTGGAAGACGCTACAATGATCAGGTAGTCTGAAGGAGAGCTCAAGGTCCAAATCCCTTGAATAAACTTCTCCTCCAACTCTGCCGTCCAGCTTCGAGCCGTCGGTGTATATGGAAGTGCCACTATTTGTTTCGGGACACCAATCCGTCCTCTCCCAGTCTTCTCTGCTGGGAATGTTTATTTTGAAACAGCTATCACCGACTGTAGTGGTCGCACAACGATCTGTGCTTAGAGGGAGAAAGCTGTAAGATTCCAGAATACTGGAGTGTCCATAGTACCCGCACCCCAACTGGAGGTTTCTCTTAGGCGCAGAGCTGATGCCCTTCCAGATCAAGTGGCAAAATGCCCAGAATCACCTGGAGGGCTTCGTTGGGCGTTGTCCTTAGCGCACCGCTTATACAGATCATATTGGATCTATGGACTTTCCGCAACAGATTCAGGTATGTTGCCTTGCTCAGCGCAGGCCACCATACGACGACTCCATAAAGCATGATTGGACGAATGATGGCCGTGTAGATCCAACTGCATACTCTAGGGCTGAGCTCCCATTTTTTGCCAATGGCTCTTTTGCATGTGTAAAGAGCGATGCAAGCTTTCTTCTGAACATTCTCCTTCCAATTCAGTTTCCTATCCAGAACTATGCCTAGAAACTTGGCCTTATCCGACAAGCTCAGGCGCGTGCCATCTAGTTCTGGTAGGCTTAGTGGCGGTATTTTGTACCGATTGGTGAAGAGGACTAGTTTCACTTTCCCCGGGTTGATACTAAGTCTGCAGCGAGAGGACCACGTCGAAAATTCTCGCAGTGCTACTTGCATCAGGTCACACAGAGTTTGTAGGAACTTGCCTCTGAATGCAATAGCTAAATCGTCTGCGAATGCCACTATCTTCCCCCCCCCCCCCCCCAGCTTGCGTCACGTAGCAACGAGTTGACTGTGAGGTTCCATAAAAGCGGGGAAAGAACACCACCCTGGGGTGTTCCCCTTGTGACATAGCGTGATAACTCAACCGTACCAAGTGAAGAAGCTATTTTCCTTCCCCTTAAAAGTTGCTCAGTTAAACCAGTTAGAGGTCTAGCTACGCCCAGATTAGTTAGAACGGAGTTGATAGCCTCCGGGCTTATATTGTTGAAAGCCCCCTCAATGTCTAGGAAGGCCACGAGACAATAGTCCTTTTCACACAGCGATTTCTCAATGACAGATACTAGCCTGTGCAGAGCGGTTTCTGTTGATTTACCCTTGGTGTATGCATGCTGATAGCTAGAGATTAGGTTGCTATCAATAGTCGTTGAGAGGTAGTCGCTTAGTATCCTCTCAAAGGTTTTGAGTACAAAGGACGAGAGACTGATCGGTCTGTAGTCTTTTGGCTCGTAGTGGGATGCCTTCCCAGCCTTAGGGATAAACACTACCGTGGCGCTTCTCCAGGAGCCCGGAATGTGGTTGAGAGCCAGGCAGGCTGTGAAGAGAAATACCAGCCATTTAGCTGATGTCTCCAATGTGTTTATAAGTTGCGCGGGGATAATCCCGTCCGGCCCGGCAGCCTTATACGGTTCAAAGCTCTTAACTGCCCACCTTACCCTTTCCTCAGTGATGGGTATTTTTACTGCCAGGTTTGTTGCAGGTACTAGTGGTGCGTCATGCAGATTCCCCGGAAAATGTGTATTCAAGAGCAGCTCAAGGGTTTACTCTTCCGTGCTGGTCCAGGATCCGTCAGTTTTCGCAAATAGCTGATGGCTGTTTGACTTTTCGAGAGGACTCGTCTAAGTCTCGCTGTGTCGTCGACCTTTTCGACGCCAGTGCAGAAATTTCTCCACGAAGTTCTCTTCGCCTGTGTTTACCGCGTGGTTTTGGCACTGGACAAGCCTGTCCTAGAGCATTTGAGAGCGCCGATGTAAATGTAGTAACAAGATCCTCCAGCTCCTCTACTGATGAGGGGGCTTGTGAGGGCAGTACTGGGAGGTCTCTGTCTAATATTTCATTGTGTAACTGCCAATTTGTGTTACGTGGATTGCGCTTCATGATTGGTGTTCTACAATAAAGTCTAAAACCATTTCTATGTTACGGTGGTCGGAGAATGAATGTTCTTCCAGAACCCCCCATTTTCTGACCCACCCATAAGCGCCTTCACTACAGATAGTGAGGTCTATGACCTCCCTACGGGCCTTAGTGATAAAAGTAGGCTCATTACCCACGTTGCAAATTACCAGGTTGGTTGTTAAGAGGTAATCAAACAGAGACTCGCCCATGGCATTGATATCGGAACTCCCCCATTGGACATGGTGAGCATTAGCGTCCGCTCCAATAATAAGATTACCCGTGCAGAAATTTGACACCAGGTCTGGGGGTTCTTCGGCGTCGTAGGGCATATAGACCGACGCCACCGTCAGGCGGGTGCTGTCGACCGTTAGACTGATAGCGGTAATATCACCATTGGTGTAGTTAGGTAGGTGAAAGGAGTTCAACTCAGACTTGACCAAAATACACGTTCGGACTTTGCTCTCCTCGCTGGCTCGAATGAGCTCGAAGCCCTTAGTCCCCAATCCGCAGATTCTCGAGCTATTGACCCAGGGTTCTTGGATGAGGACCACATCCACGTCGCCTTTAGAAAGACGAATACTTAAAGCAGCCGAAGCCACTTTAGATTTGTGCAGATTAATCTGAAGCACCACCAACATGAGAGCGCACAGACTTCCCTGCCGTCCCCATGTCGTCGAGGTTTGCCCCATCCCGGAGGTTGCCTATCAACGACGAGTTGTTCCGATTAACTGCCCGATATGGCGTTGCAGGAGTCCTGCTGCCTGTAGCGTTAGATGTTAATCGCTCAGCGTTGGCTGCTACCACCGTGACGTCGAGGACTTCCTCGTCCTGTAGGCTGTCCTCCATCTACGAGTTGTTAACAGCACTATCGGCAAGGGACGTGGCGGATAACATGCTTTTCGCATCGGAATCCTCCGCTTCCTCTTCTGGTAATTCGTTTTCCGGTTCCCCCGGAGCAGCCGAGAAGGCAGCGCGCTGAGCATCACCACGATATACGTGGATAACGATCTGGCCTACGCTGTAGTGTACTAGGCCATTGCATCTTTTGAGGGGCTCGATTGACTTTTTATTCATGGTGAGCACCACCTGTCTGTCGGGCCCCACCGCATCCCCGACCAGATTGACACTCCAGTCATGCGTTGGGAGGGACGGATTCATTCGCCGTAGCATCCCGAGAATTCTGCCGGGTTCGTCAGGGATGGCCGGAATCCACGCCCTTGCCCTTGGGCGAGCTGGAATGTCCTTCCAGTCGACGACCTGTATCTTTGCGCCCTTGTAGACTTCACCCAGTTTAGCAGCTGCTGCCTTATACAGTGCTACGGTTTTTGCATCCTCGCATGCGAGTAATTTGATCTGACCCTGGTGCCATCCCGCATCCGTTACTCGCGCCGAACTACCCGGAAACTCCGGAGCAACGTTGAGAAGAATGTTGCCGAGTTCATTTCGCACGTAACGCCACCGGTCCTTGGGGATGGCCAGACGGTCATTGCCTCGGTCAAGGACGCCTATAAGGATCCTGTCCTTGGTTACCTCAGCAAAGCTTAGTTTGCCCGCTCCAGAGGTATTCTGATGCCGCTTGGGAGGGGGATTTAACTCCAGGTCCGATCTCTGGCGCTTGAAAGGGTTAACTTTTAACCTCTTTGGCATGTAAGAATTTTGGAAATCCGGTATCACAGCTTTTGCTAGCTCTACCGATTTACTGGAATTCGGCGACAGCGACTCCTGCGGTACCCCTTCATACCTCTTCAGGATCTTTGCAGCCAATCTTTTCTCGTGGTATGTGCAGCGGCGGGGAGATGTCTCCCGGGAGTGCGGACCCGTAGTTGCCATCGCGGTCGCTCCCCTTGCCGAAATCTCAGTTGCAGCTTCCTTCCCCTTCGAAACTCCGAGGCCAGGTCGTGAGACCGCTGCCACAGACGTAAAGATACTGGTTTTCATATCAGAGGTTGATGGGAGTTTAGCATCCGCCGTTGTCCGCTTAGCTGGGTTGGCAACCGCACTGGTGCTAGCTCCCATCAAGTCAATCTTACTCGATAGAGGGTTGGTTGACCGACTCGTAGTTGCCATCGCTGTCGATCCCCCCCTTGATTGTGGAACGGAGGTTGTCCTCCGGCGTTGTTGTTGCTTTCTCGCCTGCTCCTCCATAGCTCTCCTTTGCTGAGGAGTGAAATTTGGCGTTGTTTGTTTTTTTTTGTTTTTCGTTTTTATTTGCGTTATTTGAGTTCATCTTGTTCGTACGACCCATCGCCGGACAAGGCCAGCTTAGGGTCAAGAGAAGAATAGGGGAAAATGTGTCGTCCGCCGCGGCAGAGCCCCGTACCGCGGTAAGGCCATGCTTACTCTCTGAGGCGACCCGGTATCAGAGAGGCTCCGTTCAAATACAGCCACGATTTGCCTCGCGGCTGCAAACGTCCAATGGGCACGTGGTCGCATAACACCTTGGATTGGGAGGGGGAAGATCTTTGTCGTCGCGCCAGAGAGGCTAGGCTGCTCTCGTGATGAAGTGCCGTACGGAGCTATGATCACAAGGGCAGCGTAGCCCTGTGGCTATCGACTTAAGCCCTCGTACCGCGGCAAGGTATCCACCCTTCACGAGGGTAACAACCTTAGACATAAACAAATAAAGAAAAAAATAAAAAAAAGATAAAAAAAAAAATTTAAAAAATAAAAAAAAAAATCTGTTGTAGATATATCCTAATGTATTGTCGTCAGCTTTTCTGTTGTACTACTTTGCTGTACCACCCTAATGTGAAGATTGTTTGTATGGTATCACTTAATCCAAATTTGCATTTGTCACGAGGGAGTCACTTACTTGGTTTTGTTGTGAACGGGGAATATGTACATATATTAAGAGAGAGTTGAAGAAAATTTCAGATAGTCTCCTTTATTATATCGAAAATTGTGCATGACATGCTGATTTCTGTGCTTCCCGAGAATTGGGTGTGATATTTTTATTTTTTCTTTTAGATATTTATATTTGTTTTGTTCTTTGTTTTTTTTTTTTAATTATTTTGCGCCCGTAGCTGGAGTTTTCAAATTCCGCCTCAATAACACATTCATTGACATATAGCGTTACCCGAGTAGTTTTAACTTTTGTTTTCGCTAATGGTTGTTTATTTACTACTTGTTTCTTTTTTATTTTTGTTTTTAATTTTTGTTTTGTTTGTTTGCAAAACAATTGATTTTAGTATGTGACTGCTGTACTTTATTGCTTGTATTTATATCATGAGTTTGTTGTGTGGTTGGAGTCCGGTTTTTTTTTTTTTTTTTTTTACAGTCAAAAATTTTTTTTTTATTTGTCTTCTTGCGACTTGGCTGTTTTTCTTTTCTCTCTTATTAAAACACTTTATAGTGGCGTTATTAATTTTCAACTTGCAATATTTTTTAACAACTGTACCTATTTGTTTTTTGTTCTTAAATTTTATGCATTTTACAATATACGAAACAAATCGTTTTTCGTTTTACAAATAATGCTTAAGAATCTATTGATCACGAGCAGATTTATTGTTCACTATAATTTAGTATTAATTTTCTTTACTTTTTATAGTACAAGTTTTTTTTTTTTTTTGATTTACATAGTTTGCAATGTTCGCGAATCAGAAAAACTTCATATATTTAACTTAAGAATTAATTAAATACACAAAGGTTTAGCTTGACGTCAAGCGTCGAGGTTTTAAAAAGGTACTTGAAAATTGAGCAGAAAATTTTTTTTTTGGGAACTAATTAGCACATAAATAGCACATAATTCCTGGCATATCGAATTTGAAATCCGGCGATCGGGGATTTTGACCCCTCCCCCCCCCCCCACCCCCACAGTCTCTGTTTTTGAGACACCGAGCAGCTTATCTTGGAGCACATAAATAGCACTTAATTCCCACACACAAAGTTTTTTTCCAAAGCTACTCCTTTCGAGGTTTTAAAAAAGTACTTAAAAATTGAGCACAAAAAAATTTTTTTTGGGAACTAATTAGCACATAAATAGCACATAATTCCTGGCATATCGAATTTGAAATCCGGCGATCGGGGTTTTTGACCCCCTCTCCCCTACCCACAGCCTCTGTTTTTTGAGACACCGAGCAGCTTATCTTGGAGCACATAAATAGCACTTAATTCCCACATACAAAGTTTTTTTCTAAAGCTACTCCTTTCTTGACTCCTTGACGTCAAGCTACACCCACCACTTTCGAGGTTTTAAAAAAGTACTTAAAAATTGAGCACAATTTTTTTTTTTTTTTGGAACTAATTAGCACATAATTCCTGGACTTTCAAATTTGAAATCCGTGGTGGGGCGGGGGGGGGGGGGGGGGGGGGGTGCATCTTGACGGAGCTACAAAAAACTCAACAAATATGTCAAAAATATGTAAAAAATATAATAAAAATAAGCCACATTTATGAAAATATGTATAAAATATGAAAATATGCAAATATGTAAAACATACTAGCTAAAAAATAAATCTATATTTGACATAACCAACTTACAGCTTCGTCCGAGGTTTCTATGATGTCAAACAAAAATATGCACTTGCATACAATTCCGAGCTCTGATTATATATATAAAACCTGATCGATAGCAGATATGTAACAGAGATCAGCAGATATATAGCAGATCGATATCAGATAACGAGCAGATCAGTATCAGATTAAGAAAAAAAACCAAAAAAAAATGGATCAAAAACTACTGAAAGATATTGTGAAGACTAGAGCGATTTTAAAACAAAAGCTACGAAATATTAAAATAAATTCAGAAGGTAGATTTAATATGTTGGAAGTTACACTTAAACCATTAACAAACCATTAAACCATTAAAAATACTTATCTCTTAATCTCTTAAAAATCCAATATCCAGAAAAAAGTGGATTTTGTCGTACAGTGGCATTATATTGGAAAAATGGTCGAGTTATACACGAAACACCCTTCAAAAGATTTGTAACACCTCCAAAATCTGGTTTTAAGGCCAAAAAACCGTTTTTTTCAGAGTTTTCTTTAAAAAAAAAATCAAATTTTTTTTGAAATTCTCATCGGTCTTGGGTAGAGAATTGTTGACACTTTCGAAATATATATAGTGTTTTGTTCATTTGAAAAGGGTATGACATGTTTTTCACGCGAGAAATTGAATTTTTTGAAAATTTTTTCGGTTTTTCCGGTTTTGACGTCATTTTTTTGCCACTTAGTGACAATTAATGAACCTTATTGGGCATGCGTCATCGAGAGGCATTCACTAATTAATTATACCAGTTTTATTTTATTGGAAAGGACTTCAAGTTTCAAGCGCCCTACAGGTGTACTATGTTTAAGAAGCCGGGTCGATTTGAAAATCACCCAAGTGACAAGGAAAATCATGTTTTAGGGATCAAAATAAGATACTTTGCCGAAGGAAGCATACCGCTAAAACCAATTCTGATGACCCGACTTTTTTCTTTTGACTTTGAGCGCTAAAGTTTGAAAAATCCTAAGTTGACCCACTTATAGTGCCCCAATCGTGTTAAAATGTATGACCGACCCCCACTAACTTTGTAGGGCCGACCCACCCATGCCAGTGGCATACCCCCTAAGACCCCACCCATTCAAAAATAAAAAAAATTACCTTTTTTGGCACTTTACGTGAAAAAATCAGCTAAATGACCCTTTTTTCTTTTTGGAGTTCATTTTTCTCTTAAGAACTTTAAAAAACATTTTTTGCAAATGTTTGTATGAGGGACCACCCAGGTGGGGTTTAATGGTGTGTTCCACTGGCATTGGTGTGTCCTTCAAGGTTGAAATTTGGTCTTTAATGAATTTTTTTGACGATGAAACTGAAAAAACGTTTTTTTTTTTGGCTTTAAAACCAAATTTTGGGGGTGTTATAAATCTTTTGAAGGGCGTTCCGTGCATAATTCGACCAGATGAAGAAGTAGAGATTCTACTCGGTCGCTTCAAAAGTGTAAAATGGCTGTAGCACTGTGTTATTAAACATGTCGCACCCTAAATCAAAAACCGTCACAACTCAAAACTTTTGTAGGTCGCATTCTTGACATAGATTAAATAATATAAAAACCAAGGAGAAAAAAATTATGTACCTAATTTAATTAGGTCGCCGTGGTGTAGCGTTTAAGTGTTCGGCCTTCTACACCAAGTCTTTTCTAAACGGGGTCGCCCCTCGGCAGTAGTTTGGCAAACTCTCCGGGTGTATTTCTGCCATGAGAAGCTTCTCAGCAAAAAAATTCATTTGCTTTGCAAGTGCCGTTCGGAGTCGGCAAAAAACTGTAGGTCCCGCCAACTTGAAGGAAAACTCAAAAAGCAACACACCACAAGTTGGAAAGAGAAGCTCGGCTAAAAATCTCGTTAGAGGTTATGATAACCTGTTGGTATATCGCCGCCATTAGTTTTGTTTTTTATCTAATTAACACCAATAAATTCATATCTTGGTACATACCTACTTATCACAAAAAATTATAAATGCTGCCAATGGCTAGTTCATAAAATAAAAAAAGTAAAAGAAACCTGTCAAAGTCAATAGAATTTCCTTTTAACATAATTATTAAACATGTCGCACCCTAAATCAAAAACCGTCACAGCTCAAAATTTCTTTAGGTCACTTTCTTGACATAGATTGTATAATCTAATAAAAAGTAGTACATACAACTTTTTTCTTTTTGACTATTATCTTTACACTTTGAAAAGCACAGTGATGCCAAGGTTTCAAAAATCAAATTACTTTTGTGCGATCTAGAAGCGTTTAACTGAAAGTTACTCCGATTTTGAGTTGTGACTCTTCTTGATTTAGTGTGCGATGTTTACAGCTCAGTTTTTTAAATGGCCTTCCGTATATTTAAAAGAGGTACAGTCCAGATTTTCGTCTTGCAGAAAAGATCGGATTTTGCAAATGGAATTTAAATTATGTTGTTGTTGTTGTTGTTAGCAAAGCATTGCCCTGCCTAGAGTGTATGATCATTCGGAAGATCTTGATCAAGCTCTTCTAAGGGCCGTCCAAGGAAACTTGCAGTTTCATCAGGGTTGGACCAGAGGGGTTAGAAGAGTAGATTCAATTGGACAGTTGAAGAGATGTAGGGTATCATGGGCGGTCCTACCACATACAGGGCATGTGTTTGAAATGGGTTCGAGATCCGACAAATGTATCAACCGACTCAGTGTGGATGTCGGTTAAAGCCTGCTTATGATTCCGCAGATCAAACGGCAAGGTAATATGATGCTGGATCTCGTCATAATGCTTACGGAGATGTTTCCTTGTGTTTCTTGGGGGCGGACCTGTGTCCTACCGATGACGGTTTGGATGTCCTGGCTTGTGGCAGTTCAGAAGGAATTGCCTGCTAAGCAACTAGGAGAGTAACTATGGTCTTACCGCGGTATGGGGCTCTGCCGCGGCGGACGACACATTCCCCTTACTCTTCCCTTGACCGTAAACTGACCTTGCCCGGCGAAGGGTCGTACGAACAAGATGAAAAATTGTAATAAAAACCCTAAAACTAAAGATACAACAATGTATACTGCACAGCAGAGGAGGAAAATGCTGGAGAAAACGAGAACGCAACGTCGGAGGACAAACTCCATTTCTTTATCAGCCGAGAGATCGACAGCGATGGCAACTACGGCTCGATTAGCTCTGGATAATAAGGGGGCGATCCCCAAATCAAGTACCGGTACAAAGACAGTGAAGCCAACAGCGGCTGATGCTAAACCTCCAGTAAGTGCCGCTACCGAAGCCAAGTCCTCAACGTCTGTGGCAGTGGTCCAAATAAGGGAACGACCGCGATGGCAACTACGGGTCGAAATTCACGCCAAATAGACTGGGAGGCTCTGAGTACTTGGACAAAAGAGCGGCCGCAAGGATCCTGAATAAATACGAGGGAGTTTCACAAGATACGCTATCGCCGGATGCCAGAAAGACGGTGGAGATGGCTCAAGCTCTCTTACCGAACTTCCAAAGCAATTATGCGCCAAAGAAGGTTAATGGAAATCCCTTCAAACGACAGAGATCGGACGTGGATTTAAAACCTCATCCGAAGCGGCAGCACAACACCCCCGTAGTGGATTAACTCAGCTTTGCTGAAGTGACCAAGGACAGGATCCTCATAGACGTCATGGACCGAGGTAACGAAAGCTGGGCCATCCCTAGGGACCAGTGGCGGTACGTCCGGAACGCGATCGGTAATGCCCTTCTTGACATTATGGATGAGTCTCCGGATGCCAGGCCGTTGGGTTCTGATGCGGGATGGCACCAGGACCGAATCAAGGTATTCGCTTGCGAGGATGCAAAAACTGTTGCACTGTACAAGGCAGCACCCGCAAGACTGGGTGAGATCTACGAGGTTGTCGACTGGAAGGACATCCCGTCTCGGCCAAGGGCAAGAGCATGGATTCCTGCCATCCCTGCTGAACCTGAGAGAATTCGCAGAAAGCTGCGGATCATGAACCCGCCTCTCCCGACGCAGGAGTGGAGTGTCAATCTGGTTGAGGATGCGGTAGGGCCTGTTAGGCAAGTGGTCTTCACCTTGAATAAGGAGGCACTCGAGCCACTTAAACGGTGCAATGAACGAGTGCACTACGGCATGGGTCAGATCGTGATCAACGTATACCGCGGCGATGCACAGCGCGCTGCTATTTAGGCTGCACTGGAGGACTCGGACATCGCAGTGCCGGAAGAGGAGTCGGAGATGTCCGACTCGGAAAGTATGGTATCTGCCACGTCAAATGGCGAGGGAGCAGTGAACAGCTCGGAGATGGGAGACAGCCTGCTGGATGGGGAAGACCTCAACGTCACGGTGATAACAGCAAGTCCTGTGCGCACCAATGTTGATACTGCCACAGTTAGTAGAGTTTCAGCCACGCCAAATCGTGGTCTGAACAACTCGTCGTTGAAAGATAAGCCTCCAGACGTGGTGGAACTCGACGATACGGCGGTGGCAGAGAAGTCTGAGCGCCCTGATGTTGGTGGTGCTTCAGATAAACCTGCATCATATTGGTGATGCTTCAGATAAGCCTCGGCTGCTTTAATCAGTCGTCCTTCTAAAGGCGACGTAGATGTGGTCCTCATCCAAGAACCCTGGGTCAACAGTTCAAGGATTTCCAGTTTGAGGACTAAGGGTTTTAAGCTTATCCGAGCCAGCGAGGGGGGCAGGGTTAGAGCCTGTATTTTGGTTAAGTCTGAGCTGAATGCCTTTCTCTTGCCCAACTATACCAATGGTGACGTTACAGGTGCCAGTTTAACAGTCGACAGTACCAGCCTGACGATGGCGTCGGTCTATATGCCCTACGACGCCGAAGAACCTCCTCCACAGAGGGAGGTAAAAGACCTGGTGGCAAATTTTTCTATGGGTCATCTTATTATCGGAACTGACGCTAATGCTCATCACGTCCAGTGGGGAAGCTCCGATATCAATGCTAGAGGAGAGTCGTTGCTTGACTATTTGTTAACAACTAACCTGGTAGTTTGCAAAGTGGGTAACGAACTTATGTTTATTACTAAACCCCACAGGGAGGTCATAGATCTCACTATTTGCAGCGAAGGCGCTTATGAGTGGGTCAGAAAATGGCGTGTTCTCGATGAACATTCATTCTCCGACCACCGGTACATAGAACTAGTTCTAGACTTTTCTGTTGAGCAGCCGGTTATGAAACGCAACCCACGTAACACTAACTGGCAGCTACACAATGAAATACTATCTAGAGACTTACCAGCACTGCCCCCACAAGTCCCCTCATCAGTAGGGGAGTTGGAGGATCTGGTAAAGACCTTTACAACGGCGCTCTCGAATGCCCTAGAGCAGGCTTGCCCAGTGCCAAAACCACGCGGTAAACATAGGCCGCATTGGTGGTCCTACGACCTGGACTCGCTCCGCAAATCATGTAGGACACAATTTAATAAGGCCAAGAGCCTTGGCACGGAGACTCAATGGCAAGAATATAAAGTTAAACTTAGGGCCTACAAAAAAGCTCTGAGTCAGGCGAAGAGAATATCGTGGAGAAATTTCTGCACATGACGGATCCTGGACCAGCACGGAGGGGGAAACTCTAGAGCTGCTCTTGAATACGCACTTCCCAGGGAACTTGCATGAGGAACCCTTAGCACCTACAACAAACCTGGCTGTACTCGTATACATACCCATCATGGAGGAAAAGGTTAGGTGGGCGGTTAAAAGCTTCAAACCGTTCAAGGCTGCTGGGCCAGACGGGATTATTCCTGCACAACTCATAAACACGGTGGAGACATCTATACAGCCTGCCTGGCTCTTAGCTACATTCCGTGCTCCTGGAGAAGTGCCACGGTATTTTTTATTCCTAAGTCGGGGAAGGCGTCTCGTTGCGAGCCCAAGGACTACATTCCGATCAGTCTCTAGTCCTGTGTACTCAAAACTCTTCGAGAGGATAATACATGACTACCTCTCCACTACTTATCTCTAGCTATCAGCATGCATACACCATAGGGAAATCTGCAGAAACTGCGCTTCACAGCTTAGTTTCTGTTATTAAAAAATCGCTGTATGAAAAGGAGTACTGTCTCGTGGCCCTTTTAGATATTGAAGGAGCCTTCAACAACATAAGCCCTGGTGCTATAACCACAGCTTTAACAAGTCTGGGCATAAGCAGGTCTCTTATCTTCACCAACCGCTATAAGATACCACCGTTAATACTACCAAAACTGAATGACGTTCTGGATAGGAAACTAACCTGGAAGGAGAATGTTCTTCAGCGCCAGAGGAAAGCGTGTATTGCACTCCACACGTGCGAAAGAGCCATTGGAAAAAAATGGGGGCGCAGCCGCAAAATATGCAAATGGATATTCACTGCAATCATTCGACCAATCATGCTCTATGGAGTTGTGGTATGGTGGCCTGCGCTGAGCAAGGCAACAAACCTTAATCTGTTAGGTAAAGTACACAGATCTTGCATGATCTGTATAAGCGGTGCGTTAAGAACAATGCCCAATGAAGCACTCCAGGCCATTCTTGGCATTTTGCCACTCGATCTAGAAGGGCACCGGGTAGCGGCAGCATCGGCTCTGCGTCTAAGGGAAACGTCCGGCTGGGGCGCAAGAACTACTGGACACGCCAGTATTTTGGGATCCTATAGCTTCCTTCCGCTGAGCTCAGATCGTTGTGCGACCACAACAGTCGGAGATAGGCGGCACTTCCATTTATACCGATGGCTCGAAGTTAGACGGCAGAGTTAGAGGAGGGGTTTATTCAAAGGATCTGAACCTTGAGCTCTCCTTCAGACTACCCGATCACTGCAGTGTCTTCCAGGCTGAAGTTTCAGCAATCATGGACGCCGCGGCTTGGATAGGCCAACACACTATCGGACAGTATATTTTTATTCTCAGCGACAGCCAAGCGGCCATTAAATCCATTGGCTCTTACTCGTTCAACTCTGAACTGACGCTCAGCTGTCGTCGATCTCTACAAGAGATGGCCCAACGGAACCGCGTGAACCTCACGTGGGTCCCGGGGCATAGGGACATTGAGGGAAATTGTAGGGCAGACGAACTTGCAAGGCAGGGCACGACCAAGCAGGTTCTTCGGGATAAAGGGCGATTAGGTATGCCCGTTGACACATGCAAGCTAATGCTGAAAGAGTATACACTCCGCCAAGCCAACAAAAGATGGCTACAATCTCCAGGATGCCGGATATCCAAAGAAACCTGGCCGAAATGGGATCATAAAAGATCAAGACATATTTATACCCTATTAATAGGCGTATTAACTGGGCACTGCCTTATTGGTATGTACGCAGAAAGACTAGGTGTGCCCTCCCGACGATGCTGTAGAAGTTGCAAAGATTATGAGGAGGAGGAAACGGTGGAGAACCTCATCTGCAACTGCCCGGCGCGAGGATGCGCTTTTTGGGAGTGCCCTTCCTGGTTAACCTACGCCAGGTCACGGAGCTGGACATAAAGGACCTGATGGCCTTCATCAAGTCATCTAAATGGTTCGAGGAAGAGTAACGGTGTCGGTTTAGGAACGCCAGTTCCGGGATTCTGCTACGTGGAGAATCCCGATAATACCGGGAAATTCCATATGACAGGGTCCCGGAACTGACTTTCCTAGTGTTGGTCACAACGGATCACAACGGACCTTTTAATACTGGCCTAGGTGTGCCTGTGCGGCAGCCACTTGAACCTAACCAATGAGTTAGGCCGCTATTTATCTGCGTTGTAATGGCATTGAGTGCGGTGGTGGTGCTATGTAGCTTACGGAAGCCATGTTGATGACTAGCCAGGCGCAGATTTGCAGGATAATACGGGAGCAAGAAGGACTCTAGCGTCTTCACTAGCGGCGACAAAAGTGATATAGGGCGATATGAATCGCCTTTGTTTGCCGGTTTTCTAGGTTTTAATAGTGGAACCACTCTCGTCTTTTTCTATTTTTCAGGAATGAGGAAAGTGTTCAGTGAAAGACAGAACAGAGCCGCTAGGTATTTGTGTCCCTCCTGACCTAGATGTTTCAGCATTTCCATGGCAGTGCCGTCGGGGCCGATGGATTTTGAGGGCAGTGATGACAATGGGCGTATTTTGGTTTTTGTATTTACGCGTGTGTCGCATGGTCCTACGTTTAGCTCTATCGGGCGGGAATGTAGTAGAAATTGTCTACAGAAGGAGGTCGCTCATCCCCTAGGGTCCTTCTTCACCCTGTCGCCGAAAGTAATATCCACTTTATCCTTGTGTTTCCTTGGAATAGAGCTTTGAGCGTAGTCCATAACTTGCCAACACCATCGGAGAGGTTGCATTGCTCTAGGTGTTGTTTCCATTTGGCCAGTTTGTGTTTGTCGACCAACCTACGAATTTCCGCATTGAGATCCCTTATGCGGGGGTCTGCGGGATTGAGACTTCCACTTCAATTCTTGGGTTTTGGGTTACAGAGAAAAGTGAGCTGCATTGGCAGAAAACATTTAATTTTTGTGAATTTATCACAAGCTTTCGCAACCTAATTTATAGGTTTTTATTAGATCTTGACAAGCCTTCTTATGAAAAATTAATTAAATAAATAAGCTTTAGGGTGAATTTAACGACTGCCTGTTAAAGTCAAAATTCACTGTCAGTTTAACAGCCATTTCATTTGCCCTTTATTTAACAGGAGGATGAACTGCCCGATAAAATTTTAAGTGAGCATTAAGTTGAGGGCTAGTTGAGAAATCCGCCCTAAGTCGAAATTGGTGAGGGCTCCCCATAATGGGGTGTATAATTACTTTTGTGACAGACTATGTCAAGCTTGGTGAAAAATGAGTATGTTCAAACATACAGTACCACCAAATTTTGAATGCTGGCAAGCGAGCATGTATGTAAAAGAATTAAAGTTACTAAGGGCTGGTTTTCATTAAGTCAAATTCTCTGCCAAGTTTCAACAAGTCGATAAAATTTGAAAAATTTGTAATCTTATCTTATCTTACTAATATATAAAAACGTAAGTTTGTGACTGACTGCGAATGTTTGTGGTTCTTTAACGTCTGAACCAATGCCCTTCTTTACGAAGTTTTGCAGAAAAATTCTTAGGAGTATGAAGTCTAGACAGGCATCATGTAGTTTTACGTAAACTTTGGAATATTCGCAGAAAATTCATCCAACGAATGGGGAAGACCACAGCTTTCATTTGGACTTTGGTTCATTTCGATATATTTATCGATAACAAAGTTATCGGTCGAAAGGGGAAGATCCCAGCTTTCATTTGGACTTTGGTTTATTTCGATATATTTATCGATAACAGAGTTAGCGGTGGAAATGTGGTTTCGGGTTAACTTTGGAATATTCGCACAAAATTTGTATCAAACGAGAGGGGAAGACCACAGCTTGCATTTGGACTTTCGTTCATTTCGATATATTTATCGATAACAAAGTAATCGGTCAAAATGTGGTTTCGGGCAAACTTTGGAACATTCCCACAAAATTAGTATCAAACGAAAGGGAAAGACCACAGCTTTCATTTGGACTTTTGTTCATTTTGATATATTTATCGATAACAGAGTTATCGGTCAAAATGTAGTTTTACGTAAACTTTGGAATATTCGCACAAAATTGATATCAAACGAAAGGGGAAGACCACAGTTTCATTAAGAGTTTGGTTCATTTCGATATATTTATCGATAACAGAGTTATCGGTCAAAATGTGGTTTCGGGTTAACTTTAGAATATTCGCACATAATTGGTATCAAACGAAAGGGGAATGCCACAGCTTTCATTTAGACTTTGCTTCATCAATGCTAGCATCTATTTTGATAACGACTGGATATAATAAAATAAAATTTGGAACGTAGATTTTTTATCAGCTCGAGATGGTTAAACGCTAAAAAAATAAAGGCATTTGACAAGGTTGTGGGAATCGCTCAAAATGTGGACCAGGGTAACCTTATTAAGTGTTCGTTCAATACGGGCATCAAATGAAAGGTATTGCTAAATGTTTTCAAATGGTGCAGTTTTAGTACAATATGAAGCCCCGTTTTCGAGATATTGATCAAAATGTCCACCAGGAGGAGCCTCGATGGTGTTAGTGCAATATGTTTTTATACATTTCAAACTCCAAGTACTATTTAATACCTATAAGAATTCCCACTCACAAATGTTCCAGATAAGCTTTACGTGGTCAAGAATCTATGTAGGCAGAGGGGAAATTATTTTCCAGTTTTTAGTTCATTTTAAAAACATTTTAAATTAAAAATATTTTTTTATTCTATTTTTTATTTTATACTTTTTAGTTGTGAGTCTGTGAAAATTTCTAAGATTGTAATTGGATATTCTGTGTCATACTAGTGGTACTCATCTAACCATATAACTTAACGAAAGCGTAAATATATACATTTAAAAGCTAAGTTAGATGAACGATATAGATAAATTTATGTGAATACTTTTTATTATGAAATTCTTATTAATTTAATTTTTGACCCATTTTTTTAGCTACACGGAGGGAAATCTATGGATGGAACATCCATAATTATTGATATCACATTAAATAAAAACAAGTAAGGAAGTCTAAGTTCGGGTGAAACCGAACATTACATACCCAGCTGTGCACATAAAGTGGGCGTGATCGTTCACCGATTTTTCTTATTTTTTGTGGTAGTACTCTACATAAACATAACATGCCTGGTACCTAGTTTCGTAAATCTATCTCACACCGTTCTGAAGTTGTTAGCAGTCGAATTTAAAAATTGATTGACTCATAAGTGGGCGGTGCCACGCCCACTTTCCAAAATTTTGAAAAAATTATGTAAAGAATATGAAAGTTGATGTATGTACCAAATTATATTATTATAGCGAAATCAGTTAATTAGATATGGACTTTTCATTATTTCCACCTCCTTTCAATATAACTTTTATGAAAAAGTAGGCGTGGTCGCGAAGCGATTTCGTTTATTTTCTATAGCTGAATTTACCACAACAATAGTATGTCCTCTACGAAATTTCGTTATACTAGCATAAACTGTTCTGAAGTTATTAAGAGTCAAAATTTTAAAATTTCTTCAAATATACGTGGGCGGTACCACGCCCCCTTTTCAAAAATTTTTATAAAATCGGCCTTAGAACATCTAAATCAATACATATTGCAAATTTTATCATTGTAGCTGCTTCTAATATTGAATTAACCCATTTTATACGTTTTTCGAAATTTTCGATATCGAAAAAGGGGCGTGGTTATGGTCCGATTTTACCCATTTTCAATAGCAATCTATTCTGAACCCAAATAAGTACGCATGCCAAATTTGGTGAAGATATCTCATTATTTGCTCAAGTTATCGTGTTAACGGACAGACGGACGGACGGACGGACGGACGGACGGACGGACAGACGGACGGACATGGCTCAATCAAATTTTTTTTCGACCCTGATCATATTGATATAGCGAAGTCTATATCTATCTCGATTCCTTTATACCTGTACAACCAACCGTTATCCTAACAAAGTTATAATACCCTGTGTACAAGTACAGCTGGGTATAATGATATTTCTGTCCCATCAATGAATATGGATGTTTCATCAATGCTTTTTTGATAAATCACTATTGAAATGGTATCCATATAAACTATTGATAAATTCTAAATAGTTTAAAAAAACAAAATTTTATATAATTTGACATCTGGTTTCAGTGAGACTCGAACCATGCTCCTCTGGCACGTTAGCCCAGTATTCTACCATTCGGCTACGGCATATTATACAATTTTTAGAAAAATGTTCAATCATAAGAAATTCAAAAAATTTTGAATTTAAAAAAACCGCTCCAACAAGTTGTAATATTGTTAGAAAATCCATAGTAAAAATTGTTGAACTATTATGATTATGCGTCCCAGAAAAATTTACATTTCGTCCATATATATTAATACGCTGTCTCTACCAATATTACTATGTAGTAAATATGGATATGGATATACCGACAATAGAAATTCATATCACGACCATAGATATTGACATGCCGTTCAAATATATTAGTATTCTATCCATAAATATAAAAAATAGTACATCATATCGAAATGGTTGACATGTCATTTTACTTTTTATTGGGAGCAAATAATATTTGATAACTCGCTCATTCTGAATGAATATTGCATCAAACTCGGCGTTATCAATAGTGATATTGTCACAACATTCAATGCATTTCTCTCAGTGTATTCTTCTATTTTTGTCTAGTGTGCATTGACTGCTTTGAAAAACTGCATGTCGAACAGCGTAATCGAATTGGGTAATTTTTGGAGGTGTTTACACACTAAACTCCTCGTGGAAGTTTACCGAATCTGTGTAAACTTCGTTCCATAAAAATTTTGACAGTTCATTTACGCCTTCGGCAATTTTCTACGTTTACACGCATTACGCGGTGTGCCTATGGTTACATGAATAAAATTATTCTTTTTTAAGCCTTATAAAGCACATTATCTTTCCTTTTACCCCTTTTACATTATTCAAGTCATGAATTCAATTCTGCCGCGACATAGGCGAAGGGGGTGAGAAGCGAGGGGAAGAGTACACTTGAAAGCGTACCGTCAACTGGTTTCAAGTTTTTCTTGCTATCTCTTTGACTCCTCCTTGTACCCCCATATTTTGTTTCATAATTGCTTTCAAGAAAAATTGACAAGTGTAGACACGAATAGAAAACACAAAAGAGAACGCCAGCAGAGTTGAAAGCAATACTTGACAAATGTAAAACCGGAGTTTGTGCAACAGTGGCTGCGCCTAAATGTATGCAGAAATATTCGAAATTTCGATGCTGTTTATGGCGCTGAAAACACATAGCATATGTACGAAATATTCAGATAGCAATAAGGAAGATAGACCGATAAATGGGACTTTTGCAATTAAAGCAATATTTTGGATTTTTTTTTGTATAATGCATTGTCAGCGAAACCTGAACGATGGTGAAAATTTCAAAACCCCAGCTCAATGGGAAGTTAGTTCAAAATACAAAGCAAAATCTCTGGAAATGAAACTTTTCAAATATCACTATCCGTGCGCCACCTATCGGAATTATTTTTTTCTTATACTGCGTGGGGCCAGAAAACTAAACGACGATGAAAATTTCAAGATTCTACCTCAACGGGAAGTTCGTTGAAAAACAAATTAATCGACACCGAAAACAGAACTTCGCATTTCTTAAATAGAACGACTCACGCCCCACCTAGCGGGTCCAATTTTCTTTTGAACATTTGGAAATTGATTAAGTAATACACACGCTAAATATCAGCTAAATCGGTCCATAATTAGGATTTTCAGCTTTTATTACCCCGATCTCAGCTCCACCTAGCGGAATTTTTTTTTAGGAAAATATTTCTTTTCATAGTAGTAATACTTGTTCCGAATTTCAGCCAAATCGGACCATAAATGCGATTTTTGAAAATATAGCGACCCACGCGGCACCTATCGGATTTTTTTTTTTTTCATAATATTGCATTGTCATCGCGATCTGAACTGTAGTGAAAATTTCAAGACCCTAGCACAACAGGAAGTTGGTTCAAAATCGAATGCAAAAATCCGGGCACAAGAACGACGAAAGCGACCTAATAAAAACATTTTAAAACAAGTAAGGAAGTCTAAGTTCGGGTGAAACCGAACATTACATACCCAGCTGTGCACATAAAATGCTGTTATTCTTTGTTTTGTATAGTTAATGGTGTTAAAATTAATAAAAATTGCTTGACTCATAAGTGGGCGGTGCCACGCCTACTTTCCAAAATTTTGAAAAAATTATGTAAAGAATATGAAAGTTGATGTATGTACCAAATTATATTATTATAGCGAAATCAGTTAATTAGATATGGACTTTTCAATATTTCCACCTCCTTTCAATATAACTTTTATGAAAAAGTAGGCGTGGTCGCGAAGCGATTTCGTTTATTTTCTATAGCTGAATTTACCACAACAATAGTATGTCCTCTACGAAATTTCGTTATACTAGCATAAACTGTTCTGAAGTTATTAAGAGTCAAAATTTTAAAATTTCTTCAAATATACGTGGGCTGTACCACGCCCCCTTTTCAAAAATTTTTATAAAATCGGCCTTAGAACATCTAAATCAATACATATTGCAAATTTTATCATTGTAGCTGCTTATAATATTGAATTAACCCATTTTATACGTTTTTCAAAATTTTCGATATCGAAAAAGGGGCGTGGTTATGGTCCGATTTTACCCATTTTCAATAGAAATCAATTCTGAACCCAAATAAGTACGCATGTCAAATTTGGTGAAGATATCTCATTATTTGCTCAAGTTATCGTGTTAACGGACAGACGGACGGACGGACGGACGGACGTACAGACGGACGGACATGGCTCAATCAAATTTTTTTTCGATCCTGATCATATTGATATATGGAAGTCTATATCTATCTCGATTCCTTTATACCTGTACAACCAACCGTTATCCTAACAAAGTTATAATACCCTGTGTACAAGTACAGCTGGGTATAAAAATACAAGTGTATCGGCGATTTTCATGTACACGTCAGAATTTTTTTTTGTACGTACATAAAAAAGATTTTCAGCTTTTTTGGAAAAATTTTCAGAAAATTTTTGAGTACGCAGTTTTGTAGCCCATTCAATTTTACTCTGAGAATGTGCAAGTTAGAACTCCCTTAAAATTTTTCCTGAATTATCAGAATTTTTTTCAAGGGTGTTGAGTGTTTTCCTCCATACAAAAGAAGGCCTGCATAATAATGTTATTTTTATCAAAAAAAAATAAAATAATTTGGTTTTCAATTCTTTATTCAAAAGTTTAAACGTTTTTAGATTAACGAAAAGCTTTTCCTTTCATTGAAATCAAAATCAAAATCTCAAAATTTTTTTTTATTTTGATTGTTTGAGTTAGAGTATGTTATTTCATACAAAAAATGCTCAAAAAAAATGGTTATATTGGTTGAAGTGATGATAATTTGTCCCTTTTATATCTAAACCGATAGTTTCGGACATTTCTCGTTTGATACCCTATGGGTACGGTCGGATAGTTCTATTAGAACACTTTCAAGTATGCTACACCAATTAAAACATAGGCATACCAACTATGTCCAAAAGAGACTAGTAATGATTTTTTTTTATCGGATTTTTTTTTTCATAATATTGCATTGTCATCGCGACCTGAACTGTAGTGAAAATTTCAAGACCCTAGCACAACAGGAAGTTGGTTCAAAATCGAATGCAAAAATCCGGCCACAAGGACGACGAAAGCGACCTAATAAAAACATTTTAAAAATATATAAAATGCTGTCAGGTGGCAACTCTATTTGGCAACCCTGTTTGAAATTGTCATATTTGGAATACTTTCGAAAATACCTTTCATTTGATACCCATATTGGCATATCTTTCTCAATATTTAAAAAAAAAAAACCTGTAAACCGCCCCAAGTGGCAACACCCATGTTTATAATCTAAAACTGAATCAAGTTGTCTATATGCCAAACTTTATCCAAATTGGTCAAGTAGTTCCCGAGATATACAAAAAACAAGTAAGGAAAGCTGTCTTCGGCTGTGCCGAAGGCTAAATACCTTTCATGAATAAGCGTCACGATTTTCACTGTTTGATCCCCAGTACAGCCTATGTGAATTTAATTTTAGCTCATACCGAAATTATCGGAGCTATCGATTATATGGGGACGATGTGTTATATTGGTCCAATCTCATTGATTTTTAACATCGACATTCCACATTCTAAAATAGCAACATTTACGAAATTTCACATTCCTACCGATATAATTACAGGAGTTATCTACCAAAATCCGTTTATCGGAACAATCGATTGTATGGGGGCTATGTGAAATATTTATGCCATCTCAATGATTTTCAACATCGATATTTCGCATATAAAAATAGCGATACTTCCAAAATTTCACGTTCCTACCTATATAATTACAGCAGTTATCTACCAAAATCCGTTTATCGGAACAATCGAATGTATGGGGGCTATGTGAAATATTTATCCAATCTCTATGATTTTCAACATCGATATTTCACATATAAAAATAGCAATACGTCCAAAATTTCACGTTCCTACGTGTTTAATTACAGGAGTTATAGCCCAAAATCCGTTTATCGGAATAATCGATTGTATGGGAGCTATGTGAAATATTTATCCCATCTCTATGAGTTTCAACATCTATATATCACATATAAAAATAGCAACACTTACAAAATTTCACGCTCCTACGTGTTTAATTACAGGAGTTATAGCCCAAAATCCGTTTATCGGAATAATCGATTGTATGGGAGCTATGTGAAATATTTATCCCATCTCTATGATTTTCAGCATCGATATTTCACATATAAAAATAGCAACACTTATAAAATTTCACGTTCCTTCGTGTTTAATTACAGGAGTTATAGCCCAAAATCCGTTTATCGGAATAATCGGTTGTATGGGAGCTATATGTTATATTGGTCCGATCTTGCTGGTTCCGACAAATGATTCCTATATTGGAAAATGGTGGCCGCATACCAAATTTCAGCCAAATATCTCAAAAACTGAGGGACTAGTTTGCGTTCAAACAGACAGACAGACAGACAGACAGACGGACAGACGGACAGACGGACATGGCTAAATCAACTCATCTCGTCATCCTGATCATTTCGGTATACTTATTGATGGGTCTATCTCTTCTTCTTCTCATATTTACAAACATCGGACCAAAGTTATAATACCATTTCATGTTCATGAAAGGTATAATAAATAAACTGCGGTTAGGTGGCAGCCCTAAGTGGAAACCCTGCTTGATATTGTCATATTTGGAATACCTCCGAAAATAACTTTCATTTGCTACCCATAATTGGATATCTAGCTCTATATTAAAAAAAAATTGGGATAGGTAAACCACCTTGAGTGGCAACACCCATGTATATAATCTTAGAATTAATCATACTATATGCCAAATTTCCTCCAAATCGGTCGAGCAGTTCCCGAGATAGTGCCGGATATACAAATATACAAGAATATCTCGTTTAAAGTTATAAGATAACCGTTGCATCTTCTATTACGAAAATTTGATTTCCGTTCCTTCGTCTAAAGTTAGTAGATGAGATGAGAAATTAAGCCTGCACTTTTTACATAGGGCGATTATCATATCTATTAAACTAATAACAGCCATTTTAAATGACATACAGGGTTTAACCTATTACAGTATCCAGACCGAAGTTGGGCCAGAGTGACTGTAGTCTCCCTTGTTCAAAATAAAGAAAAATTCCATTATAAAAATGTGCCATTTAGTTTGAGAATGCTACCAAAATTTATTTCAGATGCTTTTGAAAACTAACGTTTAAGAATTGAGAATAGGATGGGTTCTTAAATTCCTCTCAAACTGAGTTTTGATGAAAATGTTTGATGGGTATGCTCTAAGTTTCAAAATGGTCAAATCTACGAAAATTACGTCCATGGTTGCCTTTGAATTTAAGTTTTATAATAAAGTTCTATGAAAATACAGCATTTTAAATGCGTTTTCCCAAAAAATTTTAATTTTGAGTTGCAGCTTTGTACAATAGACGTGGAGGCAAACAATTATTATGTCTGCATAAATGTTAAATATGGAATTATGCGCAGCGTTGTTCGCTTAGAAGGCTGGGCTTTCAGGAGGTATCATTTCAAATCTCAATTATGAAGGTCTTAATAAATATGTAATTTTAATGAATCACCTGTCTCAGAGCCAACTGTAGGGCGAGTTTGCATGCTCCGTTGGGCGTCTTGATTGCTGTGGTTGTCATCAGAATCGGACTCCGTTTCAGGATCGTTAAACGGAAAATCATTATCACTTTCATCATCCTGAATAACCTCGTCATTTCGAGCAGAGTCGAGCATATCTTCCTCATGGCTATTGCTATTGTTTCCTCTGTTGGTTTCATCACCCACGTGTGACTCGGGTAACACTACAATAAATATGTATATCAATATATCGCTCATTTGCTGCAACGTCGTCATAACTCAAAAAATGTGATATTACAGAAAACGCATTTTTAGTTTTTGAATTAATGTATATTTATATGGGAAATGTAATTAAAGCAAAAACTTCTATCGCGATGCTGCGTGAAATGTTAAAACCTCGGATATAATACTTTATCAGTTGATCAAACATATTATCTTTATCTATATATTTAATAAAATAAAGAAAAAAAAAATTTAAAAATAAGCATTTATTATTGGTTAATAAAATTAACTAAAAAGTAAAAAAATAAATTGACTGTAAAGAAATATAACACTTTATAAGTTCATTGTAACCTTTAACGATAATTTGGCTTCTTCGTCTGCGACAAAATAATTCCATATTGCACATAATTATATATTTTTAACATTAAAACTTTACACCTAAATTATTGAATCTTTCAGTCTATATCACATTCCTAATTTTATTTATAATAAAACGCATTTTTAGTTTTTGAATTAATGTATATTTATATGGGAAATGTAATTAAAGCAAAAACTTCTATCGCGATGCTGCGTGAAATGTTAAAACCTCGGATATAATACTTTATCAGTTGATCAAACATATTATCTTTATCTATATATTTAATAAAATAAAGAAAAAAAAAATTTAAAAATAAGCATTTATTATTGGTTAATAAAATTAACTAAAAAGTAAAAAAATAAATTGACTGTAAAGAAATATAACACTTTATAAGTTCATTGTAACCTTTAACGATAATTTGGCTTCTTCGTCTGCGACAAAATAATTCCATATTGCACATAATTATATATTTTTAACATTAAAACTTTACACCTAAATTATTGAATCTTTCAGTCTATATCACATTCCTAATTTTATTTATAATAAAAGCGTGTTAAATTTTGATGGTATAATTAAGAACATTCAGGACCTTCTTTTCTTGCTATCGAAATGTAACACGCTTTTATTATTAATAAAATTGGGAATGTAATATAGACTGGAAGATTTAATAATTTAGGTGTAAAATTTTAATGTTAAAAATATATGATTATGTACAATATGAAATTATTTTGTCGCAGACGAAGAAGCCAAATTATCGTAAAAGTTTACAATGAACTTATAAAGTGTTATATTTCTTTACAGTCAATTTAGTTTTTACTTTTTAGTTAATTTTATTAACCAATAATAAAAGCTTATTTTTAAAAAAGTTTTTTTTTTTTAATTTTATTTTATACTTTTTAGTTGTGAGTTTGTGAACATTGTCTAAGATTGTTATCGGATATTATGTGTCAGGTTTTATAAAATCACTTTTTTCTTTCCTTATCTCACTTTATTCATTCAAAATCTGCATAGCAAATTGTTTGCGCATATTTCGGCGACCACAGACTTAGGGGCCTATTACGGTTTGCGAGTCGAACAAAAATATGCGCGATTCGCCTACATTTGTATTACCGACTGCGAGTCGCCCGGTAACATTCGCCTCAAACTTCAAAATTAAGCGAATGTCAAAAATGAAGCGATTACTGTTTGCGACTCGATCCAAATTCGTTCGCCGGGAGTGTCAAAATCTGGCTAACAGAATTTGAAGGTGACTAGGAGGAAAAATTTGATTTTATGGTCATATTGGGATTATTTGGGGGTCATTTTGTGGTAATTTCGTTGTTATTTTGTGGTCATTTTGGGGTCATTTTGTGGTTATTTTGGACTAATTTCGGGGATATTTTGTTGTTATTTTATGGTCATTTTAGAAATATTTTGTTGTTATTTTGGGGATTTTTGGGGCTCATTGTGTGGTCATTTTGGGGTTATTTTGTGGTCATTTTGGACTAATTTCGAGGATATATTGTTGTTATTTTGTGGTCATTTTTTGAATAATTTGGTGTCATTTTGTGGTCATTTTGGTGTAATTTTGGGAATATTTTGGAGTTATTTTGTGGTCATTTTGGACTAAATTTTGATGAAATTTCTTTGTTATTTAGTGGTCATTTTTGGAATATTTTGGGGTCATTTTGGCCTAATTTCGAGGAAATTTTAGTTGTTATTTTGTGGTCATTTTTGGAATATTTTGGTGTCATTTTGTGGTCATTTTGGGAATATTTTAGGGTCATTTTGGGGTTTTTTTGTGGTCATTTTGACTAATTTTGTATTCATTCTGGAGATATTTTTTGTTCATTTTGTGGCAATTTCGGGGATATATTAGTGTCATTTTGTGGTCATTTTGGGGTAATTTTTTGTATCTATATTGGGATCATTTTGAGTTTATTTTGTGGTCATTTTGGACTAATTTCGGGGATATTTTGGTGCTTTTTTGTGGTCGTTTGGGGATATTTTGGGGTCAGTTTGTGGTCATTTCGGAATGGCTCCCAGATATGGGTGGTAGAAGGAAACCCTTTGTCGCCGAATATCAGGAAGACGGTGGAGCTAGCAAAAGCTCTAATAATCAATTTCAGAATTCCCTTCAAATGCCAGAGATCGGACGGGGAGTTAAAACCCCACCCGAAGCGGCATCAAACCACCCCAGGAGAGGGCAAACCAAGCTTTGCTGAAGTGACCATGGACCGGATCGTAATAGGCATCCTTGACCGAGACAACGACAGTTTTGCCATCCCCAAAGACCGGTGGTTGTATGTCCTGTACGTAGCCGGAAGACCTAGTTACGACCTTTACAACGGCGCTCTCAAATGCCCTCGATAAGGCCTGTCCAGTGCCAAAACCACGCTGTAAACATAGGCCACACTGGTGGAGGAAACAATTTAATAAGGCCAAGAGCCTTCGCAAGGAGACTCAATGACTCAGATATAAATATACACATACAAGGCAGGCGAAGAGAACTTCGTGGAGAAATTTTTGTACTGCGGTCGAGAATGTCGACTATACAGCGAGACTGAGACGAGTGCTCTCAAGAACTCAAACAGCTACATATAGGCTACTTGCGTAAACCTGCCGGATCCTGGACCAGATCGAAACGTGAAACGCTGGAGCTGCTCTTGATTACACACTTTCCAGAGAACTTGCATGTTGCACTCTTAGCACCTGCAACAAACCTAGCTGCACACATTTTCATCACGGACGAAGGGGTAAGGTGGGTAATTAAAAGATTCGAGCCGTTCAAGGCTGTTGGACCAGACGGGATTATCCTCGCACAACTCCGCACACGTTGGAAATGGTTGGTTTTTCCGTATGCAGCCTGTCTGGCTCTTAACTACAATATTCAATAAAAACGCACAATAATAATAAATAATTGAAACTTCAGTTTTGTTCAATTTGAAATTTTTTTTTACATTTGACGTTCACCGCTTTCTGTTTTTAGAACTGGCAACAAAATGTTTGAGGCGAACTAGTTTGTTCGCTATCCATAATCATTCGAGCCAGGCGACTCACCAAAAAAGTTGACTCGAATAACTCAAGCGACTCGCGAACCGTAATAGGCCCCTTAAGCTGATATTTCTTATTTTCGCTTACAAATTCCATAGACTTAAAATGTGTTAGGTCGTGTGCCAAACGGTTGAAAATCGTATATTTTGACAGAGCGATGGTAAATTCTCACAGTTATCGTGGTGAATATGAACGTTCAAATTTTGACCACCATAAATGTGAGCACATAGATGCATTTCCTATTGACAATCAAATTATTTCACAAGAGTTTATGCGCACACGCGTTATTAAACACTAAAATAAAAGAGAATACCAAAATAAAGCAATATACATAAAGACCGGAAACTACGTAAATTGAAAATTTATTCACAAAACATTTGCTTTTGCACGTGTTTTTTCCATACGTCAAAATTTATCTTTTCGTTTGGCACAGCAAAATGGAAAATATTTTTACACCATAGGAAATTTGTTCACCTCATTTTACTCTGACGAAAAAAAAAAATACCGATTGATCCACAGCCTTGGAGAAAATTTGCGCCATCTGTGTGTGTTAAGTTATAAACTTTAACAATGACTGCGCCTAAATGTGAGCAACAGTTTTCCAACCCATTCAGGATAAGTGCTACTTATTGACGAAAAAGTGAAACTGTGCTATTAGGTCCGTTCTTTAGCTGCAATTTATGCATAATTATGTATAATTAAGCCTAAACAGCGTTTTTTTATACCTAATTGCCCTACATTAGCGCAAATTCCGAATTAACTCCGTTTTTGGGAATTAACTTGAGCACAATCTTCATTATAAATTCAAAAAAATGAAGACGATTTGATCAGATTTAAGAAACTTGCACTGGCAGATAAATAAACAACAACAGCAAGAAACACAAGGAAATTAAGGGTAGCTGACTGATAGATGTCGCGCTGGTTTGTAAAATGCGACTATGGACAGCCAGATGTCACCGAGGTAGGTAAAAATATGGTGCAATAACAACCAAAGAAGTAATCCTCAATGCTGTTAGTCTTCAATTTTGTGTGTGTCTGGGTAAAATTTGGAACTGATTAAAGAAGATTTATTGGAGATAATCTCCGTGTGTGTATCCATAGCAAAATACACATTCTCGAGGTCATGAGTTATGCTATGGATACACACACGGAGATTAGCCTAGCCCATGGGGCTAGGTGAAATTTTGACAACCATGAATGTGAGCACAGAGATGTATTTCCTATTCTCAATCATATTACTTCACAAGAATTTATGCGCACACGCGTTATTAAACACTAAAATATAAGAGAGCACCAAAATAAAGCAATATAAATGCTGAAAACCACGTAAATAGAAAATTTATTGACAGAATTTTTGCGTTTGCACGTGCTTTCCATACGTCAAAATTTACTTTTTCGTAATTTGTTCACCTCATTTTACTCTGACGAAAACAATTACCGATTAACACACAGCCTTTAATCAGATTCAATTTTTTGGGGGCTTGATGTCGCTGAGACAACAAAGGGGGGGGGGGGGGGGGAGGGAGGAAATACCCCAAACGGCAATAAACCAAATTTGTGTTATTGCTCAACTGAATGTGAAATAACACAAATTTGCGTTATTGCATCACTTTGAGAAATAAGTCAAATTTTTTTCCCACGTTTGAGCAATAAGGTAAAAAAGTGGACATGAACGCATCACTGACTTTTTTTGTGTTCGCACCGCACATTTGTGGTATAAATATGTAGATTTACCGCTGCAGCATAAGTCCAGTAATATATAAGCATACATACATACATTGTAGATACATTCTTTGTTACTCTCAACTGGACATTATGTATTAAAACAAGTGTTTTACAAAAAGTAGATAAAGGTAGAGTTAAGAGAAGAGAGTGTAGACGAACCTCAACAAAATTATATCCTTTGTATTATATGCTGTGAACAAGAACGGCAACTCTTGTTTGTTCCATGCAAACATTTTTAAGTTTGCAATGACTGTTTTCAGCAAATCAAAAAGAATGCTGAGGAAGGAAATACAGAAATAATTTGTGCGATTTGCCGAGCAGTTGTTAATGATGCCTTCTCTATATTTTACTAAACTTTACATAACTATGCTTATTTCATGAATTATTCTTGTGTTTATAAATTTTTGTTAAATCAAATTTATATTAAAATATGATTGACCAAAAACCTTAGAATAACACAATGGCACTCCCAAAAAGCGCATTCTCGCGCCACTTAAAGCCGGGCAGTTGCAGATGAAATGCTCCACCGTTCCTCCTCATCATCATCTTTGCAACTTCTACAGCATCGTCGGTAGGGCACACCTAGTCTTTCTGCGTGCCTACCAATAAGGCAGAGCCCAGTTAATACGCTTATTATTATAGAGATTTCTCTTCTCCTTAGGGCATAAATATGTCTTGTTCTTTTACGATCTCATTTCGGCCAGGTTTCTTTGGATATCCGGCATCCTGGAGATTGCAGCCATCTCTCGTTGGCTTGGCGGAGTGTGTACTCTTTCAGCATTAGCTTGCATGTGGCAAACGGCATACCTAAGCGCTCTTTATCCCGAAGAACCTGCTTGGTCGTGCACTCATATTTATATCGTTAGAAAGGTCTATATCTCTTCTATCGATGGTGATGATGATGGTGATAGTGATACTGATGGTGATAGTGATAGCACGGCCATCGGGCCAACAACGCCAAGCACACCACTCCCCTGCCAATACGGCCTACGAGGAGCCGACAGCTTAGAAAAGCCAAATAAAGTGGCAGCGTAGCCAGCGTCCGGTCACGACATCAGCAACATTGCAGTGATACATAGACGCAGCTGAGTGAGGCCTCCTTGTGACCCGTCTCCACGACCATCTGCAACCGCGTCGTTAGATGTATGTATGTTCCATTTCGTTTACTCCATCGATGGTGATAGTGATGATGGTGATGGTGATAGTGATAGTGATAGTGATAGTGATGGTGATGGTGATGGTGACGGTGATAGTGATGTTGCTGGTGATGGTGATGGGGATGGTGCTGGTGATGGTGATAGTGATGGGGATGGTGATGGTGATAGTGATACTGATGGTGATGGTGATTGTGATTTTGATGGTGATGGCGATGGTCGATGGTGATTATGGAATAAAGCGGACCACGCTTTTTCCACAATACTACTGTGTAGGGGTTTTAAAATTATTTTCAACTTTTTAGTTCAATACTCTCTAAAAGCGTGAGTTTTAGTTTTTTTAAACTATATTTATTTTTTACTGTTTAGTAAAATGTCCTATGAAATAATCGATAAATATATCGAAATATACAGAAGTCCAAACGAAACCTCTGTACCTCCCCTTTCGTTTTATACCCATATTGTAGGGAAATTTTACGGTTTTTGCGCAATCACATTTTGACGATAACTCAGTTATCGATAAATTTATGGAAATATATCGAAGTCCAAATGAATCCTGGTGCTTCTCCTTCCGTTTGATACCCATATTGTAGGAAAATGTTAAGATTTTTGGGAAATCACATTTTTACCGATTACTCAGTTATCGATAAATATATCGATGTCCAAATCAGACCTGGGGCCTTCCCCTTTCGTTTGACACCCATATTGTAGGGAAATTTTAAGGTTTTTGGTCAATCATATTTTGGCCGATAACTCAGTTATCGATAAATTTATTGAAATATATTGAAGTCGAAATGAAACCTGGGGCCTTCCGCTTTCGTTTGATACCCATATTGTAGGGAAATTATAAGGTTTTTGCGCATTTACATTTTGACCGATAACTCAGTTATCGATAAATTTAGCGAAATATATCGATGTCCAAATGAGACCTGGGCCCCCCCTTTCGTTTGATACCCATATTTTAGGGACATTTTACGGTTTTTGGGCCACTGAGGCTTAGACCGAACGAGAGTCACATACATAAAAGCAAACAAGCAAACAAACAAAGAAACAAACAAGCAAACATACAAGTGAAGCTAATAAAAGCGTGGTAAAAAAAGAGCGACAAATTTTCTTTTTCCACGACAAATTTACGACAATTAATCCACAAGGAGTGACTTGATATCTTCAAGTTTACCCGTTTTAGCGGGGTGGTAATGCTAACTTGACTGTCAGCTAGCATTACCAGGGGTTATTTAAAAAAAAAGAGCGACCAAATTTATTTTTCCACGACAAATTAACGGCAATTAATCCACTAGGAGTGACGTGATATCTTCAAGTTTATCCGTTTTAGCGGGGTGGTAATGCTAACTTGACTCTCAGCTGGCATTACCAGGGGTTATTTAAAAAAAAAAGAGCAACAAAATTTCCTTTTCCACGACAAATTTACGACAATTAATCCACAAGGAGTGACCTTGATATCTTCAAGTTTACCCGTTTTAGCGGGTTATTTAAAAAAAAAAAAAAACAAGTAAGGAAAGCTGTCTTCGGCTGTGCCGAAGGCTATATACCTTTCATGAATAAGCGTCACGATTTTCACTGTTCAATCCCCAGTACAGCCTATGTTAATTTAACTTTAGCTCATACCGAAATTATCGGAACTATCGATTATATGGGGGCGATGTGTTATATTGGTCCAATCTCATTGATTTTTAACACCGACATCTCCACATCGCAGAATCCCGTGACTGACGTTCCTAACCCGACACCGTTACTCTTCCTCGAACCATTTAGATGACTTGATGAAGGCCATCAGGTCCTTTATGTCCAGCTACGTGACCTGGCGTAGGCTAACCAGGAAGGGCACTCCCAAAAGCGCATTCTTGCGCCACTTAAAGCCGGGCAGTTGCAGATGAAGTGCTCCACCGTTCCTCCTCCTCATCATCTTTGCAACTCCTACAGCACCGTCGGTAGGGCACACCTAGTCTTTCTGCGTGCCTACCAATAAGGCAGTGCCCAGTTAATACGCCTATTATTATGGAGATTTCTCTTCTCCTTAGGGCATAAATATGTCTTGATCTTTCATGATCCCATTTCGGCCAGGTTTCTTTGGATATCCGCCATCCTGGAGATTTCAGCCATCTTTCGTTGGCTTGGCGGAGTGTGTACTCTTTCAGCGTGCCCTGGCTCGCAAGTTCCCTCAATGTCCCTATGCCCAGGACCGATGTGAGGTTCACGCGGTTCTGTTGGGCCATCTCTTGTAGAGATCGACGACAGCTGAGCGTCAGTTCAGAGTTGAACGAGTAAGAGCCAAGGGATTTGATGGCATGCGTTGCAGTTAAAACAAGTGAGGAAAGCTGTCTTCGGCTGTGCCGAAGGCTAAATACCTTTCATGAATAAGCGTCACGATTTTCACTGTTTGATCCCAGTGCAGCCTGTGTGAATTTAACTTAAGCTCATACCGAAATTATCGGAACTATCGATTATATGGGGGCGATGTGTTATATTGGTCCAATCTCATTGATTTTTAACATCGACATTCCACATTCTAAAATAGCAACAGTTACGAAATTTCACGTTCCTACCGATATAATTACATGAGTTATCTACCAAAATCCGTTTATCGGAACAATCGATTGTATGGGGGCTATGTGAAATAGTTATCCCATCTCAATGATTTTCAACATCGATATTTTACATATAAAAATAGCGATGCTTCTAAAATTTCACGTTCCTACGTGTTTAATTACAGGAGTTATAGCCCAAAATCCGCTTATCGGAATAATCGATTGTATGGGAGCTATATGAAATATTTATCCTATCTCAATGATTTTCAACATCGATATTTCACATATAAAAATAGCGATACTTCCAAAATTTCACGTTCCTATGTGTTTAATTACAGGAGTTATAGCCCAAAATCCGTTTATCGGAATAATCGGTTGTATGGGAGCTATATGTAATATCGGTCCGATCTTGCTGGTTCCGACAAATGATTCCTATATTGGAAAATGGTGGCCGCAAATAATAGTAATTCATTGGATTTTATTTACATAATTGCAGCTACCAAAATAAAAAAAAAACATAACTTAAATATTTTAAATTCAATTGAAATCATATACGTCCGATTAGACTGGTATTGTTAGTCTTAGAACTTATTTGCTTTTGTGATGGTAATCCCAAAAACAATTTTTTTCCGTTGTACAACATAACTTAATATCACATTTGGAGCAAATGGCTTGTGTCTCTGACTGCTTGCAGTGCTTGCACCGTTTTTTCCCCTTCTATCCACCCACTTTAGGTATTGATCTTGGCCATCAAACCGAACATCATCAACAAGATGAACAGTCCGCCTTCCAATCATTGAGGGGCTCCGAAGGAGTGACTACCAATATTTTGTCCCGATAGCGGTCTGCCAACAGACCGTTTCTCTTTATAATAAACCAGACCAGCAGCTATCTCCTCGCGGAATTGCGGAAGGTTGTATAATTTCTCTTGCTCCTTGCGCTTGAAGCATTGGCGTCCTCAGCGCACTTACGTTTATATAAAATATAGGCATTCGTAGCTGCTATGTCCACAAAGTGATAAGAAATTCGAGTCATTATATTGCGTCTTTTAGGCTTAATGTGGTATCTACCCAAAAGACTGTCTATTAGGTCGACACCGCCCATGTGAGAATTATATTCTCGAATGATTTGAGGACAATTTATTTCGATGAAAAGTTTTTGCTTCCTATCATATCGCGATACCTTCAAGGTATGATTATCTGGATTGGCTCTCAAAAAAGGTTCAACACCAACATATGTAGAAGCTAAGCGTACGCATTTGTTGTCCTTCCACAAAACAGTGTTTACATCGACTCCTTGAACTGAAGATGTATATTCGGTAGAGAGCCCTCTGTTTTCTTTGCTAATTTCACGGTCAGTAGGCAGCTTGCACCCTAGTATATTAAAACACAACAAAAAAAAACTGCTAGTAAATTTTTATTACCTCTTACTGTACCCAAACTGTATATTCCACGAGCTCGCAAGTAAAGCAAGAGAGGCAATGATGTATACAAATTATCGACAATTAATCTACTTGACTGTCAAGTTAGCATTACCAGGGGTTATTTAAAAAAAAAAAGAGCGACAAAATTTCTTTTTCCACGACAAATTATCGACAATTAATCCACAAGGAGTGACTTGATATCTTCAAGTTTACCCGTTTTAGCGGGATGACAGTCAAGTTAGCATTACCAGGGGTTGTTTTAAATAAATATAGTTTAAAAAAACTAAAACGCACGCTTTTAGAGAGTATTGAACTAAAAAGTTGAAAACGATTTTAAAACCCCTACACAGTAGTATTGTGGAAAAAGCGTGGTCCGCTTTCTTCCATAATCTTCGTTTTTTATTTAATTTTTGTTTACCTATTTATTGCAATATTCTTTAAAAGCGTGTTTTTTCGCTGATGGTGATGGTGATGATGATGGTGATAGTGATAGCACGGCCATCGGGCCAACAAAGCCAGGCACACCACTCCCCTGCCAATACGGCCTACGAGGAGCCGACAGCTTAGAAAAGCCAAATAAAGTAGCAGCGTAGCAGCGTCCGGTCACGACATCAGCAACATTGCAGTGATACATAGACGCAGCTGAGTGAGGCCTCCTTGTGACCCGTCTCCACGACCATCTGCAACCGCGTCGTTAGATTCTACGTTCCATTTCGTTTACTCCATCGATGGTGATAGTGATGATGGTGACGGTGATGGTGATAGTGATGATGGTGACGGTGATGGTGATAGTGATTGTGATGGTGATGATGATGGTGATGGTGATGGTGATAGTGATGGGGATGGTGATGGTGATAGTGATAGTGATAGTGATACTGATGGTCATGGTGATTGTGATGGTGATGGCGATGGTGATTATGGAATAAAGCGGACTACGCTTTTTCCAACGCTTACCCAAAAGACTGTCCATTAGGTCGACACCGCCCATGTGAGAATTATATTCTCGAATGATTTGAGGACAATTTATTTCGATGAAAAGTTTTTGCTTCCTATCATATCGCGATACCTTCAAGGTATGATTATCTGGATTGGCTCTCAAAAAAGGTTCCACACCAACATATGTAGAAGCTAAGCGTACGCATTTGTTGTCCTTCCACAAAACAGTGTTTACATCGACTCCTTGAACTGAAGATGTATATTCGGCAGAGAGCCCTCTGTTTTCTTTGCTAATTTCACGGTCAGTAGGCAGCTTGCACCCTAGTATATTAAAACACAACAAAAAAAAAAACTGCTAGTAAATTTTTATTACCTCTTACTGTACCCAAACTGTATATTCCACGAGCTCGCAAGTAAAGCAAGAGAGGCAATGATGTATACAAATTATCGACAATTAATCTACTTGACTGTCAAGTTAGCATTACCAGGGGTTATTTAAAAAAAAAAAAGAGCGACAAAATTTATTTTTCCACGACAAATTAACGGCAATTAATCCACTAGGAGTGACGTGATATCTTCAAGTTTACCCGTTTTAGCGGGGTGGTAATGCTAACTTGACTGTCAGCTAGCATTACCAGGGGTTATTTAAAAAAAAAAAAAAGAGCGACAAAATTTCCTTTTCCACGACAAAGTTACGACAATTAATCCACAAGGAGTGACCTTGATATCTTCAAGTCTACCCGTTTTAACGGGTTATTTAAAAAAAAAAAGAAAAACAAGTAAGGAAAGCTGGTCCAATCTCATTGATTTTTAACACCGACATCTCCACATCGCAGAATCCCGTGACTGACCTTCCTAAACCGACACCGTTACTCTTCCTCGAACCATTTAGATGACTTGATGAAGGCCATCAGGTCCTTTATGTCCAGCTACGTGACCTGGCGTAGGCTAACCAGGAAGGGCACTCCCAAAAAGCGCATTCTTGCGCCACTTAAAGCCGGGCAGTTGCAGATGAAGTGCTCCACCGTTCCTCCTCCTCATCATCTTTGCAACTCCTACAGCACCGTCGGTAGGGCACACCTAGTCTTTCTGCGTGCCTACCAATAAGGCAGTGCCCAGTTAATACGCCTATTATTATGGAGATTTCTCTTCTCCTTAGGGCATAAATATTTCTTGATCTTTCATGATCCCATTTCGGCCAAGTTTCTTTGGATATCCGGCATCCTGGAGATTTCAGCCATCTTTCGTTGGCTTGGCGGAGTGTGTACTCTTTCAGCGTGCCCTGACTCGCAAGTTCCCTCAATGTCCCTATGCCCAGGACCGATGTGAAGTTCACGCGGTTCTGTTAGGCCATCTCTTGTAGAGATCGACGACAGCTGAGCGTCAGTTCAGAGTTGAACGAGTAAGAGCCAAGGGATTTGATGGCATGCGTTGCAGTTAAAACAAGTGAGAAAAGCTGTCTTCGGCTGTGCCGAAGGCTAAATACCTTTCATGAATAAGCGTCACGATTTTCACTGTTTGATCCCAGTGCAGCCTGTGTGAATTTAACTTAAGCTCATACCGAAATTATCGGAACTATCGATTATATGGGGGCGATGTGTTATATTGGTCCAATCTCATTGATTTTTAACATCGACATTCCACATTCTAAAATAGCAACAGTTACGAAATTTCACGTTCCTACCGATATAATTACATGAGTTATCTACTAAAATCCGTTTATTGGAACAATCGATTGTATGGGGGCTATGTGAAATAGTTATCCCATCTCAATGATTTTCAACATCGATATTTCACATATAAAAATAGCCATACTTCCAAAATTTCACGTTCCTACGTGTTTAATTACAGGAGTTATAGCCCAAAATCCGTTTATAGGAATAATCGGTTGTATGGGAGCTATATGTAATATCGGTCCGATCTTGCTGGTTCCGACAAATGATTCCTATATTGGAAAATGGTGGCCGCATACCAAATTTCAGCCAAATATCTCAAAAACTGAGGGACTAGTTTGCGTTCAAACAGACAGACGGACATGGCTAAATTAACTCATCTCGTCATCCTGATCATTTCGGTATACTTATTGATGGGTATATCTCTTCTTCTTCTCATATTTACAAACATCGGACCAAAGTTATAATACCATTTCATGTTCATGAAAAGTATAAAAACAAAAGCGTCTCATATCTGTTTTCTCACTGCGTGGGAATGTGTATGTGCGCGTTTCTCAACAAGGCGAAGCTGAGAAAATTGAAGATAAATAGGGCGCGGACCGTATTGCAGCAAACAACAACAAAACTAATAACGAGTCTACAGCGATACTAGCATAAATGAGGCGCTCAGCGCCAAAACGGGCTAACCCCAAAAAAATGGTTCTGAGAAAAACGAAGTTAAAAGAAACAAAGTTTTTAAAATATTTGTATCTATTTGTTTAAGATTAATCATTAGGTGCTAGTTACTTACATTAAGAGAGTTTTAAACAGTTAATATAAAAATTGAACTGGCTTAGGCCATTTTGGAATCCATTTATAAAAAATATATTAATAGGAACTGTGGGTTAGGCCATTTTGTCTCCATTAATTAAACATACAAAATTTCTTTAGATAAATATTAAAAATAATTTGTAGCATTTTACATAAGTAATAAAAGTTATTAATAATACAATGCAACACGAAAAAATGCCTGGGAAGAGTATTTTAGTATTTTTCTGGTAGATCTCGGCGAGTTAAGAAGAACTGCGTGCAAGAAATTTGCCAGATACCTCGAAAGTCCCGAGTTAGGGGTCAAAACCCGGTTTTTCATACCTATAGAACTTTCTAACGATATTCACTGAAAAAAAATCTACAAGAAACGGCCGTCAAATTAACATTAAACCCTGTAATTTTTCGTCCAACAGTGGGTAATATCAATTTTGAAAGTGACCCCTTTCATTCTTCGATTATACTATCATATTGACATGAATTACTGTAAATTTGAAAGTGGACACTATCATATTGACATGAATACTGTAAATTTGAAAGAGCACACTATCCTATTGACATGAATTACTGTAAATTTGAAAGTGGACTCATATCATTAATTGATATTTTTCAAAAATCACATGTTTTTACTGCCAATTTTACAGTAAATACTGGAATATTTACAGTATTACCATAATCCTTTGAAAGTGGTTTTGATATGTTACTTTCAATGTGCACTTTCAACCTTTTTATTTCAGTGTATATATATATATATCAATTGGAAAGTACTAGTAAAAGTGGTACTTGGTTTTTTATATGTAAATTTTCAAATTATATGGAAAAAAAAATTCTTTTTTAACTTAGTTTTCATGGAAATCTTAATAACTTAGTCAGTTTTCAACATTTTTGAGAAAATTAACTATCATTGCACTCATAACAAAATTTGCTGTTGAATACCATTCAAGGTTTGTATAGGCTTCTTATAAAATAGTGCATAGGGATAGAGCCAAAGTTGACCAACCTCGAAAAAAGACGAGAAAAAAATGTGTTTGTGGGGCAAATACTACCACTTTTACCACTAATTTCCGGGTCATATTTATATCGTTAGAAAGGACTATATATCTTCTATCGATGGTGATGGTGACGGTGATGGTGGAGCACGGCCACCGGGCCAACAACGCCAAGCACACCACTCCCCTGCCAATACGGCCTACGAGGAGCCGACAGCTTAGAAAAGCCAAATAAAGTGGCAGCGTAGCCAGCGTCCGACATCAGCAACATTGCAGTGATACATAGACGCAGCTGAGTGAGGCCTCCTTGTGACCCGTCTCCACGACCATCTGCAACCGCGTCGTTAGATGTATGTATGTTCCATTTCGTTTACTCCATCGATGGTGATAGTGATGATGGTGATGGTGATAGTGATAGTGATAGTGATGGTGATGATGATGGTGATGGTGACGGTGATAGTGATGTTGCTGGTGATGGTGATTGTGATGGTGATAGTGATGGGGATGGTGCTGGTGATGGTGATAGTGATGGGGATGGTGATGGTGATAGTGATACTGATGGTGATGGTGATTGTGATTTTGATGGTGATGGCGATGGTGATGGTGATTATGGAATAAAGCGGACCACGCTTTTTCCACAATACTACTGTGTAGGGGTTTTAAAATTATTTTCAACTTTTTAGTTCAATACTCTCTAAAAGCGTGAGTTTTAGTTTTTTTAAACTATATTTATTTTTTACTGTTTAGTAAAATGTCCTATGAAATAATCGATAAATATATCGAAATATACAGAAGTCCAAACGAAACCTCTGTACCTCCCCTTTCGTTTTATACCCATATTGTAGGGAAATTTTACGGTTTTTGCGCAATCACATTTTGACGATAACTCAGTTATCGATAAATTTATGGAAATATATCGAAGTCCAAATGAATCCTGGTGCTTCTCCTTCCGTTTGATACCCATATTGTAGGAAAATGTTAAGATTTTTGGGAAATCACATTTTTACCGATTACTCAGTTATCGATAAATATATCGATGTCCAAATCAGACCTGGGGCCTTCCCCTTTCGTTTGACACCCATATTGTAGGGAAATTTTAAGGTTTTTGGTCAATCATATTTTGGCCGATAACTCAGTTATCGATAAATTTATTGAAATATATTGAAGTCGAAATGAAACCTGGGGCCTTCCGCTTTCGTTTGATACCCATATTGTAGGGAAATTATAAGGTTTTTGCGCATTTACATTTTGACCGATAACTCAGTTATCGATAAATTTAGCGAAATATATCGATGTCCAAATGAGACCTGGGCCCCCCCTTTCGTTTGATACCCATATTTTAGGGACATTTTACGGTTTTTGGGCCACTGAGGCTTAGACCGAACGAGAGTCACATACATAAAAGCAAACAAGCAAACAAACAAAGAAACAAACAAGCAAACATACAAGTGAAGCTAATAAAAGCGTGGTAAAAAAAGAGCGACAAATTTTCTTTTTCCACGACAAATTTACGACAATTAATCCACAAGGAGTGACTTGATATCTTCAAGTTTACCCGTTTTAGCGGGGTGGTAATGCTAACTTGACTGTCAGCTAGCATTACCAGGGGTTATTTAAAAAAAAAGAGCGACCAAATTTATTTTTCCACGACAAATTAACGGCAATTAATCCACTAGGAGTGACGTGATATCTTCAAGTTTATCCGTTTTAGCGGGGTGGTAATGCTAACTTGACTCTCAGCTGGCATTACCAGGGGTTATTTAAAAAAAAAAGAGCAACAAAATTTCCTTTTCCACGACAAATTTACGACAATTAATCCACAAGGAGTGACCTTGATATCTTCAAGTTTACCCGTTTTAGCGGGTTATTTAAAAAAAAAAAAAAACAAGTAAGGAAAGCTGTCTTCGGCTGTGCCGAAGGCTATATACCTTTCATGAATAAGCGTCACGATTTTCACTGTTCAATCCCCAGTACAGCCTATGTTAATTTAACTTTAGCTCATACCGAAATTATCGGAACTATCGATTATATGGGGGCGATGTGTTATATTGGTCCAATCTCATTGATTTTTAACACCGACATCTCCACATCGCAGAATCCCGTGACTGACGTTCCTAACCCGACACCGTTACTCTTCCTCGAACCATTTAGATGACTTGATGAAGGCCATCAGGTCCTTTATGTCCAGCTACGTGACCTGGCGTAGGCTAACCAGGAAGGGCACTCCCAAAAAGCGCATTCTTGCGCCACTTAAAGCCGGGCAGTTGCAGATGAAGTGCTCCACCGTTCCTCCTCCTCATCATCTTTGCAACTCCTACAGCACCGTCGGTAGGGCACACCTAGTCTTTCTGCGTGCCTACCAATAAGGCAGTGCCCAGTTAATACGCCTATTATTATGGAGATTTCTCTTCTCCTTAGGGCATAAATATGTCTTGATCTTTCATGATCCCATTTCGGCCAGGTTTCTTTGGATATCCGCCATCCTGGAGATTTCAGCCATCTTTCGTTGGCTTGGCGGAGTGTGTACTCTTTCAGCGTGCCCTGGCTCGCAAGTTCCCTCAATGTCCCTATGCCCAGGACCGATGTGAGGTTCACGCGGTTCTGTAGAGCCATCTCTTGTAGAGATCGACGACAGCTGAGCGTCAGTTCAGAGTTGAACGAGTAAGAGCCAAGGGATTTGATGGCATGCGTTGCAGTTAAAACAAGTGAGGAAAGCTGTCTTCGGCTGTGCCGAAGGCTAAATACCTTTCATGAATAAGCGTCACGATTTTCACTGTTTGATCCCAGTGCAGCCTGTGTGAATTTAACTTAAGCTCATACCGAAATTATCGGAACTATCGATTATATGGGGGCGATGTGTTATATTGGTCCAATCTCATTGATTTTTAACATCGACATTCCACATTCTAAAATAGCAACAGTTACGAAATTTCACGTTCCTACCGATATAATTACATGAGTTATCTACCAAAATCCGTTTATCGGAACAATCGATTGTATGGGGGCTATGTGAAATAGTTATCCCATCTCAATGATTTTCAACATCGATATTTTACATATAAAAATAGCGATGCTTCCAAAATTTCACGTTCCTACGTGTTTAATTACAGGAGTTATAGCCCAAAATCCGCTTATCGGAATAATCGATTGTATGGGAGCTATATGAAATATTTATCCTATCTCAATGATTTTCAACATCGATATTTCACATATAAAAATAGCGATACTTCCAAAATTTCACGTTCCTATGTGTTTAATTACAGGAGTTATAGCCCAAAATCCGTTTATCGGAATAATCGGTTGTATGGGAGCTATATGTAATATCGGTCCGATCTTGCTGGTTCCGACAAATGATTCCTATATTGGAAAATGGTGGCCGCAAATAATAGTAATTCATTGGATTTTATTTACATAATTGCAGCTACCAAAATAAAAAAAAACATAACTTAAATATTTTAAATTCAATTGAAATCATAGTACCTGGGTGACCGAGCTTGCTCGGTGCTATCAATTTAGTGCTAACTTTACTTACCAAACTTGTGAGGATGTGTTACACTGTCCTTTATATGTGGGCAAATTATTAAAATTTTGTCATTTTCGTAGCCGTAATGGACTTTTTGCGGACAACCCTACTTGAAAATATTTTTGTTGGTATGTCAGCAAAAATAACTTTCATTTGATACCCAGTGGGGAAGCTCCGATATTAACGCTAGGGGCGAGTCTCTGTTTGACTACCTACTAACAACTAACCTGGTGGTTTGTAACGTGGGTAACGAGCCTACTTTTATAACTAAAGCTCGTAGGGAGGTTATAGACCTCACTGTTTGTAGCGAAGGTGCTTATGAGTGGGTCAGAAAATGGCGGGTTCTTGATGAGCATTCATTTTCTGACCATCGGTACATAGAAATTGTGTTAGACTTTATTGTTGAGCAGCCAGTCATGAAACGAAATCCACGCAACACTAACTGGCAGCTACATAACCAAATATTAGCTAGGGACCTACCAGTATTACCTCCACAAGCCCCCTCATCAGTGGGAGAACTGGATGATCTGGTAACGACCTTTACAACGGCGCTCTCAAATGCCCTAGAGCAGGCTTGTCCAGTACCAAAACCACGCGGCAAACATAGACCCCACTGGTGGTCTTACGACCTGGATTCGTTCCGTATATCATGCAGGAAGCAATTTAACAAGGCCAAGAGCATCGGTACGGAGCCTGAATGGCTCGAATATAAAGCTAAACTGAGGGCCTATAAAAAGGCTCTAAGGCAAGCGAAGAGAACTTCGTGGAGAAATTTCTGCACCGGGGTCGAAAAAGTCGATGATACAGCGAGACTTAGACGAGTGCTATCAAAAACTCAAACAGCCATTAGCTATTTACGGAAGCCTGACGGATCTTGGACCAGCACGGAAGGGGAAACCCTGGAGCTGCTCCTGAACACACACTTTCCGGGGAACTTGTATGATGCACCTGTAGCATCTGCAACAAACCTGGCGGTAAACATACCCATTACGGAGGAAAGGGTAAGGTGGGCAATCAAAAGCTTTGAGCCGTTCAAGGCAGCCGGGCCAGACGGGATTTTCCCCGCACAACTTATAAACACGCTGGAAATATCAGCTAAATGGCTGGTAGTTCTCTATTCAGCCTGCCTGGCTCTTAATTACATTCCGTGCTCCTGGAGAAGCGCCACGGTAGTCTTTATTCCAAAGGCTGGAAAGGCCTCACACTATGAGCCTAAAGACTACAGACCGATCAGTCTCTCGTCTTTTGCACTTAAAACCTTCGAGAGGATAATTAGCGATTATCTCTCCTCTACTATTGATAGCAACCTTATTTCTAGCTATCAACATGCATACACCAAAAGTAAATCAACGGAAACTGCGCTCCACAGCCTAGTCTCTATTGTTGAAAAATCATTGCACGAAAAGGAGTACTGTCTCGTGGCCTTTCTGGACATCGAAGGGGCTTTCAACAATATAAGGCCGGAGGCTATTAACACTGCTTTAACAAACCTGGGCATAAATAGGTCTCTTATTGGACTAATTGATCAACTACTAAAGGGAAGGAAAATAGTTTCTTCACTGGGAACAGTTGATCTTTCACGCTATGTCACAAGAGGAACGCCTCAGGGTGGTGTTCTCTCCCCGCTCCTATGGAACCTCACCGTAAACTCGCTGCTACGAGACACAAGGTGGGGGGGCGGGAAGATAGTGGCATATGCAGACGATTTAGCTATTGCATATAGGGGCAAATTCCCACAAACCCTGTGTGACTTGATGCAAGTAGCAATGCGAGAAGTTTCTTCATGGTCCTCTCGCTGCGGACTTAGCATCAACCCGGGAAAGGTGGAGCTTGTCCTTTATACCAGGCGGTACAAGATACCACCGCTGAACCTACCAGAACTAGATGGCGTGCGCCTGAACTTAGCTGATAAAGCCAAATTCCTAGGCACAGTTCTAGATAGAAAGCTTAACTGGAAGGAGAATGTCATCCAGCGCCAGAGGAAAGCGTGCATTGCACTTTACACGTGTAAAAGAGCCATTGGCAAAAAATGGGGGCTCAGCCCCAAAATTTGCAGATGGATCTACACTGCGATAATCCAGCCAATTATGCTGTATGGAGTCGTGGTATGGTGGCCTGCGCTAGGAAAGGCAACAAACCTAAATCTGTTAGGAAAAGTCCACAGATCGAGCATGATCTGTATAAGCGGGGCGTTAAGAACAACGCCCAATGAAGCTCTCCAGGCCATTCTTGGCTTTTTGCCACTCGATCTGGAAGGGTACCGGGCAGCAGCGGCATCGGCTCTGCGTCTAAGGGAAACGTCCGTCTGGGGCGCAAGCACTATTGGACACTCCAGTATTCTAAGATCTTACAGCTTTCTCCCTCTGAGCACAGATCGGTGTGCGACCACAACAGTCGGAGATTGTTGTTTTAGAATAAACATTCCCAGCAGGGAAGACTGGGAGAACATAGATCGGTGTCCCGCTACTAATGGCGGCACTTTTATATACACCGACGGCTCGAAGTTAGACGGCAGAGTCGGAGGAGGGGTTTACTCAAGGGATTTGGACCTAGAACTCTCCTTTAGACTACCTGATCACTGCAGCGTCTTCCAGGCTGAAGTTTCTGCAATCATGGACGCCGTGACTTGGATAGGTAAACGCACCATCGGACAGGATATCTGTATTTTCAGCGACAGCCAAGCGGCCATCAAATCCCTTGGCTCTTACTCGTTCAACTCTGAACTGACGCTCAGCTGTCGTCGATCTCTTCAAGAGATGGCCCAACAGAACCGCGTGAACCTCACATGGGTCCCGGGACACAGGGACATTGAGGGAAACTGTAGGGCAGACGAACTTGCCAGGCAGGGCACGACCAAGCAGATTCTTCAAGATAAAGAGCGCATAGGTATGCCGTTTGCCACGTGCAAGCTAATGCTGAAGGAGCATACACTCCGCGAAGCCAACGAAAGATGGCTACAAGCCCCAGGGTGCCGGATATCCAAGCAAACCTGGCCAAAATGCGATCTTAAAAGATCTAGACACATATACGCCCTAAAAAGGAAGGAAATCTCCATATTAATAGGTGTTTTAACCGGGCACTGCCTTATTGGTAGGCACGCAGCAAGGCTAGGCGTTCCCTACCGACGATGCTGCAGGAGTTGCAAAGATGATGAGGAAGAGGAAACGGTGGAGCATCTCATCTGCAACTGCCCGGCCTTAAGCGGAGCGAGAAGGCGCTCTCTGGGAGTTCCCTTCCTGGTTAGCTTAAGCCAGGTCGCGGAGCTAGACATAAAGGACTTGATGGCCTTCATCAAGTTATCAAAATGGTTCGAGGAGGGGTAGCGGTGTCGGTTAGGAGTGTCAGTCCCGGGTTTCGGCTATATGGAGAGTCCCAACAGCACTGGGATTTTCCATATGGCCGGGCCCCGGGACTGACTTTCCTAGTGTTTGGTGGTATCACAACGGGCCTTTTATTACTGGCCTAGGTGTGCCTTTGCGGCAGCCACTTCTACCTACCTACCTACCTACCTACCCATATTGGCATATCTAGCTCCATAAATAAAAAAATTAAATAGGTGGCAACTCTGTAATACAAATATACTGCGATAAGGTGACAACCCTAGATGGCAACTGTACTTAGAAATATTTTAGTTGATATGTCGCCGGAAATACCTCTAATTTGATACCGATATTCGCATATTTTACTCAATATTAAAAAAAAAAAAAATGAGATAGGTTGCCACCCTTAAAAGCCCTCCAAGTGGCAACACCTAAGTGGATAGTCTTAGAATCAGGCATGCTATCACTGTGCCAAATTTCATCCAAATCGGTCAAGCGGTTCTCGAGGTAGCACCGGATACAGAAATATAGTGCGGGCAACCCTAGGTGACAAACCTACTTCGAAGTATTTTAGTTGATATGTCGCCGAAAATACCTATCATATGATACCCATATTGTCATATCTTGCTCCATAATTTGAAAAAATGGGATAGGTGGCAACCCTGTAAACTACTCGAAATGTCAACCCTAAAGTAGGTAGCCTTGGAATCCTTCATACTGCCACCATACCAAATTTCATCCAAATCGGTCAACCGGTTCTCGAGATAGTACTGCGGTAAGGTGGCAACCCTAGGTCGCAACCCTACTTGAAAATACTTAAGTTGGTATCTCGCCGAAAGTACCTTTCATATGATACCCATATTGGCATATCTTGCTCCATAATTTAAAAAAATGGGATAGGTGGCAACCCTGTATACCGCCTCAAGTGGCAACCCTAAAGTGCATAGTCTTAAAATCGATCATACTATCACCATTCCAAATTTCAGCCAATTCGGTCAAGCGATTCTCGAGATAGTAACGGATATACGGATATATGTGGTAAGGTGGCAACCCTAGGTGGCAACCCTACTTGAAAATATTTTAGTTGGTATCTCGCCGAAAATACTTTTCATATGATACCCATATTGGCATATCTTGCTCCATAATTAAAAAAAGGGATAGGTGGCAACCCTGTAAACCGCCCCAAGTGGCAACCCTAAAGTGGGTAGTCTTAAAATCGATCATCCTATCACCATGCCAAATTTCAGCCAATTCGGTCAAGCGATTCTCGAGATAGTACCGGATATACAAATATATTGTGGTAAGGTGGCAACCCTAGGTGGCAACTCTACTTGAAAATATTTTAGTTGGTATCTCGCCGAAAATACCTTTCATATGATACCCATATTGGCATATCTTGCTCCATAATTAAAAAAAAAATAGGATAGGTGGCAACCCTGTAAACCGCCCCAAGTGGCAACCCTAAAGTGAGTAGTCTTAGAATCCATCATACTATCTTTGTTCCAAATTTCATCCCAATCGGTCAAGCGGTTCTCGAGATAGTCCGAACATACAAATATACAAATATACAAGATTAACTCGTTTAAAGATATTAGATACGTCCGATTAGACTGGTATTGTTAGTCTTAGAACTTATTTGCTTTTGTGATGGTAATCCCAAAAACAATTTTTTTCCGTTGTACAACATAACTTAATATCACATTTGGAGCAAATGGCTTGTGTCTCTGACTGCTTGCAGTGCTTGCACCGTTTTTTCCCCTTCTATCCACCCACTTTAGGTATTGATCTTGGCCATCAAACCGAACATCATCAACAAGATGAACAGTCCGCCTTCCAATCATTGAGGGGCTCCGAAGGAGTGACTACCAATATTTTGTCCCGATAGCGGTCTGCCAACAGACCGTTTCTCTTTATAATAAACCAGACCAGCAGCTATCTCCTCGCGGAATTGCGGAAGGTTGTATAATTTCTCTTGCTCCTTGCGCTTGAAGCATTGGCGTCCTCAGCGCACTTACGTTTATATAAAATATAGGCATTCGTAGCTGCTATGTCCACAAAGTGATAAGAAATTCGAGTCATTATATTGCGTCTTTTAGGCTTAATGTGGTATCTACCCAAAAGACTGTCTATTAGGTCGACACCGCCCATGTGAGAATTATATTCTCGAATGATTTGAGGACAATTTATTTCGATGAAAAGTTTTTGCTTCCTATCATATCGCGATACCTTCAAGGTATGATTATCTGGATTGGCTCTCAAAAAAGGTTCAACACCAACATATGTAGAAGCTAAGCGTACGCATTTATTGTCCTTCCACAAAACAGTGTTTACATCGACTCCTTGAACTGAAGATGTATATTCGGTAGAGAGCCCTCTGTTTTCTTTGCTAATTTCACGGTCAGTAGGCAGCTTGCACCCTAGTATATTAAAACACAACAAAAAAAAACTGCTAGTAAATTTTTATTACCTCTTACTGTACCCAAACTGTATATTCCACGAGCTCGCAAGTAAAGCAAGAGAGGCAATGATGTATACAAATTATCGACAATTAATCTACTTGACTGTCAAGTTAGCATTACCAGGGGTTATTTAAAAAAAAAAAAGAGCGACAAAATTTCTTTTTCCACGACAAATTATCGACAATTAATCCACAAGGAGTGACTTGATATCTTCAAGTTTACCCGTTTTAGCGGGATGATAATGCTAACTTGACTGTCAAGTTAGCATTACCAGGGGTTGTTTTAAATAAATATAGTTTAAAAAAACTAAAACGCACGCTTTTAGAGAGTATTGAACTAAAAAGTTGAAAACGATTTTAAAACCCCTACACAGTAGTATTGTGGAAAAAGCGTGGTCCGCTTTGTTCCATAATCTTCGTTTTTTATTTAATTTTTGTTTACCTATTTATTGCAATATTCTTTAAAAGCGTGTTTTTTCGCTGATGGTGATGGTGATGATGATGGTGATAGTGATAGCACAGCCATCGGGCCAACAAAGCCAGGCACACCACTCCCCTGCCAATACGGCCTACGAGGAGCCGACAGCTTAGAAAAGCCAAATAAAGTGGCAGCGTAGCAGCGTCCGGTCACGACATCAGCAACATTGCAGTGATACATAGACGCAGCTGAGTGAGGCCTCCTTGTGACCCGTCTCCACGACCATCTGCAACCGCGTCGTTAGATTCTACGTTCCATTTCGTTTACTCCATCGATGGTGATAGTGATGATGGTGACGGTGATGGTGATAGTGATTGTGATGGTGATGATGATGGTGATGGTGATGGTGATAGTGATGGGGATGGTGATGGTGATAGTGATAGTGATAGTGATACTGATGGTCATGGTGATTGTGATGGTGATGGCGATGGTGATTATGGAATAAAGCGGACTACGCTTTTTCCAACGCTTACCCAAAAGACTGTCCATTAGGTCGACACCGCCCATGTGAGAATTATATTCTCGAATGATTTGAGGACAATTTATTTCGATGAAAAGTTTTTGCTTCCTATCGTATCGCGATACCTTCAAGGTATGATTATCTGGATTGGCTCTCAAAAAAGGTTCAACACCAACATATGTAGAAGCTAAGCGTACGCATTTGTTGTCCTTCCACAAAACAGTGTTTACATCGACTCCTTGAACTGAAGATGTATATTCGGCAGAGAGCCCTCTGTTTTCTTTGCTAATTTCACGGTCAGTAGGCAGCTTGCACCCTAGTATATTAAAACACAACAAAAAAAAAAAAACTGCTAGTAAATTTTTATTACCTCTTACTGTACCCAAACTGTATATTCCACGAGCTCGCAAGTAAAGCAAGAGAGGCAATGATGTATACAAATTATCGACAATTAATCTACTTGACTGTCAAGTTAGCATTACCAGGGGTTATTTAAAAAAAAAAAGAGCGACAAAATTTATTTTTCCACGACAAATTAACGGCAATTAATCCACTAGGAGTGACGTGATATCTTCAAGTTTACCCGTTTTAGCGGGGTGGTAATGCTAACTTGACTGTCAGCTAGCATTACCAGGGGTTATTTAAAAAAAAAAAAAAGAGCGACAAAATTTCCTTTTCCACGACAAAGTTACGACAATTAATCCACAAGGAGTGACCTTGATATCTTCAAGTCTACCTGTTTTAACGGGTTATTTAAAAAAAAAAAGAAAAACAAGTAAGGAAAGCTGGTCCAATCTCATTGATTTTTAACACCGACATCTCCACATCGCAGAATCCCGTGACTGACCTTCCTAAACCGACACCGTTACTCTTCCTCGAACCATTTAGATGACTTGATGAAGGCCATCAGGTCCTTTATGTCCAGCTACGTGACCTGGCGTAGGCTAACCAGGAAGGGCACTTCCAAAAAGCGCATTCTTGCGCCACTTAAAGCCGGGCAGTTGCAGATGAAGTGCTCCACCGTTCCTCCTCCTCATCATCTTTGCAACTCCTACAGCACCGTCGGTAGGGCACACCTAGTCTTTCTGCGTGCCTACCAATAAGGCAGTGCCCAGTTAATACGCCTATTATTATGGAGATTTCTCTTCTCCTTAGGGCATAAATATTTCTTGATCTTTCATGATCCCATTTCGGCCAAGTTTCTTTGGATATCCGGCATCCTGGAGATTTCAGCCATCTTTCGTTGGCTTGGCGGAGTGTGTACTCTTTCAGCGTGCCCTGACTCGCAAGTTCCCTCAATGTCCCTATGCCCAGGACCGATGTGAAGTTCACGCGGTTCTGTTAGGCCATCTCTTGTAGAGATCGACGACAGCTGAGCGTCAGTTCAGAGTTGAACGAGTAAGAGCCAAGGGATTTGATGGCATGCGTTGCAGTTAAAACAAGTGAGGAAAGCTGTCTTCGGCTGTGCCGAAGGCTAAATACCTTTCATGAATAAGCGTCACGATTTTCACTGTTTGATCCCAGTGCAGCCTGTGTGAATTTAACTTAAGCTCATACCGAAATTATCGGAACTATCGATTATATGGGGGCGATGTGTTATATTGGTCCAATCTCATTGATTTTTAACATCGACATTCCACATTCTAAAATAGCAACAGTTACGAAATTTCACGTTCCTACCGATATAATTACATGAGTTATCTACTAAAATCCGTTTATTGGAACAATCGATTGTATGGGGGCTATGTGAAATAGTTATCCCATCTCAATGATTTTCAACATCGATATTTCACATATAAAAATAGCCATACTTCCAAAATTTCACGTTCCTACGTGTTTAATTACAGGAGTTATAGCCCAAAATCCGTTTATAGGAATAATCGGTTGTATGGGAGCTATATGTAATATCGGTCCGATCTTGCTGGTTCCGACAAATGATTTTCTATATTGGAAAATGGTGGCCGCATACCAAATTTCAGCCAAATATCTCAAAAACTGAGGGACTAGTTTGCGTTCAAACAGACAGACGGACATGGCTAAATCAACTCATCTCGTCATCCTGATCATTTCGGTATACTTATTGATGGGTCTATCTCTTCTTCTTCTCATATTTACAAACATCGGACCAAAGTTATAATACCATTTCATGTTCATGAAAAGTATAAAAACAAAAGCGTCTCATATCTGTTTTCTCACTGCGTGGGAATGTGTATGTGCGCGTTTCTCAACAAGGCGAAGCTGAGAAAATTGAAGATAAATAGGGCGCGGACCGTATTGCAGCAAACAACAACAAAACTAATAACGAGTCTACAGCGATACTAGCATAAATGAGGCGCTCAGCGCCAAAACGGGCTAACCCCAAAAAAATGGTTCTGAGAAAAACGAAGTTAAAAGAAACAAAGTTTTTAAAATATTTGTATCTATTTGTTTAAGATTAATCATTAGGTGCTAGTTACTTACATTAAGAGAGTTTTAAACAGTTAATATAAAAATTGAACTGGCTTAGGCCATTTTGGAATCCATTTATAAAAAATATATTAATAGGAACTGTGGGTTAGGCCATTTTGTCTCCATTAATTAAACATACAAAATTTCTTTAGATAAATATTAAAAATAATTTGTAGCATTTTACATAAGTAATACAAGTTATTAATAATACAATGCAACACGAAAAAATGCCTGGGAAGAGTATTTTAGTATTTTTCTGGTAGATCTCGGCGAGTTAAGAAGAACTGCGTGCAAGAAATTTGCCAGATACCTCGAAAGTCCCGAGTTAGGGGTCAAAACCCGGTTTTTCATACCTATAGAACTTTCTAACGATATTCACTGAAAAAAAATCTACAAGAAACGGCCGTCAAATTAACATTAAACCCTGTAATTTTTCGTCCAACAGTGGGTAATATCAATTTTGAAAGTGACCCCTTTCATTCTTCGATTATACTATCATATTGACATGAATTACTGTAAATTTGAAAGTGGACACTATCATATTGACATGAATACTGTAAATTTGAAAGAGCACACTATCCTATTGACATGAATTACTGTAAATTTGAAAGTGGACTCATATCATTAATTGATATTTTTCAAAAATCACATGTTTTTACTGCCAATTTTACAGTAAATACTGGAATATTTACAGTATTACCATAATCCTTTGAAAGTGGTTTTGATATGTTACTTTCAATGTGCACTTTCAACCTTTTTATTTCAGTGTATATATATATATATCAATTGGAAAGTACTAGTAAAAGTGGTACTTGGTTTTTTATATGTAAATTTTCAAATTATATGGAAAAAAAAATTCTTTTTTAACTTAGTTTTCATGGAAATCTTAATAACTTAGTCAGTTTTCAACATTTTTGAGAAAATTAACTATCATTGCACTCATAACAAAATTTGCTGTTGAATACCATTCAAGGTTTGTATAGGCTTCTTATAAAATAGTGCATAGGGATAGAGCCAAAGTTGACCAACCTCGAAAAAAGACGAGAAAAAAATGTGTTTGTGGGGCAAATACTACCACTTTTACCACTAATTTCCGGGTCATATTTATATCGTTAGAAAGGACTATATATCTTCTATCGATGGTGATGGTGACGGTGATGGTGGAGCACGGCCACCGGGCCAACAACGCCAAGCACACCACTCCCCTGCCAATACGGCCTACGAGGAGCCGACAGCTTAGAAAAGCCAAATAAAGTGGCAGCGTAGCCAGCGTCCGACATCAGCAACATTGCAGTGATACATAGACGCAGCTGAGTGAGGCCTCCTTGTGACCCGTCTCCACGACCATCTGCAACCGCGTCGTTAGATGTATGTATGTTCCATTTCGTTTACTCCATCGATGGTGATAGTGATGATGGTGATGGTGATAGTGATAGTGATAGTGATGGTGATGATGATGGTGATGGTGATGGTGATGGTGACGGTGATAGTGATGTTGCTGGTGATGGTGATTGTGATGGTGATAGTGATGGGGATGGTGCTGGTGATGGTGATAGTGATGGGGATGGTGATGGTGATAGTGATACTGATGGTGATGGTGATTGTGATTTTGATGGTGATGGCGATGGTGATGGTGATTATGGAATAAAGCGGACCACGCTTTTTCCACAATACTACTGTGTAGGGGTTTTAAAATTATTTTCAACTTTTTAGTTCAATACTCTCTAAAAGCGTGAGTTTTAGTTTTTTTAAACTATATTTATTTTTTACTGTTTAGTAAAATGTCCTATGAAATAATCGATAAATATATCGAAATATACAGAAGTCCAAACGAAACCTCTGTACCTCCCCTTTCGTTTTATACCCATATTGTAGGGAAATTTTACGGTTTTTGCGCAATCACATTTTGACGATAACTCAGTTATCGATAAATTTATGGAAATATATCGAAGTCCAAATGAATCCTGGTGCTTCTCCTTCCGTTTGATACCCATATTGTAGGAAAATGTTAAGATTTTTGGGAAATCACATTTTTACCGATTACTCAGTTATCGATAAATATATCGATGTCCAAATCAGACCTGGGGCCTTCCCCTTTCGTTTGACACCCATATTGTAGGGAAATTTTAAGGTTTTTGGTCAATCATATTTTGGCCGATAACTCAGTTATCGATAAATTTATTGAAATATATTGAAGTCGAAATGAAACCTGGGGCCTTCCGCTTTCGTTTGATACCCATATTGTAGGGAAATTATAAGGTTTTTGCGCATTTACATTTTGACCGATAACTCAGTTATCGATAAATTTAGCGAAATATATCGATGTCCAAATGAGACCTGGGCCCCCCCTTTCGTTTGATACCCATATTTTAGGGACATTTTACGGTTTTTGGGCCACTGAGGCTTAGACCGAACGAGAGTCACATACATAAAAGCAAACAAGCAAACAAACAAAGAAACAAACAAGCAAACATACAAGTGAAGCTAATAAAAGCGTGGTAAAAAAAGAGCGACAAATTTTCTTTTTCCACGACAAATTTACGACAATTAATCCACAAGGAGTGACTTGATATCTTCAAGTTTACCCGTTTTAGCGGGGTGGTAATGCTAACTTGACTGTCAGCTAGCATTACCAGGGGTTATTTAAAAAAAAAGAGCGACCAAATTTATTTTTCCACGACAAATTAACGGCAATTAATCCACTAGGAGTGACGTGATATCTTCAAGTTTATCCGTTTTAGCGGGGTGGTAATGCTAACTTGACTCTCAGCTGGCATTACCAGGGGTTATTTAAAAAAAAAAGAGCAACAAAATTTCCTTTTCCACGACAAATTTACGACAATTAATCCACAAGGAGTGACCTTGATATCTTCAAGTTTACCCGTTTTAGCGGGTTATTTAAAAAAAAAAAAAAACAAGTAAGGAAAGCTGTCTTCGGCTGTGCCGAAGGCTATATACCTTTCATGAATAAGCGTCACGATTTTCACTGTTCAATCCCCAGTACAGCCTATGTTAATTTAACTTTAGCTCATACCGAAATTATCGGAACTATCGATTATATGGGGGCGATGTGTTATATTGGTCCAATCTCATTGATTTTTAACACCGACATCTCCACATCGCAGAATCCCGTGACTGACGTTCCTAACCCGACACCGTTACTCTTCCTCGAACCATTTAGATGACTTGATGAAGGCCATCAGGTCCTTTATGTCCAGCTACGTGACCTGGCGTAGGCTAACCAGGAAGGGCACTCCCAAAAAGCGCATTCTTGCGCCACTTAAAGCCGGGCAGTTGCAGATGAAGTGCTCCACCGTTCCTCCTCCTCATCATCTTTGCAACTCCTACAGCACCGTCGGTAGGGCACACCTAGTCTTTCTGCGTGCCTACCAATAAGGCAGTGCCCAGTTAATACGCCTATTATTATGGAGATTTCTCTTCTCCTTAGGGCATAAATATGTCTTGATCTTTCATGATCCCATTTCGGCCAGGTTTCTTTGGATATCCGCCATCCTGGAGATTTCAGCCATCTTTCGTTGGCTTGGCGGAGTGTGTACTCTTTCAGCGTGCCCTGGCTCGCAAGTTCCCTCAATGTCCCTATGCCCAGGACCGATGTGAGGTTCACGCGGTTCTGTAGAGCCATCTCTTGTAGAGATCGACGACAGCTGAGCGTCAGTTCAGAGTTGAACGAGTAAGAGCCAAGGGATTTGATGGCATGCGTTGCAGTTAAAACAAGTGAGGAAAGCTGTCTTCGGCTGTGCCGAAGGCTAAATACCTTTCATGAATAAGCGTCACGATTTTCACTGTTTGATCCCAGTGCAGCCTGTGTGAATTTAACTTAAGCTCATACCGAAATTATCGGAACTATCGATTATATGGGGGCGATGTGTTATATTGGTCCAATCTCATTGATTTTTAACATCGACATTCCACATTCTAAAATAGCAACAGTTACGAAATTTCACGTTCCTACCGATATAATTACATGAGTTATCTACCAAAATCCGTTTATCGGAACAATCGATTGTATGGGGGCTATGTGAAATAGTTATCCCATCTCAATGATTTTCAACATCGATATTTTACATATAAAAATAGCGATGCTTCCAAAATTTCACGTTCCTACGTGTTTAATTACAGGAGTTATAGCCCAAAATCCGCTTATCGGAATAATCGATTGTATGGGAGCTATATGAAATATTTATCCTATCTCAATGATTTTCAACATCGATATTTCACATATAAAAATAGCGATACTTCCAAAATTTCACGTTCCTATGTGTTTAATTACAGGAGTTATAGCCCAAAATCCGTTTATCGGAATAATCGGTTGTATGGGAGCTATATGTAATATCGGTCCGATCTTGCTGGTTCCGACAAATGATTCCTATATTGGAAAATGGTGGCCGCAAATAATAGTAATTCATTGGATTTTATTTACATAATTGCAGCTACCAAAATAAAAAAAAACATAACTTAAATATTTTAAATTCAATTGAAATCATATACGTCCGATTAGACTGGTATTGTTAGTCTTAGAACTTATTTGCTTTTGTGATGGTAATCCCAAAAACAATTTTTTTCCGTTGTACAACATAACTTAATATCACATTTGGAGCAAATGGCTTGTGTCTCTGACTGCTTGCACCGTTTTTTCCCCTTCTATCCACCCACTTTAGGTATTGATCTTGGCCATCAAACCGAACATCATCAACAAGATTAACAGTCCGCCTTCCAATCATTGAGGGGCTCCGAAGGAGTGACTACCAATATTTTGTCCCGATAGCGGTCTGCCAACAGACCGTTTCTCTTTATAATAAACCAGACCAGCAGCTATCTCCTCGCGGAATTGCGGAAGGTTGTATAATTGCTCTTGCTCCTTGCGCTTGAAGCATTGGCGTCCTCAGCGCACTTACGTTTATATAAAATATAGGCATTCGTAGCTGCTATGTCCACAAAGTGATAAGAAATTCGAGTCATTATATTGCGTCTTTTAGGCTTAATGTGGTATCTACCCAAAAGACTGTCTATTAGGTCGACACCGCCCATGTGAGAATTATATTCTCGAATGATTTGAGGACAATTTATTTCGATGAAAAGTTTTTGCTTCCTATCATATCGCGATACCTTCAAGGTATGATTATCTGGATTGGCTCTCAAAAAAGGTTCAACACCAACATATGTAGAAGCTAAGCGTACGCATTTGTTGTCCTTCCACAAAACAGTGTTTACATCGACTCCTTGAACTGAAGATGTATATTCGGTAGAGAGCCCTCTGTTTTCTTTGCTAATTTCACGGTCAGTAGGCAGCTTGCACCCTAGTATATTAAAACACAACAAAAAAAAACTGCTAGTAAATTTTTATTACCTCTTACTGTACCCAAACTGTATATTCCACGAGCTCGCAAGTAAAGCAAGAGAGGCAATGATGTATACAAATTATCGACAATTAATCTACTTGACTGTCAAGTTAGCATTACCAGGGGTTATTTAAAAAAAAAAAGAGCGACAAAATTTCTTTTTCCACGACAAATTATCGACAATTAATCCACAAGGAGTGACTTGATATCTTCAAGTTTACCCGTTTTAGCGGGATGATAATGCTAACTTGACTGTCAAGTTAGCATTACCAGGGGTTGTTTTAAATAAATATAGTTTAAAAAAACTAAAACGCACGCTTTTAGAGAGTATTGAACTAAAAAGTTGAAAACGATTTTAAAACCCCTACACAGTAGTATTGTGGAAAAAGCGTGGTCCAATTTGTTCCATAATCTTCGTTTTTTATTTAATTTTTGTTTACCTATTTATTGCAATATTCTTTAAAAGCGTGTTTTTTCGCTGATGGTGATGGTGATGATGATGGTGATAGTGATAGCACGGCCATCGGGCCAACAAAGCCAGGCACACCACTCCCCTGCCAATACGGCCTACGAGGAGCCGACAGCTTAGAAAAGCCAAATAAAGTGGCAGCGTAGCAGCGTCCGGTCACGACATCAGCAACATTGCAGTGATACATAGACGCAGCTGAGTGAGGCCTCCTTGTGACCCGTCTCCACGACCATCTGCAACCGCGTCGTTAGATTCTACGTTCCATTTCGTTTACTCCATCGATGGTGATAGTGATGATGGTGACGGTGATGGTGATAGTGATGATGGTGACGGTGATGGTGATAGTGATTGTGATGGTGATGATGATGGTGATGGTGATGGTGATAGTGATGTGGATGGTGATGGTGATAGTGATAGTGATAGTGATAGTGATAGTGATACTGATGGTCATGGTGATTGTGATGGTGATGGCGATGGTGATTAAGGAATAAAGCGGACTACGCTTTTTCCAACGCTTACCCAAAAGACTGTCCATTAGGTCGACACCGCCCATGTGAGAATTATATTCTCGAATGATTTGAGGACAATTTATTTCGATGAAAAGTTTTTGCTTCCTATCATATCGCGATACCTTCAAGGTATGATTATCTGGATTGGCTCTCAAAAAAGGTTCAACACCAACATATGTAGAAGCTAAGCGTACGCATTTGTTGTCCTTCCACAAAACAGTGTTTACATCGACTCCTTGAACTGAAGATGTATATTCGGCAGAGAGCCCTCTGTTTTCTTTGCTAATTTCACGGTCAGTAGGCAGCTTGCACCCTAGTATATTAAAACACAACAAAAAAAAAAACTGCTAGTAAATTTTTATTACCTCTTACTGTACCCAAACTGTATATTCCACGAGCTCGCAAGTAAAGCAAGAGAGGCAATGATGTATACAAATTATCGACAATTAATCTACTTGACTGTCAAGTTAGCATTACCAGGGGTTATTTAAAAAAAAAAAAGAGCGACAAAATTTATTTTTCCACGACAAATTAACGGCAATTAATCCACTAGGAGTGACGTGATATCTTCAAGTTTACCCGTTTTAGCGGGGTGGTAATGCTAACTTGACTGTCAGCTAGCATTACCAGGGGTTATTTAAAAAAAAAAAAAGAGCGACAAAATTTCCTTTTCCACGACAAAGTTACGACAATTAATCCACAAGGAGTGACCTTGATATCTTGAAGTCTACCCGTTTTAACGGGTTATTTAAAAAAAAAAGAAAAACAAGTAAGGAAAGCTGGTCCAATCTCATTGATTTTTAACACCGACATCTCCACATCGCAGAATCCCGTGACTGACCTTCCTAAACCGACACCGTTACTCTTCCTCGAACCATTTAGATGACTTGATGAAGGCCATCAGGTCCTTTATGTCCAGCTACGTGACCTGGCGTAGGCTAACCAGGAAGGGCACTCCCAAAAAGCGCATTCTTGCGCCACTTAAAGCCGGGCAGTTGCAGATGAAGTGCTCCACCGTTCCTCCTCCTCATCATCTTTGCAACTCCTACAGCACCGTCGGTAGGGCACACCTAGTCTTTCTGCGTGCCTACCAATAAGGCAGTGCCCAGTTAATACGCCTATTATTATGGAGATTTCTCTTCTCCTTAGGGCATAAATATTTCTTGATCTTTCATGATCCCATTTCGGCCAAGTTTCTTTGGATATCCGGCATCCTGGAGATTTCAGCCATCTTTCGTTGGCTTGGCGGAGTGTGTACTCTTTCAGCGTGCCCTGACTCGCAAGTTCCCTCAATGTCCCTATGCCCAGGACCGATGTGAAGTTCACGCGGTTCTGTTAGGCCATCTCTTGTAGAGATCGACGACAGCTGAGCGTCAGTTCAGAGTTGAACGAGTAAGAGCCAAGGGATTTGATGGCATGCGTTGCAGTTAAAACAAGTGAGGAAAGCTGTCTTCGGCTGTACCGAAGGCTAAATACCTTTCATGAATAAGCGTCACGATTTTCACTGTTTGATCCCAGTGCAGCCTGTGTGAATACCGAAATTATCGGAACTATCGATTATATGGGGGCGATGTGTTATATTGGTCCAATCTCATTGATTTTTAACATCGACATTCCACATTCTAAAATAGCAACAGTTACGAAATTTCACGTTCCTACCGATATAATTACATGAGTTATCTACTAAAATCCGTTTATTGGAACAATCGATTGTATGGGGGCTATGTGAAATAGTTATCCCATCTCAATGATTTTCAACATCGATATTTCACATATAAAAATAGCCATACTTCCAAAATTTCACGTTCCTACGTGTTTAATTACAGGAGTTATAGCCCAAAATCCGTTTATAGGAATAATCGGTTGTATGGGAGCTATATGTAATATCGGTCCGATCTTGCTGGTTCCGACAAATGATTCCTATATTGGAAAATGGTGGCCGCATACCAAATTTCAGCCAAATATCTCAAAAACTGAGGGACTAGTTTGCGTTCAAACAGACAGACGGACATGGCTAAATCAACTCATCTCGTCATCCTGATCATTTCGGTATACTTATTGATGGGTCTATCTCTTCTTCTTCTCATATTTACAAACATCGGACCAAAGTTATAATACCATTTCATGTTCATGAAAAGTATAAAAACAAAAGCGTCTCATATCTGTTTTCTCACTGCGTGGGAATGTGTATGTGCGCGTTTCTCAACAAGGCGAAGCTGAGAAAATTGAAGATAAATAGGGCGCGGACCGTATTGCAGCAAACAACAACAAAACTAATAACGAGTCTACAGCGATACTAGCATAAATGAGGCGCTCAGCGCCAAAACGGGCTAACCCCAAAAAAATGGTTCTGAGAAAAACGAAGTTAAAAGAAACAAAGTTTTTAAAATATTTGTATCTATTTGTTTAAGATTAATCATTAGGTGCTAGTTACTTACATTAAGAGAGTTTTAAACAGTTAATATAAAAATTGAACTGGCTTAGGCCATTTTGGAATCCATTTATAAAAAATATATTAATAGGAACTGTGGGTTAGGCCATTTTGTCTCCATTAATTAAACATACAAAATTTCTTTAGATAAATATTAAAAATAATTTGTAGCATTTTACATAAGTAATACAAGTTATTAATAATACAATGCAACACGAAAAAATGCCTGGGAAGAGTATTTTAGTATTTTTCTGGTAGATCTCGGCGAGTTAAGAAGAACTACGTGCAAGAAATTTGCCAGATACCTCGAAAGTCCCGAGTTAGGGGTCAAAACCCGGTTTTTCATACCTATAGAACTTTCTAACGATATTCACTGAAAAAAAATCTACAAGAAACGGCCGTCAAATTAACATTAAACCCTGTAATTTTTCGTCCAACAGTGGGTAATATCAATTTTGAAAGTGACCCCTTTCATTCTTCGATTATACTATCATATTGACATGAATTACTGTAAATTTGAAAGTGGACACTATCATATTGACATGAATACTGTAAATTTGAAAGAGCACACTATCCTATTGACATGAATTACTGTAAATTTGAAAGTGGACTCATATCATTAATTGATATTTTTCAAAAATCACATGTTTTTACTGCCAATTTTACAGTAAATACTGGAATATTTACAGTATTACCATAATCCTTTGAAAGTGGTTTTGATATGTTACTTTCAATGTGCATTTTCAACCTTTTTATTTCAGTGTATATATATATATATATATCAATTGGAAAGTACTAGTAAAAGTGGTACTTGGTTTTTTATATGTAAATTTTCAAATTATATGGAAAAAAAAATTCTTTTTTAACTTAGTTTTCATGGAAATCTTAATAACTTAGTCAGTTTTCAACATTTTTGAGAAAATTAACTATCATTGCACTCATAACAAAATTTGCTGTTGAATACCATTCAAGGTTTGTATAGGCTTCTTATAAAATAGTGCATAGGGATAGAGCCAAAGTTGACCAACCTCGAAAAAAGACGAGAAAAAAATGTGTTTGTGGGGCAAATACTACCACTTTTACCACTAATTTCCGGGTCATATTTATATCGTTAGAAAGGACTATATATCTTCTATCGATGGTGATGGTGACGGTGATGGTGGAGCACGGCCATCGGGCCAACAACGCCAAGCACACCACTCCCCTGCCAATACGGCCTACGAGGAGCCGACAGCTTAGAAAAGCCAAATAAAGTGGCAGCGTAGCCAGCGTCCGACATCAGCAACATTGCAGTGATACATAGACGCAGCTTAGTGAGGCCTCCTTGTGACCAGTGTCCTTGACCATCTGCAACCGCGTCGTTAGATGCTATGTTCCATTTCGTTTACTCCATCGATGGTGATAGTGATGATGGTGATAGTGATGGGGATGGTGCTGGTGATAGTGATGGGGATGGTGATGGTGATAGTGATGGTGCTGGTGATGGTGATTGTGATAGTGATTGTGATGGTGATAGTGATGGGGATGGTGATGGTGATGGTGATAGTGATAGTGATAGTGATACTGATGGTAATGGTGATGGTGATTGTGATTTTGATGGTGATGGTGATAGTGATGGCGATGGTGATGGTGATTATGGAATAAAGCGGACCACGCTTTTTCCACAATACTACTGTGTAAGGGTTTTAAAATTATTTTCAACTTTTTAGTTCAATACTCTCTAAAAGCGTGAGTTTTAGTTTTTTTAAACTATAATTATTTTTTACTGTTTAGTCAAATGTCCTATTAAATAATCGATAAATATATCGAAATATACAGAAGTCCAAACGAAACCTCTGCACCTCCCCTTTCGTTTGACACCCATATTGTAGGGAAATTTTACGGTTTTTGGGCAATCACATTTTGACGATAACTCAGTTATCGATAAATTTATGGAAATATGTCGATGTTCAAATGAAACCTGGGGTCTTCCCCTTTCGTTTGACACCCACATTGTAGGGTTATTCCAAGGTTTTTGGTCAATCATATTTTGACCGATAACTGAGTTATCGATAAATTTATCGAAATACATAGAAGTCCAAATGAAACCTGGGGCTTCTCCCTCTCGCTTGATACCCATATTTTAGAGAAATTTTGAGGTTTTTGGGCAATTACATTTTGACCGATTACTCAGTTATCGCTAAGATTATGGTAATATATTGAAGTCCAAATGAAACCTGGGACCTTCCCCTTTCGTTTGATACCCTTATTGTAGGGAAATTTTAAGGTTTTTGGGCGTTCACATTTTCACCGATAACTCAGTTATCAATAAATTTATCGAAATATGTCGATGTTCAAATGAAACCTGGGGCCTTCCCCTTCCGTTTGGTACCCATATTGTAGGAAATATTAAGGTTTTTGGGCAATCACATTTTGACCGATAACTCAGTTATCGATAAATTTATCGAAATATATCGATGTTCAAATGAGACCTGGGGCCTTCCCCTTTCTTTGACACCCATATGGTAGGGAAATTTTAAGGTTTTTGGTCAATCGCATTTTGGCCGATAACTCAGTTATCGATAAATTTATCGAAATATATTGAAGTCCAAGTGAAACCTGGGGCCTTCCCCTTTCGTTTGATACCCATATTGTAGGGAAAGTTTAAGGTTTTTGGTCAATCATACTTTGACCGATAACTCAGTTATCGATAAATTTATCGAAATATGTCGAAGTCCAAATGAAACCTGGGTCCTAACCCCTTTCGTTTGATACCCATATTGTAGGGAAATTATAAGGTTTTCGGGCAACCACATTTTGACCGATAACTCAGTTATCGATAAATTTATCGAAATATGTCGATGTTCAAACGAAACCTGGGGCCTTCACCTTCCGTTTGGTACCCATATTGTAGGAAATATTAAGGTTTTTGGGCAATCACATTTTGACCGATAACTCAGTTATCGATAAATTTATCGAAATATATCGATGTTCAAATGAGACCTGGGGCCTTCCCCTTTCGTTTGACACCCATATTGTAGGGAAAGTTTAAGGTTTTTGGTCAATCATACTTTGACCGATAACTCAGTTATCGATAAATTTATCGAAATACATCGAAGACCAAATGAAACCTGGGGCCTTCCCCTTTCGTTTGATACCCATATTGTAGGGAAATTTTAAGGTTTTTGGGCATTCACATTTTCACCGATAACTTAGTTATCGATAAATTTATCGAAATATATCGATGTTCAAATGAAACCTGGGGCCTTCACCTTCCGTTTGGTACCCATATTGTAGGAAATATTAAGGTTTTTGGGCAATATCATTTTGACCGATAACTCAGTTATCGATAAATTTATCGAAATATATCGATGTTCAAATGAGACCTGGGGCCTTCCCCTTTCTCTGACACCCATATGGTAGGGAAATTTTAAGGTTTTTGGTCAATCGCATTTTGGCCGATAACTCGTTATCGAAAAATTTATCGAAATATATCGATTTCCAAATGAGTCCTGGGGCCTCCCCCTTTCGTTTGATACCCATATTTTAGGGACATTTTACGGTTTTTGGCCACTGAGGCTTAGACCGAACGAGAGTCACATACATACAAGCAAACAAACAAGCAAACATACAAGTGAAGCTAATAAAAGCGTGGTAATAAAAAGAGCGATAAATTTTCTTTTTCCACGACAAATTTACGACAATTAATCCACAAGGAGCGACAAAATATCTTTTTCCACGACAAATTAACGACAATTAATCCACTGGGAGTGACGTGATATCTTCAAGTTTACCCGTTTTAGCGGGGTGGTAATGCTAACTTCACTGTCAGGTACCATTACCAGGGGTTATTTAAAAAAAAAAAAAAAAGCGACAAAATTTCTCTTTCCACGACAAATTTACGACAACTTAAAGACAATTAATCCACTAGAAGTGACCTTGATATCTTCAAGTTTACCCATTTTAACGGGATGGTAATGCTAACTTGACACGACAAATTAACGACAATTAATCCACTGGGAGTGACGTGATATCTTCAAGTTTACCCGTTTTAGCGGGGTGGTAATGCTAACTTCACTGTCAGCTACCATTACCAGGGGTTATTTAAAAAAAAAAAAAGCGACAAAATTTCTCTTTCCACGACAAATTTACGACAACTTAACGACAATTAATCCACTAGAAGTGACCTTGATATCTTCAAGTTTACCCGTTTTAACGGGATGGTAATGCTAACTTGACACTGATGATGGTGATAGTGATGATGGTGATGGTGATGGTGATAGTTATGGTGCTGGTGATGGTGAGGGTGATTGTGATGGTGATAGTGATGGGGATGGTGATAGTGATACTGATGGTGATGGTGATGGTGATTGTGATTTTTATGGTGATGGTGATGCTGATAGTGATGGTGATGGCGATGGTGATGGTGATTATGGAATAAAGCGGACCACGCTTTTTCCACAATACAATTGTGTAGGGGTTTTAAAATTATTTTCAACTTTTTAGTTCAATACTCTCGAAAAGCGTGAGTTTTAGTTTTTTTAACTATATTTATTTTTACTGTTTAGTCAAATGTCCTATGAAATAATCGATAAATATATCGAAATAATCGATAAATATATCGAAATATACATAACTCAGTTATCGATAAATTTATCGAAATATATCGATGTTCAAATGAGACCTGGGGCCTTCCCCTTTCGTTTGACACCCATATTGTAGGGAAAGTTTAGGGTTTTTGGTCAATCATACTTTGACCGATAACTCAGTTATCGATAAATTTATCGAAATATGTCGAAGTCCAAATGAAACCTGGGTCCTAACCCCATTCGTTTGATACCCATATTGTAGGGAAATTTTAAGGTTTTTGGGCATTCACATTTTCACCGATAACTTAGTTATCGATAAATTTATCGAAATATGTCGATGTTCAAATGAAACCTGGGGCCTTCACCTTCCGTTTGGTACCCATATTGTAGGAAATATTAAGGTTTTTGGGCAATCACATTTTGACCGATAACTCAGTTATCGATAAATTTATCGAAATATATCGATGTTCAAATGAGACCTGGGGCCTTCCCCTTTCGTTTGACACCCATATTGTAGGGAAAGTTTAAGGTTTTTGGTCAATCATAATTTGACCGATAACTCAGTTATCGATAAATTTATCGAAATACATCGAAGACCAAATGAAACCTGGGGCCTTCCCCTTTCGTTTGATACCCATATTGTAGGGAAAGTTTAAGGTTTTTGGTCAATCATACTTTGACCGATAACTCAGTTATCGATAAATTTAGCGAAATATGTCGAAGTCCAAATGAAACCTGGGTCCTAACCCCTTTCGTTTGATACCCATATTGTAGGGAAATTATAAGGTTTTCGGGCAATCACATTTTGACCGATAACTCAGTTATCGATAAATTTAGCGAAATATATCGATGTCCAAATGAGACCTGGGGCCTCCCCCTTTCGTTTGATACCCATATTTTAGGGACATTTTACGGTTTTTGGGCCACTGAGGCTTAGACCGAACGAGAGTCACATACATACAAGCAAACAAACAAACAAACAAGCAAGCAAACATACAAGTGAAGCTAATAAAAGCGTGGTAAAAAAAAAGCGACACATTTTCTTTTTCCACGACAAATTTACGACAATTAATCCACAAGGAGTGACTTGATATCTTCAAGTTTACCCGTTTTAGCGGGATGGATGGTGATGGTGATGCTGATAGTGATGGTGATGGTGATTATGGAATAAAGCGGACCACGCTTTTTCCACAATACAACTGTGTAGGGGTTTTCAAATTATTTTCAACTTTTTAGTTCAATACTCTCGAAAAGCGTGAGTTTTAGTTTTTTTAAACTATATTTATTTTTTACTGTTTAGTCAAATGTCCTATGAAATTATCGATAAATATATCGAAATAATCGATAAATATATCGAAATATACATAACTCAGTTATCGATAAATTTATCGAAATATATCGATGTTCAAATGAGACCTGGGGCCTTCCCCTTTCGTTTGACACCCATATTGTAGGGAAAGTTTAAGGTTTTTGGTCAATCATACTTTGACCGATAACTCAGTTATCGATAAATTTATCGAAATATGTCGAAGTCCAAATGAAACCTGGGTCCTAACCCCATTCGTTTGATACCCATATTGTAGGGAAATTTTAAGGTTTTTGGGCATTCACATTTTCACCGATAACTTAGTTATCGATAAATTTATCGAAATATGTCGATGTTCAAATGAAACCTGGGGCCTTCACCTTCCGTTTGGTACCCATATTGTAGGAAATATTAAGGTTTTTGGGCAATCACATTTTGACCGATAACTCAGTTATCGATAAATTTATCGAAATATATCGATGTTCAAATGAGACCTGGGGCCTTCCCCTTTCGTTTGACACCCATATTGTAGGGAAAGTTTCAGGTTTTTGGTCAATCATACTTTGACCGATAACTCAGTTATCGATAAATTTATCGAAATACATCGAAGACCAAATGAAACCTGGGGCCTTCCCCTTTCGTTTGATACCCATATTGTAGGGAAATTTTAAGGTTTTTGGGCATTCACATTTTCACCGATAACTTAGTTATCGATAAATTTATCGAAATATATCGATGTTCAAAAGAAACCTGGGGCCTTCACCTTCCGTTTGGTACCCATATTGTAGGAAATATTAAGGTTTTTGGGCAATCACATTTTGACCGATAACTCAGTTATCGATAAATTTATCGAAATATATCGATGTTCAAATGAGACCTGGGGCCTTCCCCTTTCGTTTCACACCCATATTGTAGGGAAAGTTTAAGGTTTTTGGTCAATCATACTTTGGCCGATAACTCAGTTATCGATAAATTTATCGAAATATGTCGAAGTCCAAATGAAACCTGGGTCCTAACCCCTTTCGTTTGATACCCATATTGTAGGGAAATTATAAGGTTTTCGGGCAACCACATTTTGACCGATAACTCAGTTATCGATAAATTTAGCGAAATATATCGATGTCCAAATGAGACCTGGGGCCTCCCCCTTTCGTTTGATACCCATATTTTAGGGACATTTTACGGTTTTTGGGCCACTGAGGCTTAGACCGAACGAGAGTCACATACATACAAGCCAACAAACAAACAAACAAGCAAGCAACATACAAGTGAAGCTAATAAAAGCGTGTGTAAAAAAAAGAGCGACAAATTTTCTTTTTCCACGACAAATTTACGACAATAAATCCACAAGGAGTGACTTGATATCTTCAAGTTTACCCGTTTTAGCGGGATGGATTAACTGTCGTTAATTTGTCGTGGAAAAAGAAAATTTGTCGCTCTTTTTTTACCACGGTTTTATTAGCTTCACTTGTATGTTTGCTTGTTTGTTTGTTTGTTTGCTTGTATGTATGTGACTCTCGTTCGGTCTAAGCCACAGTGGCCAAAAACCGTAAAATGTCCCTAAAATATGGGTATCAAACGAAAGGGGGAGGCCCCAGGTCTCATTTGGAAATCGATATATTTCGCTAAATTTATCGATAACTGAGTTAGCGGTCAAAATGTAAATGCCCAAAAACCTTATAATTTCCCTACAATATTGGTATCAAACGAAAGGGGAAGGCCCCAGGTTTCACTTGGACTTCAATATATTTCGATAAATTTATCGATAACTGAGTTATCGGCCAAAATACGATTGACCAAAAACCTTAAAATTTCCCTACCATATGGGTGCCAAACGAAAGGGGAAGGCCCCAGGTTTCATTTGAACATCGACATATTTCCATAAATTTATCGATAACTGAGTTATCGTCAAAATGTGATTGCCCTAAACCCGGAAAAATTTCCCTACAATATGGGTATCAAACGAAAGGGGAGGTGCCAGAGGTTTCGTTTGGACTTCTGTATATTTCGATATATTTATCGATTATTTAATAGGACATTTGACTAAACAGTAAAAAATAAATATAGTTTAAAAAAACTAAAACTCACGCTTTTAGAGAGTATTGAACTAAAAAGTTGAAAATAATTTTAAAACCCTTACACAGTAGTATTGCGGAAAAAGCGTGGTCCGCTTTATTCCATAATCACCATCACCATCACTATCACCATCACCATCACCATCAAAATTACAATCACCATCACCATCCCCATCACCATCACCATCCCCATCACTATCACCATCACCATCACCAGCACCATCCCCATCACTATCACCATCACAATCACCATCACCAGCACTATCACTATCACCATCACCATCACCATCACCATCACCGTCACCGTCACCATCACCATCACCATCACTATTACTATCACCATCACCATCACAATGACAATCACAATCACAATCACCATCACCATCATCACTATCACCATCGATGGAGTAAACGAAATGGAACGAAAAATGACAGGGTTTACTGTTAATTTGACGTCCGTTTCTTGTAGATTTTTTTTTCAGTGTAGTGGGCCTACAAAACCTCGTGGATGACGGTAAAGGATTTTGCCAAAGAACCTGTTGGTTATTCTTATTAACTAATCGCAAAAGAACTAAAGAAGCTAAAAAAAATATATATTTGTCATCAGCTTTTTCATCTAAAAATTGTTGCATATACTGAGTGTGACCACTGCTACCGTCAAACCCCCACTTCGAAGACATAACCAAATCATAAGTCGCAACATTACTTAGCATATCTTGTTTAAATTTAAGTAAACGTGAAGAAGTGTGGTCTAATAAATCTTGAACCGGTACGCTCGCTTCGCTCTCTGCAACTTTCACCCCTCGTGGGTAACATATTTTCTTTTCCTTCTGAATATGTTTGTACGATGGGAACATTTTTGTAGCAAATTTTCTAAGAGTGTTATATTGCTTTGTGGAAAGCTGTGACTCTACAATTAGCGACAAAGCATCAGATGGTGTTACCTTCTTTATCGTCGCGTGTCTGCTCCTGTCTTCTGTATCTTTCTTCTCAGTAATTTCTTTTATCTTCTGAGCTACCGGTGCATTTCCAGAAGCTCTCAGTTTCATATGGGCGGCATATGCTAGTTGTTCATCAGAGGAGTATTTCGATCGCAACTAAACAAATTTTATTACGGTTTATAAACATATGTATGTATATAGAAAAGGAGAGAAAATAACATATGTACCTCAGATGTTTTTCGTCGTTTTGTTTGATGGCTACTCTCAGAGAAGTTAATAGTTGGTCTACCAGCATTTGATCTAAAATATAGTTGGAAGTCACCATTCAACCACTTACTTTCACTGGAGTAAAGCCTTTCTGCATGCCTACCGCAAGCATTCCACTTTTTTGCGAATCGGGTTTTAAAATTCCATAACGCCAAGTTCAGCTTTTCCTTGGAAATGGATATTTCGTAACTACGAAGTCATTTAGTTCATCAAATTTCTCAACTAGCCTGGTTTTCTTTCTATTGATAAGGACTTCACACATAAGTCTCCTTTTGAAAACAAGTTTGTCTTTTTCTAAATAATGGTTTAAAAAAAAGGTCAATAACCAGGCCAGGTTAAATATATGTATGTATATATTTTATTGGGTCTAAACTCACTATTACTACTGCTTTAATATTGCAAGACGACCGCGCATTGTGTTCACTTTTAAAATACTTACAGCAAGATTAAAATTTAACTCAAATTCGTTAAAATTACTAATTACACCACACAATATCGTTTTTTATAATGAATTTTTATAAGGCAGGTGTTCGGGCTTCTACACCAAGCCGTGGCGGTTCGATGCCCGGCAGAAGTAACATCAAAAATTATTTAGGAAAAGAATTTTTCTAAACGGGGTCGCCCCTCGGCAGTAGTTTGCAAACTCTCCGGGTGTATTTCTGCCATGAGAAGCTTCTCAGCAAAAAATTCATTTACTTTGCAAGTGCCGTTCGGAGTCGGCAAAAAACTGTAGGTCCCGCCAACTTGTAGGAAAACTCAAAAGCAACACACCACAAGTTGAAAAAGAGAAGCTCGAGATATTAAAAGTTTTCTGTTGTCACAAGTATGTTTATATGAGAATAAGGAGTTTCGCCGTTAGCGTTTTAAGCATAACAAGTATTTCCCCACCCAGTTTCATGCCTAATTCAACCAGATATAGTTGTTTTTTTTTTTTAACTAAAATTGAAATGCAATTTCTAAAATCGCTTTTTTTTAAATGCGCACTTTATTTTTGGTTCTGAACTCGGATTGTTCGTCACAAAGGATCATATTTTACTGCTGCATGTTTACATTTGAAACGTTTTTGCGCAAATTAAAAAAAATTAATTTTGAAAAAAATATTAAAAAAAAGAGGCACCTTTAGTTTTATACTAAAAATTAATTTATTAAAACATCTAGTTCCAAAAAAAAAACACTAATCGATTATATAAGCTTCACTTAATGTTATGGAAAAAGCAGAATAATAAAATTTTATATATTTCTCTTACACCAACTATTTCAAATACACATAAAAATTTCTCACTTTGAAAAAAAAATATTTTTTGGAAAATTTGCCCTGTTTGCGTATGGATAACTCCCAACTGAAAAACGATAGAAAGCTGAAAATTGGGCCAGAAGTGTAGAATTTTATGGCGAACAATTTTTATTTTTTTGAAAAACTCATTATTTCAAAAATGAATTTTAAACACGCTCGGCCCCAGTCTGCGATTGAATAATTTATTACTTAAATTATTCTTTTTTGTTATTAACGAACAAACTGAGCAACAACTCACAAACAAACAATATTAGCTACCGTGACTGCAATTTCGTTCTTGCTTAAGGAACTAATTACACACAGTACTCCTGTAGAGCGCTTGAGACCAAAATATTTGATGTTGGTTTATGCTGCATATCTTGAAATTTTGAAGTAATTTCCAACAAAAATAAAAGTGGCACACACTGCTCCTGAACGAAGAACAGGTTGTCCTAAAATGACGCCAAAATCTGTAAATTCCACATGGTCTGGGACGCTGTCCTGATGACGAACCACTTTGGTTTGAAATGCTAGCTGATCCTTTTTGGAAAATGTGCACTTGTTTTGCATATAACACATTGCAACTAAAGGGTTATGAGGTGGGTTTTGTCGGAGGCTGAGGTAAACTCAGTCTGTCCAAGGTCAGCAGAGGTCCCACTAACCCCTACTAAATAATAACACGCTATTTGTGTATTAAAATCGAACACATACACCCACACGGCCTTAAGGCGCCGAGGAGAAGCAGCTTTCCGTATAAGCACGGACGGACTAGAGGAGAGCGGTCGGTATGGAATATTCTCTCCGGCAGTGATAAGTCGGTCGTAGTGACCGGAGAGCAGCAACGGGTGGCGAACAGCTGAGCTGTGTTAAAGAACGGCGTCACAATAATCTAGCGGCGGAGCGTGGCGGCCGGAAAGCAGCAACAGGTGGCGAACAGCTGACCTGTGTTAAAGAACGGCGTCACAATAATCTAGCGGCCGGAAAGCAGCAACAGGTGGCTACCAGCTGAGCTGTGTTAAGGGGGGCGACGTAGCAACAAGTTAGCGGCGGAATGACCCAGTTGACAAGTGGCGGCTGAACGGCGGAGGGCGTACCAGTATCGAAGCAGCGGTATTCGGCGGGAGACTATTGAGCGGATAAGGCGGAGCGGGTCAATAGGCGGGTGTTTACCTGGTCGGTTCTGCTGGTCGATGGTAGTACTCCTCCAAGGACGGTGTTGAAGGGTATCCTAGAGTGAATGATCAGAAAAGGTAAATGATTAGGGTGCTGGCTCGTTGGCTGGACACCACTGCCTCCATAGTCGCACGCTATGAATAGGTGGCCGTATGGAGGGCAGCGTTGTACCAGCTAGGACCTTAAGGTGCACCGTAACGCACAGCAATATCCCACTTGCAAACCCATCGGTCTACTCCAGAGCCAGAGCTAAGTGGAAATTGGTACATATTTCCACCCAGCTAGTCGGTGGAGAGAAAAGCCGTAAGGCAACAACTCCACCGACTCACCCAACCAAAAGGAAGCGGGTCGCTCAGGCTACTGGCCCCTCGCTGGACACCTCCGTCCCCCGCTCGTAGTCGCACACTAACTATGTAGGTGTCACGAGAGGGGGCGGCGGTGTACCGGCTTTGCGTAGGACGGCTTGTTGGCCGGGCACTGTGCATGAAGCACAGTTACTACCTGACACCACTCAACCCATCCCACACCTTAGGCCCGAGCCAAGTGGAACGTCGTTACTCCGCCGAAGCGGCACGGCCGTTCCACTCAGCTAGTCAGCGGAGCGATAAGCCCTAAAGCGACTACTGCCGCTGACTCACCTAGAGTGAATGATTTTGTTTTGCACAAAACTGTCTTATTTAAGCAGGGGTGATTATAAATTGAACGAGAATTCTACCGCTTGCTATGGTCATGGTGTGTACAATGAATAATTGGTATTGGCTGCTGGTGATCGCCACGCTATTGCAGTGCTGCCGCTGATCGCCAGTGCTGCTGTTGGTCACCTTGCTAGTGGCGAGTTTTATGGCATGCTTTTAGGCGCTAATGGAGTTAGGTACAGTGGGGGTCGTACAATTGTAACGCTACGTTACAGGGTTAATTGGAAAGAAACAACTCAGCCAAAAACTTAAAGTGCCAATTCATTGATAATGTCATCCAGTGGAAAATACCGTTTGAGTTGAGATCCTAGCGACCATCCTTTTGAGAATATGCACATGTTTTGAATTTCGGTTCATATATTACTACTTTAGTGCTACTAGTTTCATGCATTACCTCGAATTTACATAATTTTTTTTACATATTGTCAAAGAGTATATATTGTATCTATATATTCTCTTTTCTCTATGTATACATAAGTTCTTTTCCCTATGTATACATAAGTTCGTATATATATAATTTTATATACAAAAACCCGGTAGGAAAATTATTCAAACATACATCAATCAATCATTCAATCGGTGTTGGGATTTGAAGTACCTCGAATAGACCTCAAGATTTAGTTTCCATAGCAACCAAGAAAATCGGCTGTTAAGTTCTACTTTTTGAACAAATTCCGTATTTTAACTGCGAATTTCTTGGTTGCTATGAAAACTAAACCTTTTCAAATACCTTCCAGCTTGAGATCTATTCGAGGTACTTCAAATCTCAACACCGATTGAATATCTGAGCAACACGGGTATACAAGACCTAACAGGATCAGCGGCCAGAGATTTTGACATGATCAACAAATGGAAGGGGAAAGAGAAGGCAGGTACGAAGCGCGGAGCGAAAGAACCCAACATTGAAGTGGGAGATAAAGTCCTCTTACGGAATGTTATATTCCCACACAAACTCACACCGACGTTCGACCCAACGAAATATGTCGTAAAAGAAGTGAATGGAAACGAGGTGACGAAAACAGCGAACTGGAAGACGCTGTTGAGAAACACAAGTCATGTCAAAAGGCTGCCGGTTACCAAAAACACTAACCCTTCTGTTTCAGGAGAACACCAAAACGCCGCAGAATCAACCACAACTGTAGCTACCACGACAACAATACCAACGCAGGTCGAAAGTGACATCATCAGAACACCTACCGCATAAGGCGTTAACAGTTTCGTCATCAACAATTTCTCTAGGAGGGATGTATGGACCTGTATGTGTGTGTGCGTGCACTTATGTTGTTAGTTACCTAGGTTTGAATACGTAAATTGACTGAGTGCAGTTGCATAAAGTAATGTATAGCTCCTATAGACTATACATGAAAACATGCATGCATTTTTCTACAGCGATGTCATAGGAAAAGTAATGTGTCGCTCGCCTACAAACTGAAGCGACATGTTTACATTACTTTTTATATTACTTTTTATAAATGACAAGATGTATTACCTTTCAGGAATGAAAAGATGCACTACAAGGGATACATTATATATTGCATTACCTTTCTAGAATGAAAAGATGCATTGCAAGGGATACATTAAATTGTACATAACATTTCATGAATACATATCTGTAATAACTTTCCTTGTGGAATAACAAGGACATTAACGCGCCATGAGGCTCTACAGCGGTAGAAGAGAGAAGGTCCTATTTTTGAATGTTTGAATGGCGAGCTCGTCATGTCGACCAGCTCCTGGATTCCCTAACTGTGAGTTTTGAAAAGTAAACCTTTTTCCCATATATTTTAAATGGTGAAGAAGTGAACATTTCAAAACTCACTGAGTATAGGTCCAGGTGGGCGTACAACCAAGATGAGTGCACACAAAAAAATAACATAAAACAAAAAACAAACCAAAACAAAAAAAGGCAACGGCGTCGTAGGTACTCCAGACGATTTCTGGAAAGCCTCACAGCAGCAGAGAAAGCGATAGAGATGCACGAAAAAGAACAGCGGCCACAACAGAGCTTTATTATTTAATTTAAATATTTGTGTTTTCGATTGTTTCTGTTTTAAGGTTTTGTAGCTTTTTTTTGAAGTTTGAATTTTTTTTACAAAGCCTGCTTCTGTGAGAAGGAAATTTTCAAACTACTAATAAAAAGCGACACATTACTCCCAAATTTTTTCAAATATCAAATTTTATTATCAGTCACCCTAGCACAACAATTTTGGAAAAAATTATTAACAGTGCCATGCGTATGATACAATTCTTTGTATCTTGTAAGAAAAAATTAATAAATAAATCTAATCTAAATTAAAATTAAAGTAAAATGTCTAAAAGTTCTAACATATAACATAAAGAGGGGAAGAGAGGAAAACAGGAAAGATAGGTGGAAAAGGAAATTACAATAATTGAATAACTTAATGACTATAAGAAGAGTTGGAATAATTAGCGATTATTGTAAAAATTGGTAACTTCTTTTCTAAAATGCAGTGGATTTGTAAGAAGCCTTAATCTGGCTGGTAGTGAGTTCCAAAGACGAACCGCATTAATGGAGAATTGACGCTCGGATGTCAGAGTTCTGTGTTTAGTGTAAACAAGCAATGTAGACCTTGAAGATTGTAGAAACTGAAGCCTTTGATATAAATAGTTCGGCTCCTTAATATGAATTATTTTGCGTATGAGTAGCAGAGTTCTGACTTTTAACAAATTGTCGAGGGAAATGTTTAACAATTTTTCAGCATACGCATACACATGGTCAGATCGTTTTAGCCCAAATACATATCTGGCTATGTTGTTATAAATAACATTAAGCTTGTTTCTGCATAAAGAGTCACAACAAGCATAAATATCACAACCATAAAGTAGCGTGGGTATCAAGTACGCTTTAGCAAGAAGAAGTCTGATGTGTAAAAGAGAGAGCTCAGTATGAGCTAGCCATAGTGTGCGGAGCATTCCATACACTTTACCAATTGCACTAAAAATGTGATTATTCCATGTTGAATACTAAACCGAGATTTTTCGCAGTATCAACATATTGTATAACAGAACCGCCCAGCATCACTTTATCCAGGACTTGCGTATATAAGGATTTTCTGCGAATAACAATACATTTAGATTTTTCAGGATTAATTGACAAACCATTTGCAGATGCCCATGCACCTGCTCGCATCAGGTCGGAATTGAGTTCATTTAAACACGTACGAATACGATCAGGTGGACAGTACATGTACAATTGGATATCGTCAGCATAAATATGCACATTACAATGTTGCAGGGTATTAGGTAAGTCATTAACATATAGTACAAACAACAAAGGGCCCAGGATTGAACCTTGTGGAACATCCCTGAACACCCCTTGCTTGCTTTTGGTATTATCTTTTCTTATATCAAAATTCGGAGGAGGAGTGTAAAGGAGTGTGGTTGCTAAGTGACCTTGCTCAATCCCGACTCTTGCGTCCTCGTTCGTGCACTCTGGGCAACGAGAGCTAGCTAGGCAGGCGGCAGAAAGAGAGGGAGCCCCGGTGGGGCCACTCTGACATACTTGGTTTAAGGGCTCACCGAGGTTTTTGCGTAGCGTCTGTTCACCATGAGGTGCGGCTGCAAGCGGGCGTCTGTCTTGAAGCAAGCGGCTCGCTATATAAATGTGTAAATATTTTCCAAAACCCCGAAACGGGTTGTGCGCTGGGTTTGGGACCCGCCACGTAAAAAACTTAATTCCAATGAAAACAAATGCAAAGCCTCGGATGAGAACCCCCTTTAATGTTGACGACCCGGCAAACGAATAAGGCATAATGATTTGGATATTAGGGCATGTACCGGGAATGTCCGGACCCTTTCAAGGGACGGTACCGCTGCCCGACTGGTTGATGTCCTCGTAGGCGCAAAGGCCGACATCACCGCCCTGCAGGAAATGCGATTGACGGGGCAAGGATAGACCATCAGTCCTTGTGACGTATACTACAGTGGCCAGACACGCGGCAAAGCGCGTGGTGTAGGATTCGTGGTGGGAAAGAGACTTCGCCGCCAAGTATTAGCGTTCGCTCCTGTGAACGAGCGTCTCGCTGCGATCCGCATCAAGGCGAGGTTTTTCAACATAACATTTATCTGAGGAGACGGACGACGCAGAGAAGGACTCCTTCTACGATAAACTTGAACAAACTTATGATCGCTGCCCCCAACATGATATCAAAATCGTGCTCGGCGACTTTAATGCCAAGGTGGGCCAGGAAGGAGTCTTTGGTCCCACAGTTGGAAAATTCAGTCTCCACGATATAACATCCCCCAACGGCACTAGGTTGATTGACTTCGCCGCTGCTCGCAATATGGTCATCAGTAGTACCAGGTTCCAGCATAAGGGAATACACCAAGCCACATGGCTGTCCCCTGATCAAAGAACTAGAAACTAGATTGATCATGTCTTGATTGACGACAGACATAGCTCCACCGTTCTGGCCGTGCGTACACTGCGTGGTCCCAATATTGACTCTGACCATTATCTTGTCGCATCCAAGATACGCACACGCCTCTGTGCAAAGTGCGCACAGTAACGGAAGGAAAGTTTGACGTCGAGAAGCTGCGCATGACACAGACAGCTGATAATTACAATACAAATACAAATACAATTTCACAACTCGACTCTCACACCTGCTAGCAGAGGGCAATCCTCGACCTAACGATGTAACCGAGCAATGGAAGCATATCTCTCACTCATTGCGTACCGCCGCTGAGGCCACTATAGGGTTCCAGCGAGCCCGCAAGAATAACTGGTACGATGAGGAATGCAAAACTGCCTCGAAAAGAAAGGACGCTGCCTACAAGGAGACGTTGCGAACGGGCGCAACCCGCAGTGTATGGCAAAAATATCGTGAGGCAAAGAAGGAAGAGAGACGCCTTTTCAGAAAAAAGAAAAGTGAGGCCGAAAGGCGTGAGTGTGAGGAGCTTGAGATGCTGGCTGACAGGAATGATGCCCGAAAATTCTATGAAAAGATCCGGCGGATGACGGAAGGTTTTAAGACCGGGGCAAGCTCCTGTAAGGACAATAATGGCGACCTGCTAACCGACGTACAAAGTGTACTTAAATTATGGAGGGAGCACTTCTCCTCACTGCTAAATTGCGAGGGAGACGTCGAACTCGATACCCCAATCCCTGACGATGGAAAAGTCGTCGCACCACCTGACTATGATGAAGTGAGGATAGCTATATCCCGGCTCAAAAACAACAAAGCGCCTGGAAAAGACGGACTACCCGCCGAGCTGTTCAAACACGGAGGCGAAGAGCTGGTAAAAAGCATGCATCAGCTCTTATGCAGAATATGGTCAGACGAATGCATGCCTCCGGATTGGAATTTAAGTCTGCTTTGCCCAATCCACAAGAAAGGCGATCCCGCTAACCGCACCAACTACCGCGGAATTAGTCTTCTTAATATCGCATATAAGGTTCTTTCTAGCGTGTTGTGTGAAAGGCTGAAGCCCATCGTAGACAAACTGATTGGACCTTATCAGTGTGGCTTTAGACCTGGTAAGTCTACCATCGACCAGATTTTCACGATACGCCAAATCCTGGAGAAGACCCATGATAAGAGAATCGACACTCACCATCTCTTTGTCGATTTTAAAGCCGCTTTCGACAGCGTAAAAAGGAGTTGCCTGTATGCCGCCATGTCTGAATTTGACTTGCCTGCAAATCTTATACGGCTTTGCCAAATGACGTTGAGCAATACCAACAGCTCCGTCAGAATCGGGAAGGACCTCTCTGAGCCATTTGAAACCAAACGTGGCTTCAGACAGGGCGACTCCCTTTCGTGCGATTTCTTCAACCTGATGCTGGAGAAGATAATTCGAGCAGCAGAGCTAAACCGCAATGGTACAATCTTTTACAAGAGCGTGCAATTGCTGGCGTATGCCGATGATATTGATATCATTGGCCTTAACAACCACGCCGTAAGCGCTGCGTTCTCTGGACTGGATAAGGAAGCGAAAAAAGTGGGTCTTGCCGTGAACGAGGACAAGACGAAGTATTTGCTGTCATCAAAGAAAGAATCGGCGCACCTGCGCCTTGGCAGCCATGTCACTGTTGATAGTTACAAATTTGAAACTGTGAGGGACTTCGTCTATTTGGGAACCAGTATCAACACCGAAAATAATATCAGTCTAGAAATCCAGCGGAGAATCACTCTTGCCAACAAGTGCTACTTTGGACTGAGTAGGCAATTGAGAAGTAAAGTCCTCTCTCGAAGAACAAAGATCACGCTCTATAAGACTCTCATCATACCTGTCCTGATGTATGGCTCAGATTCATGGACAATGTCAAGAGAAGATGAGATGGCCCTTGGAGTATTTAAGAGAAAAGTTTCCGGAAGATTTATGGTCCTTCCCGTGATGCCAACGGCGAGTATCGAAGGAAATTTAACGATGAGCTGTACGAGCTCTACGGAGATCTGACCATAGTCCAGCGAATTAAAGCCCAAAGACTCTGCTGGCTGGGCCATGTTATGCGAATAGACAAAGAAGCTCCAGCGCAGAAGGTTTTCCTATCGTCACCTGAATTCGGCAGCAGAGGAAGGGAGAGGCCTCGACTGAGATGGAAACAACAGGTGGAGGATGCCTTGAACTCCCTTGGGGTTTCCAATTGGCGTCAGTTATCGCTAAAAAGGAATGACTGGCGTGCTTTGATATGCAACGGCCAAAATCGCTTAGGCGGTTAAGCGCCAATAAATGATGATGATATCAAAATTCGTACATCTTTTAAGTATGAAAAACTACTTTTTTTTAACTACAAATAAAAATTGAGCGACGCATTACTCCCTTCCTTGCTTTTGGTATGCTCTTTTCTTATATCAAAATTCGTACATCTTTTCATGCATGAAAAACATATTTTTTGTTTAACTCAGGCTTCGTAAAAATTCTTTTTCAAATATTGAAAATTCATTAATTTTACTTGTTCAAACTGGCGTCGAATAAATTTCAAAACAAATAATTCTTTTTATACTTAAAATTTTTGCTTTCTTTATAAACCGGAAAAAAACATGACCGCTCTTCACAGTGTAGCAATTTTACCAAATCCAAATTTTTTTCTTTTCTAATTTATCTCACGAATCGGTGGGAATTTTTGAAAGAAAATAATTTCAGATGGGATCACTGACATGTCTGAAGTTTCGTTATTAAAAAAAGCCAATAAAGTGTGATACTTGATATGTATAGAAATACTAGACCTCACCAAATTTGTAATTTAATCACATCAAAAATTTATGTATTTCACCTTCGAGCACCATCAAATTCCAAACATCGTGGAATACTCATCATAATAATAAAACAAATATCTTTTAAGAGGTTAAGGTCCAGCCTGTCTTCCGATTTGTGGTTTAAGTTTTAGTACACATTGGCGAGACCTACAATTTCTTTGTGCCGACCTTACACGGTATCATTTTGGCTGAAAAAACCCGGAGCGTTGCCGACGGTACGCACTCTATGGGCGGGATTCATGGTATTTATGTGCATAACACCTTTCTGAGTTGGCGGCCTTCGGCTGCGCTTATAAAAAATAACCCTGGGCTACGCCATATCAAGTCCGGGTGTGTGCCAAAACTACCGCCACGGTGAAGTCCTTCTGCGTAGTACACCCTGCTGCGTAGGCGGCCTTCGGCCTCGCTTATGAAAAATAACCCTGGGCTACGCCATGCCAAGTCCGGGTGGTTGCCTGAACCGTGGCAACGTGCCACGGTACGTACTCTATGGGCGGGATCCATGGTATTTATGTGCATAACACCTTTTTGAGTTGGCGGCCTTCGGCTGGGCTTATAAAAAATAACCCTGGGCTACGCCATATGAAGTCCGGGTGTGTGCCAAAACTACCGCCACGGTGAAAACCTTCTGCGTAGGCGGCCTTCGGCCGCGCTTATGAAAAATAACCCTGGGCTACGCCATGCCAAGTCCGGGTGGTTGCCTGAACCGTGGCAACGTGCCACGGTACGTACACTATGGGCGGGATCCATGGTATTTATGTGCAGAACATCTTTTGGGTTGGCGGCCTTCGGCCGCGCTTATGATAAATAACCCTGGGATACGCCATGCCAAGTCAGGGTGGTTGCCTGAACCGTGGCAACGTGCCACGGTACGCACTCTATGGGCGGGATCCATCGTATTTATGTACAGAACACCTTTCTGGGTTGGCGGCTTTCGGCCGCGCTTATCTATATATATAAAATTGGATGTATGTATGTATGTATGTGGCTTATGGACTCCAAAACTACTCGGCCGATTTTGTTGAAATTTTGGGGATAGATTAGTAAGAGCCTGAAGAGTGTTTCTGCAAATTTTTTTTATGGGAAGTGGACCCGGGACCGCCCTATTCGAAAATATCGTATAAATGGCTGGATTTACTTGAAATTTGGTATGTAGGTAGCATTGTGCTTAGGTTAAACTATAGGATGATTTTTCTTCCGGGAAGTGGACCAGGGATCGATCTGTTCTAAACAATCGTATTTATGGCTCGAATTGCTTGAAACTTGGTATGTAGGTAGCTATATGCTAAGATTAATATATTGAATAAATTTTCTTCCGGAAAATGGACCCAGGGCTGACTTATTCTAAACTATCGTAAAAATGGTTGCATTTACTTGAAATTTGGTATGTAGGTAGCGCTGTGCTTAGGTTAAAGTATAGGATGATTTTTCTTCCGGGAAGTGGACCAGGGACCGATCTGTCTAAACAAACGTATTTATGGCTCGAATTGCTTGAAACTAGGTATGTAGGCAGCTATATGCTAAGATAAATATATAGAATAAATTTTCTTCCGGAAAGTGGACCCAGGGCTGACTTATTCTAAACTATCGTAAAAATGGTTGCATTTACTTGAAATTTGGTATGTAGGTAACGTTATGCTTATGTCAAAATATAGGATGATTTTTCTTCCGGAAAGTGGACCCAGGGCTGACTTATTCTAAACTATCGTAAAAATGGTTGCATTTACTTGAAATTTGGTATGTAGGTAACGTTATGCTTATGTCAAAATATAGGATGATTTTTCTTCCGGAAAGTGGACCCAGGGCTGACTTATTCTAAACTACCGTGAAAATGGTTGAATTTACTTGAAATTTGATATGTAGGTAGCGTTATGCTTAGATCAAAGTATGGGATGATTTTTCTTCCGGGAAGTGGACACCTAATGAAAAAACCAAAAATATTGTTTATCCTTTAGCATTAAGATAAATAAAAGTCCTTAAATGGTAAAATCTTATTCAGGTGTTTTTCTTTGGCGTAGCAACGCACGCCGGGTATTACTAGTAATAAATAACCCTGGGCTAAGCCATGCCAAGTCCGGGTGGTTGCCTGAACCGTGAAAAGGAAATTACGCCCGCGGGCGTTATTTCCAATTAAAAAGATATAGTGCCCGCGGTCGTTATTTCATTGCCCCTTTCAAAACAAATAATTCTTTTTTCTTTGAAAAGAATTTAAAAGGAAAAATTCATTTTTCCTTGAAAATAATTTAAAACGAAAAATTCTTTTCATGGTTACGAATATTTGAAATTTCTTCGGAAAGAGAATACAAATATTTTGATATCATTTGTAGAGTATAAAACATTTGCCACAAATCCATTCCCAGTCGGGACTTTTGTAGCCTGTCTAACAAAAAAGTAACTTTAAGTAAATTTATACAAATGGGTTTATAGCTAGCCCTAAAGTCATCCAGAAATCAAACAGATGAACAAAATTTATTTGACTTTGCTTCCACTTTTCAAACCTGACTTTTAGTTAACCTTAAAGTCATGCAGAGACCAACCAATTGCTTTTTATTTGACTCCAAAGTCATGCAGAAATCAAACAGTAAGGAAAAATTTCTTTGACTTAGTTTAAATTTTTCTAACCTGACTTTTAGTTAACAACAAAGTCATGCAGAAAGCAACCAATTGATTTTTAGTTGGCCCTAAAGTCATGCATAAACCAACCAGTCGAGAACAAAAATATTTACTTTTGGCTAGTTTTTCTTGGCTGACTTTAAGCTAACCATAAAATAATGCAGAAACCAAACAGCTTAAACTTTACTTTATTTTTTTTTTTTTTTTTTTTTAAAAGCGTCAACTTTCAAATTTTTTTCATAAAATATACATACTTTTTTGGGATATCATGTCCACAATTTTAATAGGTACACATTTTAGGACGCAATAAGGACAAAAAAATACAAGGTAATTAGAAAGTGACCCAAAGTAAATAATTTGTGTAATACACAAAATTTTTAACAGATTTAGCAATCACAGAAGATCCCGGTCTGTCACCTCCTACTTGAAAAGGTTGTGCCCATCACCTCAATTGCGGTTACGAAATTCTAAATGTTCCCGAAAATTCGTCTATCTATAAAACATGAGAGTTTAATACCCTTCAATGGGTCCATTTGTCGTTCCACTGCTTTCCACCTTCAAATACAAGATGTAGATCGACCGAATTGCCATTTACACGGTGGAACGACCAAAAATCTATCAGAAAATCGACCCGTGTAAATGAGCCTTTAGGTTCAAGTGGCTGCCGCATTTTTTGTTTTGAAGTTTTATATATGTAGCTGTTTTTATATCTGGACTATGTATGTAGATTATATTTGTTAATTTATATTAATGTTAATATCTACTGGATATGTATGCATTTGTGCCACATTTTGTACTCAAAAATAATTAAAGATACATAAACAATAAATGTGGGAATGGACCCATATAAAATTGAGTTAAGTTCTTAGTAATTTTTTAAATTTGATTTGATTTGCAAAAAATTTGCCAAAAGCTATGGAAAGAGATTCGACCATAAGCTAACTTAAAGTAGTCGGGTTAAAGCCCTGCTAAAGTATCCAACGAAAAGCCATCTGAAAAAGTGAGCTAAAAATTATCTCAATATAGTTATTTTTAGTCTTCCTTAAAAAAATGGGTTTATAGTTGGCTAAAAGTCATTCAGGAAAAGACACAACTGACTACCTCCTAGGCCATCGCTATGTAAAAATAGTCAGTCTGTTCCATACAAAGTAGTTAGTTTTTCAAACAGTACTGGGTGCGATGTAGTCAACTTAAAATGCATTTGTGATTAGCCAAATTCCCGACTGGGTTACTATTGAGCTGTATTTATTTTTATGCGGGATTTAATTTTGAGTTAGCGGTTACAATCGACCATTCTCGATCCTAACTCTTCGTAGTTAGACCGTTAACTATTGCCATTTACCCCTCGAAGAACTGTGTTCCTGAAATAAATGGTTACCTCCCAACTCCCTCCGATTTTATTCGCGGCATGGAACCTTATCCTCGACGGCACTAAGCTCACGACTGTCTCATAGTCCAAAATCTCAGCGCTAACATTCAGTAGCATATTCACTTTCGCTACCATTTTAACCGCGATTGCCAACAAGGTAAAGAGCCGGAACTAAATCATTAAGTGGATTTCTGACCAACGTGTCGTTGATATGAGCCCTGGCCTTGTTGTAAGAGTTTGCTGGTCTGTTAGAACACCGCACCCATGGGATGTCACTCTTAGTCCCCGGGACACAATTTACACAGTGAGGCAAAACCGCCGCGCTGTTTCGGCATGGTTCACACAAATTGTATGGGCATGAGAATTTTCGGCAGCTATTTTACGCTTAACGCTCTTATTTAGGTAGGTATGGCTCTTAAAGAGCTTGACGGCATGCTGAGCCACCATGTAAGAGTGGGTCGCCTCTCCGTTGGTGCATCCTGGGTAACGCTAAATGACCTACATGGCCTACACGGCTAGTTTCTTGTATTGCCGGATCTACGAGAACGGTAACAGTACTTGTGCTGTACCCATCGCGCCGAAACGACCCGGGCCGTTATCTTATATCGACCCGTCAAGAGCAATACACTCGGGGTGACTCTGTCTGACATTTAGGCAGGGCTACACCTCGTTACAACAACAACAAAAACAACAACAACAACTCAGTTTGATCCAAAGGTACCCAGACAGACCCTCATGAGCATTCAAACTGAACAGACTCGGTCTTGGTCATCTCCTAGTCCGCGAATGCCCTCGTGCGATTACAAGTACTACTGGTTGCGGCAGATGAATGCGCAGTACCGAAGGAAACCAGAGGCGCTCTGGCCCAACTTCGATAAGAGTGCTGTAATGTGTTGAACTGTTGCGGCTCGTCCCCCATGATATCCACCAATTCTAAGACCAATCTCAATCTGGTCCAAGGCTGTTGAAATGGCACTTTTCAAGAGATTGACGGCAACTTGAGGTAATAAGCAATTGGGAGAACTACGCATCGCTACAACAAAAACATACAGCGCAAGGTCCCCACTATTCGCACGCCATAAGCTGGCCCGTTTGTTTGATGGTGAGGTTTTTAGGGTACAATTAACATTTCATACATTGTAAGGGTATTGTAGGAAACTCCAACAAGAACGCCTACAACCTAATATATAGGAGTACAGTTCCAGATCTAATATATGCATGTATATCTGTCCATTTCGCTCTCCGAATTTAATAGCCAACATAACGAAGATTGATCCTATAACTAAAATCCAACCCATTTTTAATGCTACATACATACCTGTGGATATTCAATGTGAAACAAATGAAATTTAAAAGAATTTTTTGGAGAATGAAAAGGAATGTTTGTTTTTAAATATTCTCGAACTACAAGGGAATTTCAAGCATTAGAAAATAGATTCTTTTGAGTTCAAATAATTCAGAGAATGTTAAATATTTTTGAGTTGTAAAAATTTAAAACTTCATACGAAACATTTGTGGCAAAGAATAATTTGTGAAAACAAATTTTATTTCAAATGTTTTCTGAACCCTGGTTTAACTACAAATAAAAATTGGGCTACACATTACTCCTTCCCTTGCTTTGGTTATGACCTTTTCTTATAACAAAATTCGTACATCTTTTCATGCATGAAAACAGGTAATGCATTCCCCATTTTCCGACTGGGAAATAGTTACACGGAGAATAATATTTTTCTAAAATCTAGAAAAATATGTTCTTAATCTCAAAATAGTAAATAATTTGAGAAATTTTAAAAATTTTCTTGATTTTCACTGAAATTAGTCAAAAAAGTTTACTTCAAACAAGCAGGGCTTTTAATTGAATGAATCAAAACAGTTATAATTCAGGATTTATTAATTTTTTCAAATGTTTTTCGTTGAATTTAATTTGAAATTCCATGTAGATTCGATTTGACATGTTGAATTCATAGAACTAAAGAATGCGAGAAAGTAATTCAGTTTGAATTGAATTACATGGAAATAACTCTCTCAATTGAATGCAAACTTTGGTGAATCAATTCAATTTTCTATTTCAGTACCCTCGAAATTTACCTTTCAGGTGATATTTGCGTACTTTCAGTCTTTAACATGCCTGGGATTGTTTTGAAGCTTTCAAAATAGTAACAAATTACGAGACTGCCATGTATCATTGTAAAATTTGGTCCTAACTATAAAACTTTATATGTGCTGGATTATGCTTCAAGTCTGCTGAATTTACTGTAAATAGGCCAAATTTTTTATTGGAACCATTCAGAAACTGAAATATATATTTATATATTTGTTAAAAACTGATTTCGGGTATGATATTGCCTTCAGAAAATTTGTTTGAAACTATAGGACCGAAAAGTTTGTTCCGTTTTCTTTAGCTACGGCAACTCCTACTCAATGTTTTCACATATTTACATACATACATAAAATCTTGCTATTCTTTGCTGGTTTCTTCAAGATTACGGCATATTTTTCAAGAAGGTAATTAGAAATAAATCGTCACATAAAAAAGGAACGATATGAAGTGCAGTTCCATGGTTTTAATAAAGTGAAAGTGGAGAAAAACGCGTTTGAAAATTCGAAGCGGTGGACGTCAAAATGCAGCGCACAGTGTTCAACTTTAGATAAAAATGCAAACAAAATTCCGTGTTTTATCTACTGACCCGGAGTCTATGGAATCCTAAAGAATATAGCTTAAAGCTGCGAGGTTCTTGTTTAATGTATTTATTTTATTTTGTCATAACATAAGCGTAGAGAACTTTTGAATAAATTTATTGAAACATTTGATTTAATTTTCACTTTTAATATTGTTTCCCTCTGGAACATTCCAAGACGTAGAAACTAAAATTACTGTCCACTGCCGCGGTATAGTGTCTGTGCACTGACCTTTCAAATCGAAGGTACCTGGTGCAAGTACCGAGACAGGTCACACCAAAATTTCTTTGGGCATTTGTTTCCTTTAGCACCCAACAGCTAAAAAAATTGGCTAAAATTATGGGGGGACTCAAAAAATGTGTTAAATTTTTTGTTTATGTCGAAAGTTATGGTCAAAAAACCGAAGGATTACCCGGGTACGATAACCAAATTGGGACGGGATCCATGGTATTTATGTGCAGAACAAATTTCTGAGTTGGCGGCCTTCGACCGCGCTTATAAAAAATAACCCTAACTTACGCCATGCCAAGTCCGGGTGCGTGGTATAACCGTGTCTACCGCCTAGTCCGTTTTTAGGGATAGCCTAATGTAATCGGCAACCCTGTTACCTGTTGAGTGCGCTACTAAGTGAGTCCTACAAATAAAAATCAAAAACTTGTGGATACAAATAAAGTTAATTAACGAATATATTTGAAATATATTTTACAAGTTCTCCTGCATTCGGCGAATATAAAAACAATCAATTACAATCGTCGTTGTTTAACAAAAATCAAAATTTAAAAATGTCACCAAGTACTAGGAGAAATAAAAAAGCTCACCAAAAAGAAAAAACAATAACAACAATTACAAACGAAAGTGAAGAAGGAGGTGATTGCACTAACCTAACATCACTATCGACAATTTGCAAAAACAATTTAAAGTGCAAGAAGAAGCTTTGGACAAAATAAAAAGTTCACAACAACATATCAGTGACAGCTTTGATATGCTCAAAAGCGGATTGAGAATGAATTGGTAGAACTGAAACTCGGAAATGAAAGCCAAAGTCAAAAATGTTGAGAAAGACTTAATCGCAATAAAGCAAAGCAAACATAAAAATAATATAATTATTACAAACTTGCCTAAGATTGAATTGTTCAAGTTGAAAGATGGCGTAGTTGATATTGTAAAACAAGTTATATAAGAATAAATTTTCCTCCGGAAAGTGGACCCAGGGCTGACTTATTCTAAACTATCGTAAAAATGGTTGCATTTACTTGAAATTTGGTATGTAGGTAACGTTATGCTTATGTCAAAATATAGGATGATTTTTCTTCCGGAAAGTGGACCCAGGGCTGACTTATTCTAAACTACCGTGAAAATGGTTGAATTTACTTGAAATTTGATATGTAGGTAGCGTTATGCTTAGATCAAAGTATGGGATGATTTTTCTTCCGGGAAGTGGACACCTAATGAAAAAACCAAAAATATTGTTTATCCTTTAGCATTAAGATAAATAAAAGTCCTTAAATGGTAAAATCTTATTCAGGTGTTTTTCTTTGGCGTAGCAACGCACGCCGGGTATTACTAGTAATAAATAACCCTGGGCTAAGCCATGCCAAGTCCGGGTGGTTGCCTGAACCGTGAAAAGGAAATTACGCCCGCGGGCGTTATTTCCAATTAAAAAGATATAGTGCCCGCGGTCGTTATTTCATTGCCCCTTTCAAAACAAATAATTCTTTTTTCTTTGAAAAGAATTTAAAAGGAAAAATTCATTTTTCCTTGAAAATAATTTAAAACGAAAAATTCTTTTCATGGTTACGAATATTTGAAATTTCTAAACATTCGGAAAGAGAATACAAATATTTTGATATCATTTGTAGAGTATAAAACATTTGCCACAAATCCATTACTATTGAGCTGTATTTATTTTTATGCGGGATTTAATTTTGAGTTAGCGGTTACAATCGACCATTCTCGATCCTAACTCTTCGTAGTTAGACCGTTAACTATTGCCATTTACCCCTCGAAGAACTGTGTTCCTGAAATAAATGGTTACCTCCCAACTCCCTCCGATATTATTCGCGGCATGGAACCTTATCCTCGACGGCACTAAGCTCACGACTGTCTCATAGTCCAAAATCTCAGCGCTAACATTCAGTAGCATATTCACTTTCGCTACCATTTTAACCGCGATTGCCAACAAGGTAAAGAGCCGGAACTAAATCATTAAGTGGGTTTCTGACCAACGTGTCGTTGATATGAGCCCTGGCCTTGTTGTAAGAGTTTGCTGGTCTGTTAGAACACCGCACCCATGGGATGTCACTCTTGGTCCCCGGGACACAATTTACACAGTGAGGCAAAACCGCCGCGCTGTTTCGGCATGGTTCACACAAATTGTATGGGCATGAGAATTTTCGGCAGCTATTTTACGCTTAACGCTCTTATTTAGGTAGGTATGGCTCTTAAAGAGTGTAAGAGTGGGTCGCCTCTCCGTTGGTGCATCCTGGGTAACGCTAAATGACCTACATGGCCTACACGGCTAGTTTCTTGTATTGCCGGATCTACGAGAACGGTAACAGTACTTGTGCTGTACCCATCACGCCGAAACGACCCGGGCCGTTATCTTATATCGACCCGTCAAGAGCAAAACACTCGGGGTGACTCTGTCTGACATTTAGGCAGGGCTACACCTCGTTACAACAACAACAAAAACAACAACAACAACTCAGTTTGATCCAAAGGTACCCAGACAGACCCTCATGAGCATTCAAACTGAACAGACTCGGTTTTGGTCATCTCCTAGTCCGCGAATGCCCTCGTGCGATTACAAGTACTACTGGTTGCGGCAGATGAATGCGCAGTACCGAAGGAAACCAGAGGCGCTCTGGCCCAACTTCGATAAGAGTGCTGTAATGTGTTGAACTGTTGCGGCTCGTCCCCCATGATATCCACCAATTCTAAGACCAATCTCAATCTGGTCCAAGGCTGTTGAAATGGCACTTTTCAAGAGATTGACGGCAACTTGAGGTAATAAGCAATTGGGAGAACTACGCATCGCTACAACAAAAACATACAGCGCAAGGTCCCCACTATTCGCACGCCATAAGCTGGCCCGTTTGTTTGATGGTGAGGTTTTTAGGGTACAATTAACATTTCATACATTGTAAGGGTATTGTAGGAAACTCCAACAAGAACGCCTACAACCTAATATATAGGAGTACAGTTCCAGATCTAATATATGCATGTATATCTGTCCATTTCGCTCTCCGAATTTAATAGCCAACATAACGAAGATTGATCCTATAACTAAAATCCAACCCATTTTTAATGCTACATACATACCTGTGGATATTCAATGTGAAACAAATGAAATTTAAAAGAATTTTTTGGAGAATGAAAAGGAATGTTTGTTTTTAAATATTCTCGAACTACAAGGGAATTTCAAGCATTAGAAAATAGATTCTTTTGAGTTCAAATAATTCAGAGAATGTTAAATATTTTTGAGTTGTAAAAATTTAAAACTTCATACGAAACATTTGTGGCAAAGAATAATTTGTGAAAACAAATTTTATTTCAAATGTTTTCTGAACCCTGGTTTAACTACAAATAAAAATTGGGCTACACATTACTCCTTCCCTTGCTTTGGTTATGACCTTTTCTTATAACAAAATTCGTACATCTTTTCATGCATGAAAACAGGTAATGCATTCCCCATTTTCCGACTGGGAAATAGTTACACGGAGAATAATATTTTTCTAAAATCTAGAAAAATATGTTCTTAATCTCAAAATAGTAAATAATTTGAGAAATTTTAAAAATTTTCTTGATTTTCACTGAAATTAGTCAAAAAAGTTTACTTCAAACAAGCAGGGCTTTTAATTGAATGAATCAAAACAGTTATAATTCAGGATTTATTAATTTTTTCAAATGTTTTTCGTTGAATTTAATTTGAAATTCCATGTAGATTCGATTTGACATGTTGAATTCATAGAACTAAAGAATGCGAGAAAGTAATTCAGTTTGAATTGAATTACATGGAAATAACTCTCTCAATTGAATGCAAACTTTGGTGAATCAATTCAATTTTCTATTTCAGTACCCTCGAAATTTACCTTTCAGGTGATATTTGCGTACTTTCAGTCTTTAACATGCCTGGGATTGTTTTGAAGCTTTCAAAATAGTAACAAATTACGAGACTGCCATGTATCATTGTAAAATTTGGTCCTAACTATAAAACTTTATATGTGCTGGATTATGCTTCAAGTCTGCTGAATTTACTGTAAATAGGCCAAATTTTTTATTGGAACCATTCAGAAACTGAAATATATATTTATATATTTGTTAAAAACTGATTTTGGGTATGATATTGCCTTCAGAAAATTTGTTTGAAACTATAGGACCGAAAAGTTTGTTCCGTTTTCTTTAGCTACGGCAACTCCTACTCAATGTTTTCACATATTTACATACATACATAAAATCTTGCTATTCTTTGCTGGTTTCTTCAAGATTACGGCATATTTTTCAAGAAGGTAATTAGAAATAAATCGTCACATAAAAAAGGAACGATATGAAGTGCAGTTCCATGGTTTTAATAAAGTGAAAGTGGAGAAAAACGCGTTTGAAAATTCGAAGCGGTGGACGTCAAAATGCAGCGCACAGTGTTCAACTTTAGATAAAAATGCAAACAAAATTCCGTGTTTTATCTACTGACCCGGAGTCTATGGAATCCTAAAGAATATAGCTTAAAGCTGCGAGGTTCTTGTTTAATGTATTTATTTTATTTTGTCATAACATAAGCGTAGAGAACTTTTGAATAAATTTATTGAAACATTTGATTTAATTTTCACTTTTAATATTGTTTCCCTCTGGAACATTTCAAGACGTAGAAACTAAAATTACTGTCCACTGCCGCGGTATAGTGTCTGTGCACTGACCTTTCAAATCGAAGGTACCTGGTGCAAGTACCGAGACAGGTCACACCAAAATTTCTTTGGGCATTTGTTTCCTTTAGCACCCAACAGCTAAAAAAATTGGCTAAAATTATGGGGGGACTCAAAAAATGTGTTAAATTTTTTGTTTATGTCGAAAGTTATGGTCAAAAAACCGAAGGATTACCCGGGTACGATAACCAAATTGGGACGGGATCCATGGTATTTATGTGCAGAACAAATTTCTGAGTTGGCGGCCTTCGACCGCGCTTATAAAAAATAACCCTAACTTACGCCATGCCAAGTCCGGGTGCGTGGTATAACCGTGTCTACCGCCTAGTCCGTTTTTAGGGATAGCCTAATGTAATCGGCAACCCTGTTACCTGTTGAGTGCGCTACTAAGTGAGTCCTACAAATAAAAATCAAAAACTTGTGGATACAAATAAAGTTAATTAACGAATATATTTGAAATATATTTTACAAGTTCTCCTGCATTCGGCGAATATAAAAACAATCAATTACAATCGTCGTTGTTTAACAAAAATCAAAATTTAAAAATGTCACCAAGTACTAGGAGAAATAAAAAAGCTCACCAAAAAGAAAAAACAATAACAACAATTACAAGCGAAAGTGAAGAAGGAGGTGATTGCACTAACCTAACATCACTATCGACAATTTGCAAAAACAATTTAAAGTGCAAGAAGAAGCTTTGGACAAAATAAAAAGTTCACAACAACATATCAGTGACAGATTTGATATGCTCAAAAGCGGATTGAGAATGAATTGGTAGAACTGAAACTCGGATATGAAAGCCAAAGTCAAAAATGTTGAGAAAGACTTAATCGCAATAAAGCAAAGCAAACATAAAAATAATATAATTATTACAAACTTGCCTAAGATTGAATTGTTCAAGTTGAAAGATGTCGTAGTTGATATTGTAAAACAAGTTAACTTGAAAGTAGAAGGCAGTGATATTCTAGATGTCTATCAAAATGAAAATAAAAAATGTAAAGCTTATCCTATAACTCTAAAACTGGAGAATGAGGAATTTAAAACCAATGTATGGACTTTAGAAAAATGGAAAAACGAATAGATATGACGGTGATATTGCCAGATACGAATATGAGAAGAAAAAACATAAACTTTCATCATCTACTGGAAAAGGAACTAAGCGAATTATTGAAGAAAGCAAAGCAAGAAGCTATGAAAAAAAATATAAATGTATATGGGTAAAAGACGCAGTAGTCTTAGTAAGAAAAGAAGAAAATAGTAAGGTGATTAGAATCGAAAGTTTAGAAGATATAAAGAAAATAAATAGTAGTATACCTATATGAAATAATCTAAAAATAGTAGAGAGATTATAGTAGTTTTAATGATATAACAGACTTGTAACAAAACTCGTACCGAAACGAAACTCGCGTTTCTGGTGTTTCTGTTCCAAGAAACTTTAAAGGATATAAACTAAATTCGAAAGAAAATGATTGTAACGGTTTCAGAAGAAAAAAACCTATAACGAAACTAAATTAATTTTGTTCCTTGTAACAGAAACCGAAACAGAAACAACACTCCTTTGTAAGAAAAGTATTAAAACTCCGAAACGATTCCAGCAGAAACAAAACATGTAACGAAACTAAATTCATTTTGTTCCTTGTAAAAGAAACAAAATTATAAGTTTTCTTCCTTGTTACAAAACCCGTAACGAAACTTATATGAAATAATCTAAAAATAATAGAGAGATTATAGTAGTTTTAATGATAATCTCAATATAACAGAAATATACATTGACTTTGATTTTTTGGTCATAAGACAGAAAACCAGCGGAACAATTTGTCTTTCTACTCTTCCGTGTATGGAAAATAGCTGCCTCATCATCGTTGGAACAACGTCAAATGTACCGTCCATAATCCAGCAGTCACTCTCATTTAACCACTGCAGCGAAGATTTTGTTCCAAAAATAAGAATGCATTCGCCATAACTTTATTAACTTTCTCACTTAAAATAAATATAGTTTAAAAACACTAAAACTCACGCTTTCAGTCTATTGAACTAAAAAGTTGAAAATAATTTTAAAAACCCTACACAGTAGTATTGTGGAAAAAGCGTGGTCCGCTTTGTTCCATAATCTTCGTTTTTTATTTAAATTATTTTTACCTTTCTAGTGCAATATTCTTTAAAAGCGTGTGTTTTCGCTTTTTAAACTATATTTATTTTTTACTTTTTAGTTAAATGTGTTATGAAGTAAGCGATAAATATATCGAAGTATACCACAGTCAAAACGAAACCAAAAACGAACCTCCACTTGCGTTTGATACCCATATTGTAGGCAATTTTCAATATTATTGTACAATCTCATTTTGACCGATAACTCAGTTATCGATAAATATATCGAAATATTCCAAAGTCCAATAGAAAACTGTGGACCTTCCCTTTCGTTTGATACCCATATTGAAGGCATATTTCAAGGGTTTTGGGACAGTCTGAAGTCCAAATGACAGACTGAAGTGGAGCTACATACAAGCAAGCAAACATACATATGAATGTACATATGTACAAGTAAAGCTAATGAAAGCGTAGTAAAAAAACTAGCATTATGTGGGAAAAGCGTCTTGCGCTCGATATACAAAATTATGGCACAAAGCGGACCACGCTTTTTCCACAATACTACTGTGTAGGGTTTTTAAAATTATTTTCAACTTTTTAGTTCAATACACTAAAAGCATGAGTTTTAGTTTTTTTAAACTAAATTTATTTTTTACTTTTTAATCAAATGTCCTAGGAAATTATTGATAAATATATCGAAATCCAAATGAAACCTGTGGCCTTCCCCTTTCGTTTGATACCCATATTGTAGGGAATTTTAAGGTATTTGGGCCTCACATTTTGACGATAACGCAGTTATCGATAAATTTATCAAAATATATCGATGTCCAAATGAAACATGGACCTTCCCCTTTCGTTTGACACCCATATTGTAGGGAAACTTTAAGGTTTTTGGCCAATCATATTTTAACCGATAACTCAGTTATCGATAAATTTATCGAAATATGTCGATGTCCAAATGAAACCTGGGACCTTCCCCTTTCGTATTTGGGCCTCACATTTTGACGATAACTCAGTTATCGATAAATTTATCAAAATATATCGATGTCCAAATGAAACCTGGGACCTTCCCCTTTCGTTTGACACCCATATTGTAGGGAAATTTTAAGGTTCTTGGGCAACCACATTTTGACCGGTAACTCAGTTATCGATAAATATATCGAAATATGTCGATGTCCAAGTGAAACCTGGGACCTTCCCCTTTCGTGTTTGGGCCTCACATTTTGACGATAAGTCAGTTATCGATAAATTTATCAAAATATATCGATGTCCAAATGAAACCTGGGACCTTCCCCTTTCGTTTGACACCCATATTGTAGGCAGACCTGGGTAGTAGTCATTACTTTAGGAATTAAATTACTCCCAATTCCCCATTACATGTAATTGAGAAAAGTAATCAATTCCTTTCCTGAAAAGAAAAGGAATTGATTACATTTCAATTCCTAAAAAAAAAATACTAAAAGTATTTCATCGTTTTGAGGCTCAAGTACAAAATGTAATTGCCGCGCCATTACTTTTGAAAGGAATTGTAAATGTAATTGAATTTTTTCAATTACATTACAAGGAATGGAAAATGTACTTTAGAATTTCCCATTCCTCAAAGTAATTGCAAAAGTAATTGAACTTCATTACATTTTCAATTACTTTTGCAATTCATTTTGGGGTCATATAGGGATCATATTGAGATCATTTTGAGGTCGGTTTGAAGTCATATTGGGATCATTTTGGTGTCAATTCTTGGGTCAGCCTTGGTCCACCTAATGGTCAATATCTTGGAAATGGGTTCACAGATGAACCTTAAAGCCGCTCTATGTGAAAACTCTCACCAATACCTTTAACTTGGAACCCATTCTTGGGTCATCCCTGGTCCACCTAATGGTCAATATCTTAGAAATGGGTTCACAGATGAACCTGAAAACCGCTCCTTGTGATAAGTCTCATCAACACCTTTAATTTGAACCCATTCTTGGGTCAGCCTTGGTCCACCTAATGGTCAATATCTTGGAAATGGGTTGACAGATGAACTTGAAAGCCGCTCCATGTGAAAACTCTCACCAACATCTTTAATTTAAACCCATTCTTGGGTCATCCTTGGTCCACCTAATGGTCAATATCTTAGAAATGGGTTCACAGATGAACCTGAAAACCGCTCCTTGTGATAACTCTCATCAACACCTTTAATTTAAACCCCTTCTTGGGTCAGCCTTGGTCCACCTAATGGTCAATATCTTGGAAACGGGTTCACAGATGAACTTGAAATCGCTCCTTGTGAAAACTCTCATCAACACCTTTAACTTGAACCCATTCTTGGGTCAGCCTTGGTCCACCTCATGTTCAATATCTTGGAAATGGGTTCATAGATGAACCTGAAAACCGCTCCTTGCGAAAACTCTCATCAACACATTTTATTTGATACCCATATCGTATAACCACATTCTGGGTCACCCGTGGTCCACATTTTGGTCAATATCCTAGGACTCCACAAAATTATTTTACTTTTTCTTTCAGTAGGACCTTCTCCTGGCAAAAGCAAATAGGGAAATGGGCATTCAGTTATATGTATATATATATATATATATAGAATAACATTTAGCATTTCAATTACTTTTCCAATTCCTTTAAGGAATGGAATGGGAAATTCTCAAGTACATTTTCCATTCCTTGTAATGTAATTGAAAAAATTGCAATTACATTTTCAATTCCTTTCAAAAGTAATGGCGCGGCAATTACATTTTGTACTTGAGCCTCAAAACGATGAAGTACTTTTGGTATTTGTTTTTAGGAATTGAAATGTAATCAATTCCTTTTCTTTTCATGAAAGGAATTGATTACATTTTTCAATTACTGAGGAATGTAATTGTAATTGTAATGGAATTGATTTTACCCAGCTCTGATTGTAGGGAAATTTTAAGGTTCTTGGGCAATCATATTTTAACCGAACTCAGTTATCGATAAATTTATCGAAATATGTCGCTGTCCAAATGAAACCTGGGACCTTCCCCTTTCGTTTGGTACCCATATTGTAGGAAAATATTAAGGTTTTTGGGCATTCACATTTTGACCGATAACTCAGTTATCGATAAATTTATCGAAATATGTCACTGTCCAAATGAAACCTGGGACCTTCCCCTTTCGTTTGATACCCATATTGTAGGGAATTTTTGAGGTTTCCGGGCAACCACATATTGACCGATAACTCAGTTATCGATAAATTTATCGAAATATATCGAAGTCCAAATGAAACCTGGGACCTTCACCTGTCGTTTGATACCCATATTGTAGGGAAATTTTAAGGTTTTCGGCAACCACATTTTGACCAATAGCTCAGTTATCGATAAATTTATCGAAATATATCGAGGTCCAAATGAAACCTGGGGTCTTCCCCTTTCGTTTGATACCCATATTGTAAGGGATTTTTTAGGTTTTTGGGCAATCATATATTGCCCGATAACTCAGTTATCGATAAATTTATCGAAATATGTCGAAGTCCAAATGAAACCTGGGGCCTTCCCATTTCGTTTGATACCCATATTGTAGGGACATTTTACGGTTTTTGGGCCACTGTGGCTTAGACCGAACGAGAGTCACATACATACAAACAAACAAACAAACAAACAAGCAAACAGATAAGTGAACCTAATAAAAGCGTGGTAATAAATAGTTGACCTTCCAAAACATAAAGTGATAATAAAGGAATGTCTATTTCTTCAACAATTCAACTTTAATAACTTTCTCACTTAATTTAAATAGTTGACCTTCCAAAACACAAAGTGATAATGAAGGAATGTCTACTTCTTCAACACAAGTTGGCTCTTTAAAACATTTTAAACTGTTCCGTTGTCTTCTAATTTTTAACTTAAGGGCATTTCTTGATAGCAGATAATGTTCAATATGTTTTTCTGTCATAGATACCGAACGCTGAATTATGGATCACGGGTTTTTTCAGCCAAAATGATACCGTGAAAGGTCGGCACAAAGAAATTGTAGGTCTCGCCAATGTGTACTATATCTTAAACCACAAATCGGAAGACAGGCTGGACCTTAACCTCTTAGAAGATATTTGTATTATTATTATGATGAGTATTCCACGATGTTTGGAATTTGATGGTGCTCGAAGGTGAAATACATTAATTTTTGATGTGATTAAATTACAAATAGGTATAGTATTTCTATACATATCAAGTATCATACTTTATTGGCTTTTTTTTAATAACGAAACTTCAGATATGTCAGTGATCCCATGTAAAATTATTTTCTTTCAAAAATTCCCACCGATTCGTGAGATAAATTAGAAAAGAAAAAAATTTGGATTTGGTAAAATTGCTACACTGTGAAGAGCGGTTATATGTTTTGTTCCGGTTTATAAAGAAAGCAAAAATTTGATATAAAAAGTTAACATTTTGTACAAGTGACAAGAGCTCAATACCGAACTATGCCCAGCCGGAAATATATTTTAATTAACATGTTGTTGCACCTTTGGCACTGATATTAAAAAAAAAATAAAAAATAAAATGAATTATTCTTTAATATTTCATGTATACAGTAGTTGTCATACAAAAATATAAACAAAGCAAAAAATACGTGGTGTAAGAGTAGGTCGCCTCCCCGTTGATGCACCCAGGGTAACCCTAAATGACCTACATGGCCTATACGGCTAGTTTCTTGTTTTGCCGGTTCTACGAGAACGGTACCAGTACTTGTGCTCACAGTTGCCACAAGCATAAGCGAAAAAATTACCAAAGTGTTGGAAAAAGTTACCAAAAAGTTGCCAAGCTATTCTTTGCACAGTTTTTATCGTTTTAACAAAAAGTACCTAACCAAAGAAATAAGAATTCAATTCGTATGCTTTGCGTATCAGTTAAGGCCTGTTTACATTATTCAATTTTGCAATCAATTTTCGTGGCATGTGCCGTTGAATCCAAATGGAGTTGACTACCCGTTTACATTAATCAATTTTTTTGAAAACTATTTGACGGTTGTTTACGTCATTCAAATGAAAAATTAAATAAAAATTGTAAAAGACATTTTTTCATTTTTTTTTTTCACAACAGAATAAATACTTATTTATCTCCCGACTCTTTCCAATTTTTTATCCGCAAGGAGCCTGACAATATCACTGGCAAAATCCTCCCCACCCTATTCCCGTCCGCAAGCAAACAGGGAGTTAGAAGTCTACGTCGATGGAGCTTTCATCCCGACGGGCCCTCGGCACCATGCATACAAAGCCGCAAAATCCCTGATGTTATTGTAACGACAAAAACACTACTCAAGGTTTTGGGAAGTGTTGTCGAATTAACAGTCCTTGGCCGGAAATCAATCCGCTAGGCTCCGGTACTCCCTTGCGAACTGTCGTAGCGATTTATCACCAGTGAAATCTTCAACATAGGTCATGTTATCCCTCCCTCCGGAAGGCTAAGATTGGCAGTTAAAAATTAAATTATTTAAGCAGACTGAGCCAAGAGGTGCCAAATGCTTCTCCTCGCAGCACTAACTACTTATTCGCCTGCTCCTCGGAACTTACTCTTCTTAAGCTAATTTCACATTGGTCCAAACCTATTGTAACTGCAGGTTTTCTTGGATTACAATTTAGGAGAAGTAACTCTACTTCTGGGCAGGAATAGGCTTCATACAATACCAACAACAAACAAATAAACAATTATCGCACCTTTTCTAGGCTTTGCAAAGAGCGAACAGCTCTTACGGAGGAGTGCTAATGGGAGCGAGTATTATTATTATTATTATTATAAGGCCTTATTACACGGCGACCATTAGACCTTTCAGCTTATTGCTGTATGTGGAGGCTCTTTATAAATTTGAGCAATCCTCAGGTTTTTTATTCCATATCACGAACGGATTGAGAGTGACACCACCTAGGTAGTAAACTCTCTTTCTTGCTAACGCAATGCATGCACAGAGTATGTGAACCGGCGTTTCATCGTTCAGTTCGCATAACCGACAAATTGTTGTATCTGACAGATTCAATTTACTCAGGTGATAACGTAGACCACAATGTCCCGTATAATACCCAGTGAGGGTTCTTAGATCCACCGTTCTTAGATTTATGAGCCTGACCGGTGCTCTTTGCGATGGTTCTATAAAGAGTTTGGCCTGCCTCTGTCCTAGGCTGCTAAGCCAATGCTTCCTGAACTGTTTGTCTTCCCAGCAGTGTTGCCACACGTAGGGTTTTATCCCTATCTGTAGGTCTTTTTGGCGAAAAATTGTGTCCGTGGGTAAAAGGTCGGTTTTTTCATATTTCACGAAATGTAGGGTTTTTTACATGTTCAAGGAGCAAACATGCACCGTTTGTTGACTAACAAAAAATTTTTGCCAACATGCGTTTTGTGAGTTTTGTACTATTGTACACACATACACAATAACACATACAAAATCTAGTAATTTTTAAATGGCTGTATTTATTTTAACACATGGTTTAGATAATCGCACATCAATTACTAACTTTTTTGGGGGCAATACCCAAAAAAAAACATTTTTTTATTTGAATCACCCGAATATATATTTATGTATAAAAACCTGGTTCAAATTTTGTAAAGCTAATAAAAGTATCTGAAAAAATACCTATTTTTTGATCATTTCTGCCTTGTCCTAAAAATAATTTCAATATATAGCTATGCGGTTTTCAATATTTCAGCAAGGAAAAAAATGTAGGGATTTTTGTAGTTATTTTTTTGTAACGGGTAGGGTAATCTAGAGAGTTTTACTTCATTTGTAGGGATTTTGAAGGAAAAAAATGTGGCATCACTGCTTCCCAGTTGCTTATGGTCTCCCTTACGTGGGCCTTGGTGAGTCCGCAGAAGGGTTCCGGACCATAAAATGCTGTTAGAGCGCCGTGTTTGGCAAGGTGGTCCGCATTCTCTGCCACAGATTTCTATTGCATGGATTTCCGCTAGGAAAATAGTGGGGTAGCTACTATATGGTACCGATTTTTTTAGTTTGGTCCATAGATACCAGCTCCCGTTTTACCATCTTCCAGCTTCGATCCATCCGTATAACAAATCTCCGAAACGGATTCAGGATATGGGTTCCCTGTTTCCCAGAGCACTCGATCTACGATTGAAACCTCAAATTTTCACGTGATCCTGAGCGTAGGAGTTATTGCATCACTTACTTGCAATATAGGATCGTTTATGAAGTTCTTGACTATCTTCATATATCCTGCCATATTTCCGATTTTTAGATCAGAAACATTTTGAAGTCTCAATGCAGCAAGTGTGGCTTCCTTCTCTATCAGAATAGGGAAGGAAGGTATTCCTACAAGGGCACTTAGAGCATCAGCGGGGCACGTTCTCGTTGCACCTGTTATACCGACACAGACTAGCCGATGCAGCTTACTTAATTTAGTTGCTGCTGTTCTTTGAGCAGTCTTAGGCCACCAGACTAGGGAAGCGTACGTGACTATTGGCTTCACAACTGTATTAAGTGACCAATATGTCATTTTGGGAGACAGCCCCCATGCTTTGCCATAAAGTCTAGTGCAGGCGAAAAAGGCCCTGAGCGAGGAGTAAGTACGGAGTCTTTCCGGAATCCAATAAGAGAGTATGTATTAAGGGAACACCCTAAGTGGATGAGCGCACCGCCCTGGGAGTCCGAACGGAGCACCTTACAGACTCGTCTGTACGTTACGTTACGTTTTGCTCTGGGTGTTGGTGTTGAATGCGTAAAATATCCTAGGCGGACTCATCGCCAAAACAAGAAACAATAGGTTTGTTTATTGGGCTGCTCTAGCTTACGCCAGATTCGAGATATTTCACAAAATTTTGTTTAACGAACACTTTTCTTGCTCTAGGTTGCTCTATCTTTTGTTTCATGAGTACGCTCAAAACAAAATTAGAGTAATCCAGATCACAAATTTCTGCTCTAGCTTTTTTTATGGAGTAAGTTAGAGCAGAAAAGCAATTGTCAGTCAGGAAAAAATAAATTTTTGAAAACTTCAAAAAAATTAGCTTGCAAGAAAATCAATGTTTTTGTATACGTGAATTTGCATTAATTTTGAAGATTTAAACGAAAATACCAAATAAAAAGAAACTATCGAGATTCAAGTGTTTCATGGCATTTCTGCTCTAAGCTGCTCTATTGCTATTTTGACAGCTGCCCTGCTCTGCTCTATTTAATTTAATACAAAATTTGTCAACAAAATCTGACAACAAATTTACGAATGTCAGTTCGTAAACAAACGCAAAAGTTGAATGTTGAGTTCATTGTTTAATCATATAAGGTTAGGCAGTCCGAGATGTTTTTGACACTTCTTGGCTTCATGCTTCCCTATCTATAAAATCTGATTGACAGTGCTGCTTCTTTTCAAAATCGTATGTAAATGGTAGTAAAAACCAATATTCTTGATACAAACAAAATTGCAGCCCTACTGAAAGCTTTTGAAGTTTGTTTTATTTTTATTCTAAAAAATTAATTGTCAATTTGGTAAGTATTTTTTGAAAATTTATTATTTAAACTAAATAATAGCAATTGTTCTTGCTCTGCAGCCTTTTGTCAGCATACAGATACGTGACCTAGTTGGTATACATAATTTGAAGCTGAAAAAAATCGTGTGTGCATTCGTATAAGTAAGTTTGCAACAATAGCTGTAGTTTATATTTTAATAATTTTTTTTTTATGCTACCAACAACTAAATTAATAAAGTTTTCGTTTTTACAGGTTTAGCATTTGTTAAAACTATTTAAAGCGCTAGCCATTTGTTTGGAATATCATACACATCACGCCCATACCGCGTTGTTGCTAACAAAGTTGCCAAAAACTCGAATCTGCGTAAGTTGAAATCAAATATAGGTTAGGTTAGGTAGAAGTGGCTGCCGCAAAGGCACACCTAGGCCAGTATTAAAAGGCCCGTTGTGATACCATCAACACTAGGAAAGTCAGTCCCGGGACCCGGCCATATGGAAAATCCCAGTGCTATTGGGACTCTCCACATAGCAGAATCCCGGGGCTGACACTCCTAAAACCGACACCGTTACACCTCCTCGAACCATTTAGATGACTTGATGAAAGCCATCAAGTCCTTTATGTCCAGCTCCGCTACCTGGCGTAGGCTATCCAGGAAGGGAACTCCGAAAAAGCGCCTTCTCGCGCCGCTTAAAGCCGGGCAGTTGCAGATGAGATGCTCCACCGTTTCCTCCTCCTCATCATCTTTGCAACTCCTACAGCATCGTCAGTAGGGTACACCCAGCCTTGCTGCGTGCCTTCCAATAAGGCAGTGCCCGGTTAAAACCCCTATTAATATAGATATATCCCCTCTTCTTAGGGTGTAAATATATTTAGATCTCTTAATATCCCATTTTGGCCAGGATTGTTTGGATACTCGGCACCCTGGCGATAAAAGCCATCTTTCATTGGCTTGTCGGAGTGTATGCTCCTTCAGCATTAGCTTGCATGTGGCAGAGGGCATACCTAAGCGTTCTTTATCCTGAAGAACCTGCTTGGTCGTGCCCTGCCTAGCAAGTTCGTCTGCCCTACAGTTTCCCTCAATGTCCCTGTGTCCCGGGACCCATGTGAGGCTCACGCGGTTCTGTTGGGCCATCTCCTGAAGAGATCGACGACAGCTGAGCGTCAGTTCAGAGTTGAACAAGTAAGAGCCAAGGGATTTGACTGCCGCTTGGCTATCGCTGAAAATAACGATATTCTGTCCGATAGCGTGTTGCCCTATCCAAGCCGCGGCGTCCATGATTGCTGAGACCTCAGCCTGGAAGACGCTGCAATGATCAGGCAGTCTGAAGCAAAGCTCAAGGTCCAGATCCTTGGAATAAATCCCTCCTCCAACTCTGCCGTCCAACTTCGAACCGTCGGTGTATATGGAAATGCCGCCATTAGTAGCAGGACACAGAGTTGAACAAGTAAGAGCCAAGGGATTTGACTGCCGCTTGGCTATCGCTGAAAATAACGATATTCTGTCCGTTAGCGTGTTGCCCTATCCAAGCCGCGGCGTCCATGATTGCTGAGACCTCAGCCTGGAAGACGCTGCAATGATCAGGCAGTCTGAAGCAAAGCTCAAGGTCCAGATCCTTGGAATAAATCCCTCCTCCAACTCTGCCGTCCAACTTCGAACCGTCGGTGTATATGGAAATGCCGCCATTAGTAGCAGGACACCGATCCGTCCTCTCCCAGTCTTCCCTGCTGGGAATGTTTATTCTGAACCAGCTATCTCCGACTGTTGTGGTTGCACAACGGTCCGTGCTCGGAGGGAGAAAGCTGTAAGAATCCAGAATACCGGAGTGTCCAGTAGTGCCTGCGCCCCAGCCGGAAGTTTCCCTTAGACGCAGAGCCGATGCTGCCGCTGCCCGGTACCCTTCCAGATCGAGTGGCAAAATGCCAAGAATGGCCTGGAGAGCTTCGTTTGCGTTGTTCTCAACGCGCCGCTTATACAGATCATGCTAGATCTGTGGACTTTACCTAACAGGTTTAGGTTGGCTGCCTTGCTCAGCGCAGGCCACCATACCACGACTCCATACAGCATAATTGGCCGTATTATCGCAGTGTAAATCCATCTGCAGATTTTGGTACTGAGCCCCCATTTTTTGCCAATGGCTCTTTTACAGGTGTAAAGTGCAATGCACCCTTTCCTCTGGCGCTGGATGACATTCTCCTTCCAGTTAAGCTTTCTATCCAGACCTATGCCTAGGAATTTGGCTTTGTCAGCCAAGTTCAAGCGCACGCCATTTAGTTCTGGTAGGCTTAGCGTTGGTATTTTGTACCGGTTAGTATAAAGGACAAGCTCCACTTTTCCCGGGTTGATATTAAGTCCGCAGCGAGATGACCACGAGGAAACTGCTCGCAGTGCTACTTGCATCAAGTCACACAGGGTTTGTGGGAATTTGCCCCTGTATGCAATAGCTAAATCGTCTGCATATGCAACTATCCTCCCGCCCCCCCAGCTTGTGTCTCGTAGCAACGAGTTTACAGAACACCACCCTGAGGCGTTCCTCTTGTGACATAGCGTGAGAAACTATTTTCCTTCCCTTTAGTAGTTGATCAATTAGTCCAATAAGAGACCTGCTTATGCCCAGATTAGTTAGAGCGGTGTTAATAGCCCCCGGGCTTATATTGTTGAAGGCACCTTCAATGTCTAGGAAGGCCACGAGACAGTAATCTTTTTCATACAACGATTTTTCAATAACAGAGACAAGGCTGTGAAGGGCAGTTTCCGTTGATTTACCTTTGGTGTAAAGACAGTAATCTTTTTCATACAACGATTTTTCAATAACAGAGACAAGGCTGTGAAGGGCAGTTTCCGTTGATTTACCTTTGGTGTATGCATGTTGATAGCTAGAGATAAGGTTGCTATCAATAGTAGAGGAGATGTGTAAACATCTTAGCGCTGGGGGATTATCCAGTGTAGGCATTGTAGGTGGTGTAGGCAGTGTAGACAGGATATATTGTATTCTATAGGCATTGTAGCCAGTGTAGGCGGGTATATTGTAGTTGTAGGCAGGGTATATTGTAGCTGTAGGCAGGGTATATTGTAGTGGTAGGCAGTTTAGGCAGGGTATATTGTAGTTGTAGGCAGGGTATATTGTAGTTTTAGGCAGTGTAGGCAGGGTATATTGTAGTTGTAGGCAGTGTAGGCAGGGTATATTGTAGTTGTAGACAGTGTAGGCAGGGTATATTGCAGTTGTAGGCAGTGTAGGCAGGGTATATTGTAGGTTTAGGCAGTGTAGGAAGGGTATATTGTAGTTGTAGACAGTGTAGGCAGGGTATATTGTAGTTGTAGACAGTGTAGGCAGGATATATTGTAGTTGTAGGCAGGGTATATTGTAGGTTTAGGCAGTGTAGGAAGGGTATATTGTAGTTGTAGCCAGTGTAGGCAGGTATAATGTAGTTGTAGGCAGTGTAGGCAGGATATATTGTAGTTGTAGGCAGGGTATATTGTAGTTGTAGGCAGTGTAGGCAAGGTATATTGTAGTTGTAGGCAGGGTATATTGTAGCTGTAGGCAGGGTATATTGTAGTTGTAGGCAATGTAGGCTGGGTATATTGTAGTTGTAGGCAGTGTAGGCAGGGTATATTGTAGTTTAAGTCATAAATGATTCGTGGAAGTCATAAATGACTCATTGATGAGTCAAAAATGACTCCTTGATGAGTCAAAAATGCCTCATTGATAAGTCAAAAATGACTCATTGATGACTCAAAAATGACTCATAGGCGAGTCATTTATTAAATGAAGTTTACACATGAAACCTCACGAGTACTTGGGACTCACGCCTTTTTTTTTGTATTTCATCCAACACGACTTCGAGCAGTGCCGACCATATTCAAAAGGTGATTTTACATATCAGCAAATCGTCGTTGCCAAAAACTCTTATCTGCGTAAGTTGATATAAATATAACTTAAACTCAAAAATTCACGCTACCGTTACTTGAATAAACGGCCCTAAGTCTAGTTTTAGTCTTTAGATAGATAGCTAACGAACTTAATATGGTAAAGGATAGTTAAATATATACATATATATGTAAATGTATTATGCATATACCTACCTACTTATACCTCTTCGCACCTATTTTCCATTCGCCTCTATTTTCTCTTCCACTTCTCTCTATATCCCTTTCCGGTTTACATCACCCTCTTCCACTACTTTCATGGTATCAGCGGAAATACCCAATCTTAGTCAAAACGATTTTAAGCGAACTTTTCCTATTAGAGAGTATTTATAGTCACTAATCATAGAATCAATAATATTGAATAAAATGTTTAAAAAATTAACTTTTTGTCTTTGCATTATCTAATATCCATATACAAATCTCTAGATTTTCTAAACGTCATGGTTGCTTTTTTATTAAATTTGGGATGTATATTTTGTGGCCTAGCTGCATATCTCCTAATACTGTCCATGACTTAGCGATATCAAACCATTATAACGGAAAAAATTCGAGTTTTCGGAAAACTGTGTCACCCTAACGAACCTAATTTTCTCCAGCCTAAATTTCGTTAAACGGGTTCATTTTAGGGATTTAGAAACTTGGAAGTTATTGGAAAAGGTGGCATGACATTCCCCCATGCAAAACGAACAATTCTTAGGTTTTAAAACTAAAAAAATTATGGAAATATTTGTGGTGCAAAATCACAAACATGGTGGAACCAAACATAGGATGAACAAATCTTCGGGTAAACCGAACGTTAAATACCCAGCAATTTCTACCATTTCCATCAGAAATATTTCCTATACCACCATGAGGCCTGCTAACCTAAAGTTATGACCATCGAATTTTTAAAAAGCCCCCCTCCCCCCTTTTAAAAAATCACGGCGCCACGCCCACTTCTAAAGCTTATCAAAAAATTATAATATATATAATGACTGGGGGTATTCATCATTTTAGCCATTTCAGCTACCGGGATATGTCAATTTATGTGATTTTCGATATGGAATAGGGGGCATTGTTATCATCCGATTTTGCCCATTTTCAACAGCACCATTCCTTGGCCAGAAATTAACCTGTATACCAAATTTCATGCCAATATCGAAATTTTTACTCAGGTTATCGGTTACACGGACGGACAGACGGACGGACGATGTATATACTTTGGCAGTTTTGATCCCACATAGGGCTTTATACAGATATGATAATGAAAATTTGATTAATCTACATATGTTGAAAATTTAAAATGACAAAAGTAGCTGTGTTTTGTGCAGAAAAACATGGACTCAAGAAGGAGTTAAAATGTACTGTGTGCCGCAAAATGACCTAAAAAGAAAAAGCTGGTCTGACTCGTGTGGGGAGCAGCTCTCTTTAAAGTCGAAAATTTGTTCCCTTCATTTTACTCCAGACGATTTTATTTCGGGTAGCGATAGAAAAAGAGTAAGATTAGCGGATGATGCGTTTCCCATCAGAATTGAGATTGTTCAAGATTCTCCGAAGTTCGTTGATGCCACAACTCAGACGGAGTAAATTATAATATATATAATGAAACCTAACACCAATAAATATTTTTCCTGATTTCGATCTAGTAGCGAAGCTCAAATAAAGTTTTTAGAGGCAGAGGTAGCGAATTTGCGAAAACGGGTTGTAAAACTTGAAAACCTTGAGGAATCCGTTTCTAACATTTTTACACCAGGCCAGGTACGAAAATTGCTGGATCCGCCAAAAAAAGTACATTGGGAATGGGAAGATATATCTTCAGCCATTACTCTCCACGCGGCCGGACCAAGAGCATATCGACACCTGTGTCAAAATGGATTTCCTTACCCGTGTGAATCTACGATTCGAAAGTGGCTGAGGAAGGTCACGATCAACGAAGGCGTGCTCGACTATTCGCTAAATGTTTTGAAGGCCGAAATTAATAGACCATTGCCCGACAAACTTTGCATACTAAGTTTCGACGAGATGAAAGTCGAGTCGCTATACGAGTACGACGCTATATCTGACACAGTGCGGCATCCTTGTAAAAGTGTGCAGATGGTTATGGCTCGTGGGCTGAAAGCGTCATGGAGCAGCCGGTCTTTTGTGCATATGACTGCGATATGACCAAAGCTATCCTGGATGGCATTATTATTAAAATGGATGAAGTGGAATACACGGTTGTAGGGGTTGTATGTGATATGGGTCCGAAAAATCAATCTCTTTATACGGAGCTGAAACTTACGACAGGTAGGTTCATATAGTGTAAATTACAGTTTAGTTAATCCAAGTTTAAACTTGCAACTTTCATCGTTTTTTTGAGATTGTGAGTTCATATTAGCTCAAACGGACAAAGTGGCAAGGTAAACTTAGTTTTATTTTAAATTTGTTTAACGCATTAGAAACAGCAATTTTTATTGGTTCGACGTGCTCAACAGCAAGTTTTCCACGATGCAGTCACTTCCAAACAAGCAACCATTTGGCATGCATTTGGAAGAACAAATGCTAGCGTTATCGAAAATGGATGACTACATTTCGAAAATCAGAGTAGGGTCACGAAAGAGCCTACTACCATTTCAGAAGGGAGTTCTTGTAAGCAACAGTGCGCTAAGGGGGTTGTACGAGTATGTTAAAAGCAATTATGGCTTTCAATATGTGTTGACATACAGACTAAATCAATATGTCCTTGAAAATTTTTTCGGAGCGATGCGTGCAAAGGGTGGCCTGCACAATAATCCAAGTCCCCAAAGCTTTAAGTACAGACTGCGCAAATATCTCCTAGGTAATATTTAAATTATTATTATTAGAAACTTTTCTACAAAACCCGCATGTACCAACTGATTAGCGACACAACAAGATGCAAAAAATTAGCCCACGCAAATCTTTACTTCCAGAGCCAACATAAATATTGCATTTAATAGCACAAAGACGAGCAGATATTGGGGAGACGTGGACTAGGCCTACTGGGGAAACCACGTTAAAAAAAGCGCGCCAGAAAACTCTACCTCAGAGGTGGTGTGGAAATGAGTACACTGCTATATCATACCCAAAAGAGCACGGCAGAGGGTGCAAAAACGACATTTGAATTTGCCGATTATAAATAGTTATTAAGCTAAACGGTAACACTTATTAAAAAGAAGTCTATGAGGTGGGTTTTGTCGAAGGCTGAGGTAAACTCAGTCTGTCCAAGGCCAGAAGAGGACCCACTAACCCCTACTAAGTAATAACACACTATTTGTGTATCAAAATCGAACACACACACGCGGCCTTAAGGCGTCGAGGAGAAGCAGCCTTCCGTGTAGGCACGGGCGGACTAGTGGCCCAGTTGGCAAGCGGCGGTTGGAAAGCGGAAGTAACGCGGCGGAGGGCGAACCAGAATCGGCCAGAGCTAAGTGGAATTCGGTACGCCGCCGTAGCAGCACGATATTTCCCCTTAGCTAGTCGATGGAGCGAGAAAGCCGTAAAGCCAAAGACTCCACCGACTCACCCAACTAAAAAGGAAGATTCCGCCGGGGTGCTGGCCCCTCGCTGGACACCTACGTCCCCTGCTCGTATCGCACACTACCTAGGTAGGTATCACGAGATAGGGGCGGCGGTGTACCGGCCCTATGTCATTTAGCATAGCTTGCAGGTCGAGGGGGCACCATGCTCCCCTGCAATCCGCAACCCGTCCCATAGCCAGGGGCCTTATCATGTAATTCGATACGAATGAAATAACTTTCTGTTTTTTTACGGTTCCACTTAGCTAGCCAGCGGAGAAAAAGCCCAAAGGGCGACGCTGCCGCTGACTCACCTAAGGTGAATGAATTTGTTTTGCACAAAATCTCCTTTATATACGGGGACGGTTATAGGGTTATTGAGAATTTCACCGCTTGCCATGGTGTGTTGTTGAATTTGTGTTGGTTGCTGGTGATCGCCACGCCATTGTTGATATCGATCAGCTGATTAGCGTGAATTAATTTAGTATTCATCATAATTTTAAGAAATAATTGTAGAAGAGACAGATTTCCGGGAAAAAAATTCTGAAATTTTGCGAACGGCGTTCCTTCCTTTTCTACTACAATTTTCCTAAAGGGGGATTTTTTTACCCTTTTTTGCCTCCTTCGTAAATGCAACTCTAATAAGGAAGCTTTGCCTTGACAAATGTCAAAATCTGCTTAACCTTATATAATTTAACAATGGTTGAGTTGATCAAAAGTCGGCTGGCTACCAACTTTGTTGCATGCAAGTTTGCAACACCCGTTTAGGTTAGGTTAGGTTCAAGTGGCTGCCGCAGAGGCACACTTAGACCAGTATTAAAAGGCCCGTTGTGATACCACCAACACTAGGAAAGTCAGTTCCGGGACCCTGCCATATGGAAAATCCCGGTATTAACGGAATTCTCCACATAGCAGAATCCCGGGACTAACTTTCCTATACCGACACCGTTACTCCTCCTCGAACCATTTAGATGACTTGATGAAGGCCATCAGGTCCTTTATGTCCAGCTCCGTGATCTGGCGTAGGCTAACCAGGAAGGGAACTCCCAAAAAGCGCATTCTCGCGCCACTTAAAGCCGGGCCGTTTCCTCCTCCTCATCATCCTTACAACTCCTACAGCATCGTCGGTAGGGCACACCAAGTCTTTCTGCGTGCATACACGGAGGGAAATCTATGGATCGAACATCCATAATTATTGATATCACATTAAATAAAAATTGATAATCCTGTCCCATCAATGAATATGGATGTTTCATCAATGCTTTTTTGATAAATCACTATTGAAATGGTATCCATATAAACTATTGATAAATTCTAAATAGTTTAAAAAACAAAATTTTATATAATTTGACATCTGGTTTCAGTAAGATTCGAACCCTGCTCCTCTGGTACGTTAGCCCAGCATTCTACCATTCGGCTACGGCATATTATAAAATTTTAAAAAAAATGTTTAATCATAAGAAATTCAAAAAATTTTGAATTAAAAAAAAACGCTTCAACAAGTTTTAATATTGTTAGGAAATCCATAGTTAAAATTGTTGTACTATTATGATTATGCGTCCCAGAAAAATTTACATTTCGCGCACATATATCAATACACTGTCTCTACCATTATTACTATGCAGAAAATATGGATATGGATATACCGACCGTAGAAATTCTTATCACGACCATAGATATTGACATGTCGTTCAAATATATTAGTATTCTATCCATAAATATACAAAATAGTACATCATATCGAAATGGTTGACATGTCATTTTACTTTTTATTGGGAGCAAATAATATTTGATAACTCGCTCATTCTGAATGAATATTGCATCAAACTCGTCGCTATCAATAGTGATATTGTCACAACATTCAATGCATTTCTCTCAGTGTACCAATCAGTGATCTGCTTTGAGTACAAATAAAATATGTGCACTTAGTCATGGGCCATAAAAATTAGTGCAAACGTGTACTTACTCAAGTACAGAAAAGAACTATGAGTGATTACCACATAAATAGAAAATACATGAAAGTGTTCTTATACACATATGCTCCACACATTTATAGCTTTGTTGAGTGTAAACTAATATCTAATTTCACTCTACTCAGTTGCACGTTGATTTCGTGTGTCTGCTTCGTTTCAACTCGTGTTCACTGAGTGCTCCATGCTTTTTAGTTTCGTGTACATTGTTGTGTCGGTAGCGTGTATTTTTGAAGCGTTAGCCATTGTTTGTTTTTCTTCAAATAAGTACATAGTTATATTTTTTTATATTGGTTATTGCATTTAGTAAACCTGTGAAGCAACTATGGAGTCTAACAAAGAAGTGGAAGACAAAATTGCTACAGGTGTTTTTACACTTAGTGACAAACGAAAGGGCAGAAGTGCTATTTGGGAAATGTTTTCTGAGATCGTTAAAGACGATGGCAATATTTTATCTGACTTGATCTGTTGCCGTAATTGCAAAAAGGTGTACGTATTGCGTGGAATGAACACTTCCAATCTTAACAGACACACGTGCTACAAGAAAAATAAAATCGACGTATTGGAAACTAGTGTTGAGTCTACAGACGAAATCACAATGTCCAACCCGATGGAATTCTCATTTTTATATGTTGAACTCAATTGAAAATAATTGGTTGAAAATTAATGAAGTTTTGACGAATAGTGGCGAAATTAGCAGGCTATCAAATTTAAATATTTCAACTATTAAAAGCTTAGTTAAACTGTGCGAAAATTTTGAAAAATTTTTTAAAAAGCTGCAAGGGTGCTCCACGCCTTCAATGTGCTACATCATCCCGTCGGTTCATCGTATACAGGAATTGTGCAAATTCGATGAGCACGATGTTCAAGCGATTTCTGCCTTAAAATTAAACATTCTTAAAGGTATTGAAGATACATGGCTCTCAAACTTGAGCAGGTGGCACAAAGCTGCATATTATTTATATCCACCAGCTCTGTGTCTTAATCACACCAACTGGCTGAAATGGAAAAACTTTGCATTGATGAAATAATGAAAGAAAATGGATCGTCGAATTCAACTTTACAAGAATGTGCAGTACACCATTTAGACATCACAGCATCAACTTCTAATTCGGTATCATTAAATTTATCCGACAATGAAGAAAGTTTATTTTTTCCAAGTCTCCTACAACGTGTAAACACAACTGTGTCTGAAGCTGAAGGTATTGCAGATGAAGTGCATCGTTATTCTTCCGAAAATGTACCGTTTGATCTAAACTTTGACGTTATGAAGTGGTGGCAAAATAACAGTGAACGGTTTCCTAGATTGCGCATTCTAGCACAAAAAGTTTTGGCTATACCCGCGAGCAGCGCAGCCTCAGAACGGGTGTTTTCATTAGCAGGAAATATAATAACAGAAAAGCGGAACGGAATTGCTCCAAGGACAGTTGACAATATTCTTTTTTTAAATTCAATTAAAAACAAAACCATATAATCACTAATCAAATCCCATTTTTATTCAATTTTAATTTTTGTTTGTCTTTTCTTCTCATTTAACTCTACTATTGGGTCATATTTATAAAAAAAAAGCAATTGTTTTTCTCAAGATCTCAGAAATTTGACATCAGTTTGTATTAAAAAATTTCAAAATTTGAGTAAAAGGTTTGAAATCTTAGTAATTGCTCAGCTTTTATTAATACGGCCCATTATTTTGGAATTTTCTTTTTTTGTTTATTTGTTGTTTGAACTCATATTTTTGTGTATTTAAATGCAATATAATACAAAATGTAAAAAATTTATAGAAATTAATAGCATATCAAACCGTGTTTCATATCATTATGTCGCGGAATATATTTGGATTTACATTAGGGTGTTTATTTATTTACTACAAAGAATCAGTTTTCAGCTAGAACTAAGATAAGAAAACTTCACCTGAAAATGAAACACCCCAATGTACATTCATAAAAAAAAATTTTTTTTTGCAAACATGTATCTCATCTGAAAAACTGTTGAAAGATCTCTTAGGTTATTTTTGTATCTCTTAATATATCGTTATATACCTAAAGATATACGAAAAAAATTTATAACAAGTTATTCTTTTTAATGAAATTTATTTAGGTAATATCTTTCAAGTTATTTTAAACTCTGTAAGACACAACTTGTGTCTGTACTACGTACATTTTAAATTTAATTTAATGAATATCATTTAATGAATTTAATTAAATATAACTCGTTTTAGTTAATATTTTTATTTCAAGTTATGTAATGCAATGAACTCTCTCCTAATTTCTAATAAATTAATTCTAACATTACAAACCTGAATTTTCTTTTAATAAAAACTCTAACAACCTTTTTTTTGACGCGTATTTTCTCAATTTTTGTTGCTACATTCTTAAATGAAACAAAAATACGCTATAATCAAAAGATTTCTATGACATTTGTCATTTCACTTAACTATTAGTGTTTCTCATTACAATTAGTTTTTCGGTATAACACAGTTGATTTTCTTGCATAATAATACATTTGAGCACTATACTTCTTCGTATCGTGTGAGCGGTTATTCATTTTACGAAGCAAGACTATGTAAATGTGCATTAGTGCATATAAGTGCTTTGTTTTCTTTGACTGTATACGCACTAAGACCCTTTTATTGGTTAGTCAACTAATTACATAAAAAGAGAAATAATTGCAGATCACTGGTACCAATGAGGCAGTGCCCAGTTAATACGCCTATTAATATGGAGATTTCTCTTCTCCTTAGGGCATAAATTTGTCTTGATCTTTTATGATCCCATTTCGGCCAGGTTTCTTTGGATATCCGGCATCCTGGAGATTGCAGCCATCTTTCGTTGGCTTGGCGGAGTGTGTACTGCTTCAGCATAAGCTTGCATGTGGCAAACGACATACCTAAGCGCTCTTTATCCCGAAGAACCTGCTTGGTCGTTCCCTGCCTCGCAAGTTCGTCTGCCCTACAATTTCCCTCAATGTCCCTATGCCCCGTGACCCATGTGAGGTTAACGCGATTCTGTTGGGCCATCTGTTGTAGAGATCGACGACAGCTGAGCGTCAGTTCAGAGTTGAACGAGTAAGAGCCAAGGGATTTGATGGCCGCCTGGCTGTCGCTGAATATAAAAATGTCCTGTCTGATAGTGTGTTGGCCTATCCAAGCCGCGGCGTCCATGATTGCTGAAACTTCAGCCTGGAAGACACTGTAGTGATCAGGTAGTCTGAAGGAGAGCTCAAGGTTCAGATCCGTGCTCTCCCATTCTTCCCTGCTGGGAATGTTGATTTTAAAACCGTTATCTCCTACTGTTGTGGTCGCACAGCGATCTGTGCTCAGCGGAAGAAAGCTATAGGACGTTTCCCTTAGACGCAGAACCGATGCTGCTGCTACCCGGTGCCCTTCCAGATCGAGTGGCAAAATGCCAAGAATGGCCTGGAGTGCTTCATTGGGCGTTGTTCTTAACGCACCGCTTATACAGATCATGCAAGATCTGTGTACTTTACCTAGCAGATTAAGGTTTGTTGCCTTGCTCAGCGCAGGCCACCATACCACAACTCCATAGAGCATGATAGGTCGAATGATTGCAGTGTAGATCCATTTGCATATTTTGGGGCTGAGCCCCCATTTCTTTCCAATGGCTCTTTTGCACGTGTAGAGTGCAATACACGCTTTCTTCTGGCGCTGAAGAACATTCTCCTTCCAGGTTAGTTTCCTATCCAGAACTGTGCCCAAGAACTTGGCTTTGTCAGCCAAGTTCAGGTGCACGTCATTCAGTTTAGGTAGTATTAGCGGTGGTATCTTATAGCGGTTGGTGAAAAGGACCAGTTCTACTTTTCCCGGGTTGATGCTCAGTCCGCAGCGCGAGCACCATGAGGAAACCTCTCTCAGTGCTACTTGCATCAAATCGCACAGGGTTTGTGGGAATTTGCCCCTATATACTATAGCTAAGTCGTCTGCATATGCCACTACCTTCCCGCCCCCAGCTTGTGTCTCGCAGCATCGAGTTGACAGTGATGTTCCATAGAAGCGGGGAGAGAACACCACCCTGAGGCGTTCCCCTTGTGACATAGCGTGATAAGTCAACCGAGCCCAGTGATGAAACTATTCGTCTACCCCTTAGCAGTTGATCAATAAGTCCAATAACAGATCTGCTTATGCCCAGACTTGTTAAAGCGGTGTTTATAGCATCAGGGATTATGTTGTTGAAGGCTCCTTCAATATCTAAAAAGGCCACAAGACAGTACTCCTTTTCATACAGCGATTTTTCAATAACAGAAACTAGGCTGTGAAGCGCAGTTTCTGTAGATTTCCCTTTGGTGTGTGCATGCTGATAGCTACAGATCCGGTTGCTATCAATAGTAGAGGAGAGGTAGTCATTTATTATCCTCTCGAAGGTTTTGAGCACAAAGGATGAGAGACTGATCGGCCTATAGTCCTTGGGCTCGTAATGAGACGCCTTCCCCGCCTTAGGAATAAACACTACCGTGGCACTTCTCCAGAAGCACGGAATGTAGCTAAGAGCCAGGCAGGCTGTATAGAGAAATACCAGCCATTTGGCTTATGCCTCCAGCGAGTTTATGAGTTGTGCAGGAATAATCCCGTCTGGCCCGGCAGCCTTGAACGGTTCGAAGCTTTTAACCGCCCACCTAAGCTTTTCCTCCGTGATGGGTATGTATACAGCCAGGTTTGTTGTAGGTGCTAGGGGTTCCTCATGCAAGTTCCCTGGGAAGTGCGTATTCAAGAGCAGCTCTAGCGTTTACCTCTCCGTGCTGGTCCAGGATCCGTCAGGTTTGCGCAAATAGGTTGTGGCTGTTTGAGTTTTTGAGAGCACTCGTCTAAGTCTCGCTGTATCGTCGACATTTGCGACCCCAGTGCAGAAATTTCTCCACGATACTCTCTTCGCCTGCCTCCGAGCTTTTTTGTAGGCCCTGAGTTTAACTTTATATTCGAGCCATTGAGTTTCCGTGCCAAGGCTCTTGGCCTTATTAAATTGTGTCCTACATGATTTACGGAGCGAGTCCAGGTCGTAGGACCACCAATGCGGCCTATGTTTACCGCGTGGTTTTGGCACTGGGCAAGCCTGCTCTAGGGCATTCGAGAGCGCCGTTGTAAAGGGTTTTACCAGATCCTCCAACTCCCCTACTGATGAGGGGACTTGTGGGGGCAGTGCTGGTAAGTCTCTAGATAGTATTTCATTGTGTAGCTGCCAGTTAGTGTTACGTGGGTTGCGTTTCATAACCGGCTGCTCAACAGAAAAGTCTAGAACTAATTCTACGTACCGGTGGTCGGAGAATGAGTGTTCATCGAGAACGCGCCATTTTCTGACCCACTCATAAGCGCCTTCGCTGCAGATAGTGAGATCTATGACCTCCCTACGGGTTTTTAGTAATAAACGTAGGTTCGTTACCCACGTTGCAAACTACCAGGTTAGTTGTTAACAAGTAATCAAACAACGACTCTCCTCTAGCATTGATATCGGAGCTTCGCCACTGGACGTGATGAGCATTGGCGCCAGTTCCGATAATAAGATGACCCATGGAAAAATTTGGCACCAGGTCTTTTACCTCCCTCTGTGGCGGAGGTCCTTCGGCGTCGTAGGGCATATAGACCGACACCATCGTCAGACTGGTACTGTCGGCTGTTAAACTGGCAGCTGTAACGTCACCATTGGTATAGTTGGGCAAGAGAAAGGCATTCAGCTCAGACTTAATAAAAATACAGGCTCTAATTATCTTAATAGTTGAGATAATCGCACATGGCTTACCATTTTGGAAGCTTCAAAGCTTCAACTTTAAGAGTATGTAAAAATATTTTGAAAAAAGTTTCAAAAATTAAAAGAAAATTCACTTTGAAAAAAAAATGCCATTTTCCCCCATGCAAAATGTATGGGAAAGGGCGAAAAAAATAGCCACCCCTAAGGGTTAAGTTAGAGCGCTAATTTTTTGCAAGGCTTTTTTTCTCATTAATACCTAACTTTTTAGGGGGTAAGACCAAGTCGACATTTTTTTTGAATCACCCTAATGCACATGCTAGATTCACATCTGGATAAATTCAAATATAATATGGGAGCTTATTCAGAAGAACACGGGGAGCGATTCCATCAAGATATAATGGAGTTTGAAACAAGCTACCAAGGCCAGTATACGGAAAGCATGATGGGGGACTATATTTGGACGTTAATAAGAGAGAACGGTACCGAATATGGCAGGAAAAAGCATTTTTAAACATTTAAACTGTATTCTTAAACTAAATTTATAAGAATAAATCTTAAATTGATTTTTACTGTAATAGAATAAATCAAATCTACGTCAAATTTTGATGAATTTTCATGTTTTTCGTTTTTCTCATTTTTTTTTCGAGCAAAACCAAATCACAAACTTTTTTATGTTCATATTCTTATTTCTGGATGCAAAAGCAATAAAAAAATATACGCACGACCCATGTACAAAAATGTTGTTGAACAGTGTAATAATTATAAAATATGACTTATGTACTTCGATACATTTGTACCTATTTCAAAATTTTGGTATTGCACATTTGGCCGGTTGTAACGTTTAATTAATAAATCAATATGAAATATATGCAAGTTTTTTCACATTGAAACAAAAAAAATATATATAAATTTGTTCACTTCTTATACGGTAGACAAACGGAGCACTTAATGTGCATTATCGGTCTTAAAGCAAATTATTTCTTGAATTATCCTCTTCTAAATGCACGAAATTGTCATGATTAAGCTGCATTAACACCTTTGTATTTGACAATGCCGTACCGAGTTGACAACCGTTTTCGAATTATTGTCAAAAATATGTTTTGACATTTCTTTATTTATTTTCACAAAAATAAAAAATCTTTTTTCGTTACTATTATATTTTCTGTTTAGATTTTTTGCAGCACATAACCAAGCTGGATTAAATTTTTTTTGTGTATTTTTTCTTCATATAACGAAATCAAACAATTTTTTTTTTGTATAGGATAAATGCGAAGGTGTCTGAAAATTTTTTTTGAAATCAACGCGCTTTCAGAGCTTCTTGAGATTTGCACTTTGTTAGACTAAAATTTAATGGACTACAAAACTGCATAATCAGATTTTTTCTAGAGAGCCCGGGTCAAAAGTTCAAAATATAGGCCTAAGTTTGCAGTTTTTATGAATTTTGTGTCAGGGTTCAAAAAGCTTAAAAATTTGTAAAGCTCAGCATTATGTCTTTGCTTTTGGGGTTAGAAGAGTAGGTTCAGAAAAACAATTAAAGAGATGTAGATTATCATGGGGGGCCCTACCACATGCAGGGCATGTGTTTGAGATTGTATCATTAAGTCTGGATAAGTAGGAGTTTAACCTTACACTATATCCAGACCTTAGCTGTGCCAAGGTGACTCTTGTCTCCCTTGGTAAGGTGCGTTCTTCTTCAGCAATATCCGGAGAGGACTGTTCAGAACGGGATTCACAGGTAGAGATCCGACAAAAGTGTCTACCGACTCGGTGTGGATGTCGGTTAGAGCCCGCTTATGATTCTGCAGATCAAACGGCAAGGTAATATGCTTAAGGAGATGTTTCCTTATGTCTCTCGGGGGCGGATCTATGTCCAAAAGATGACGGTTTGGATGTGCTGGCTTGTGGCAGTTCAGAAGGAACTGCCTGCTCAGCATTTCCGCATGCTCTTTTACATTGGGCAGTTTTGCCTCCTGATGGAGGTGAGACTCGGAAGGCATGAGGAGACATCCCGTAGCAGTTCTGATGGCACTATTTTGGCAGACTTGTAACTTCGTCCAGTTGGTGTTATGTACATCAGGCGACCATATGGGTGCAGCATAGTCAAAGACTGGTCGGCCAATGGCCTTATATGTAGTCAGCAACGTTTCTTTGTCTTTTCCCCAAGTACTGCCGGCAAGTGACTTGAGGATCTTGTTGCGACCACGTACCTTTGAGACCATTGCAGACACATGACCAGCAGATGAGAAAGTATTATCCAGTGTCACCCCTAATAACTTTGGGTGGCTGACAGTTGGTAGCTTAGTGCCATCAACGAAAATGTCTAATTCATTTCTCCCCTGGTGTGTCAATGTCGTGAAAAGCATCGCCGTGGATTTAGCCAGATATCGCTCAGTGAAAAACCTGGAAAGGTCGCAGAGGTAACCGTTGATTTTCGCACAGAGTTCATCAGTATAGGGGCCCTTCCCCGTCGCCATTATTGTACAGTCCTCGGCATATGAAACGACGGAGACGCCCTCTGGTGGTGGGGGCATCTTCGATAGATAGAAGTTAAACAGTGTCGGGGATAGGACACCACCCTGTGGCACCCCCTGTCTAATACGTCTAGGTTTTAATGTTGCGTTTCTAAAGTTAACCGACGCCTACCGTCCATTCAAATAATTAGCGGTCCATCTCTTTAACCCATCAGGTATCTGTGTTTCAAAGAGATCTTGTATGAGAGTGGCATGGTTGACTGGGTCAAAAGCTTTCGACAGGCCAAGTGCTACTAACACAGTCCTGTGATTTGGTTGGTTTTGATTTAGGCCGCTATTTATTTGCGTTGTAATGGCATTGAGTGCGGTGGTGGTGCTGTGCAGCTTACGGAAGCCATGTTGATGACTAGCCAGGTGCAGATTTGCAGTATAATACGGGAGCAAAATGGACTCTAGCGTCTTCACTACCGGCGACAAAAGTGCTATAGGGCGATATGAATCGCCTATGTTTGCCGGCTTTCTAGGTTTTAGTAATGGAACCACTCTCGCCTTTTTCCATATTTCAGGAATGACAAAAGTGTTCAGTGAAAGACTGAATAGAGCCGCTAAGTATTTGTGTCCCTCCTGGCCTAGATGTTTCAGCAATTCATGGCAATGCCGTCGGGGCCGATGGATTTTGAGGGCTTAGCCTGTCTGATGGCTTCCTTGACCTCTGAGGCAGTGATGACAATGGGCGTATTTTGGTTTTTATATTTACGCGCCTGTCGCATGGTTCTACGTTTAGCTCTATCGGGCGGGGAATGTAGTACAAATTGTCTAAAGAAGGAGTTCGCACATCCCCTAGGGTCCTTCTTCACCCTGTCACCGAAAGTAATATCTACTTTATCCTTGTGTTGCGTTTCAGCACTCTTATAAAACTCCCAAAGCCACAACCATCCGCTCATTCCCTTACTCACACACGTACATATCTATGCAATGATCCAGCAGTTGCCACTTGCTTTTATTTTTGTGCCAAAAAAGAAACAACAAAATGTACCAAATTATATCATCTTCGGCATCTAAACAACATTTGTAAGCTAAGAAATCCAGCTTCACTTCTGGCTTTATATATTAACTTTTTGCCTATTGGTAAAGTTTATTTTTTTAACGATATGATTTTGTAAGAAAATTCCACAATGTTAAGATCGAAATTTAAATATCGTACGGACTTTAACTAAAGAACAATTTTACATGACACTAATGCTGATTTCGTTGAACATGTTTACACCCTTGCACAGAATACTGTAAAAGTGTGATAAAAGTGTACCCGTTCTACATGAAACTGCTACATCGATAAAACGAACAAAAAACATTGCCCGTTTGCTATGCTATGTGCATGAATAATTAGGTTTCGCTTATCAACCATATTCAATTGTTATTGCAAAATCCAATTTTTTCACCAAATTTATCTGTCAAATAAAGTTTTCGTCAGCTGATTTTCAGTGCAACCAACTACCCTGTCGAAGCTTCAGAGGGTAAAAAGTGTGAATTTTTTAGGAAATGTAAACTTATTCTGTTTTTACGTTTTACCTTCATTTTGCAAACGAAAACGGAAAATAGAAAAGTGTAAAAAATGCGCATTTTTTGATGAAACGAAATCACCACTCTACTCTACTTTTTTTTTACGAAAAACACATTTTTGGGTATTTGTTTCCTTTAGGGATCAATCGCTAATAAATTAGCTAAAATTATGGGAGATGGCTCAAAAGACAGGTTTTGGCCCCAGGATCACGAGTCCGGAAGCGCTTTTTTAATTTTATGTTTCAATGGAAAGTTATGGTCAAAAAATCGAAAAATGACCCACGGCACGCATTTTTTCGCACGTTTTTAGGTACAGCTTAATAAAATTACAACAACCACATGAAAACTTGCCACTTTCAGGTACAGCTTAATAAAATTACAACAGCTTAATAAAATTACAACAACCACATGAAAACTTGCCACATTGCAAATACCTCTTCAGAGAAGCAAAATATTAGAAAGCGCTTCCGGACTCGCGATCCTGAGGCCAAACCCTGTCTTTTGAGATATTTCCCATAATTTTAGCTAATTTATTAGCAGTTGACACCTAAAGGAAACAAATACCCATTTTTACTTTGATTATTTGATGTTACGGCCAAAATCGCTTAGGCGGTTAAGCGCCAATAAATGATGATGATTTGATGTTCTAAGCTTTTCTCGATTTTTTTTAAAGTTTAATTCACTTATGAAATTTTTAGGGGGTTAAATATTGGAAAAGTATATTTTCTAAGCAGAAAATATATTTTTCATACAGTTGAAGAATGCCCAGAAAAATATCCCCAATCGTCTCATTTAAAGCAAAGCTGTAATTAGACGCTGGCAAGTATAAGTCTGTGGTCATAACCAATAACAGCCTAGGTCGACTTAAGAAATTAGACCAGATGAAATTTTTGCTGGCGAATCTTTGTAACAAAACTGTTTTATAACTAAGGCAAACGTATTGGATTTAATTATTTGTAAAGAAAGTAAAAAAAGACCAATGAAAGTCAGCAAAAATTTCAACTGGTCTAATTTCTTAAGTCGACTTAGGCTGTTATTGCTATTGACATAACTCTGATTTTTTTTTTCAATTTCCCTTGCTTAAAAAATAAAATAAAAACGAAAAATTAAAAAAAAGAAACAGTTTTCAATTTTTGCTTCCACCGAGAATCGAATATATGTAGGTGTCCTGCAAGTAGTAAACATTTATACCCATTCTGGTATGAAAAGGGTACAATAAGTCTCTTCATTGGACATGCTCGAACAAATGTGACCAATTTATTCCATCTAAAAGAGACTAAAAAAAGTAGTAGTCTACTTTTCCTCTCGATTGATCCCGGACTAATCCCATTTTTTGCAGGGAAATACCATACGAACTTTTACTAATGCATCTTTTTACATAAGTAACTCCACTTTTTTTGTATGAAACCACATTTTTTACTTTGATAATTTAATGTGCTAAGCTTTTTCGATTTTTAAATAGTTTTTTTACTTATGAAATTTTTAGAGAAATAAAATATTGGAAAAGTATATCTTCTAAGCAGAAAATGTATTTTTCATACAAAAAAGTGAAGATAATTATATAGAATTAAAAATTTTGTTCGCAACACCAGAATTGTAATTTTCAAAAAATAGCTTTAAAAAAAATTAGTTTAAAAGAAAAAACATTTAAATATGCTGCACCACCCTAATGTGCGGATTCGTTGCATGGTATTACTCAAATCAAATGTTTAAATTCCCAAATCTCATATATATATATATGTATGCGTGAAGCAAGAATAAAAAACGGTACCTTGCAAATTGCACAATCATCGAAACTCCGACAAACACTCCCCGCAAAAACTCTGCGCTTCGAAAACCGCTCCCACCCTTTTTCGCGCTCCTTACTTTCACATGAACGTACATAAGTATACAGCGATCCAGGCAGCTGCCACTTGCCTTCATTTTTGTGCCAAAAAAAAAAAAAAAACAAAGTGTAGCAAATCAAATAAAGATAATTGCATCCTCGCCATCTTCACACCATCATCATTCACATAATCACATAATTCATATAAAACAAGGTTTTTCGCAGAGCACTTCTTTATTTAGTTTTTTGTCCATTAAAAAGTTTATATTTTTAACGATATGGTTTTTTTAAAAGTAAAATTCCACAAGGTTACGATAAAAAAAGTACCATTATATATCGAAATATTATAAGCCCATACCGGGTTTTTGTGCAATTTAAATTAAAAACTTATTTCTTATGTAACAATTAATGTAAGTTTAATATAGTCTCTGTAATAGTAAGTGTCTGCTGTACCTTAGACATAAAAAAAATAAATAAAAAAAAAAATCTGTTGTAGATATATCCTAATGTATTGTCGTCAACTTTTCTGTTGTACTGCTTTGCTGCACCACCCTAATGTGAAGATTGTTTGTATGGTATCACTTAATCCAAATTTGCATTTGTCACGAGGGAGTCACTTACTTGGTTTTGTTGTGAACGGGGAATATGTACATATATTAAGAGAGAGTTGAAGAAAATTTCAGATGGTCGAATTTCGACCACGGGCGATCCTAGTTATAAATAAAGGTTTAAAGAAATATCTGCGTTAGTCCTCCGCAAAACTACATATTTATTTATTTTTTTGGCCATTTAACCTACACGTAAAAATGTCAGCGTTTGTTAAGACACGCGACTCCGCATTAGGTGCCATTAAAAGGTACATGAACAAAAGCAACGATCCAACATTTATTTTAGACATTGAAAATGTCGAAAGCTACCTGCAACTGTTAAACGAACAGTGGGTACGCTTTAATGAAGCACAGGATGCCGTCGAGACTTCCTTTGGTGCAGAGAACTTCGACGTAGAAAAGAACGCGCGCATCCAGGCTGAGTCGTGGTACACTACAGCTCTATCCGTATTCAATCGCGTACGGAAGTGTAGGGCTGAATCAGTCACGAATCCGACACATTCGCAAGTCACTGTGTCTGCAGCAATTAAACTACCGAGAATTGATCTACCATCATTTTCTGGCGATTCCACTGAGTGGGTCGCTTTTTCCGACGCTTTTTGTACGCTCGTCGATGCTAATGCTTCATTGTCAGGTGGACAAAAGCTGCACTACTTGCGTAGCTGTCTAAAAGGCGAAGCTCTCAGTATTATCAGCGGTTTTAAAATTTGCGATGCCAACTACACTGAGGCATGGGAGTTGCTTCAGTCGCGTTATCAAGTGATGAGAGTCATTGTCGAAGCTCACCTTCGGGCAATAGCAGATATTCGAAAGGCGACGAACGACTCGGCTGATTCCATAAAGAACGTGCTGAATGCTTTCCAGCAGCACATTAAGGAGCTGAAGGCTTTAGGGCGCCCAGTCGAGTTTTGGGACGACTGGCTTGTCCACGAAATTGTAGCAAAGCTTGCCTTCGAACCACGCAAACAGTGGGAGTTGTCGCTCGTTAACGACGAACCCTCGACCTTCGAACAACTTTCTTCGTTTCTTTAAATAAGATGCCGCTCATTATCTATGTTGTCAACGCCGGCAAATCAATCATCGACAAGCAAGCCAGTCACGCATAAACCAGTCGGAAAATCAGCAAAGGTTTTTCATACCACCCCTGATCAAACGCGTTGTACCTATTGTAACGCAGGTCATAACATTTATTCTTGTGAAAAAATCCGGAGTTTAGATATAAATGCAAGATCGAAGTTTGTCAAGGAGTTTAAGGCTTGCATAAATTGTTAAAGTACTGGACATTTTAAGGACCGGTGCAATAGTGCATCTTTCTGCCGAATATGTCGACAGCACCACCACACGTTGCTCCACGGTACACCAGACCCATTTGCTCAATGCTTCTCATTATGTCGCTGACCCACCGCTTACCGCTGCAATTGCAGGACCCCCCGCTACCACTACCGCTCCTCCGCAACCCGCTGTCCCATCTACCTCCGCTTGCCTAAATTCTAAAGTCAATTCAATGTCTACGCCGCAAAAAGCAGTGCTGCTATCAACCGCCCTTGTTAAGGTTCGTGACTCCTCTGATAGATGGCAGACTGCTCGCTTACTATTCGATTCTGGGTCTCACGCCACGTTCGTAACTGAGGCCTGCGTGCAACGTCTGGGTTTACCTCGCAAATCTTCCTCTATATCTGTGTCCGGAATCGGTTCTTCTCAGGGTGGTCGTTGCAAGGGCGAAACATCCTTATTACTTTCTTCGCGGCATTTGGGGGAATGCTACACCATTGATGCATTAATTTTGTCCAAGATCACGGGAGATTTGCCTTCACAGAAGTTAAATGTGCCTGAGTGGCCTCACATCAAGGGACTGTTCTTAGCTGATCCTTATTTTATGGAACCTGGCCGTGTCGACATCTTGCTGGGCATGGACTTCATGGATCGACTAATTTTCACTGATTTACGTAAAGGACCACCTGGTTCACCAATAATTCAAAGGACAGTTTTCGGCTGGACGTTGTGTGGTAATGTAGACATTTCTGCCTCACCCGCTATTAAAATACAATCGCTGCACTGTGACGTGCAACTAGACAGATCACTGGCAAAACTGTGGGAACTTGAAGAAGCTCCACAAGTATGATATCTTACCCACGAGGAACGCTACTGCGAGGAACACTTTGAATCCACGCATGCTAGAAAGCCTGACGGACGCTTTGTAGTGGAGTTACCGCTCAAAGTCGATGTGTCGTTAGGTGAGTCCAGGAATCTCGCCATACGCAATCTTCTACGCATGGAGCGCAGATTTGCTAGTGATCACGATCTGTTTAATCGCTATAACGAGTTCATGCAAGAACTACTTGAAATGGGCCATATGGAGGTTGCGCCCGACGCGAATAAAGATGCTTATTACATGCCACACCATGCAGTTGTAAAGGAGTCCAGTGTCACGACAAAATTGAGAGTTGTGTTCAACGCGTCTGCAAAAACAACGGGGGCATCGCTCAACGACGCTTTATATGTAGGCCCTCAATTGCAACAAGACTTGTACTCAATACTGTTGCGCTTGCGAACACATAAATACGCTGTAACTGCCGACGTTGCAAAAATGTATCGTCAAGTTTGTGTTTCCGACAAGCACGTCGATCTACAGCGTATTGTCTGGCGTTCTAATACATCTCTACCTATAACAGATTATAGAATGTTGCGCTTAACCTACGGGGTTGCGTCCGCCTCGCATTTGGCCGTCAAATCTATGCAACAAACCGCGAAACAATCCCCGACAAATGTAATCCTCACGGACTTTTATATGGACGACCTTCTTACAGGTGCGTCTATCGAGTCTGAACTTAAAATGTTGCAGCGAAATGTGTCCGACATTCTTCGTGAAGGTGGGTTCGAGCTGCGCAAATGGGCGTCAAACTGCGCAGAGCTAAAAGAGACTATCGCTAGCGAATACAAGGACATACCGCACGTACATGCTCTGGGGCTTATTTGGAATATGGAAAAGGACTGCTTCACATTTTCTATTGATCTAGATGAACCGCCTCGCGTTTTAACTAAGAGAGCCTTTTTGGCCGATGCAAGCAGACTTTTTGACCCGTTAAGTTTACTTTCCCCCGCAACAATAAAATCAAAAATGTTTTTTCAGGACATTTGGCGACTAGCATCGGATGGGACGATCTGGTGCCCGATACGATCTCTAAAATGTGGCTGGATCATCGCACGCAATTACAAAATTTATCCGAACTTAAGGTTAGCCGTTGGATTGGGACTGGGCCGGTTGGCTCATTTACAGAGCTGCACGTTTTCGCCGACGCTTCTCAGCGCGCTTACGCCGCAGTTATATATGCGCGCACTGCGCACAAGGATGGTCACGTCACAATCGGCTTAGTTTCATCTAAGGCTAAAGTCGCTCCCATAAAAACCACCACATTACCACGACTCGAGTTGTGCGCTGCACATACTGCCGCAAAGCTGGTCAAAAGCGTGATGCAAAGCTGGAATGATTTCCGATATCCACTGGTTGCATGGACGGATTCTACAATTACGCTGGCATGGTTGCAAGCACACCCTAACAAATGGGAAACATTCGTCGCAAACCGTGTCGCTTATATCCACGAAGTTCTGCCCCCCGAATGCTGGAATCACGTAGGGTATGAAAAAAATCCTGACTGCGCGTCCAGAGGTATATCTCCAGCTCAACTTTTGCACCACGAGCTTTGGTGGTCTGGGCCTGATTTCCTGCGCGGAGAAGACCAGTTTTGGAAGCAACAAACGGAAGGGACGCATAGCACCGAAATAGGGTTAAGTAAGAAGGTTACCACTTGTATTGCAACTCCCGACGTTCACTGGTCAGTCATGACGAAGTACTCGTCCTACTCTAAACTACGAAGAATCATCGCTTATGTTATAAGATTCATGCACAACACCCTCTCTAGCTCGCTTGGAACTAATAGCAAAAAAACCGGCATTCTTAACTATCAGGAACTGCTCGACGCAGAACGCAGATTAATTAAGTACACGCAAAATTTCTATTTTTCGAATGAAATACGTCACTGCAGGGAAAAAGGGAGATTCCATTGCGCAGTAGGATACTTCGTGTTGGAGGTCGTTTGAAATCCGCTGAGGTAGCTATTGATGTGAGACACCCTATTATTTTGCCGAAAGACTCGGCACTCTCGAAACTGATTGTCTTCGCATACATCACTATACGTTACACGCCGGCCCTCGTATCATGCAAGTGGTCTTACAACGCCGCTATTGGGTCATTGGTGCCCGCAACGTAATTCGTAATATCTATCGAAAATGTGTCAAATGTACCGCTTTGAAGACTCGCAACGCAATCAATGGGTGACCTCCCTTCGTCTGGTCTAACGTATGCTCGTTGTTTCACTCATACGGCCGTAGACATCGCTGGGCCGTATATGTTCAAATTTACACACGGAAGAGGAGCAAAATCCGTAAAGGCCTATATATCATCATTCATCTGCATGTGCACAGGCGCCATGAATCTCGAATTCGTTGGCGATCTTTCAAGCTCTTCGTTTTTAAATGCCTTTAAATGATTTATCCGGAAGATTTATGGTCCTTCCCGTGATGCCAACGGCGAGTATCGAAGGAAATTTAACGATGAGCTGTACGAGCTCTACGCAGATCTGACCATAGTCCAGCGAATTAAAGCCCAAAGACTCCGCTGGCTGGGCCATGTTATGCGAATGGACAAAGAAGCTCCAGCACAGAAGGTTTTCCTATCGTCGCCTGAATTCGGCAGCAGAGGAAGGGGGAGGCCTCGACTGGGATGGAAACAACAGGTGGAGGATGACTTGAACTCCCTTGGGGTTTCCAATTGGCGTCAGTTATCGCTAAAAAGAAATGACTGGCGTGCTTTGATATGCAACGGCCAAAATCGCTTAGGCAGTTAAGCGCCAATAAATGATGATGAAAAGATTTATGAACCGCAGAGGTTATTGCAAGGTCATGTTTTCTGACAACGGAACGAATTTCGTTGGCGCGGAAAAAGTGCTTCGTGATATAAAGAATGCATGCAACATCCTGAGCTTCAGTCGTTCTTCGCAGATTCCGCGAATGAGTGGCGATTCAATCCACCGTCCGCACCTCACATGGGAGGTTATTGGGAGATTGGAATAAAACGCATTAAATACCATCTGAAACGCTCCCTTGGTGAAACTCTTTTAAGCTACGAGGAGTTTAGTACGCTGCTAACAGAGATGGAGGCTAGTGTTCATTCCCGCCCACTATGCGACATTTCGACTGATGTAACCGACTTATATATTTTAACGCCCGACCACTTTCTGGTGGGCGAACCGTTGAGGGCAATTCCAGAACCTGAGGGTCAAGGGTTTTCTGGAACCCTACAGCAAAGGTGGCAATTGATCTCTACTATACGACAACAATTTTGGCGACGTTGGAGAGACGAATACCTCGTTAGTTTGCAACGACGTTCTAAGTGGGTTCGTCCGTCAAGAAACTTTCAAGAAGGCAACGTGGTAGCTGTGTACCACGAGTCTTCTCCGCCTACTAAGTGGACGCTCGCAAAAAAAATTAAATGTCATCCTGGCGGAGATGGGCGCGTAAGAGTAGTTACGCCCAAAACTGCAAACGGAGAACTCACTCGACCAATATCAAAGCTGTGTCTTCTACCAACAAAAGGGGACGTATTTTCCGAAGATAGCTGATGTACATAATTTAAGATATTTACGTTTGAAATTTCTATCTTTCGATTTAACTTTGTACATAGTTTAAGATATTTATGTACGTTGAAATATCTATTTTTCTATGTAACTCTGTACTTCACTTAACATTTTTTTGTAATTTATTTGAACATATCAAGATAGTTCAAGGGCGGCGGTATGTTGACTCACCTAAGGGTTAAGTCGTGTTTGAGTGCATCCATTCAAGCACTCGCTGCATTTTGACACTTGTCATTGCAATGCTTTTGCCCATCTCTATTCGCTGATATAATTTTTCACACCGCACGCGCTTTATTTGCTTGCTAATTAAAATTAAATAAAGTAAATGTTTTGTAAGATTATCAGCATAAATCGATGCGTAAATTATTTTGGAATCAACGGAAAGACCGCAACAACATAGTTTACAGTCCACATTAACCGCACCAATACAGGTTGGGCAAGCTTCAACATAACCATCTTCTGAGGAAACCCGCTTCTAACCGCAACATCATCTCTTTCTCTAGCCATGGCCGCTGCCTCCGCTGGGAAATTTGGTCTTATTTGAGATATTCGACCCGCAGGAATGAAGCGTTTAGAGGCCAAGTCAATGATGTTGCGGAAGTCTCGTTCGCCTTTGCGTACGTCCGTAGGAATGGATAGAGCATCCAAGAATTGGTCCGTATATGTCTGAAAACTGTCCCAGTCCGCCTTGGTAAAATTAATATATGTACCATGCTCAGGTGTAATAAAGTCCGTTGGTCGTTCGATGGTAATGACTATTGGGAGATGGTCAGACGCCAACGTGAGTATGGGTCGCCAATTGGTGTTGTTCAATAGTCCTGCACTTACGATGGAAATATCTGGCGAACTATAGCAGTTACCCGATACTCTCGTTGGGGCGTCTCCGTTCAATGTACCGAAAGCCGTATCATCTATTTGTTCTGCAAGTACATGCCCCCTATTGTCTGCTGGCAAGTTTGAGTGCCACATGTCGTGGTGCGCATTGAAGTCGCCCAGGATCACGCGGTTATCTCCTCGTAATAGCAAGCTAATGTCGGGGTGATAGCCGGTGGGGCAACTTGAGAAAGGGGGTATGTAGATATTAATGATTTGCAGATCGACATCTCCTGTACGGATAGTAATACCTTGGCTTTCTAAGATATCATCCGTTCCTTCGATGTCGGTATCAAATAGATGATACTGTACAGAGTTGTGCGTTATGAACGCTAGACCACCTCCCAGATCTCCTGTTACTCTATGACGGTCTTTCCGGTGGATGTTATATCCGCCATAGGTCCCTCATTGTCCGACCTAGGACCGAGCTTGGTTTCTTGGACTGCGGCAAGTTTTATGTCATATTGGGTCATCAAATTAGTTATCTCTGCGATCTTACCAGTTAATCCGTTACAGTTGTGCTGTAAGATTTGGAAGTGCGCCGGTGGGGTCGATGTCGAGTTAACCATAGGCGTGAGAGACGGATGTGTTCGCCCACGTGTTGGTAGGCTAAGACCAAGGCTGTGCCTCAGCCTAGTTAGCTGTGGACCTGGTGTAACCGGGTTGGCTGGCGTCGTAGGTTGAGGTGTGTTACAGCATGGTGCGATGAACGCATCCGTCCAGAGGTTCCTGTTAGCGAGCCCAGAACACAGATGTATGTGGCATTGGCCTAAGCAGTTATTGCATTTGACCGATGACGCGAGCGTGTATAATCTTTGCCGACAAACAGTATACGTAGAGACAGGTGCGAGAAGATGTTGATCCTGACTCACGTGAGAATTTAAACGGGAGGGGGGTGTGATGTAGAAACAGAGAGAGACTGGTGCTCGGAGTTGCTCATGTCTAAACTGCTCCGGTGGGAGCGAGAGTGTTGAGCTGCTGCGCGTGATGTTGACGCCATAAGGCACGAGCAACAGTCTGGAGTTTGTGGGGCGGGTATAGCAGAAGTGCTCTAGTCGTTAAGGCATTATTATTATTATTTTTAGTATTGCTACTAGAAAGTGGCGGTAGGGGTGCGCTTGAACGGCGCTTACCGCGGGACGCCCGAGGGCGCAAACAACAAGGGGCCACGAAAGTACTAAAGAAAGTACGGGATCTGTGGATGTTAAGGTTAAGCCCTGAACATCCAGATTTATGGAGCCATCTCTTACAGGAGGAGCATTGCACAGAATGCGACCGTTTAATATATATCTTTTTGCAACAGACACTGCATATCCATTCTCTTGGTCCGGGGTGCGGCTCAACGCCCGCCCGTAACAATAGAATATCTTGCAGCCCTGCTGCAGGGGGGAGGATGATAATTTCGGAATGGGACAAAACATACTAGTTAAACAGGGTTACTTTGAAAGTGACAGTCCTTGGCCGAGGTAAAACCCCGGGTGGTTCCACTGCGCAGAGATCCATGGCGATGTCCTGGGTTTTCTGCTCTGAGAAGTAACTTTACATAAGGGAAAATAAAATGTACGTCTCCAAAAGTTCGACCAATTTTCATCACAATTTTAAGTTTAAGCTCGAAAAATTACTTAAGCTTACAGAGATGGCCTCACCCCAAAACCATTGTGAAGTTACAAAACAATGATGTGGTATTGCTTAATAACCACTTTACGTTGTTTAAACTTTTACAGCCTTATTCATAAAAAGATATAAAAGGTTTAATAAGAGTTTATCAATGAAATAAGCAAAAACATTATTCATAAACGCTTTATAAACTTAAAATGCTGTTATAAAGACGTTAAAATGAAATCAAATTTATAATGAGCTTTACTCTTTGTTTAAGCGGCATAAGCTATGATTATTTCGTTCATTTCATATCTTCTGCATTACATACCAATGTAATTCGCAGACAGTTTATAGAATTTTCTGAATACATAGCTTATAGCTGCTTCAACAAATCGTGGTTTTAGTACTCACGCTAGCCTCCTATGCATACGCTTCGAAGGGGATCTACGCCCCTAATGACAACGATGCATATAAATAACTTTTGGAAGGGATCTACGTCCCAAAATAAATACTACGTATAAAGTAATATAATGTGGGTAAAGTGAGTGTCAATCAGCTAAGGCTGCTAACTGCCTCAGGGCCTAGTGCTGAGTATCATTCAGCTGTTGCTGCTAACTGTCTCATTAGGCCTTGTGCTCACCCTCATTAAATAACTTTTGGAAGGGATCTACGTCCCTAAATAAATACTACGTATAAAATAATATAATGTGGGTAAAGTGAGTGTCAATCAGCTAAGGCTGCTAACTGCCTCAGGGCCTAGTGCTGAGTATCATTCAGCTTTTGCTGCTAACTGTCTCGTTAGGCCTAGCGCTCACCCTCATTAAATAACAATAAAGTTTAATAAAATGATTTTACAGTCCACTAAACTAAAGAGAAAATTAAAATAATAAAATAAATAAAATTAAAAATATTTTGGTTGAGGTGGGACTCGAACCGGCAACCCCCTCAACCATATAATATAACAACAATAATAATAAACTGCTCGCCGCCCACTATTTAACTCCAGCTTAGATATGGTCCTCGAGCCGGATCAAACCAGCACCTATGGCTCTTTACTAGACGACTAAGCCGTCTAGGGCGGGGAGTATGTTTACGCGGCATAATCTATGATTATTTCGTTCATTTCATATCTTCTGCATTACATACCAATGTAATTCGCTAGCCTCCTATGCATACGCTTCGAAGGGGATCTACGTCCCTAAATAAATACTACGTATAAAAGAATATAATGTGGGTAAAGTGAGTGTCAATCAGCTAAGGCTGCTAACTGCCTCAGGGCCTAGTGCTGAGTATCATTCAGCTGTTGCTGCTAACTGTCTCATTAGGCCTAGTGCTCACCCTCATTAAATAACTTTTGGAAGGGATCTACGTCCCTAAATAAATACTACGTATAAAATAATATAATGTGGGTAAAGTGAGTGTCAATCAGCTAAGGCTGCTAACTGCCTCATGGCCTAGTGCTGAGTATCATTCAACTTTTGCTGCTAACTGTCTCGTTAGGCCTAGCGCTCACCCTCATTAAATAACAATAAAGTTTAATAAAATGATTTTAGAGTCCACTAAACTAAATAGAAAATTAAAATAATACAATAAATAAAATTAAAAAGACTTTGGTTGAGGTGTGATTCGAACCGGCAACCCCGGCCAACTCCTTCAACCAAATAATATAACAACAACAATAATAATAAACTGCTCGCCGCCCACTATTTAACTCCAGCTTAGATATGGTCCTTCGAGCCGGATCAAACCAGCACCTATGGCTCTTTACTGACGACTAAGCCGGCGGGGAGTATGGTTACGCGGCATAAGCTATGATTATTTCGTTCATTTCATATCTTCTGCATTACATACCAATGTAATTCGCAGACAGTTTATAGAGTTTTCTGAATACATAGCTTATAGCTGCTTCAACAAATCGTGGTTTTAGCACTCACGCTAGCCTCCTATGCATACGCTTCGAAGGGGATCTACGCCCCTAATGACAACGATGCATATAGATAACTTTTGGAAGGGATCTACGTCCCAAAATAAATACTACGTATAAAATAATATAACGTGGGTAAAGCGAGTGTCAATCAACTAAGGCTGCTAACTGCCTCAGGGCCTAGTGCTGAGTATCATTCAGCTGTTGCTGCTAACTGTCTCATTAGGCCTAGTGCTCACCCACATTAAATAACTTTTGGAAGGGATCTGCGTCCCTAAATAAATACTACGTATAATATAATGTGGGTAAAGTGAGTGTCAATCAGCTAAGGCTGCTAACTGCCTCAGGGCCTAGTGCTGAGTATCATTCAGCTTTTGCTGCTAACTGTCTCGTTAGGCCTAGCGCTCACCCTCATTAAATAACAATAAAGTTTAATAAAATGATTTTACAGTCCACTAAACTAAATAGAAAATTAGAATAATAAAATAAATAAAATTAAAAAGACTTTGGTTGAGGTGGGATTCGAACCGGCAACCCCGGCCAACTCCCTCAACCATTATAACAACAACAATAATAGTAAACTGCTCGCCGCCCACCATTTAACTCCAGCTTAGATACTCTTCTATAAACTCTTAATAACACCATACTTCAAAGGAAAATAAACGTCAATGTGGAAAATCATCATCATTTATTGGCGCTTAACCGCCTAAGCGATTTTGGCCGTTTCGTATCAAAGCACGCCAGTCATTCCTTTTTAGCGATAACTGACGCCAATTGGAAACCCCAAGGGAGTTCAAGTCATCCTCCACCTGTTGTTTCCATCTCAGTCGAGGCCTCCCCCTTCCTCTGCTGCCGAATTCAGGCGACGATAGGAAAACCTTCTGTGCTGGAGCTTCTTTGTCCATTCGCATAACATGGCCCAGCCAGCGGAGTCTTTGGGCTTTAATTCGCTGGACTATGGTCCGATCTGCGTAGAGCTCGTACAGCTCGTCGTTAAATTTCCTTCGATACTCGCCGTTGGCATCACGGGAAGGACCATAAATCTTCCGCAGAACTTTTCTCTCAAATACTCCAAGGGCCATCTCATCTTCTCTTGACATTGTCCATGAGTCTGAGCCATGCATCAGGACAGGTATGATGAGAGACTTATAGAGCGTAATCTTTGTTCTTCGAGAGAGGAGTTTACTTCTCAATTGCCTACTCAGTCCAAAGTAGCACTTGTTGGCAAGAGTGATTCTCCGCTGGATTTCTAGACTGATATTATTTTCGGTGTTGATACTGGTTCCCAAATAGACGAAGTCCCTAAACAGTTTCAAATTTGTAACTATCAACAGTGACATGGCTGCCAAGGCGCAGGTGCGCCGATTCTTTCTTTGATGACAGCCAATACTTCGTCTTGTCCTCGTTCACGGCAAGACCCACTTTTTTCGCTTCCTTATCCAGTCCAGAGAAGGCAGCGCTTACGGCGCGGTTGTTAAGGCCAATGACGCCAGCAATTGCACGCTCTTGTAAAAGATTGTACCATTGCGGTTTAGCTCTGCTGCTCGAATTATCTTCTCCAGCATCAGATTGAAGAAATCGCATGAAAGGGAGTCGCCCTGTCTGAAGCCTCGTTTGGTTTCAAATGGCTCAGAGAGGTCCTTCCCAACTCTGACGGAGCTGTTAGTATTGCTCAACGTCATTTGGCAAAGCCGAATAAGCTTTGCAGGGAAGTCAAATTCAGACATGGCGGCATACAGGCAACTCCTTTTTACGCTGTCAAAAGCGGCTTTAAAATCGACAAAGAGATGGTGAGTGTCGATTCTCTTATTATGGGTCTTCTCCAGGATTTGGCGTATCGTGAAAATCTGGTCGATGGTAGACTTACCAGGTCTAAAGCCACACTGATAAGGTCCAGGTTTCTTACCCTGCGGGTTAGGGGTTTAGAATATGCCCGAGGTAGGCATACCGGTCGTAAGAGGCGACTAATATGCACATAGGTAATTGACGTGCTAACTCGATGGTTGATCTACGGATATGATGCCTCTCACCTCTCATTACCCATCTTCTCCTTCCTCATGGATGGAGGGATGCCATGACCTAGAAGGTACCACTGGTCATACCAAATCGCTACCACGACAGTCGGGCAGTACCGCAAGGGAGCACCGCAGCGTACCGGGGTCATATCCGGCCAAGGACTGTCAACTTCGGCATCACTCCCCAAAACCTTCGGGGAGTGTTTTGTTGTTAACAACAACAACAACAACAACAGGTCCAATCAGTTTGTCTACGATGGGCTTCAGCCTTCCACACAACACGCTAGAAAGAACCTTATATGCGATATTAAGAAGACTAATTCCGCGGTAGTTGGTGCGGTTAGCGGGATCGCCTTTTTTGTGGATTGGGCAAAGCACACTTAAATTCCAATCCGGAGGCATGCTTTCGTCTGACCATATTCTGCATAAGAGCTGATGCATGCTTTTTACCAGCTCTTCGCCTCCGTGTTTGAACAGCTCGGCGGGTAGCCCGTCTTTTCCAGGCGCTTTGTTGTTTTTGAGCCGGGATATAGCTATCCTCACTTCATCATAGTCAGGTGGTGGGACGACTTTCCCATCGTCAGGGATTGGGGTATCGGGTTCGACGTCTCCCTCGCCATTTAGCAGTGAGGAGAAGTGCTCCCTCCAGTTACCAGGTCGCCATTATTGTCCTTACAGGAACTTGCCCCGGTCTTTAAACCTTCCGTCATCCGCCGGATCTTTTCATAGAATTTTCGGGCATCGTTCTTGTCAGCCAGCATCTCAAGCTCCTCACACTCACGCCTTTCGGCCTCACTTTTCTTTTTTCTGAAAAGGCGTCTCTCTTCTTTCTTTGCCTCACGATATTGTTGCCATACACTGCGGGTTGCGCCCGTTCGCAACGTCTCCTTGTAGGCAGCGTCCTTTTCTTTCGCGGCAGTCTTGCATTCCTCACCGTACCAGTTGTTCTTGCGGGCTCGCTGGAACCCTATAGTGGCCTCAGCGGCGGTACGCAATGAGTGAGAGATATGCTTCCATTGCTCCGTTACATCGTTAGGTCGAGGATTGCCCTCTGCTAGCAGGTGTGAGAGTCGAGTTGTGAAATTATCAGCTGTCTGTGTCATGCGCAGCTTCTCGACGTCAAACTTTCCTTCCGTTACTGTGCGCACTTTCTTCGTTGCACAGAGGCGTGTGCGTATCTTGGCTGCGACAAGATAATGGTCAGAGTCAATATTGGGACCACGCAGTGTACGCACGTCCAGAACGGTGGAGCTATGTCTGCCGTCAATCAAGACATGATCAATCTGGTTTCTAGTTCTTTGATCAGGGGACAGCCATGTGGCTTGGTGTATTCGCTTATGCTGGAACCTAGTACTACTGATGACCATATTGCGAGCAGCGGCGAAGTCAATCAACCTAGTGCCGTTGGGGGATGTTATATCGTGGAGACTGAATTTTCCAACTGTGGGACGAAAGACTCCTTCCTTGCCCACCTTGGCATTAAAGTCGCCGAGCACGATTTTAATATCATGCTGGGGGCAGCGATCATAAGTATGTTCAAGTTTATCGTAGAAGGAGTCCTTCTCTGCGTCGTCCGTCTCCTCAGTCGGCGCATAGGCGCAGATAATTGTTATGTTGAAAAACCTCGCCTTGATGCGGATCGCAGCGAGGCGCTCGTTCACAGGAGTGAACGCTAATACTTGGCGGCGAAGTCTCTTTGCCACCACGAATCCTACACCACGCGCTTTGCCGCGTGTCTGGCCACTGTAGTATACGTCACAAGGACCGATGGTCGTCTTTCCTTGCCCCGTCCATCGCATTTCCTGCAGGGCGGTGATGTCGGCCTTTGCGCCTACGAGGACATCAACCAGTCGGGCAGCGGTACCGTCCCTTGAAAGGGTCCGGACATTCCCGGTACATGCCCTAATATCCAAATCATTATGCCTTATTCGTTTTGCCGGGTCGTCAACATTAAAGGGGGTTCTCATCCGAGGCTTTAATACATTTTTCATTGGACTAAATTTTTTACGTGGCGGGTCCCAAACCCAGCGCACAACCCGTTTCGGGGTTTTTGGAAAATATTTACACATTTATATAGCGAGCCGCTTGCTTCAAGACAGACGCCCGCTTGCAGCCGCACCTCATGGTGAACAGACGCTGCGCAAAAACCTCGGTGAGCCCTTAAACCAAGTATGTCAGAGTGGCCCCACCGGGGCTCCCTCTCTTTCTGCCGCGAGCCTAGGTAGCTCCCGTTGCCCAGAGTGCACGAACGAGGACGCAAGAGTCGGGATTGAGCAAGGTCACTTAGCAACCACACTGTGGAAAATCCACATTCGTTGTCACGGTCGCGGCATCGGCTAGGAAGTGCGAAGAGCAGCAAAGTAGCTCTCTGTGTCTCCCGAATGACTCCCTAGTCAGCTTCTGGTTCCCATGTAGTGCAGTTTTATGTGATGTGATGTAAGCTGCTTCAGGTTACCTATCCCGTTTAGTGTGCATAACGTCGAATCGCCAATCGGCTCGACTAGCTTCTCTTCTCTTCAGTAGGCCATGCTAATATCAGGGCGGTAATCTCTAGGGTAGCTTGGACAGGAAGCAGGTGATATATAAACGATTATGAGGTTAAGGTTCACATCTCCCGCCTGAACGACGATACTCTGTCGTTCTAGAGTCCTGCCCATTGGGTCGATGTCGGGTTTAAATTGGCAAAACTGCACGGAAGGATGGATAATGAATGCTAGGTTCGTATCCCTGGTTGGAAGAAGAATAGATCGTATACGTCCCCGCTATGAGTAAGCGTACATAGCATTGGATTTGAAAGGGGTTGCGCTTGACCGTTGGCACCTTGGAATATAATCTTAGCTGACAAACAGTGCACGTAGCGAAGGGGGCCAGGAGCTAGAAGCCTTGTCTTGCACTCATTTTGGGACCGAAAGGGGGAGGGGTGATGATAGAGACGGGGTCTGATACTCGGCATGGCTCACCTCCAAAGAAAGTAGCTGTGGGCAGCCGAATGAGGTGCAGTCGTCGTAGGGCGCGAATGACAACCGGGAGCACATTGTACAGCTTGGTGTGTATAAGAAGGTCGTGAATACCGAAGTTCTGACAGGCGGTGGTGCAGATCTAGAGCGTTGCGAGCCACAGTACACCCTTGGGAAATGAAAAACAGCACAGCTGCTAGGCCCGGTACACAAAATGATGATTGACGCTCGCACTCAACGCCGCCAGCACCTTTCACGCCCGTTCAACACTCCTACTATTTTTGGAGCACACGAACACACTGAGAGAGAGTCACAGAGGAGCACGACCTTATTTTGCAGCTTTTCTTCGGGAACAATTCAATTCTTTGTGAAGAATATTTTTTTATTTCTTTTAGATTTTAATTCAAAATTTATTTATTTTTGTTTGAAAATTTTCAAACTGGCATTTGTCAACGCCAACATTGCCATATTTACTAACAGTTTGGGTTTCTTTTAATTCTTCCACTTACCATCAATGTTATCTATTAAAAAGTTCGATTGAATGTTATATTCCGATGAGGTAGAAGAGTTTCCTTGAAGCCGCGTCGCTACTTCGGCAATGTCGTCCGCTGCCGATGATGGAACCAGGGGATCCACATTGAATATATCATCCGAGCTCTACCAAGTCAAAATATTTAATTATGAGTATAAGTATTGAAATTAATTTGGCGATTCACATGGTCCTATATTTTTGTGCTATAATTTTAAAAATTAATTAATATGGGCCACTATTATTAGGCGAAAAATCAAATTAGGTCTACAGATCTAGGCACCCCCTACATTTTTAGCTATCGGCAAAACAAATATTCTGGGAGAGTTTCAACCTAATATTCCAATGGCAAGAGAGTGCTCAATAACATATAACATTATCAAAAAAATTTAAAAACCCGTAATTTGTGTCATTTTTTTTATCAAGTACAACTGCGTAGGAAGAAAAAAAAAAATGTATTTATTTGATAGGAATACACATTTAGACTGCCTTCTTGCAGGAAAATTGGTCGCCATGGTTTTCCATAAGTGATATTTATGAAATATTTCAAACAGGGATAAGTTTGGGTGCTGCTATGAGATGTTTTAATAATAATAATAACTAGTTGTTGTTGTTGTTGTTGTTGTTGTTAACAACAAAACACTCCCCGAAGGTTTTGGGGAGTGATGCCGAAGTTGACAGTCCTACTGCCCGACTGTCGTGGTAGCGATTTGGTATGACCAGTGGAACCTTCTAGGTCATGGCATCCCTCCGTCCATGAGGAAGGAGAAGATGAGTAATGAGAGGTGAGAGGCATCATATCCGTAGATCAACCATCGAGTAGCACGTCAATTACCTATGTGCATATTAGTCGCCTCTTACGACCGGTATGCCTACCTCGGGCATATTCTAAACCCCTAACCCGCAGGGGGTAGTATATCCCGTGGTCGAAATTCGACCAATTTAAAATAGTTGAACTTATTCAAACATCTGATCAACTTTTTGTCAATAGCTGCCTTTAGGACCCGTGGCCGAACCTCGACCAACTTAAATGTATACATTAAAAACTCATCTATAGGCAAAATGAGGCCATCAAAGAATTTAAAAAATAGCTGCTGTTATTATATAATAAAAATATTAAATTACAGCAGCCCTTTCCAAAATTATTTATGGCAAATGCCATGCAAATATTCGGTTTTCGAGATTTTATGTTGCACTTGAATAATCGGATGATGAGATTGTGCTTAACAAATAGCCACTAATTTATGCGATCGTTTTGAGCAGGTGAAGAACAAAAAAATATTAGGTTGAAAATTAAGTAAATTGTAATAGTTAAGATTAAAGGTTTTTTAATATAAAAAAAAAACATTATTTAAGAAAAAAAAGGAATATTCCGCAACCGGGTCTTGCAACTGTGCACACCGTATTCTATACGCTCACCGCCGCGCCATTACCTTATGCACAAAGCAGTTATCAAATTCTGCAATTAGGCTTTATGAGAATCAGAATTTAAAAATTAACAATATACCAACAACAAAGTTAGACTATTAATATAAGCTAGTATATCCGTGGTCGAAATTCGACCAATTTAAAATAGTTGAACTTATTCAAACATCTGATCAACTTTTTGTCAAAAGCTGCCTTTAGGCCCGTGGCCGAACCTCGACCAACTTAAATGCATACATTAAAAACTCATCTATAGGTAAAATGAGGCCATCAAAGAATTTAAAAAATAGTGGCTGTTATTATATAATAAAAATATTAAATTACAGCAGCCCTTTCCAAAATTATTTATGGCAAATGCCATGCAAATATTCGGATTTCGAGATTTTAATTTGCACTTGAATAATGATGAGATTGTGCTTAACAAATAGCCACTAATTTATGGTATCGTTTTGTCTCAAACGGTAGAAATCACTAAAATTTATAGAAGTAATCTACCGAAATCCGATAAATAGACTACGGTGTTTGAAAAAATTACGCAACTTCGATCTTATATCATCAAAAATTAGACGAAAAAAACCCAAATTGAATAATCGGTTATCGCATTTCTATAATGGGTGGTATGTATGCATATGCTTTCCGACAACTAAAAATATTCAGCAATTTTTTTCTCGAAAATAGATATCACAAACATTAAAGTTTTAAAAAAGTCAAGATAAGAAATTTTTATATATTGAAAAAAAAAAAAAACAATTTTCAATGACAAAAAATAAAAAAAAAAAAATTGGCCGATAGCTGTACTTGAACCATTAACCGTTCGACCACTACCCCCGACGCTTCCCACTGGGCTATCGCTTTATGTACAAATTGATTGTCAGATAACCAATTCAAGTGGCATGAGAAATTTTCATTCGCTTATTACAGATATAAATGAAGCAGGATTGGTTATATATTAGATAATTGTGCACTGCCTTAGAGGTATGCCAACAAATCCATATGCATTTCATAAATATTTATGTATATTTAGTATGGGTTTAAGCTTGGCAAATATTTATATGTAAAATTTGTTAGCCTATTAATATAATAGATAATGGACCGAAGTACTCAATGAGCGAAGGAGTGAAAATAATTTCTCTAATAATAGGAGGAGCTTATTGAGTGAAAGAATGAAATTCATTTTGTAGAAATATGAGTTCTATTTATAGAAATTTATTATTTAGTGTTGGTAAATTACAAATGCTGGTTAGGGCAAATCTAGGCTTTTGCAAAAACAGTTAAAGGTTTTTCTAGCTTTTTTCTTTATCCATAACTTAGCAATATTTAGAAGACATTTTAATTTGATTTTTGATTTGATTTAAAAAAAAATGTAGGTATGTTGATTTAAAAAAAAATGTATTCAAAGTGGTAAAATCAGCCAACATCTAGCCTTTTGCAAAAACTGTTAAAGGTTTTTCTATCTTTTCTCCTTAACCATAACGTAAAAATATTTAAAAATACATTTCTTATCGATTTTTGATTTGATTTTTGAAAAAAATAGTACGTATATTGATTTAAAAAAAAAATATTCAAAAGTGGTGAAACCGGGCAAAATGTAGCCTTTTGCAAAAATAGTTTGAGGATTTTCTAGCCTTTTTCCTTAGCCATAACTTGGAAATATTTAAAAAGACATTTCATATCGATTTTTTATTTGATTTTTGAAAAAAATGTGGGTATGTTGATTTAAAAAAAAAACACTCGTTTTCTTGTGTTAATATTTTTTTAATAATCGATATTTCGACCTTAGTCTAAGGTCATCATCAGGACTGCAAAAAACAATAACAAAAGCACTAATAAATAAGTCATATATGAACATTTTTCACATAACTCATTTTTAAATTTAACAATATATAAACAACATATAAACAACATATAAACATATTTAACATAAATCATTAGCACAACTTACATCTTAAGCAATGCTTTAAAGACTAAAAAACGAAAACAAAATAAATTTAGAAACAGCGACAATTCAAACAAAGAGTGTACATAAATAAATGAAGTCCCGTAATCGTAAACAAAAATTATAAAAACAATAGTACAGCGGCGAAAAAATACAGCATACAAAGAGTTGGTCAAAGCGGTGTGGTGTTGTTGTTGGGAGAACTCAAGAGTGTTTTTTGTGTTGTAGTACCAAGTTGCGGTACGCATAGGCACAGTGATCGGCATCGGCCTTAAAATTCATACGTTTTTCATTAGGGGTGTCCACTATATGTAACATTTCTAACATGAAGCGTTTGTTGTAATTTTTCTCTTCTTCTAAAATTGTAGTGTTCTCAAAATCTGGATAATGACCCGTACCTTTACAATGTGCTGATAATGCCGTTTTGTTGTCAGAAAAATCATTCCTTAATTTAATGTTAGATTTGTGAGCGGATAACCTTGTCTTGAGTTTTGATTTTGTAGTACCCACATATACCTTCTCGCATATGTGGGACCCGTCGCCAATACAAGGGATCCGGTACACAACGTCTGATTTTTCTTCTTTTGCTATTGGATCTTTCAGTTTGCTGAACACTTTTTTCAATGAGTTGCTGTGGGTAAAAGCTAGCTGTACTGTTTCCTTGTCGTACATCTTAGAATATTTGATCCTCTCTGAGAGCCCTGAGACGTAAGTAACTGATTTATAAATTTTCGCAGGTCGATCTACTCTATTATTATTTTTATGAAGACTGGAGTAATATTTATATATAAGACTGTTGATTAATTTCGTGGGGAAGTCATTTTTCTTTAAGGTATCCTTGATGATATAAATATTTTTCCGGTGGTAAAATGAGTCGCTGATGGAGAGAACACGTCTTATAAAATTAGTGGCAGTGTTCCCCTTTATATTTTTGTCATGATGTGAGTGGAAGTTGATTAATCTACCCGATGCTGTAGGTTTTTTATACCAGTCTATTGTTAATCTGTTGTCTTTTTTAATCACTAGGGTATCTAAAAAAGGTATTTTCCCGTCTTTTTCTATCTCTATTGTAAACTTGATTGATTTGTGGTATCCATTGAGTATTTTAAGTGAAATATCTATATCCTCTGTTTTGACAATGGCGAATAAATCGTCCACATATTTCGTTAACAGCCGAGGTTTGTTAGTCGATTCCATCTCAAACCGTGTTAAGAGATCCTCCATCACAATATCAGCTATAACTGGTGATGCTGGAGAACCCATGGGCATTCCCGATCGTTGCTGATATATCTTGTCCCTGTATTTGAAGTACCGATTCTCCTTGATACAGAACTTGACTACAGTTAAGAACAGTTCCTTTGTCATGGACGTGTTCTCCTTTATCTTGTCCCATTTTGATCCTATGATGTTAAGAGCCAAATCCACTGGTATGCTCGGAAATAAAGACACAACGTCGAACGACACTAGACTCTCGTCATCATACACACATGTATTGTGTACCTTATTTTTAAATTCAACTGCGTCTTTGACGTTATATTTGGATGATACGGTTAATTTATTTAGAATCTGTACAACAAATTTACATAAATTGTAGGACGGAGAATTAACAGACGAACAGATAGGCCTAAGTGGGATTCCTGTTTTATGAATCTTAGGCAGACCATAAATACGGGGTGGATTGGACGTTTTGCAATTCAGACGATACTTTTCTTTCAAATCAATGACCTTATTTTTATATAATTTATCAACTATTTCGTTGTTCTTAACTTGAAGTTGATTAGTGGGGTCTCTTTTTAATACTCTATACGTAGAAATGTCATTTAATATAGCTTTCATCTTTGTGTTGTAATCAGTTTTGTCCATTAATACAGTAACGTTTCCTTTGTCCGCATTGAGAACCAAAAGTTCCTCATTATTTTCAAAAATTGTTTTGTTGAGCGCAATGTTTCTAGCGTGAATCTATCTCTTGCAGAAATTTTTGTCTTGTTCATATGGTTTTGCAAAAGTGTTGTCAAGTTGTTCCTTTCAATCTCTTGTTTTTCTTTTTCTTTAATTGTCTGTATGTGGTTTTCGCCATCTGCTATCATCTTGAATAGTGGAAATTCTTTAACGTTAGTGGGCAGTGCGTATTTCGGACCATGGGAAAGAAGCCACATAATATTTGTTGGTATTTGTGTGTCTGTCGTGTTACAAATGTATTCTGGTACCACCCTAATGTTTAAACTTTGCTGTTGTTTCCCCTTTAGCTGTTGGTACTTATTAACTTGTGTATTCTTTGTGTCTGTCCTTAGCTTGTTTATCAACAACTCCTCACTTTCAAAAAGTGAGGAGTTGTTGATAAAAGGTACGGGTCATTATCCAGATTTTGAGAACACTACAATTTTAGAAGAAGAGAAAAATTACAACAAACGCTTCATGTTAGAAATGTTACATATAGTGGACACCCCTAATGAAAAACGTATGAATTTTAAGGCCGATGCCGATCACTGTGCCTATGCGTACCGCAACTTGGTACTACAACACAAAAAACACTCTTGAGTTCTCCCAACAACAACACCACACCGCTTTGACCAACTCTTTGTATGCTGTATTTTTTCGCCGCTGTACTATTGTTTTTATAATTTTTGTTTACGATTACGGGACTTCATTTATTTATGTACACTCTTTGTTTGAATTGTCGCTGTTTCTAAATTTATTTTGTTTTCGTTTTTTAGTCTTTAAAGCATTGCTTAAGATGTAAGTTGTGCTAATGATTTATGTTAAATATGTTTATATGTTGTTTATATGTTGTTTATATATTGTTAAATTTAAAAATGAGTTATGTGAAAAATGTTCATATATGACTTATTTATTAGTGCTTTTGTTATTGTTTTTTGCAGTCCTGATGATGACCTTAGACTAAGGTCGAAATATCGATTATTAAAAAAATATTAACACAAGAAAACGAGTGTTTTATTTACAAAAAAAGGCCTTCAGCTCAAAAATTAAACAACTGATATATATATTCAACAACGGCCAAAAATTAACTTAATTAAAAAAAAAAAGTTATTCAAAATTGGTTAAACCAGGCAAAATCTAGCCTTATGCTTTTTAAGCTTTTTTCTAGGGCTCTTGATAATCGACAAATCGATTAGTCGAATAATCGATTTCGACTAGTCGTTTCCAAAAATATTCGATTATCACTAATCGACTAGTCGAATAGTTGCTTTTGACTAGTCGATTACTGGTCTGAAGACCCGGGTAATAAGGCGGGAAATTTCTACTGTAATTCGCATGCATGTCTAAGTGGTATCTGCCATTTTCGCCAATTTATTTGCTTAATTTCTTTGAAATTTAAAAAAAAATGTAACAGGAGCACAGAATATTTGTGTAGGTAGATATACAAAAATGAAATTTTGAAAAATGTATGTATGTTTGTAGCAATATTTGTATGTATGTAGATAAAAAAAGTTTGAAAATTTTTTTTCATACTGCAAAACGTTGTATGTCAATATTATTCTTTCAGGTTTAAATGCGCAATGTACGCATCTTTCTCTTATTTTACGTTGCCGTTTGAAATAAGTTAGTTGAAAGATTGATTTGTGGGGCAAAAGATATGTAAAAGTACATTAAATCACACCTAATTTTCCAAAGAACTCAAAAATTACAAACCTTACATAGAGAGTTTTGATGTATTACCAAAAATATACGGGAACATTAGAGTGCCAAAAAAAGTTCCACACTTTCTATCGGAATGATTAAGCTTGAGAATTTATTTTTTTTTGTGGCAAAATTGCTTCTGCACGCCAATGAAAGATTTTCTATGAAAATAAAAAAACAAATTTGACATGTGAGAAATTATAAGCACCTGCAACTCTGGTGTCTTAGTTTCTGTTTGAAAACTTTAGATTTGTAACAAACTTTTCAAAAGGTTATTTGCTTCATGCGCTGCTAAGCGCTCTCCAATGATGCTGTTATGTCAGGCCGAGTTAAAATACAGGAGATGATTGAAACACGAGATTTTAATCCAATTTAAGATTGTATAATTTTCCCTTTAAAAGCTGATGTAGTTTTTTAATATAAAAGTCACTGGAAATTGAGTTGATTTGATTTCTCGAGAACGAAATCAAACACTGAAGATGGCAGATCGCCGAAACCGGTTTGTTACAAAACCAAATTTCACTGGAAATTATTTGGAACGCATAATAATAAAAAACATGCTCGAAAAATTTCTGGAAATAGCGCTTTTCGAAATTGGTGATTCAATAAATATTTTATAAATTTTAAGGAAACATTTAAGCACACGCTAATAAGTTGTTTTTAATATTTGACAAGTATCAGGAGCACAGAATTTCAGTAAGCAATTATACAAAAAAAAAAAAATTCAATAAACTGGTATGTATAGAAGGGGGTTGGTGGGGCAACTGCTCCCACTGTTAAATTGCATTTTGAAAATATCTTTGTGTATAAGAAAAGAACTGAAAGCTAGTAGATGCGCGTTTTTGAAGTTATTAACGTTAATATTATTATCAATATTACTGCAGTATTGCAGTCAAGTTACTTTATGGATGCTCTGATGCTGATACTTAAGTGATAATATCAGCTACTCCGGCGGAGCTCCCAGCAGGAATGAAGGTAGTAGAGTCGATAAAGATAACATCGAATTTATCGAAACATACCGTCAAATTCCCTTAAAATCGTTGGAATTCCCTCAAGATCTGTTCAATTTTCTCCCGCCGGGAGCTCCGTCGGAATAGCTGATAGACCCCAATATGCAACAATAATTGCATACTTCCTTTTCATGTAGCGAATGATGAGCTTGTGATGAGCAACAGATTGTCAACATTTTATTCAACACACCCCATATTTTTTTATACGGGACGCTACTGAAATTATTTTTGACAAGCGGCCATGTTTTTTTCAATCGTACAGTATTTGTGACAGAATTACATACTTACATAAAGAAATTCTGTCTCCAAACCCTGTAGGAAATTCATATAACTCCAAGTCAACTATTATTATTTATTTTCATCCTAGCTGTTCATTGTACCATTGGTATAAATTAATAAAAAAGAGCAATTGCTTTTTCGAAACCTTTTCTCAAATACCAAATATCTACAGATTTCTATACATATAAGTACTTGTTTTAGTTAACTAATCAAATTTAGTTATGAGATATTAATAATAATTTACGTTTTTGGTTTGGTTTTATCATGCATTCATACGTAGCTGTCCAGGCCTTAGTTAAGGTCGAAACCGGTGTTCTAAGCCAGATCAATGCTGACATCATACAAATTTTCAATGAAATCAAAAGCTGACTTAAAAAAGATACTTTTTTATGTGAAATTCTAATCTTGGCTTTGATCATAATGACGACAACCCGCCTAAGCGGTTTTTTGCCGTTTCGTATCAGAGCACGCCAATCATTCGTTTTTAGCGATAACTGACGCCAATTGGAAACCCCAAGGGAGTTTAAGTCATCCTTCACCTTTTGTTTCCATCTCAGTCGAGTGTGGTACCACAACGAAACGCTTGAGCTCAATGAACTTTCTTGAGAAAAAACCTCCTCTTTGAGACGAAAAAATGTATGTGTCAAACATTAAAATCCGACAACAAATGCCAAAGATTTGAAGAAAAATGTAATTAGGCGACATCTAGGCTTGCCACAAAAAATTTTTTTTTCTTTAATGTTTTTCAAAAACACTTTGTATGAGGGGAGGTACGGACGTCTTTTTTTTTTGCCTGTAAGCTCGAGACGCTCTAATAAAAGTGCTATGAACACTGAAAAATAAAGAACTAGTAGTTGACTTGGAGTTGACTACAGGGTTTGGTGTGACAATTTTTTTATGTGAGTAAGTCTGTAGTGCACGTTTGAAGAAAAACATGGCCGCTTGTCAAAAATTTTTTAAAAATATTCCAGTAGCGTCCCGCAAAAAAAAATATGGGAAACCTTTCGATGTAGCAACGAATGTGTTATTGAGAAAGACATCTCTATATCTATGATTCGTCCTCTGGTTCATGCTTTGATAAATAACCATATGGCGTAGTCGTATTTTGAGCAAAGCAATGAGGAAGTTTTTAAAAACACAGCAAGATTATCATTAAAAGAAAGATTCGAAATTGATATTACTGACATTTCAGCACCGGTAGTTGCATCGTTCCTGGATCCCAGACACAAAAATTTAGCTTACGAAGTAGAGGGAACAAAGGCTAAGGTGATTTCATTTATAGCATCTTTGCTTGAGAATAATAACATTTTAAATGTTTGTGAACCGAGGCCTTCTAAAAACACGCAATTGGACTTTTTATTTCAATGTGAAAGCAGCCAAAGTGATTCCCGAACGCAGTTGGACTTTTATGCAGCAGAACCTCAGATTGGCCATAATATAAATCCCCTTGTATGGTGGACAAATCATTCTGGGATTTACCCTAAGCTTTTTGAGATGGCCAAACAATATTTGTGTATTCCTGCTACTTCAGCAGAATCTGAACGAACATTTTCTAGTGCGGGAAATATCGTTACTGCATTGAGAAACTGCTTGCTTCCTCAGAATGTGCATATGTTGACATTCTTATATCAAAATAAACGTTTTATGAATAATAATTAGAATACATAGTTACATTACTTTCCCTTCATTGATTGTGGCTGGAATACATAAATATTGTTTCAAAAATAACTTACAAAATAAATAAAGATTCTACGTGATAATTTATTATCGTGTGCTAATATTGATGTTAATAACTTCAAAAACACGCAATCTACTAGCTTTCAGTTCTTTTCTTATACACAAAGATATTTTCGAAATGCAATTTAAAAGTGGGAGCAGTTGCCCCACCAACCCCCATCTGTACATACCAGTTTATTGAATTTTTTTTTTGTATAATTGCTTACTGAAATTCTGTGCTCCTGATACTTGTCAAATATTAAAAACAACTTATTAGCGTGTGCTTAAATGTTTCCTTAAAATTTATAAAATATTTATTGAATCATCAATTTCGAAAAGTGCTAATTCCAGAAATTTTCCGAGCATGTTTTTATACCTTTCATGAACATGAAATGGTATTATAACTTTGGTCCGATGTTTGTAAATATGAGAAGAAGAAGAGATAGACCCATCAATAAGTATACCGAAATGATCAGGATGACGAGATGAGTTGATTTAGCCATGTCCGTCTGTCCGCCTGTCTGTTTGAACGCAAACTAGTCCCTCAATTTTTGAGATATCTGGCTGAAATTTTGTATGTGGCCACCATTTTGTAATATAGGAATCATTTGTCGGAACTGACAAGATCGGACCAGTATAACATATAGCCCCCATACAACCGATTGTTCAGATATAAGGTTTTTTGGCCAAAACTTCCGCAATTAAAAAGTTAGAAACGTAAAATTTTGCAACTCGAGTACTTTCTATTTATGTAGTGTATATAGTGAAAATCAACCAGATCGGGCAAATGTAACATATAGCCCCCATACAACCGATTGTTCAGATATAAGGTTTTTTGGCCAAAACTTCTGCAATTAAAAAGTTAGGAACGTAAAATTTTGCAACTCGAGTACTTTCTATTTATGTAGTGTATATAGTGAAAATCAACAAGATCGGGCAAATGTAACATATAGCCCCCATACAACCGATTGTTCAGATATAAGGTTTTTTGGCCAAAACTTCTGCAATTAAAAAGTTAGGAACGTAAAATTTTGCATCTCGAGTACTTTCTATTTATGTAGTGTATATAGTGAAAATCAACAAGATCGGCCAAATTTAACATATAGCCCCCATACAACCGATTGTTCAGATATAAGGTTTTTTTTCCCAAAACTTCTGCAATTAAAAGTTAGGAACGTAAAATTTTGCAACTCGAGTACTTTCTATTTATGTAGTGTATATAGTGAAAATCAACAAGATCGGGCAAATGTAACATATAGCCCCCATACAACCGATTGTTCAGATATAAGGTTTTTTTGGCCAAAACTTCTGCAATTAAAAAGTTAGGAACATAAAATTTTGCAACTTGAGTACTTTCAATTTATGTAGTGTGTAGAGGAAAATCAAGAAGATCGGGTAAATATAACATATATTTAGCCCCATACAACCGGTTGTTCCGATATAAGGTTTTTTGGCCAATACTTCCGCATTTAAAAAGTTAGGAACGTAAAATATTTCACCTTTAGTACTTTCTACATATGTAATGTGTATAGTGTAACTCGGATCCTATTATTTTGTAAGTTTTTTTTAAATTATAACAAAGATGTGTAATGTGTATAGTAAATATAGTTAAATTGAAACAGGCTGTACTGGGGATCGAACAGTGAAAATCGTGACGCTTATTCATGAAAGGTATATAGCTTTCGGCACAGCCGAAGACAGCTTTCCTTACTTGTTTTATTTATTATGCGTTCCAAATAATTTCCAGTGATTTTTATATTAAAAAACCACATCAGCTTTTAAAGGGGAAATTATACAATCCTAAATTGGATTAAAAGCTCGTGTTTCTATCATCTCCTGTATTTTAACTCGGCCTGACATAACAGCAGCATTGAAGAGCACTTAGCAGCGCATGAAACAAATAACAATTTGAAAAGTTTGTTACAAATCTAAAGTTTTCAAACAGAAACTAAGACACTAGAGTTGCAGGTGCTTATAATTTCTCACATGTCAAATTTGTTTTTTATTTTCATAGGAAATCTTTCATTGGCGTGCAGAAGCAATTTTGCTACAAAAAAAAAATAAATTCTCAAGCTTAATCATTCCGATAGAAAGTGTGAAACTTTTTTGGCACTCTAATGTTCCCGTATATTTTTGGTAATACATCAAAACGCTCTATGTAATGTTTGTAATTTTTGAGTTCTTTCGAAAATTAGGTGTATTTGAATATACTTTTACTTTTTTTTTGCCCAACGAATCAATCTTTCAACTATCTTTTTGCAAACGGCGACGTAGAATAAGAGAAAGATGCGTCCATTGCGCACTTAAACCTAAAAGAATAATATTGACATAGAATGTTTTGCAGTATGAAAAAAAATGTTCAAACTTTTTTATCTACATTCATACAAACATACATACATTTTTCAAATTTTCATTTTTGTATATCTACCTACACAAATATTCTGTGCTCCTGTTACATTTTTATACCCAGCTGTACTTGTACACAGGGTATTATAACTTTGTTAGGATAACGGTTGGTTGTACAGGTATAAAGGAATCGAGATAGATATAGACTTCCATATATCAATATGATCAGGATCGAAAAAAAATTTGATTTAGCCATGTCCGTCCGTCCGTCCGTCCGTCCGTCCGTCCGTCCGTCTGTCCGTTAACACGATAACTTGAGCAAATAATGAGATATCTTCACCAAATTTGGCATGCGTACTTATTTGGGTTCAGAATAGATTGCTATTGAAAATGGGTAAAATCGGACCATAACCACGCCCCTTTTTCGATATCGAAAATTTCGAAAAACGTATAAAATGGGTTAATTCAATATTAGAAGCAGCTACAATGATAAAATTTGCAATATGTATTGATTTAGATGTTCTAAGGCCGATTTTATAAAAAATTTTGAAAAGGGGGCGTGGTACCGCCCACGTATATTTGAAGAAATTTTAAAATTTTGACTCTTAATAACTTCAGAACAGTTTATGCTAGTATAACGAAATTTCGTAGAGGACATACTATTGTTGTGGTAAATTCAGCTATAGAAAATAAACGAAATCGCTTCGCGACCACGCCTACTTTTTCATAAAAGTTATATTGAAAGGAGGTGGAAATATTGAAAAGTCCATATCTAATTAACTGATTTCGCTATAATAACATAATTTGGTACATACATCAACTTTCATATTCTTTACATAATTTTTTCAAAATTTTGGAAAGTGGGCGTGGCACCACCCACTTATGAGTCAAGCAATTTTTAAATTCAACTGCTAACAACTTCAGAACGGTGTGAGATAGATTTACGAAACTAGGTACCAGGCATGTTATGTTTATGTAGAGTACTACCACAGAAAATAAGAAAAATCGGTGAACGATCACGCCCACTTTATGTGCACAGCTGGGTATGTAATGTTCGGTTTCACCCGAACTTAGACTTCCTTACTTGTTTTTTTTAATTTCAAAGAAATGAAGCAAATAAATTGGCGAAAATGGCAGATACCCCTTAAACCTGCATGCGAATTACAGTAGAAATTTCCCGCCTTATTACCCGGGTAAAACCCGGGTAAAAACTGGGAACCGGATTTAATCGTTAGTATTCGATTAGTGACAGCTAGTCGATTAGCTGAAATCGAATATCTGCTATTCGATTTTCAAACAGCACAAAAGTTGATAATCGACTACTCGACTAATCGACTAGTCGAGTAATCGATTAGAATCAAGAGCCCTACTTTTTTCCTCAACCCCAACTTGAAAATATTTAAAAAGACATTTTATATTGATTTTTGATTTGATTTTTGAAAAAAAAAAAATGTAGGTATATTGAAACGGGGCAAAATGTCTTTAGTAATAGTTTAGTTGACCTCTAACCACTTCGTTTGGTACAAAATTTATGGACCTGTGAAAAATTATGGATTTTTATATTTCAAAATTTATAGAAGTAATCTACCAAAGTCCGATAAACAGAACAATATCCCCCTTATTCATAAAAAATATAAAAGGTTTATTAAGCTCTTATTATTCAAAATTTGTATGAAAATGTCATTTTAAAAAGCTTTATAAACCAATTTTATTTTTTATGAATATGAGGGTATTTTAAAAAAATTTTAATTTTCGGAAAAACTTACCAAAAAACCCTAATTGTATAAGCGGTTATCTCATTTCTATAATGGGTGGTATGTATGTATATTTATGAAAATATTCGCAGTAAGTTTTTTCCGAAAAAAGTGTCACAAATATAAAAATATGTCTTATGAAATTTTAATGAGCTTATAAAAAATCAAGATTAGAAATACTCATATACCTAAAGATGTTTTAAAAAAGAAAAAACTTTTTCAATGAAAAACAATTGTAACCCGGAGCTGTTCTCGAACCTACAACAGTTCGCTCGCTATCCGATGCGCTAACCACTGCTCTACTGCTTTATCTACGAATTTATTGTCAAATCACCAATTCAAGCTGTATGGGCAATGAGCGAGAGAATGAAAATAGTTTCTCTAATAAAAGGCGGAGCTTGTTGAGTGAAAGACTGAAAGGTTCATTTTGCAGAAAATGAGTTCTTTATAGAAACTTATTATACAGGCGTGTTTTTAAATCTTTTTAGAGGGGGGAAATTACAAATTCTGGTTAGGTCAAAAAAAGATTGAGGATTTTCCAGCTTTTTTCTTTAACCATAACTTAGCAATATTTAAGACAATTTATATGGATTTTTTATTTGTTTAAAGAAAAAATATATATTAATTTTTCTATTCAATTTGGTCTAGTCTTTTTGGGGCTCGGGTTGCAAATCTGCCCTTTTAAAAGTTAATACATATGTACATATGAATAGAAATCAGTTGTTGCCTTCAGTAAAATTTAAGACGACCGCTAACCACTTGATTTAGTTCAAAATTTAAGTACATATTAAATATGTTGTCGATTTTTATATTTTAAATAGGGAGTCTATCAGCAACTTTGTCTCAAACGGTAGAAATCACTAAAGTTTATAGAAGTAATCTACCGAAGTCCGATAAATAGACTACTGTGTTTGAAAAAATTTCGCAACTTCGATCTTATATCATCAAAAATTAGACCTAAAAACCCAAATTGAATAAGCGGTTATCGCATTTCTATAATGGGTGGTATGTATGCATACGCTTTCCGTCAACTAAAAATATTCATCAATTTTTTTTCTCGAAAATAGAGATCACAAATATAAAAATTTTAAAAAAGTCAAGATAAGAATTATTTATACATTGAAAAAATAAAAACAATTTTCAATGACAAAAAATAAAAAAAAAATGTGGCCGATAGCTGTACTTGATCTATTAACCGCTCGACCACTACCCCCGACGCTTCCCACTGGGCTATCGCTTTATGTACAAATTGATAGTCAGATAACCAACTCAAGTGGCATGAGAAAGTTTCATTCGCTTATTACAGATAAATGAAGCAGGATTGGTTATATATTAGATAATTATGCACTGCCTTAGAGGTATGCCAACAAATCCATATGCATTTCATAAATATTTATGCATATTTAGTATGGGTTTAAGCTTGGCAAATATTTATATGTAAAATTTGTTAGCCTATTAATATAATAGATATTTATTTAAGTGAAGAGGACCCTGCAAAAATCGAGAGTACTCTATTTCCTATCCAAAGAGTACTCCAATTGGAGCATCAGAGTACTCCAAATGTAATCCTTTTTCATATACAAATTGTGCTCCAATTAACATTGTGATGTCCTAGGACTGGACCACCTACTCCAACCTCGCTTTGCTTCTGCTACTCAATGGAGTACCTACCGTCAGAGTACTTTGCAATGTATTCCAATGTTGTTACTCCTTGGAGTATATACTGCCAGAGCGATAGTGACGTAATTTTCGTAGATAAGGCACGAGCAATGCTCGACTTTCAAAAAGCTGAACGTGGTCCGATGGGGTATACAAAGGATTACTATTGGAGTACTCCAATATCAAAAAATTGGAACACATAATCCAACGATTTCGCCAGCCCCACATAAATGATGACGTGATTTCTTAAACAGATATTAGGAATAAGAAAGCACATACGTTCAAGTAAAAAGAGGCAGTCTACCACCCCAGATATCAAATTAAAAATGAAAGTTGGAGATAAGAATGTTCTCCTATAATTTAATGTCTTAAGATCAATAAGCATACATCTAGACTCATAACCGGGAACTGGAAGTTCGAAATGAGTGGGACGCATACTTTATAAAGATTTTCTGAACTCTCTCGAAACGACTGATGTGATAAGAATAATACGGACGCCAAATAATAGCAGCATATTCGAGTTTTGAGCGTACCAGTGAAATAAAAAGTGTCTTTAAAGTATATGGATCCGAGAAATCGGAACTGAAACGTCTGAGAAAAGCCAGCATTGAGTACGCCTTAGATAAGGTGTAATTAAGATGGCTTTGAAATGTGAACTTGGAATCAAAGACCACCCCAAGATCAATAGTTTTAGAAACAATATTAAGTTGTGAGCCACCAATATAATACGATAATAGCGATGAGAGTACGGGACTTGGTATAGGAGACATGGGAGCATTTTATAATGTTTAAGGGAAGCATATTATTCTGGCAGCAAGCTACTACATTGTCTAAATCACTCTGAAGTTTAAACGAGTCGGAGGAACACGATATATTACAAAAGATCTTCATATCATCAGCATACAAGAGAAATTTTGAATATTTACAACTAGTAATATCATTGATACCCATCACGAAAAGAATCGGACCTAAAATAATTCCCTGAGGAACGCCGTCAACTACAACTGCACAAGATCTTTTAGAGAGATACGATTTAATCCAATTTAAAAAATTAGAGTGGAAACCAAAACTCTGAAGCTTCGATAATAAAATATGGTGATTAACTTTATCAAACGCCTTCGAAAATTAAGTATACACGGTGTCCATCGGTAGATTAGAGGTGGTTGACCTACCTGTCATGAAGCCATGCTGATCTACAGATAAGATACGATTTATAGAAAAAAAAATTCTTATTTTTTACTATGCATTAAAATAGGGCGATAATTGGCAATATGATTTTTGTTACCAGATTTAAAAACTGGCGTGATGAAGGACTATTTCCATGCATCTATGAAAACGCCTTGTAATGGTTTTGGTATTTTTGTACCTTGAAAGTAGCTCTTCTCTTGTTTAGTTGTATTCATCAGCGTCTGCGTAAGCAAGTTCTATGGAGGTGTTATACGTTTGTGAAGCCCAATGATAAAGGTCTTTCGCCGTTTCAATTTGGTTTTTATTTGCCATGCTATAATTCCGAGCGCCTCTTTTCAATGTCCTACCTATACCATCACATGCAGATTTTCCACAGCTGGTTGCGTAAAAGTGTCACTCAGAGTATATTTCGAAATCAATTTTATGATGACATAAATTAATTAAGTTGTACTTGTTTTTGTACTATGCTCCTGCACCATCTGACACGTAGGTAACTTTCGTTATTAAATTGCTTATATTAGTCTTAACAAAATTAATCATTTTTGAAATATACATATAGATGGATATTACAATCGGATATTATGGCAGTGGAGTGTAATGGGGTGTGGTATCTGTGTGACCTTGCCCAATCCCGACCCTTGCGTCCTCGTTCGTACATTCTGGGCAACGTGAGCTATCTAGGCTCCGGAGCCCCGGTGAAGCCACTCTGACATACTTGGTTTAAGGGCTCACCGAGGTCTTTTGCGCAGCGTCCGTTCACCATGTGGTACGGCTGCAAGCGGGTGTCTGTCTTGAAGCAAGCGGCTCGCTATATAAATGTGTCAATATTTTCCAAAAACCCCGAAACGGGTTGTGCGCTGGGTTTGGGACCCGCCACGTAAAAAACCGAATTCCAATGAAAAGAAAAAAACCAAAGCCTCGGATGAGAACCCCCTTTAATGTTGACGACCCGGCAAAACGTATTATGGACTAGGAGAAGGATATTAGGGCATGTACGTGGAATGTCCGGACCGTTTCTCGTGAACGCAAAGGCTGACATCACCGCCCTGCAGGAAATGCGATGGACGGGGCAAGGAAAGACGACCATCGGTCCTTGTGACGTATACAACAGTTGTTGCAGCCAAGATACGCACACGCCTCTGTGCAGCGAAGAAAGTGCGCACAGTAACGGAAGGAAAGTTTGACGTCGAGAAGCTGCGCGCGACACAGACAGTTGATAATTTCTCCACTCAACTCTCACACCTGCTATTGGAGAGCAATCCTCGACCTAACGATGTAACAAAGCAATGGAAGCATATCTCTCACTCATTACGTACCGCCGCTGAGACCACTATAGGGGTTCAGCAAGCCCGCAAGAACAACTGGTACGATGAGGAATGCAGCACAGTCTCGGACAAAAAGGACGCTGAATATAGGGAGACGTTGCGAACGGGCGCAACCCGCAGTGTATGCTATCATGAGGCGAAGAAGGAAGAGAGACGCCTTTTCAGAAAAAAATAAACGTGAGGCCGAAAGGCGTGAGTGTGAGGAGCTTGAGATGCTGGCTGACAGGAACGATGCCCGAAAATTCTATGAAAAGATCCGGCGGATGACGGAAGGTTTAAAGACCGGGGCAAGTTCCTGTAAGGACAATAATGGCGACCTGGTAACTGGAGGGAGCACTTCTCCTCACTGCTAAATTGCGAGGGAGACGTTGAACCCGATACCCCAATCCCTGACGATGGAAAAGTCGTCCCACCACCTGACTATGATGAAGTGAGGATAGCTATATTCCGGCGCAAAAACAACAAATCGCCTGGGAAAGACGGACCACCCGCCGAGCTGTTCAAACACGGAGGCGAAGAGCTGGTAAAAAGCATGCATCAGCTCTTATGCAGAATATCGTCAGACGAGTGCATGCCTCCAGATTGGAATGTAAGTGTGCTCTGCCCAATCCACAAAAAGGCGATACCGCTAACGGCACCCACTACCGCGGAATCAGTCTTCTTAATATCGCATATAAGGTTATTTTTAGCGTATTGTGTGGAAGACTGAAGCCCATCGTAGATTAACTGATTGGACCTTATCAGTGTAGCTTTAGACCTGGTAAGTCTACCATCCACCAGATTTTCACGATACGCCAAATCCTGGAGAAGACCCATGATAAAAGAATCGATACACCCCACCTCTTTGTCGATTTTAAAGCGCAAAAAGGAGTTCCCTGTATACAGCCATGTCTGAATTTGACTTCCCTGCAAAGCTTATACGGCTTTGCCAAATGACGCTGAGCAATACCAGCAGCTTCGTCAGAATCGGGGAGGACCTCTCTGATCCATTTGAAACCAAACGAGGCTTCAGACAGGGCGACTCCTTTTCGTGCGATTTCTTCAACCTGATGCTGGAGAAGATAATTCGAGCAGCAGAGCTAAACCGCAGTGGCACATTCTTCTACAAGAGCGTGCAATTGCTGGCGTATGCCGATGATATTGATATCATTGGCCTTAACAACGCGCAGTAAGCGCTGCCTTCTCTGGTTTGGATAAAGAAGCGAAAAAAGTGGGTCTTGCGGTGAACGAGGACAAGACGAAGTATCTGCTGCCATCAAAGAAAGAATCGGCGCACCTGCGCCTTGGCAGCCATGTCACCGTTGATGGCTACAAGTTTGAAACGGTGAGAGACTTCGTCTACTTGGGAACCAGCATTAACACCGAAAATAATATCAGTCTAGAAATCCAACGGAGAATCACTCTTGCCAACAAGTGTTACTTTGGACTAAGTAAGCAATTGAGAAGTAAAGTCCTCTCTCGACAAACAAAGATATAAGCCTATAAGCCTTTCATCATACCAGTCCTGAGGTACGGCTCGGAATCATGGACAGTGTCAAGAGAAGATGAGATGGCCCTTGGAGTATTTGAGAGAAAAGTTCTCCGGAAGATTTATGGTCCTTCCCGTGATGCCAACGGCGAGCATCGAAGGAAATTTAACGATGAGCTGTACGAGCTTTACGCAGACCTGACCATAGTTCAGCGGATTAAAGCCCAAGGGCTCCGCTGGCTGGGTCATGTTATGCGAATGGAAAAAGAAGCTCCAGCACAGAAAGTTTTCCTATCGACACCCGAATTCGGCAGCAGAGGAAGGGGGAGGCCTCGACTTAGATAGAAACAACAGGTGGAGGATTACTTGAACTCCCTTGGGGTTTCCAATTGGGGTCAGTTATCGCTAAAAAGGAATGACTGGCGCGCAAGCCAAGATTAGATAGATATTATGGCAAAAGTTCTATGAATTAAATTATCGTTATCTCTGTAATAAATAATAATAACGACGTCAAACGCTCTAGCAGTTTACCTGAACAAACTTTTAACACAGCAAATTTTTTTTATGAAGATGATGAAATCAGCCGAATCATGCCTGGGTCACATACGCGAGAAAGTTCAAAAAAGAAACTTAGTATGAATTTAGAAAAATACATCCTTCACTTCAATTAGTATTTACAAAATTTACCATGTTGTGACCAGAGAATTGTATCAAACTTGGGGTTGGAAACCAGCAAAATGTTTGTGTGTGCACATTGCATCAGAATGTAAAACTGATGTTCGAAAAATCCGGTTTGAAATCGATGGAAGGTCAACATATTTGCTGACACTATAAAGATGTTCTTAAATTCGTTTTCTGTAATGGTAATATAGAAAACAGCGAGTGTTACGTATCAATGTGTGGTCGGTGCTACGATGATTTGACGAACCTTAGAACAATGATGTTGGAATATTACGAAAAAAATTCGATTCAAGAAGTCATTTACAAAAAATGGAACACAACACTAAGATGTAATCTCGAAACTATTTCGTCTACTACAAACACATTTGTTGACGATTTTGTACACAACATAAAAAAGCTGGTGTCACATAATTTCACAGCTAAAGGTGATGACCCAATGCACGTTTGATTTGCTTGCCTTGCTTACCTAGGCTTACCTTGCTTTCCTTTGAAAGCTTCTATAGCCAAATAGAAGCTTCTAAAGCTGACAAAGATACAGGACGAGACAAACAAGACAAATAGTGCAGCGTGTAAAGCGCTGTCAAATAGAGGTTTGGGCTATTCGACGCTTTGAAGCGCTTCAAGCAAGCAAAGTAAGGCTGCCACTGGGTCAGCTTTCATATAATTCAGTAGAGTTCAAAAGAATTTTGACATTTCTCGAGGCAAAGCCAGCAAAGCAAGCGTGCATTGGGCCATCACCTTAAGCGGAAGTCCCGCATCGTAAGTAAAAGAAAAATGACACTGCTGCCTGGAGAACTGCTAATTCAAATAAATTTCGCTGAAAACTATGCGTTTGTTCTACAAATTCTATTCAAGGATATCATTGGAATAATAATCAAGCCACGATACATCCGTTCGTTATTTATTACAAAGATGACGATAATTTAATTCATAGAAAGTGTGCGTCAATTTTTTGTTAGTCTCTGAAATATTTGATAATACGATTCTTGTTCGAATCTATTAGAATACTTAGTCATAGTATCTGTATCTGTATAACTTCCAAAGTATAGCTAGGTACCTTTGTTGTCACACAATAATATCGAAAGAAAAAAAGTTCTCTTGCTAACTTATAAATTTTTTAAAAGAAAAAAAAAAAAACACCATTCTAGTTTTTAGTAATTTTATTTATGTATATTAAATAGGCCTTTCTAAATTTTTTTTTTTAAATCGCTTGGTCTTTGAAGTGTTTTCCCAGTTTGAAAAAAAAAATTAAAAAAAAAATTAAAAATAAATTTTTTTTCAGTGTAATATAGAATCTTTACAGCATATGTTTCCAAAAGGTGATTTTAATACCTCTCTAACGGTATAAAATTTTTTTAAATCGGTTGATTGTAAACTAATATAATGATATGAAAATATCAGAAAGTAACCAAGAGATGCATTTACTTGAATAAATTAAAAAAAAGAAAAAAAAAACCGCATTTTAGTGTTCAGATATGTTATATATATTGAAAAGACCTTTCTAAAATAAAATTTTATTTTTCAAAATCGCTTGATCTTTGAAGTGTTTTTTCAGTTTCAAATTTTATTTTGGAAAACATTTTTTTTTTCAGTGTACTAAAAAATTTTTACATTGTATTTTTTTGAAAGCTTATTTCAATACCTCTCTAATGGTATGAAGCTCTTTGAAATCGGTAAAGCCATTCCGTAGTAATCACACTTTAAAAGTACCTATTATCGTCATTTTTCGAATATTTCGATACCTTGCCACGCCCACAATTTTTCGAAAATGCAACTTCTAAAAATGAGGTTGTGTTTGGGTAGGTAAGATGTACCTCTATGCAAAATTTCATCAAATTCTGAGGGGATCGGGTACAATGCATATTGGGTTTGATATGAAATTCATCATATCGCCGGTTCCAAAGTAAACAGAAATATTTCAATATTTAAATTGTTTTTGAAACGGCATTCAAAATTTCATTTTTACAATAGAGTTCTATGAAAAAATAAATGTTTGAAACGCTGTTTTCCCAAAAATTTTATAAAGTAAATACATCTGTTTACTTTGGAACCGGCGATATGTTCAATCTTACTTAGTTCGATCGTCTATGTTGTATATGGGTAAAGCCATGTGAAGTGTGCACAATTTCTTTTTTTTTTTTCAAAACCCCACCGATTTTGAAACTTGTCCTTTTATTGGATTGGAAATTCATGTCTTTGTTAATGTTATTGGAGGTTGAATTTTTGATAATTTTTGGATCATGATAATATTGAAAAATTATTTTCTCATAAACTACTGCAGATAAATCAATGAATGTTTTTTTTTTTTGCTTACAGATAATTGTTTTTACTACATTATAAGTGACTTTGTGCGATCTTATTGTTTAAACAATTATACTTTAAATAATTTTTTTTAAACAAATAAATTTTTTTTTCGTTCTACACGCTCAAAAAAATTTCAACATATGAAAAATAATGCGTAAAATAATCACATTTAATAATCAAAAAACAAATTTTTTGTCCATTTATACCATTCCAGAGATATTGCATTTTTTGTCACCCCTTGCGATAAAATTGTTAAAATAATGATATTTTAAAAATATGTTTTCAAACAAATAACATTTTTTTTTTCGTTCGGCACTCTCAAAAAATTGAAATATATGTCAAATAACGCGCAACCGGTCAGCTTTAATAATAAAAGAAAAATTTGGGAAACATACATACTTACATACGTACATGCATAAATATATGCAAAAGTAGTTCGATGTAACCAAAGCATTTGAAACAACAAAGCAACCATGTCTCCATGGCAAGGACTGAAATCGTAACCGTAACCGATTAAAACCGTTTCATTTTTCAAAACCGAAACCGAAGCCGTAACCGTTATTTTGATCTGAAAAAAAACGAAACCGAAACCGTTTCAAAAGCCTGAACCGGTTCCAAACGGCTTTCTTTTTTTATGCCTTTTTCTTTTTATGGGAACATATTTTCTTTTACCATACTGTACTCTGGAAAGCTTTCATGGAAGATTGTCGAGCAATGTTACAAAAGACGTTTTGACCTCAGTATCAAATTCCTAAAGAGGAAATTTAGCTACATATAGCTGAATGATGGCATCGAAAAAAATTTACGAGATCCGAGAAAAATGTGTTTAGTGGCCCGTATCATATATTTTGACGATTTATTTCATTTAGTTTCCATTCTAATATTTTTTTATTAGAAAAAGTAGTAATTTTTTTTTAATTATATTGAAATTTAATCCATACATAGCGTTAATAATATTTATTACAATGCACAGCAGCCGGCAGGGTATTGGACCAAACCAACTTTTTTAAGTTTTTCGAAGTTAGCCTCCAAAACTAAGTTACGGGCTTTCGAAGTTCGAAGTTGGACCCTTCGGAAATTTAGTTTTCTAATTGTTTTGTTTAAGAAATTTAAAAAAATACACTTTCAAATATAAATAAAGTGCACCAATCAAGTAAGAGGAGCAAGAAGGCCACGCCCACATTTAACCTTTTTCAATCTTGGAAGGGTCCAACTTCGAACTTCGAAGGCCCGTAACTAATTTTTGGAGGCTAACTTCGAAATTCAGGGAACGCCATTAAGTAAAAATACTTATCTCTTAATCTCTTAAAAAAATTTGATTTAGTCCAATATCCAGAAAAAAGTGGATTTTGTCGTAAAGTGGTATTATATTGGAAAAAAGTTAGAAAAATGCAGACCTATTTTGCAGCTACATACATACTACAAACCGGAACGAAATCGTAACCGAAACCGAAATAAATGTTGAAGAACGAAACCGGAACCGAAACCGAAATAAATGTTGAAGAACGAAACCGGAACCGAAACCGAATCGTGTTACAAAACCGAAACCGGAACGTTATTTTAATCGGTTTATGCCTTGCTCCATGGTTTCCAAAATAAGTAAAGCCATAGCAATAAAAAATACACGTCAATTCCATAATTTCCAACCAATGTTTGACAAAAAGATTCGAAGTGAAATTTTCTCAAGTGATGAATCAAGTGTGGAAAATGGGGGGTGCAATAACCCAAACGGCAATAAACCAAATTTGTGTTATTGCTCAACTGAATGTGAAATAACACAAATTTGTGTTATTGCATAACTTTGAGAAATAAGTCAAATTTTTTTCCCACTTTTGAGCAATAAGGCAAAAAGTGGACATGAACGCATCACTGACTTTTTTTGTGTTCGCACCGCACATTTGTCGTATAAATATGTAGATTTACCGCTGCAGCATAAGTCCAGTAATATGGCCGAAAGTTTTCATAGCCCATTATATATCTCAGTTCCGAAACATGGAAACTTTTACAAATTTTTGGACATGCGGCTTACTGGATTAACTTTGATAACAAGAAGAAGGAAAAGCGCATTTATAAGTCGTGCAAAATTTATTAAAGATCGTTTACAACAATTAAAAAATAAAAAAAAATTTGCATAAAGGAAATTATGCTTCAATTCTCAAATATGAACTCGGCTATGGTTTCAAAAGATTTTTTAAATGAAATCCACACCTCTGATAGTGATGATTCGGGTGATGAAGAAATATCCGAAACTGTACCTGTAGACGAACCTCAACAAAATTATATCCTTTGTATTATATGCTGCGAACAAGAACGGCAACTTTTGTTTGTTCCATGCAGACATTTTAAAGTTTTCAGCAAATGAAAAAGAATGCTGATGAAGGAAATACAGAAATAATTTGTCCGATTTGACGAGCAGTTGTTAGTTATAGTTAGTTAGTTATAGCCAAATAGAAGCTTCTAAAGCTGACAAAAATACAGGACGAGACAAACAAGACAAATAGTGCAGCGTGTAAGGCGCTGTCAAATAGAGGTTTCGGCTATTCGACGCTTTGAAGCGCTTCAAGCAAGCAAAGTAAGGCTGCCACTGGGCCAGCTTTCATATAATTCAGTAGAGTTCAAAAGAATTTTGACATTTCTCGAGGCAAAGCCAGCAAAGCAAGCGTGCTTTGGGCCATCACCTTAAGCGGCAGTCCCGCATCGTAAGTAAAAGAAAAATGACACTGCTGCCTGGAGAACTGCTAATTCAAATACATTTCGCTGAAAACTATGCGTTTGTTCTACAAATTCTATTCAAGGATATCATTGGAATAATAATCAAGCCACGATACATTCGTTCGTTATTTATTACAAAGATGACGATAATTTAATTCATAGAAAGTGTACGTAAATTTTTTGTTAGTGTCTGAAAAATTTGATAATACGATTCTTGCTCGAATCTATTAGAATACTTAGTCATAGTATCACTCTCGGTATCTGAGCTGGCAGGGCAGTTCTCTACCAGCATGCTCGAACACCTCCTCCGGAGCAGGGGGAGATGGACGTCGATGCTGAGTTTTCAGAACGGTCCTAATGGTCCGGGTACTGCAAATCAACCTGCATCACTCTAAGGCAGCCTCCGCTGCGCTAATCTTACGCCTCTGGAAAACATCGGAGGCGGTCGTTCTAGTCAAAGAGCCATGGGTCGTCGGTACCAGGGTCTGTGGGCTGAATACTGATGAGTACCAGCTGGTGACGCCACCTGCAAAAGGTAGACTCAGATCATGTATTCTTATCAGAAAAACTCTTTCTTATTTTCTACTATCTCCTTTCAGCGATGATGACTTCACCTGTATCAGCCTCGAGCTGCAGGACTATACCCTCTGGCTGATGTCCGCATACTTTGCGCACAATCGCCCCATCTCTGCACAGGATAGGCTCAGCAATGCGGTAAAGGAGGCCCAACTCAAGGAGCTTCCGATACTCATTGGAGCCGACGCCAACGCGCACCACCTCGCATGGGGCTCAACCGACACAAATACAATGGGTGAGTCTCATTTTGATTTTATCATAAATAACAAACTCTATATCTGTAATTCTGGGGACAAGCCGACTTTTGTCACCTCGAATAGGAGGGAAGTTCTAGACATTACTCTGGTTTCAGGACCTTTCTCTGACTTAGTTAAAGAATGAAAAGATGATAACTCCTACTCTGACCATATGTACGTAACTTTTAATCTGCTTTTGCGACCTCCGCCTATGGCGGTTTACAGGAACAGGAGACGTACGGACTGGGACCTTTGCAAGGTGGTCCTGTCCTCTACCCTCCAAGAAAACGCTTCTCACGGTAGGTCTTGTCTACCGATTAGATCTGATGAAGCGCCTCTCTCAGACATAACGTTTGCTTCTCTCGGTGAGCTAGACTCACCGTCTAAGATAGACGAAGCAGTAGATCTTGTCACCAATTCTTGTAACGCTGCCTTCATAGCAGCCGGCCCGGAGATTAAAAAAAAGGGGTAGAAAGAAACCGTACTGGTGGACCCCTGAAATCTCCGAGCAAAGGAAGAACAGCAGAAAACTCTTTAATCAGGCAAAACAGACAGGGATCTGGTCCCCCTACAGGGACGCCTTAAAATCTTTTAAGAAGTTAACCAGTAGAGCCAAAAGGGAATCCTGGAAAAACTTCACAAGCAATATTGAGGAAGTCTCGGAGGCAAATCGCCTACGTAAGGTCCTCTCCAAAAACCCTACTCCTCTCAGCTATATTCGTACAGCTGATGGAGAATGGGCCTCATCTATTGCCGAAATCCTGGATACCTTGGTCACGGCCCACTTTCCGGGCTGCACCTCTCAACCATACCTACCCTCGAACTCGCAATCTAACCCAAGGCCTTTGCGGCCCTTGGACCACATAGTCAGCAAAAAAGGAGTTAACTGGGCAATCAGGTCCTTCAAACCCTTCAAATCTCCGGGACTAGATGGTATATTCCCCGCCGAACTACAAGCAGCGAGCGATCGTATAAGTCCGCTGCTAACCCAAATCTATAAGGCATGCCTCAACCTGGCCTATATCCCCACGGAATGGACCAAGGCAAAGGTAGTCTTTATACCGAAAGGAGGCAGGACATCCTGCAATAACCCAAAGGATCTCAGACCTATAAGTCTGACCTCTTTCCTCCTAAAAATTCTAGAAAGATTGCTAGATGCCTACATTAGGCGAACGGCAAATCCAGGACTAATCTCCAACAGCCAGCATGCCTACTCCAAAGGCAAGTCCGTAGAGACGGCTCTACATGCTATCACCTCTGGGATAGAGAAGGGACTTGCTTTCAAGGAGTTTACGCTCGGCATTTTTCTTGACATAGAAGGGGCTTTTAACAACGTTCTTCCAACAGCGGTAACGAACTCCCTGCGTTTGCTGGGAGTGGAAGAGCCTCTAGTGGAGTTCGTTGAACTCCTTCTCCAAAGAAGAACCATTATTTCCGAAATGGGCAATTCTTCACTTACAAGGTTTGCCAACAGAAAACCCCCCAAGGGGGTGTTCTCTCTCCTCTACTTTGGAACCTGACGGTGAACACTCTTTTATGTAGACTAAAGCACACCGGCTGCCAGGTCATTGCCTATGCAGACGACATAGCCCTGACGGCTACTGGCAAGCATCCCTCGATGCTTAGCGAACTCTTGCAAAATGCGTTGAATCTAACAAAAACCTGGTCTGAGGAATGTGGACTAAGCATCAGCAGTGAAAAAACTGAGATGGTGCTCTTCACCCGCAGACGCAATATACCAGATTTCACCGCCCCATCGCTGAATGTGAGGGTGATCAAACTCTCTACCGAGGTTAAATACCTTGGCGTAATTCTTGACAAAAGGCTGGACTGGAGGCGTAATATGGAGGAACGCTCCAGGAAAGCCACAATGGCGCTCTAAGCCTGTAGGTCGGCAATCGGAAAAAAGTGGGGTCTTCAGCCCCACATTGTCCACTGGATCTACACTTCAGTGGTGCGACCTATACTTTTCTACGCTGTCACCATATGGTGGCCGGCTCTCGAGATCGAATCTAACAAAACCAAAGCCACAAAGGTGCAACGGATGGCAGCAATGCTTATTAGAGGTGCCCTCCCCTCCACTCCAACCAAGGCTCTTGAAACCATACTTTTTCTTCTTCCCACTGACTTGTATGGGAAATTTACTGCCAGTTGCAACGCAGCTAGGCTCAACGCACTAGAACCCTGGAGGGACTGCAGGTTTGGGCATACCCAAATCCTAAAGCAACTCCCCAACTCTTACTTAAAGCTGGACGACGCAATACCACTGCCTTGCTGGGATAACAAGTTGGAAACGTGGATCCCAGAGAGGAGCGAGTGGAAAAATTGCGTGGAACCGGGAAGTCAAGAAATCTCCGTTTTCACGGACGGCTCTAAACTAGACAACAAAGTTGGCAGTGGAATCTTCTCAAGTAAGCTCGACATTAATATGAGCTTACGCCTTCCAGACCACTGCAGTGTCTTTCAGGCTGAGCTTGTAGCTATCTGGGAAGCTGCTCGCTATCTGACTGACCTGCCGGTGACTAACTCTATCTCCATCTTTTCCGACAGCCAAGCTGCCATAAAATCCCTGCAAAGTAGTAAGACGTCGTCACTAGTGGCGATTAAGTGCAGGGAAGCTCTAAATAAGCTAGCCGATAAGTGCAGCCTGAGTATAATATGGGTCCCAGGCCATATTTTTGTATCGGGTAACTGCGCTGCCGATGAGCTAGCAAGGAAGGGCACCTGTCTACATACAATCACCTCCGGCCGGAGGTTCCAAACGGCTTTGTTTTTTTTATGCCTTTTTCTTTTTATGGGAACATATTTTCTTTTACCAAACTGTACTCTGGAAAGCTTTCATGGAAGATTGTCGAGCAATGTTACAAAAGACGTTTTGACCTCAGTATCAAATTCCTAAAGAGGAAATTTAGCTACACATAGCTGAATGATGGCATCGAAAAAAATTTACGAGATCCGAGAAAAATGTGTTTAGTGGCCCGTATCATATATTTTGACGATTTATTTCATTTAGTTTCCATTCTAATATTTTTTTATTAGAAAAAGTAGTAATTTTTTTTAAATTATATTGAAATTTAATCCATACATAGCGTTAATAATATTTATTACAATGCACAGCAGCCGGCAGGGTATTGCACCAAACCAACTTTTTTAAGTTTTTCGAAGTTAGCCTCCAAAACTAAGTTACGGGCTTTCGAAGTTCGAAGTTGGACCCTTCGGAAATTTAGTTTTCTAATTGTTTTGTTTAAGAAATTAAAAAAAATACACTTTCAAATATAAATAAAGTGCCCCAATCAAGTAAGAGGAGCAAGAAGGCCACGCCCACATTTAACCTTTTTCAATCTTGGAAGGGTCCAACTTCGAACTTCGAAGGCCCGTAACTAATTTTTGGAGGCTAACTTCGAAATTCAGGGAACGCCATTAAGTAAAAATACTTATCTCTTAATCTCTTAAAAAAATTTGATTTAGTCCAATATCCAGAAAAAAGTGGATTTTGTCGTAAAGTGGTATTATATTGGAAAAAAGTTAGAAAAATGCACACCTATTTTGCAGCTACATACATACTTCAAACCGGAACGAAATCGTAACCGAAACCGAAATAAATGTTGAAGAACGAAACCGGAACCGAAACCGAATCGTGTTACAAAACCGAAACCGGAACGTTATTTTAATCGGTTTATGCCTTGCTCCATGGTTTCCAAAATAAGTAAAGCCATAGCAATAAAAAATACACGTCAATTCCATAATTTCCAACCAATGTTTGACAAAAAGATTCGAAGTGAAATTTTCTCAAGTGATGAATCAAGTGTGGAAAATGGGGGGTGCAATAACCCAAACGGCAATAAACCAAATTTGTGTTATTGCTCAACTGAATGTGAAATAACACAAATTTGTGTTATTGCATAACTTTGAGAAATAAGTCAAATTTTTTTCCCACGTTTGAGCAATAAGGCAAAAAGTGGACATGAACGCATCATTGACTTTTTTTGTGTTCGCACCGCACATTTGTCGTATAAATATGTAGATTTACAGCTGCAGCATAAGTCCAGTAATATGGCCGAAAGTTTTCATAGCCCATTATATATCTCAGTTCCGAAACATGGAAACTTTTACAAATTTTTGGACATGCGGCTTACTGGATTAACTTTGATAACAAGAAGAAGGAAAAGCGCATTTATAAGTCGTGCAAAATTTATTAAAGATCGTTTACAACAATTAAAAAATAAAAAATAAATTGCATAAAGGAAATTATGCTTCAATTCTCAAATATGAACTCGGCTATGGTTTCAAAAGATTTTTTAAATGAAATCCACACCTCTGATAGTGATGATTCGGGTGATGAAGAAATATCCGAAACTGTACCTGTAGACGAACCTCAACAAAATTATATCCTTTGTATTACCTGTAGACGAACCTCAACAAAATTATATCCTTTGTATTATATGCTGCGAACAAGAACGGCAACTTTTGTTTGTTCCATGCAGACATTTTAAAGTTTTCAGCAAATGAAAAAGAATGCTGATGAAGGAAATACAGAAATAATTTGTCCGATTTGACGAGCAGTTGTTAGTTATAGTTAGTTAGTTATAGCCAAATAGAAGCTTCTAAAGCTGACAAAAATACAGGACGAGACAAACAAGACAAATAGTGCAGCGTGTAAGGCGCTGTCAAATAGAGGTTTCGGCTATTCGACGCTTTGAAGCGCTTCAAGCAAGCAAAGTAAGGCTGCCACTGGGCCAGCTTTCATATAATTCAGTAGAGTTCAAAAGAATTTTGACATTTCTCGAGGCAAAGCCAGCAAAGCAAGCGTGCTTTGGGCCATCACCTTAAGCGGCAGTCCCGCATCGTAAGTAAAAGAAAAATGACACTGCTGCCTGGAGAACTGCTAATTCAAATACATTTCGCTGAAAACTATGCGTTTGTTCTACAAATTCTATTCAAGGATATCATTGGAATAATAATCAAGCCACGATACATCCGTTCGTTATTTATTACAAAGATGACGATAATTTAATTCATAGAAAGTGTACGTAAATTTTCTGTTAGTGTCTGAAAAATTTGATAATACGATTCTTGCTCGAATCTATTAGAATACTTAGTCATAGTATCACTCTCGGTATCTGAGCTGGCAGGGCAGTTCTCTACCAGCATGCTCGAACACCTCCTCCGGAGCAGGTGGAGATGGACGTCGATGCTGAGTTTTCAGAACGGTCCTAATGGTCCGGGTACTGCAAATCAACCTGCATCACTCTAAGGCAGCCTCCGCTGCGCTAATCTTACGCCTCTGGAAAACATAGGAGGCGGTCGTTCTAGTCAAAGAGCCATGGGTCGTCGGTACCAGGGTCTGTGGGCTGAATACTGATGAGTACCAGCTGGTGACGCCACCTGCAAAAGGTAGACTCAGATCATGTATTCTTATCAGAAAAACTCTTTCTTATTTTCTACTATCTCCTTTCAGCGATGATGACTTCACCTGTATCAGCCTCGAGCTGCAGGACTATACCCTCTGGCTGATGTCCGCATACTTTGCGCACAATCGCCCCATCTCTGCACAGGATAGGCTCAGCAATGCGGTAAAGGAGGCCCAACTCAAGGAGCTTCCGATACTCATTGGAGCCGACGCCAACGCGCACCACCTCGCATGGGGCTCAACCGACACAAATACAATGGGTGAGTCTCATTTTGATTTTATCATAAATAACAAACTCTATATCTGTAATTCTGGGGACAAGCCGACTTTTGTCACCTCGAATAGGAGGGAAGTTCTAGACATTACTCTGGTTTCAGGACCTTTCTCTGACTTAGTTAAAGAATGAAAAGTTTCCGATGATAACTCCTACTCTGACCATATGTACGTAACTTTTAATCTGCTTTTGCGACCTCCGCCTATGGCGGTTTACAGGAACAGGAGACGTACGGACTGGGACCTTTGCAAGGTGGTCCTGTCCTCTACCCTCCAAGAAAACGCTTCTCACGGTAGGTCTTGTCTACCGATTAGATCTGATGAAGCGCCTCTCTCAGACATAACGTTTGCTTCTCTCGGTGAGCTAGACTCACCGTCTAAGATAGACGAAGCAGTAGATCTTGTCACCAATTCTTGTAACGCTGCCTTCATAGCAGCCGGCCCGGAGATTAAAAAAAAGGGGTAGAAAGAAACCGTACTGGTGGACCCCTGAAATCTCCGAGCAAAGGAAGAACAGCAGAAAACTCTTTAATCAGGCAAAACAGACAGGGATCTGGTCCCCCTACAGGGACGCCTTAAAATCTTTTAAGAAGTTAACCAGTAGAGCCAAAAGGGAATCCTGGAAAAACTTCACAAGCAATATTGAGGAAGTCTCGGAGGCAAATCGTCTACGTAAGGTCCTCTCCAAAAACCCTACTCCTCTCAGCTATATTCGTACAGCTGATGGAGAATGGGCCTCATCTATTGCCGAAATCCTGGATACCTTGGTCACGGCCCACTTTCCGGGCTGCACCTCTCAACCATACCTACCCTCGAACTCGCAATCTAACCCAAGGCCTTTGCGGCCCTTGGACCACATAGTCAGCAAAAAAGGAGTTAACTGGGCAATCAGGTCCTTCAAACCCTTCAAATCTCCGGGACTAGATGGTATATTCCCCGCCGAACTACAAGCAGCGAGCGATCGTATAAGTCCGCTGCTAACCCAAATCTATAAGGCATGCCTCAACCTGGCCTATATCCCCACGGAATGGACCAAGGCAAAGGTAGTCTTTATACCGAAAGGAGGCAGGACATCCTGCAATAACCCAAAGGATCTCAGACCTATAAGTCTGACCTCTTTCCTCCTAAAAATTCTAGAAAGATTGCTAGATGCCTACATTAGGCGAACGGCAAATCCAGGACTAATCTCCAACAGCCAGCATGCCTACTCCAAAGGCAAGTCCGTAGAGACGGCTCTACATGCTATCACCTCTGGGATAGAGAAGGGACTTTCTTTCAAGGAGTTTACGCTCGGCATTTTTCTTGACATAGAAGGGGCTTTTAACAACGTTCTTCCAACAGCGGTAACGAACTCCCTGCGTTTGCTGGGAGTGGAAGAGCCTCTAGTGGAGTTCGTTGAACTCCTTCTCCAAAGAAGAACCATTATTTCCGAAATGGGCAATTCTTCACTTACAAGGTTTGCCAACAGAAAACCCCCCAAGGGGGTGTTCTCTCTCCTCTACTTTGGAACCTGACGGTGAACACTCTTTTATGTAGACTAAAGCACACCGGCTGCCAGGTCATTGCCTATGCAGACGACATAGCCCTGACGGCTACTGGCAAGCATCCCTCGATGCTTAGCGAACTCTTGCAAAATGCGTTGAATCTAACAAAAACCTGGTCTGAGGAATGTGGACTAAGCATCAGCAGTGAAAAAACTGAGATGGTGCTCTTCACCCGCAGACGCAATATACCAGATTTCACCGCCCCATCGCTGAATGTGAGGGTGATCAAACTCTCTACCGAGGTTAAATACCTTGGCGTAATTCTTGACAAAAGGCTGGACTGGAGGCGTAATATGGAGGAACGCTCCAGGAAAGCCACAATGGCGCTCTAAGCCTGTAGGTCGGCAATCGGAAAAAAGTGGGGTCTTCAGCCCCACATTGTCCACTGGATCTACACTTCAGTGGTGCGACCTATACTTTTCTACGCTGTCACCATATGGTGGCCGGCTCTCGAGATCGAATCTAACAAAACCAAAGCCACAAAGGTGCAACGGATGGCAGCAATGCTTATTAGAGGTGCCCTCCCCTCCACTCCAACCAAGGCTCTTGAAACCATACTTTTTCTTCTTCCCACTGACTTGTATGGGAAATTTACTGCCAGTTGCAACGCAGCTAGGCTCAACGCACTAGAACCCTGGAGGGACTGCAGGTTTGGGCATACCCAAATCCTAAAGCAACTCCCCAACTCTTACTTAAAGCTGGACGACGCAATACCACTGCCTTGCTGGGATAACAAGTTGGAAACGTGGATCCCAGAGAGGAGCGAGTGGAAAAATTGCGTGGAACCGGGAAGTCAAGAAATCTCCGTTTTCACGGACGGCTCTAAACTAGACAACAAAGTTGGCAGTGGAATCTTCTCAAGTAAGCTCGACATTAATATGAGCTTACGCCTTCCAGACCACTGCAGTGTCTTTCAGGCTGAGCTTGTAGCTATCTGGGAAGCTGCTCGCTATCTGACTGACCTGCCGGTGACTAACTCTATCTCCATCTTTTCCGACAGCCAAGCTGCCATAAAATCCCTGCAAAGTAGTAAGACGTCGTCACTAGTGGCGATTAAGTGCAGGGAAGCTCTAAATAAGCTAGCCGATAAGTGCAGCCTGAGTATAATATGGGTCCCAGGCCATATTTTTGTATCGGGTAACTGCGCTGCCGATGAGCTAGCAAGGAAGGGCACCTGTCTACATACAATCACCTCCGGCCGGAGGTTCCAAACGGCTTTGTTTTTTTTATGCCTTTTTCTTTTTATGGGAACATATTTTCTTTTACCAAACTGTACTCTGGAAAGCTTTCATGGAAGATTGTCGAGCAATGTTACAAAAGACGTTTTGACCTCAGTATCAAATTCCTAAAGAGGAAATTTAGCTACACATAGCTGAATGATGGCATCGAAAAAAATTTACGAGATCCGAGAAAAATGTGTTTAGTGGCCCGTATCATATATTTTGACGATTTATTTCATTTAGTTTCCATTCTAATATTTTTTTATTAGAAAAAGTAGTAATTTTTTTTAAATTATATTGAAATTTAATCCATACATAGCGTTAATAATATTTATTACAATGCACAGCAGCCGGCAGGGTATTGCACCAAACCAACTTTTTTAAGTTTTTCGAAGTTAGCCTCCAAAACTAAGTTACGGGCTTTCGAAGTTCGAATTGTTTTGTTTAAGAAATTAAAAAAAATACACTTTCAAATATAAATAAAGTGCCCCAATCAAGTAAGAGGAGCAAGAAGGCCACGCCCACATTTAACCTTTTTCAATCTTGGAAGGGTCCAACTTCGAACTTCGAAGGCCCGTAACTAATTTTTGGAGGCTAACTTCGAAATTCAGGGAACGCCATTAAGTAAAAATACTTATCTCTTAATCTCTTAAAAAAATTTGATTTAGTCCAATATCCAGAAAAAAGTGGATTTTGTCGTAAAGTGGTATTATATTGGAAAAAAGTTAGAAAAATGCACACCTATTTTGCAGCTACATACATACTTCAAACCGGAACGAAATCGTAACCGAAACCGAAATAAATGTTGAAGAACGAAACCGGAACCGAAACCGAATCGTGTTACAAAACCGAAACCGGAACGTTATTTTAATCGGTTTATGCCTTGCTCCATGGTTTCCAAAATAAGTAAAGCCATAGCAATAAAAAATACACGTCAATTCCATAATTTCCAACCAATGTTTGACAAAAAGATTCGAAGTGAAATTTTCTCAAGTGATGAATCAAGTGTGGAAAATGGGGGGTGCAATAACCCAAACGGCAATAAACCAAATTTGTGTTATTGCTCAACTGAATGTGAAATAACACAAATTTGTGTTATTGCATAACTTTGAGAAATAAGTCAAATTTTTTTCCCACGTTTGAGCAATAAGGCAAAAAGTGGACATGAACGCATCATTGACTTTTTTTGTGTTCGCACCGCACATTTGTCGTATAAATATGTAGATTTACAGCTGCAGCATAAGTCCAGTAATATGGCCGAAAGTTTTCATAGCCCATTATATATCTCAGTTCCGAAACATGGAAACTTTTACAAATTTTTGGACATGCGGCTTACTGGATTAACTTTGATAACAAGAAGAAGGAAAAGCGCATTTATAAGTCGTGCAAAATTTATTAAAGATCGTTTACAACAATTAAAAAATAAAAAAAAAATTGCATAAAGGAAATTATGCTTCAATTCTCAAATATGAACTCGGCTATGGTTTCAAAAGATTTTTTAAATGAAATCCACACCTCTGATAGTGATGATTCGGGTGATGAAGAAATATCCGAAACTGTACCTGTAGACGAACCTCAACAAAATTATATCCTTTGTATTATATGCTGCGAACAAGAACGGCAACTTTTGTTTGTTCCATGCAGACATTTTAAAGTTTTCAGCAAATGAAAAAGAATGCTGATGAAAGAAATACAGAAATAATTTGTCCGATTTGACGAGCAGTTGTTAGTTATAGTTAGTTAGTTATAGCCAAATAGAAGCTTCTAAAGCTGACAAAAATACAGGACGAGACAAACAAGACAAATAGTGCAGCGTGTAAGGCGCTGTCAAATAGAGGTTTCGGCTATTCGACGCTTTGAAGCGCTTCAAGCAAGCAAAGTAAGGCTGCCACTGGGCCAGCTTTCATATAATTCAGTAGAGTTCAAAAGAATTTTGACATTTCTCGAGGCAAAGCCAGCAAAGCAAGCGTGCTTTCGGCCATCACCTTAAGCGGCAGTCCCGCATCGTAAGTAAAAGAAAAATGACACTGCTGCCTGGAGAACTGCTAATTCAAATACATTTCGCTGAAAACTATGCGTTTGTTCTACAAATTCTATTCAAGGATATCATTGGAATAATAATCAAGCCACGATACATCCGTTCGTTATTTATTACAAAGATGACGATAATTTAATTCATAGAAAGTGTACGTAAATTTTTTGTTAGTGTCTGAAAAATTTGATAATACGATTCTTGCTCGAATCTATTAGAATACTTAGTCATAGTATCACTCTCGGTATCTGAGCTGGCAGGGCAGTTCTCTACCAGCATGCTCGAACACCTCCTCCGGAGCAGGGGGAGATGGACGTCGATGCTGAGTTTTCAGAACGGTCCTAATGGTCCGGGTACTGCAAATCAACCTGCATCACTCTAAGGCAGCCTCCGCTGCGCTAATCTTACGCCTCTGGAAAACATCGGAGGCGGTCGTTCTAGTCCAAGAGCCATGGGTCGTCGGTACCAGGGTCTGTGGGCTGAATACTGATGAGTACCAGCTGGTGACGCCACCTGCAAAAGGTAGACTCAGATCATGTATTCTTATCAGAAAAACTCTTTCTTATTTTCTACTATCTCCTTTCAGCGATGATGACTTCACCTGTATCAGCCTCGAGCTGCAGGACTATACCCTCTGGCTGATGTCCGCATACTTTGCGCACGATCGCCCCATCTCTGCACAGGATAGGCTCAGCAATGCGGTAAAGGAGGCCCAACTCAAGGAGCTTCCGATACTCATTGGAGCCGACGCCAACGCGCACCACCTCGCATGGGGCTCAACCGACACAAATACAATGGGTGAGTCTCATTTTGATTTTATCATAAATAACAAACTCTATATCTGTAATTCTGGGGACAAGCCGACTTTTGTCACCTCGAATAGGAGGGAAGTTCTAGACATTACTCTGGTTTCAGGACCTTTCTCTGACTTAGTTAAAGAATGAAAAGTTTCCGATGATAACTCCTACTCTGACCATATGTACGTAACTTTTAATCTGCTTTTGCGACCTCCGCCTATGGCGGTTTACAGGAACAGGAGACGTGCGGACTGGGACCTTTGCAAGGTGGTCCTGTCCTCTACCCTCCAAGAAAACGCTTCTCACGGTAGGTCTTGTCTACCGATTAGATCTGATGAAGCGCCTCTCTCAGACATAACGTTTGCTTCTCTCGGTGAGCTAGACTCACCGTCTAAGATAGACGAAGCAGTAGATCTTGTCACCAATTCTTGTAACGCTGCCTTCATAGCAGCCGGCCCGGAGATTAAAAAAAAGGGGTAGAAAGAAACCGTACTGGTGGACCCCTGAAATCTCCGAGCAAAGGAAGAACAGCAGAAAACTCTTTAATCAGGCAAAACAGACAGGGATCTGGTCCCCCTACAGGGACGCCTTAAAATCTTTTAAGAAGTTAACCAGTAGAGCCAAAAGGGAATCCTGGAAAAACTTCACAAGCAATATTGAGGAAGTCTCGGAGACAAATCGCCTACGTAAGGTCCTCTCCAAAAACCCTACTCCTCTCAGCTGTATTCGTACAGCTGATGGAGAATGGGCCTCATCTATTGCCGAAATCCTGGATACCTTGGTCACGGCCCACTTTCCGGGCTGCACCTCTCAACCATACCTACCCTCGAACTCGCAATCTAACCCAAGGCCTTTGCGGCCCTTGGACCACATAGTCAGCAAAAAAGGAGTTAACTGGGCAATCAGGTCCTTCAAACCCTTCAAATCTCCGGGACTAGATGGTATATTCCCCGCCGAACTACAAGCAGCGAGCGATCGTATAAGTCCGCTGCTAACCCAAATCTATAAGGCATGCCTCAACCTGGCCTATATCCCCACGGAATGGACCAAGGCAAAGGTAGTCTTTATACCGAAAGGAGGCAGGACATCCTGCAATAACCCAAAGGATCTCAGACCTATAAGTCTGACCTCTTTCCTCCTAAAAATTCTAGAAAGATTGCTAGATGCCTACATTAGGCGAACGGCAAATCCAGGACTAATCTCCAACAGCCAGCATGCCTACTCCAAAGGCAAGTCCGTAGAGACGGCTCTACATGCTATCACCTCTGGGATAGAGAAGGGACTTGCTTTCAAGGAGTTTACGCTCGGCATTTTTCTTGACATAGAAGGGGCTTTTAACAACGTTCTTCCAACAGCGGTAACGAACTCCCTGCGTTTGCTGGGAGTGGAAGAGCCTCTAGTGGAGTTCGTTGAACTCCTTCTCCAAAGAAGAACCATTATTTCCGAAATGGGCAATTCTTCACTTACAAGGTTTGCCAACAGAAAACCCCCCAAGGGGGTGTTCTCTCTCCTCTACTTTGGAACCTGACGGTGAACACTCTTTTATGTAGACTAAAGCACACCGGCTGCCAGGTCATTGCCTATGCAGACGACATAGCCCTGACGGCTACTGGCAAGCATCCCTCGATGCTTAGCGAACTCTTGCAAAATGCGTTGAATCTAACAAAAACCTGGTCTGAGGAATGTGGACTAAGCATCAGCAGTGAAAAAACTGAGATGGTGCTCTTCACCCGCAGACGCAATATACCAGATTTCACCGCCCCATCGCTGAATGTGAGGGTGATCAAACTCTCTACCGAGGTTAAATACCTTGGCGTAATTCTTGACAAAAGGCTGGACTGGAGGCGTAATATGGAGGAACGCTCCAGGAAAGCCACAATGGCGCTCTAAGCCTGTAGGTCGGCAATCGGAAAAAAGTGGGGTCTTCAGCCCCACATTGTCCACTGGATCTACACTTCAGTGGTGCGACCTATACTTTTCTACGCTGTCACCATATGGTGGCCGGCTCTCGAGATCGAATCTAACAAAACCAAAGCCACAAAGGTGCAACGGATGGCAGCAATGCTTATTAGAGGTGCCCTCCCCTCCACTCCAACCAAGGCTCTTGAAACCATACTTTTTCTTCTTCCCACTGACTTGTATGGGAAATTTACTGCCAGTTGCAACGCAGCTAGGCTCAACGCACTAGAACCCTGGAGGGACTGCAGGTTTGGGCATACCCAAATCCTAAAGCAACTCCCCAACTCTTACTTAAAGCTGGACGACGCAATACCACTGCCTTGCTGGGATAACAAGTTGGAAACGTGGATCCCAGAGAGGAGCGAGTGGAAAAATTGCGTGGAACCGGGAAGTCAAGAAATCTCCGTTTTCACGGACGGCTCTAAACTAGACAACAAAGTTGGCAGTGGAATCTTCTCAAGTAAGCTCGACATTAATATGAGCTTACGCCTTCCAGACTACTGCAGTGTCTTTCAGGCTGAGCTTGTAGCTATCTGGGAAGCTGCTCGCTATCTGACTGACCTGCCGGGGACTAACTCTATCTCCATCTTTTCCGACAGCCAAGCTGCCATAAAATCCCTGCAAAGTAGTAAGACGTCGTCACTAGTGGCGATTAAGTGCAGGGAAGCTCTAAATAAGCTAGCCGATAAGTGCAGCCTGAGTATAATATGGGTCCCAGGCCATATTTTTGTATCGGGTAACTGCGCTGCCGATGAGCTAGCAAGGAAGGGCACCTGTCTACATACAATCACCTCCGGCCGGAGGTTCCAAACGGCTTTGTTTTTTTTATGCCTTTTTCTTTTTATGGCAACATATTTTCTTTTACCAAACTGTACTCTGGAAAGCTTTCATGGAAGATTGTCGAGCAATGTTACAAAAGACGTAGACCTCAGTATGAAATTCCTAAAGAGGAAATTTAGCTACACATAGCTGAATGATGGCATCGAAAAAAATTTACGAGATCCGAGAAAAATGTGTTTAGTGGCCCGTATCATATATTTTCTCGATTTATTTCATTTAGTTTCCATTCTAATATTTTTCTATTAGAGAAAGTAGTAATTTTTTTTAAATTATATTGAAATTTAATCCATACATAGCGTTAATAATATTTATTACGATGCACAGCAGCCGGCAGGGTATTGGGCCAAACCAACTTTTTTAAGTTTTTCGAAGTCCAACTTCGGGTCCAACTTCAAACTTCGAAAGCCCGTAACTAATTTTTGGAGACTAACTTCGAAATTCAGGGAACGCCATTAAGTAAAAATACTTATCTCTTAATCTCTTAAAAAAATTTGATTTAGTCCAACATCCAGAAAAAAGTGGATTTTGTCGTACAGTGGTATTATATTGGAAAAATGTTAGAAAAATGCAGACCTATTTTGCAGCTACATACTTCAAACCGGAACGAAATCGTAACCGAAACCGAAATAAATGTTGAAGAACGAAACCGGAACCGAAACCGAATCGTGTTACAAAACCGAAACCGGAACGTTATTTTAATCGGTTTATGCCTTGCTCCATGGTTTCCAAAATAAGTAAAGCCATAGCAATAAAAAATACACGGCAATTCCATAATTTCCAACCAATGTTTGACAAAAAGATTCGAAGTAAAATTTTCTCAAGTGATGAATCAAGTGTGCAAAATGGGGGGTGCAATAACCCAAACGGCAATAAACCAAATTTGTGTTATTGCTCAACTGAATGTGAAATAACACAAATTTGGGTTATTGCATCACTTTGAGAAATAAGTCAAATTTTTTTCCCACGTTTGAGCAATAAGGCAAAAAAGTGGACATGAACGCATCACTGACTTTTTTTGTGTTCGCACCGCACAGTTGTCGTATAAATATGTAGATTTACCGCTGCAGCATAAGTCCAGTAATATGGCCGAAAGTTTTCATAGCCCATTATATATCTCAGTTCCGAAACATGGGAACATTTACAAATTTTTGGACATGCGGCTTACTGGATTAACTTTGATAACAAGAAGAAGGAAAAGAGCATTTATAAATCGTGCAAAATTTATTAAAGATCGTCTACAACAATTAAAAATTAAAAAAAATTTGCATAAAGGAAATTATGCTTCAATTCTCAAATATGAACTCGGCTATGGTTTCAAAAGATTTTTTAAATGAAAGCCACACCTCTGATAGTGATGATTCGGGTGATGAAGAAATATCAGAAACTGTACCTGTAGACGAACCTCAACAAAATTATATCCTTTGTATTATATGCTGCGAACAAGAACGGCAACTTTTGTTTGTTCCATGCAGACATTTTAAAGTTTTCAGCAAATGAAAAAGAATGCTGAGGAAGGAAATACAGAAATAATTTGTCCGATTTGACGAGCAGTTGTTAGTGATGCCTTCTCTATATTTTACTAAACTTTACATAACTATGCTTATTTCGTGAATTATTGTTGTGTTTATAAATTTTTTCCAAATTTTTGTTAAATCAAATTTATATTATATATAGATTGTCACAAAGTTAACAAAAAATTTCAAGTATTGCGTTTGAAGTTAAAAGGTGCAAAAGATGTTAAATAAAAATGCAGGGGGGGGGGGGGGCATGTGCCGGATCGCGGCGACCGGTCGCAGCGGGTCGTGCGCGGCTTGGCCCCAACGACTTAAGCAGGTTTGATATGAGCCCCTTGCGATCCTGTCTGAAATGAAATACTATATTTGAGCAATAAGACAAAATTTGACTTCTTTCCGAGTGGTAATAAACCAAACCTTGAAATATTGTTACATTTTGTGTTATTTCACATTCAGTTGAGCAATAACACAAAGTTTGCGTTTTGCCGTTTGGGGTATTTCACAAGTGTTTTTCGAGTCGTTCTCTAACGTTAGAGATTGGAGAATGGGGTTACACCTTATCCAAATGTACTTTCGAAAGCATCTAATCGATTTTAGAAAGCATCATTTTGGTTTTAGAAAGCATCATTTTGATTTCAGAAAGCATCATTTTGATTTTAGAAAGCATCAAATGGACTTTAGAAAGTGTCAAATGTACTTTAGGATTATCAAATGTACCTTAGAAGTCATCATTTTGATTTTATAAAGCATCAAATGTACTTTGGAAAGCGGCAAATGTACTTTCGAAATGGTCAAATCGTCAAGTGAACTTTCGACAGTATCAATTGTCTTACATTCGAAATTTTCTGAAGTACATTTGATACATTCACATTCGAAAGTACATTTGACGATTTCTAAGGTATATTTGTCGCTAGAGTATATTTGCTGATTTCTAAAGTATATTTGATGATTCTTAAGTACATTTGATGCTTTCTAAAGTATATTTGATGATTCTTAAGTACATTTGATGCTTTCTAAAATCAAAATAATGACTTCTAGAGTACATTTGATTATTCTAAAGTACATTTCGACGTGGCATATGAAAACAAATACTTTTCAAATTTTTTACGAAAACACTTTTCAAATTCTGTAAGAAGACTCACACTTTTATTTTAAGTCTGACGAAAAATAACACTTTCTATTTGTCTGACGAAAACTAACACTTTTGTTTTGTGTCTGGCGAAAACTAATACTTTTGTCTAGTACATTTTCTTCAAAGAAACAACGAAAGTGTTACTTTTCGTCACACACAAAATAAAAGTGTTAGTTTTCTTCAGACACAAAATTTGAGTGTTAGTTTTCGTATGGCACGTCGATTTGACGTTTTCTAAAGAACATTTGACTATTCTAAAGTATATCTGATGCTTTGTAAAATCCAAATAATGCCTTCTAAAATAAATTGATGCTTTCGAAAGTACTGCTGGAAAAGGTATAGTTCTCGAATGTACCTCCAATCGAAATCTAGACTCATGGCTTCTTGAGTTACTAGTTTGTTTTTTGTCTTAGTTCAATAATAATTCTTTGGAATATATTTTTGTGATTCCAGGAACGATGTTGTTGCAAAAATTATGACATTGTTGTTGTATGGCCCAGTAAGTTGAAAAACCTGTACACTCCTGCTTAAAGCAACTTATTCTCCGTTCAGGAGCAGTGTATATTATAACGTTTTACTAACTGGTGCATAGTATTAATATATATTTAGGCTAATAGCAGGATAAACTAAATTTTGACCGTGTTTAACGATCAGTCATTTCCAATTAGAGACCTTGTGAATCGCCTAGTTGTAAGTCATAAATAACTCACATCAATATTTGTTGTTGACATCGAAAACGGAGCTGTTGGTCGAACAACGCCAAGTCGTACAGGTAAAATCAAAGACTCAGCTACTTCACATAGTTCTTGGATTGAAATCTTATACAGTGAATGAAAAACTTTTATACAGCTCTGAATATGTTTGCTTGAAGTTGGGTTGATTTTTTTTCGCTCAGGGTTGGGTATTTTTTCTAAATTAAAAATGACAAAGACACGAACCACAGACCTTACAAATCTTCGTGCTATTAATTCTCCGTCTTGTCTGCGTCCGGAAATAGAATCATCCTGCATTTCACGAACAAGCGTCATCAATAGGGTATCCAGATGATCCCCACTACATTTCACGAATAAGTTGTGAGTAAATTTATCCAATAGTGTGGATCCTTGCTGATTTTCAAGTAACATATAACTCTCATTATTTGACTGGTTTGACGAATTAGATTGTCGTTGAGGCGTTGTTTCATTTTTTTCTGCTCCAGTCATTATCATAGCTCGAACAGAATGCCAATCAATCAATAAACGTTCCAAAGCTTTGCGCGCGAACTTCGGCGGCTCAAGATCATGCTCTGGCATATCCGCTTCGAGGTCAATAGATGAAGATTTTCTGGTATTACCACTACCTCCACCACTTGTAACATTTCTTATACGTGAATTAACTCGATACTGCCTTTGCTCAACTGTCTGACGGCCAACTGTTTGTATAAGAAATAATAGAATTGATTCCCCTTTTGAATTGAATCTTGTTACTAGGTCAGTACAAGAAACTAGTTTGCATAAAAGAGCGAAACGTTTGTTTTGATTTCCAGAAATAAGCGCCTTGCATTTGCACTTCTCCCAGCAATCACAATAAGCTGTAGGCGATGTTCGTTTTAGTTTACAATCATGATCTTTATGACATACACGTGCACATTCTGTGCAGCAACATAGTGAACCTGTTAGGCCACATGTCCTACACTCATAAATATTTTGATTGATATGATCGGCACCTGTCCAAGTAAAAGAACACGTATCATTGTAACAGAGAACATATAACGGAGAATGATCGGCCAGTGAACCTGGAGGAAAAATCATCGAGTTCTTTAGCGAAGTATTGTTTTCAGATATACTCAAAATGGCGTTTAACAGTATTATGCCGGCTTCATATGCACGGGTATATATTGACACCATGAACGGCGTTCGGCCTTGAGCATCCCTAGAACTTAACATTTGGTGTAAATATGGGCGAAAAACCACGGATGAACACATTTTCTGCAAAATCAAAAGCGCATGATCTCGTCGCTGTGTAGCCTGAAACACATAGTTAAATGTTGGAATGTTTGCATCTTCGCACTCATTAATTGCAATCGCTTCATTCGAAACTATGCTCGCGAAGTTAACCTCTCCGGCCGATTGCGATAAATGGATAGGATCATCAGTACAACCTATATTATGAATAGAATGGTGTTGGTCACTTTCGGTATTGATTAGACGATTCATCATTTCCCGCAAGCTGACGGAACGACCTTCTCTAATATTGCCATTGGCATTCGTACCTGATGGTGTGTTCGTAACGATTGGCGAGGAGTTTGAAAAAACGGCATTAGTTAAAGATGTCCCAGAAGATTTTCTTTCATCTGTTTCCTTGTTTGATGTAGGTGCGCACATGGCGATGCATGCATGGAAAATGTTGCGGTTGCCATCACAACGTTCTTCAGTAATGGATACTATTGGACTAAATTCTTCCGTTTCCATGCGGCTAAGCATAGCAAAAGCATTTTTGGAGTCACATCTTAAAATATGAGGCATAAGCTTCTGGGGCTCGAATAGTAATGCAGTCAAACATAGTTTCGATTTCAAATTTCCTCCACAAAATAAGGGTATCATGCCCATTGATACACTCTTCACAGGCGGCAAATCAAGATATTGCGGATCTTTTATCGATCCTAAGCAATCTTTAGCAATGGGGTATATAGCACGGTTTCCATCACATACTATAACATTGCTACCACAGCCGCTATCATTATTACAAATAAGTGTAATGTTATTTTGGCTCGATCCTAAAAACGATGTACTATCCGTGGGAAACTGGCTATTTTGTTCTTGTTTACTATTATATAAATTGTGTAGACTATAGACAACTTTTAACCCATTTTTTTTAATAATATGAATACCCCGAATGTCAGCGGACATGGCTAATAATTGAAATCCATGTGATTCATTGGAATTATTAATATTAACTTTTCTGGGTTGCTTTTGTAACCAGTCTGGACCACGGACCATATTTGATTTGTACGCTTGAACATCTTCCCGACGCAAAAGTCGACACTGTTGCCAGTCATCATCTTTTCCTTCACTGCTACTTGTACACACAGAACCAACAGATGTAGAGGCTATCACTGGAAAACGCACTGCAACAAAGTCCCCATCTACTTTTAAGACTTTTCCGATTGGACCTACCTTTTCCTCTACAAACACAACATCTTTAAGTTGCCAGAGTTCTTCATCTTTTTTAATTTCGATATCCTCTTTACCAGCCATTCGCTTGCCTCGTTTGGTCGAAGTCACACTACCTGTATCGCTACAAGTACTTGATGCCGGTGAGGGAGGAGGGGGCATATCTATGCGGTCCGTAGTTTCTTTTGTAGAGCTTATTGGTTTACTATTTACAGCCTGAAAATTTGGAGTGGATCCAATGATTGTTTTATTGTGATCCTTTTCCGCACCTACAGAAGTGCTTAACAAGCTTTTTTCGCCACATGAAAGTGATGTGACAGGTATTATTTTAAAACGGCAGACGTCGCTAAGGTCCCAAACTGAATTTTGCAATTGACCTATCATTGGTAAGCCATTAACACAAGTGAAGCCAATAGAGCCTGCCTGATAAATAGGGCATTTTTTCATTATAACATGTGACCCGACGCAGATATCTGATGCTTCAGACTTTAATGGTTTTTTCCGTTTTGTCCGATATTTTTCCCAAAGATAGCGCCGTTGATCAAAGGGCAAAACACCCCACCAATAAACATTATTGTTTTTAGTTCTTATAGCAGTATATATAGTACAAACGTTAATTGAGACTATAGGATCCATCACAAACTCATTAAACATAGTTATCGGGTGTTCAAGTTTAGCTCCTAAATAGCCTAACTGGTCATCCATCCAAGTTGCTACACGGCCGCCCTCAGTTAATACTGAACAGCGAATAAAGTTAGCCGCTATTTTTTCCACTTTTTCTGTAATATTTAGGCTTACAGTTTTTGGATGGTAAACATTGTCCATCTATAATTGAAAAAGAAAAAGCAATTAGATTAATTATTTATTGTAAATAATTAAATACTTTATTAAAAATAACTGTCTAAATGCTGATTTACACGGGTCGATTTTTGTCGTTCCACCGGTAAATAGCAATTCGATCGATTCACACCTTGTATTTGAAGGTAGAACGCAATGGAACGACAAAGAGGGTTGGGCGTTGGCCTTCAAAATATCTTTAATCCTAGGGGTGGCACTAGTGCCTATCTCTCTCTCACGGCTCGCCTGAATCGATTTTAACTTCAAAGTAGGTCCGTCAAGCTGCAACCCCCCCCCCACGATGGATTTCAAATTTGAAAGTCCAGGAATTATATGCTATTTATGTGCTAATCAGTTTGCTCAATTTTTAAGTACTTTTTTAAAACCTCGAAAGAAGGAGTAGCTTTAGAAAAAAAATTGTATGTGGGAATTAAGTGCTATTTATGTGCTCCAAAATAAGCTGCTCGGTGTCCAAAAAAACAGAGGCTGTGGGTAGGGGGGAGGGGGTCAAAATCCCCGATCGCCGGATTTCAAATTCGATATGCCAGGAATTATGTGCTATTTATGTGCTAATTAGTTCCCAAAAAAAAAAAAAAATTGTGCTCAATTTTTAAGTACTTTTTTAAAACCTCGAAAGTGGGGGGTGTAGCCTTAATATCTGAAAAAAATTTAGTGGCTACTTAAAACATTGAAGACGTCGCAGCCAGCTAAAATTGACAAAAAATGATAAAAATTACGTATTTTCAGTACCAGGTTTTAATACCAGGTACACGCTATATGATTAACTACTTACTTTTAAATAAACGACTCTCTTTTACCTTTGAAACGCTATACCGAATGTAAGGATATCTCTAATAGAAACACTTTTACAGCTATAATAGGGTAAGCCTAAAAATTACTTTTTCAAACTTGTAAAAGCGACCAGTCCGAAACCAGTTTTTATAAAAATTAAATGTATGTAAATTGTATCCTTTAGGACCCTAAAGAAGTGTCTCTCAAAGTTTGAGCGAATCCGATACTAGCCAGCTTTTTGAATTAGACGTTTTCATATGGAATGTCTCCTTTAATTTTTTCGATTGGACTTAGGTTCATTTATAAAAAAAAAATTTCATTTAAAAAATACCTTATTTAATACTACTTTAGCTAATAAAACTGTGGCAGTAATAGAAATAACTAAACTGCAGATAGGACGAAAATTAGATATTGCCTGCGCTGTTTTCTCCTTACACAAATCTCTAATCACCATTTCGATACTACATACATTTCAACTACATTTTTTTAATTCGAAACGCACTACTGAAATATTAAAAAAAAGACTTTGGTTTCTTTTCCTTATTGCCACAAAATTATGAAAATTCATTTCTTTACAGAAATCGGTAATTCCATTTCTCACAAAATATCACAACCGTAATAAATTCCATAACAAAGACATATCCAATGTAATTATAATCTAAGTGACGTTTCAAATTAAATAATTAAAAAAATAGCATACTATATTTAAGATAAAACAAAATTATATGAAAAAAAGCTTAAAAAAATCGTTCAACGTGTCGCGACTTGAACCGGCGACTTCTAGTTAAACAGACGAATGCTAGGCTACTTTCCTTGTTGAATGCAGTGAGGCAAACATTGTATTTCACACATGGGCACACCTTTGAAGATATATGTACCACGCATCTCGGTTACTCACCACACCATTTGTTGGAGTTAATTAACCCATAAGCTTATGAAACTGCATAATTGCTTTTTTTTTCGTAATACACAGTTTTACATAGAAATAATAATAATGGCGGCGATATACCAACAGGTTATCATAACCTCTAACGAGATTTTTGCCGAGCTTCTCTTTCCAACTTGTGGTGTGTTGCTTTTGTGTTTTTTCCTACAAGTTGGCGGGACCTACAGTTTTTTGCCGACTCCTAACGGCACTTGCAAAGCAAATGAGAAGGTTCTCATGGCAGAAATACACCCGGAGAGTTCGCCAAACTACTGCCGAGGGGCGACCCCGTTTAGAAAAATTCTTTTTCTAAATAATTTTTGATGTTACTTTTGCCGGGCATTGATCCGCCACGACTTGGTGTAGAAGGCCGAACACTTAATTGCTACACCACGGCGGCCGCCGTGCTGAAGCAAATACTGCTGAGGCCGGTGCAGTAACTTTATTTTCTGCGAAAAATGATGATGCACAGCGCAACTTGATATTCACGTACGCCAGTAATTTCTGTCAAAAATGTCTCATGTCCATACAGCTTGTATGCGAGAAGCCCAAATTGAATTGCATGCGTAGGTTAGGTTTAAGTGGCTGCCGCAGAGGCACACCTAAGCCAGTATTAAAAGGCCCGTTGTGATACCACCAACACTAGGAACCCTGCCATATGGAAAATCCCTGTATTATCGGGATCCTCCACGTAGCAGAATCCCGGGACTGACGCTCCTAACCCGACACCGTTACTCCTCCTCGAACCATTTAGATGACTTGATGAAGGCCATCAGGTACTTTATGTCCAGCTCCGTAACCTGCCGTAGGCTAACCAGGAAGGGCACTCCCAAAAAGCGAATTCTCGCGCCACTTAAAGCCGGGCAGTTGCAGATGAGGTACTCCACCGTTTCCTCCTCCTCGTCATCTTAAGCGCTCTTTATCCCGAAGAACCTGCTTGGTCGTGCCCTGCCTCGCAAATTGCATGCGAAAAACATCTTACTAATATTATAAATGTGAATGTAGCGATGTTTGGATGTCCAGACGTTTACTTCTGTTCCTCAATAACGTGAGAATGGCAAGACGGATTTTGTTAAAATTTGGGGGGTCGGGCCATGCTAGGGACCGTTACTTTTCGAATTTTTTGTTCCATATAACTCTGAGTACACTTGACCTAAACTTATGCAGGGCAATTTTAAATATTCGGCCGGAATTTTTCGCAATTGAATTTTTGTATCCTTAGGAAAAATTGCTTCAATTCCTTTCTTAAGCAGGCTTCGTAAAAATTCTTTTTCAAATATTGAAGTTCATTAATTTTACTTTTTCAAACTGGATTCGAATAAATTTCAAAACAAATAATTTTTTTTTCTTTGAAAAGAATTTAAAACCAAAAATTCTTTTCATGGTTACGAATATTTGAAATTTCTAAACAAGCGGAAAAAGAATAAAAATATTTTAATTTCATTTGTAGAGTACAGAGCTGTTAATTGAATGAATCAAAACAGTTACAATTCAGGATTTATTCATTTTTTCAAATCGTCCCCTTTTTGCGTTTTTATCGTAACCACCATTTTTTCGAAATTTACTTTTTGATGCAAATTTGTTCATCATCCCTTAGCGCATCATCTGGTAAAATTTTATAGCTGAAATCCTCACAGTTATGTCAAAAAATGGCTATCTTTTTTATCGTATCCACCAATTCATAAGTGAAAAAAATAAAAAAAAATTTAAAAAATGCTCTCCTGTAAAATTTCCTTTTTGGCGTTTACGATAAAAACGCAAAAAGGGGACGAAATGTTTTTCGTTGAATTTAATTTGAAATTCCATGTAGATACGATTTGACATGTTGAATTATATTTTCCATTCAAAGAATTAAAAAATGCGTGAAAGTAATTCAGTTTGAACTGAATTGCATCGAAATAACTCTCATTAAATAACTCTCTCAATTGAATACCAACTTTGGTGAATCAATTCAATTTTTCAATTCAGTACTCTCGAAATTTAACTTTCAGAGGTGATATTTGCGTACTTTCAGTCGTTAACATGCCTGGAATTGATTTGAAGCTGTCAAAATAGTAATAAAACACGAGACTGCCATGTATCATTGTAAAATTTGGCCCTAACTCTAAAATTTTATATGTGATGGATTATGTTTCAAGTCTATTGATTTTATTGTAAATAGGCCAAAATTTTTTTGGAACCATTCAGAAACTGAAAGTTATATTTATATATTTGTTCAAAACTTAATTCGGCTATGATATTGTCTTCGGAAAATTGTTTTGAAACTATAAGCCCGAAAATTTGGTTCCGTTTTCTTTAGCTACGGAAACTCTTACTCAATGTTTTCATATATTTACATACATACATAAAATCTTGCTGTTTTTAGCTGATTTCTCGAAGATTACGGCAAATTTTTCAAGAAGGTAAGTAGAAAATAATCGTCACATAAAAAAGGAACAACATGAAGTGCAGTTCCATCGTTTTATTACAGGGAAAGTGGAGAAAAACGCGTTTGAAAATTCGAAGCGGTAGACGTCAAAATGCAGCGCACAGTGTTAAAATTTAGATAAAAATGCAAACAAAATTCCGTGTTTTATCTACAGACCCGGAGTTGATGGACTCGTAAAGAATATAGCTTAAGGCTGCGAGGTTCTTGTTTAATGTATTTATTTTATCTTGTCATAATATAAACGTAGGAATAAATTTATTGAAACATTTGATTTAATTTAATTTTCACTTTTAATATTATTTCCTTCTGGAATATTTTAAGACATAAAAATTTAAATTACTGTCTACCGCCGCGGTATGATGACTGTGCGCTGACTTGCCATATTGAAAGTACCTGGTGCAAGTACCGAAACAGGTCACACCAAAAATTCTTTGAATAAGTTTTTTTATTGCACTGTTCCTCCTTCTGAGGCCGGATTGCATAAGCTACCGTGGTATAACAAAACCCTTAAGAAGTTAAAAAATAAGCGTAACAAATGCAATAAATTATGCAAGTTAAATCCCTCTAACTCTATCCTCCGAGATAATTACCTACAGAGTGTGAAGCAATTTAATATTCTTGATAAGTTCCTATATAATCGATATCTTCGTAGGCTAGAGAGTGAGCTTAAAGATAACCCTAAGGCTTTCTGGAACTTTATCCGTTCCAAACGTGGCTCTTCCAACATACCGGTTTGCATGAAGTGGAATGACGTCTCTTCCAACTCTCTAGTAGATACGGTTGAACTCTTCGCAGATTTCTTCAAGTCTAATTTTGAACCGGACTTAAGTGCTCAGAGCTGCAACTATGTGCACCCATGTCCTTTCGAGTGCCTTGATTTTGGATCCCTCACTATCACTGTGGAAGACGTTAGCAATGCTATGTACACATTGAAGCCTTCGCTAAAATGTGACAGTGATGGTCTCTGCGCTTTTGTACTGAAGCATTGTAGTCTGTCTCTATCTTTCCCTCTATGTCATATCTTTAACTTATCCCTGTCTTCGGGAACATTTATTGACAGGTGGAAGAAATCATCCGTCACTCCAATCTTCAAGTCGGGGAATAAAAATGATGTCGCTAATTATAGGCCTATCGCTAAGCTTACAACCTGTTCTAAGCTTTTTGAAAAAATTATTAAAGAAAAACTGTCCTTTGTGATCAAGAGTATTGTTGAGCCGCACCAGCATGGGTTTGTTTCTGGGCGCTCTACTGTTACTAACCTGGCTTATTTCTCTGATTTCTGTATTTCTGCTTTCAAGGATGGGTCGCAAGTGGATACCATTTATACTGATTTCTCGGAGGCTTTTGATAAAGTCTCTCATCAGATCTTATTATTTAAACTTGAGTATATTGGCTTCCATTCTGCCTTTTTAAGCTGGTTGAAATCGTATCTATCGAACAGGACTATGTGTGTTGAAATAGAAGGCTGTCTTTCTCAACCTTTTGTTGCAACATCGGGAGTCCCTCAGGGTAGTATTCTTGGCCCACTTTTGTTCGTACTTTTTATTAATGATATTGGGTCATGTTTTAAATCCTCTGGCTTTTTACTCTACGCTGATGATCTAAAAATTTTTCGTAGGATTAATTCTCCATCTGATGTTTTCCTTCTGCAGCATGACCTAAATAATCTTGTCGATTGGTGTTTTGCAAACAAGCTCTTCCTAAATGTTAAAAAATGTTTCCATTTGTCTTTCACCAAGTCCTCTAATTCTCTCCCCTCGTTCTATGACATCGCGTGTCGTCAGTTGGCCTCGGTCTCTGAAATTGTTGATTTAGGTGTCGTTTTTGATACAAGCTTTTCCTTTGTCAATCATATATCTTATGTGCTTCCGAAGGCTTACTCCAACCTCGCTTTCCTTCGTAGATATGCCAAAGACTTCAGAGACCCCTATACAAGGAAAGCCTTGTACATATCTCTAGTGCGTTCAAAACTAGAATATGCCTCCATTATCTGGAACCCTATCTATACCAGCCATTCTGCAAGAATCGAAAGGGTTCAACGTAAATTTATACGCTTTGCCCTAAGCTCGCTAAATTTCGATGACCCGCTCCCTTCATATTCCTCCCGCTGTTTGCTTATTAATCTGCAATCCCTTGACTGTAGAAGAAGAGTTCACTTGCTCATGTTTGTCTACGACATCATTGTTGGGTCTTTAGATTGTCCAGGCCTCCTTGAGAAGGTGACATTTAATGTTCCTAACAGGTGCCTTCGCTCGTTCTTACCTTTTTATTTGATTGCTCCCAGAGCTAATTACTACCATTTTAATCCAATCTTTCGTGCCCTTACTGAATATAATAAGCTCTCGAAGAGTCTAACTTTTGACTTTTCCTTGCCACGAGTAACTTTTAAGTCTGCCATTGAACTAAGTTTATGATACATTTGTATATTTATTTTTAATATTTGTAATATTTTTATACTTTTAAATTTTTAATTTTAACTTTTCGTTGTATATAGTCTGTAAGATGAATAATCATAGACTGAATGAATAAATGAAATGAAATGAAATGAAAACGAGGCCACCTTCGGCAGTGTTCGGCAACGCTCCGGGGGTTTTTCAGCCAAAATGAAAATGCCTTGCCAGATACTGTGTAAAGTTGGGCCAAAGAAATTGCAGGTCTCGCCAATGTGTACTAAAACTTAAACCACAAATTGGAAGACAGGCTGGACCTTATCCTCTTAGAAGGTATTTGTATTATTATTATTATTATTATGAGTATTCCACGATGTTTGGAATTTGATGGTGCTACGAATGATCTACAGAAAGCAGCTATTAAGATTTACATAGGCTAACTATAGACTCATACAATTCAACTCGAAGGTGAAATATGTACATACATTATTTTTTGATGTGATTAAATTACATATTTGGGGAGGTTTTATCAGTCCGCAAATATTATAATATAACGAAACCACAGATATGTTAGTAATCCCATCTGACTGAAGTAAATGCGCAAAATTCAACACATAGATGTTCTTTTTTTCAGGACAATTAAAACTCGAAATGTCGGTAAGGCAAATTCGAAAGCGAGGACCATATATGTATGTCATACATTTTACTTAGCTGCTAAATCTTTCAAAAAATCCCACCGATTCTGAGATAAATGAGAAAATAAAAAATTTGGATTTGTCGAAATTGCTACACTGTGAAGAGCGGCCATGTTTTTTTCGGTTTATAAACAAAACAAAAATTTGAAATATGAAAAGTCAAAATTTTTTATAATTGACAAGACCTCAATGCAGAACCATGCCTAGCGGGAAATATACTATAATTAACATGTCGTTGCATCTTTGCCTCTGATCTTAAAAAAAAACAAGTAAGGAAAGCTGTCTTCGGCTGTGCCGAAGGCTATATACCTTTCATGAATAAGCGTCACGATTTTCACTGTTCGATCCCCAGTACAGCCTGTTTCAATTTAACTATATTTACTATACACATTACACAGCTTTGTTATAATTTAAAAAAAACTTACAAAATAATAGGATCCGAGTTATCGGAACAATCGATTGTATGGAGGCGATATATTATACGTGTTCAATTGTACTGACTTACACTATACACATTACATATGTAGAAAGTACTAAAGGTGCAATATTTTACGTTCCTAACTTTTTAAATGCGGAAGTATTGGCCAAAAAACCTTATATCTGAACAATCGGTTGTATGGGGGCTATATGTTACATTTGCCCGATCTTGTTGATTTTCTCTATATACACTACATAAATAGAAAGTACTCGAGTTGCAAAATTTTACGTTCCTAACTTTTTAATTGCAGAAGTTTTGGCCAAAAAACCTTATATCTGAACAATCGGTTGTATGGGGGCTATATGTTACATTTGCCCGATCTTGTTTATTGTCACTATATACACTACATAAATAGAAAGTACTCGAGTTGCAAAATTTTACGTTCCTAACTTTTTAATTGCAGAAGTTTTGGCCAAAAAACCTTATATCTGAACAATCGGTTGTATGGGGGCTATATGTTACATTTGCCCGATCTGGTTGATTTTCACTATATACACTACATAAATAGAAAGTACTCGAGTTGCAAAATTTTACGTTCCTAACTTTTTAATTGCAGAAGTTTTGGCCAAAAAACCTTATATCTGAACAATCGGTTGTATGGGGGCTATATGTTACATTTGCCCGATCTGGTTGATTTTCACTATATACACTACATAAATAGAAAGTACTCGAGTTGCAAAATTTTACGTTCCTAACTTTTTAATTGCGGAAGTTTTGGCCAAAAAACCTTATATCTGAACAATCGGTTGTATGGGGGCTATATGTTATACTGGTCCGATCTTGTCAGTTCCGATAAATGATTCCTATATTACAAAATGGTGGCCACATACAAAATTTCAGCCAGATATCTCAAAAATTGAGGGACTAGTTTGCGTTCAAACAGACAGACGGACAGACGGACATGGCTAAATCAACTCATCTCGTCATCCTGATCATTTCGGTATACTTATTGATGGGTCTATCTCTTCTTCTTCTCATATTTACAAACATCGGACCAAAGTTATAATACCATTTCATGTTCATGAAAGGTATAAAAATAAAAATGTATTATTCTTTACCTAAAAGCTCATCCTAAGTCATGAATATTTCATGTATATTCATAGTAATTATCATACAAAAATATAAACAAAGCGAAAAACACGTTCGTAAAAGCAAAAATGGCATATCAAGGAAAAGTCCATCGTTTGGAAAAATTGTAACATATTCCGATGTTGCTAAACATTTAGGTGACAGAGCAGGATAGGAAGAGGGTTTTGAAGCATCGAAGCGAATAACGTTCTAAGTTACAAAATCAGAATTTGTCAGGAGAGCAAAAAAACGCTAAAGTCATATATTTTAAATCTATTTTTCTCATCTGTCTCCCTTAACTTTTTCTTTTATATCTTTCATATTATGAGTTTTACACCTTTGTCATGATCTTCCAGTGCCGTTACGAATCACTTTCGACGCTTCAATGCAAAATAATGTATGTCACTTTAAATTACCCTACTATTTTTAAATGCATTTTTACAGTTTTGGTGTCAAATTTTAGAAAATTCGTTATCTGGAGAGTAATACAAAATGTTTTATGCAATGAAACTAGTTTTGAAAAATATTACACTTAGAACGTTATTCGCGATGATGCTTCAGCTGACAAGCACTGTATGATTGTTTAGTTCTTTTCCAGCATTTGGTTTACAACACTAATCACATGTCAAAAGCCATTAAAACTTTTCTGTGTATGTACTAATTAAAATTAGCAAAAATCAAAATTAGGCAATTCAAAATTTAAGACTGCCATATTTTCTTTGTTGTCATTTCTTATATAAAATTTGAATAGCACAATAAAATTAAGCAACCCAATGCGCAGGTGTGCTATTTTGCTTTTCCTTGTTTTTTCGTTTTCTCTAGTTTCAAAAGTAAAAGAGCCACGAACACAAAAATTCAATATTTTCTGACAAATTTGTATGAAAATTTAATTTAACTAGAGTTCGCCCAGTGGTTGAAATTCAACCACAAAACCTTATTTTATTTTCCTACCTTTTTGCTATTTCTTAAATTTTCCTTTCTTTTCCATATTTTGTATATTTTTTGGTTTCTATATATTCCTATTCATTTTGCCTTTTCCTCTCTCTTTACACCATTCAGTAATATAGTTTCAATGTTGATAATTATTTATTCTTCTTAGGTCGTCTTCATACGTATTTCTTTCCGTTCCTTTCCTTAGCATTCATTTGCTTTTATTTCCTTTCCTTTCATCTGAATTTATTTCTTTTGCTTTTCTTTCCTTCTCTTCCCTTTTATTTCCTTTCTTTATCTTCTCCGTTCTTTTTCTTTCCTTTCCTTTTCTCTTCTTTCCTTTTCTCTTCTTTCATTTCATTTTATTTCCCTTCTTTCTTTCTTTCTTTTCTGTTCTTCTCTGTTCTTTTCTTTTATTTTTCTTTCTTTTCGTTTCTTTTATATTCTTACCTGATCCTTCTTTCCATTTCCATTACATTCCTTTTTTCCTTTTATTTTCTTTTTCTTTCCTTTCCTCTCGTTTCCGTTGCATTAGTTTCCTTTTTCCTCATTTTATTCATTTTTTTTTTCATTTCATTTCTTTTCTTTTATTTTTTTCTTACCTTTATTTTCTTTCACTTTTTTTCTTAAATTTCCCTTCCTGTCATTTCGTTTCCTTACCTTTCCTTTTCTTACCTTTCCTTTCCTACCGTTTCCTTATTTTCTTTTGTTCCTTTCCGCAACTCCTTTGCTTTTCTTTTTCTTTCATTCATTTCCTTAACTTATTTTTTTTTAGCTTTTCATTACCTTTCTTTCCTTTATTTTTCTTTCTTTTTATTTTCATTTATTTTCCATACCTTCTTCCTCGCTACATTTTCTTTCCATTCTTTTTTTTCTTCTTTCCTTTCTTTGTCTTTCTCCTTTTGCTTCTCTTTTCCACTGCTTTACCTACATTACATTTCCTTTCTTCCCTTCCTTTTTTCTTTTCCATTCCTTTCCTTTCCCTTTGATTTTTCTGTCATATTTTCCGTTCCTTACCTTAACTTACCTTAATTTTCCTTTTATCCATCCCTTTCCTTTCCTATTATTTTCTTAATTTAACACTTTTATTTATTTCATTTTGTTTCATTTTTATTTATTTTATATTATTCCCTTTCCTTTCATTTCCAACAAATTTTATTTTTTTACTTTCAACCACTTTTCTATTTCTGATTTAATTTTTTTTTTTTAATTTTATCAATTTTCCATTTTATTTTATTTCACTAAGTGTAGCCACGAAGGGCCTTGTGCATGATCTAGCTTATTTGTGCTTTTTTCAAAAGCATTTGCTTCTCTGAATCCCCACGCACAGATTTTGTTTTTGTAAACACTGTTTGTACCTAAGCTCAATAAAGTTGACGCGCTGGCTCATGTTATCTTATTGCTGCCAACAAAACAACTCACCCTACTGCAATGAATGCAAACACCACAATGCAAGTGGTCATACCTACATACATACATACACCCATAACAGCGGCTCTATAAAGCAAATGCGTGTATAGCACTTGTAGTGGTGTGATTTTCAAATCATATTATAATTAATTTTTTTTAATTTTTGGTTTGTTTTCGGCCACCCTGCTCGGCAAAACATATCGATACATACCAAATTTTATATACCTTAGAATTGTGGTTATTGCAAAAAAGGGATGAACCAGTTATGTTTGCGCATTTATATATAATAGATATATTCAGACACAACATTCAACTCATGTAGTGCTCTCAAGTGTTGTGTTGTTGAAATTGTACATAAAACTATAAAAGACCTTGTGAATCATAAAAGCAGGGTATAAAAATTAACACCTAATATTACAGCCCACTTATGAATGGAGAGAAATTTTATAAAATCCCTAACTTTTTCGCCTGTTGATTTGCATTAACTTCCAAAGCAGGTAGGAGAAACCGTAAGAAGATGTTTGGTTATTCCCGGTCTTGTACTAATATAAAAATATGTAAAGAAAAAGTTATAGGATAGGTATATTTAAACTCTACTTACATATTTTTTATATATATTTAAGCATCTTGTTGGTAATGAAAATAATATTGATGTACTGTCTTCAGTTTGTTTGTTAAAATGTATAAAATATCTAAATAATACAGATCTCGAAACTTTTGGGCTCACAAAACTAAAATAGCTACCATCCCTACTATGCCTTTAAGATGCTGTAATTTTTATTAACCCGTTTCTTATCCGTGATAAAAAATGTCCTGAATTCGACACTATCACCGACCAGAACTCCGGTCACCCATTGAAGACTTGTAAAAAGGCGGGATACTACCAAACAGCCACGTCGATTGTAAAATCGCGGATTTATTGCTTTTATGAGCTTTTTTCAGGCACTTCAGTAATATGTACAGTTAGACACAAAATTAAAGATGTCTTTAAGAATTTGGACAAAGTTCAGGAAAGCTTAATGGCCATCCAAATTTTCAACGTTTTTGGCAGATTTTTCTTAGTTTTGTAGGACAATCAATTTCAGTGGTATGATGTGAAAGTTAGAACTAATTTAAATATTTTCCTGATTTTTAAGAATTTTTTTCGATGAGGGTGTTAAGTAATATCTTTCATGCAACGCATGAACAAATTTTAAAAGACATTTCAAATGGTTTCTGTTATACAATTAAATGGAAATTAATTCCACTACTAGTTATTGTTGACTAAAAAATCGAAATAAAATACTCATATTTGGAAAGAATTTCCATATTTCAAAGTATAAATCCAAAAAAAAAAGATTTGATTTTTTTTTTTTTCATTTTTCAAAACTGACGTATGTATATGACTAATAAAACCATGAAAGAGCTCCGAATTTTTTTATATTCATAAAAGGCATGAGTTTCAGCTGAACGTAATATTGTGTATTGCCTGTACAACTTGTAGATATGAGCGCAACGCAAATTCATATATGGTAATAGCAGGGCGAATTCGGCAATATTCGCTGTGCGTTGAAGATCTTTAAAAATACTGAAGCACTTTCGAAGTTGTTAAATTTAAACTTGACACTGCCAAATTTTCCAAAACTAAGTATGCCAGCAAAAAATTCATTTGCTTTGCAAGTGCCGTTCGGAGTCGGCAAAAAACTGTAGGTCCTGCCAACTTGTAGGAAAATTCAAAAGCAACACACCACAAGTTGGAAAGAGAAGCACGGCTAAAAATCTCGTTAGAGGTTATGATAATAAAATAATTACACATTCATATTTATTTTTTATTTATGTGACAAAAGCTTATTTAATTAAATTCAATAATGTGCTCAGAGAGTTAATAAAATATGCCCGAAAAGCTTCATAACTAACACATCAGCAACACTAATAAGGCAGTTTATGTGAAGACCAGGCATGTTATACCTTTCAAAATCATACTTTTTTATGTTTTAACTTGAATTTTTTTAAATTCACATATTTCTTACACGCGAATAAGCTTTTTCCACTAATTTTATGTTATAGATTATTATAATATGTAATGTAATTTTTTTTTTCAAATTCTTCTAGCGTGAAAGGAACTTGAAAACTTTTAGTACTATTTAAGGGAGTAAATTAGCATTTTTCCAAAAACTGATTCGTACTGAATTAGCGGAATTAACTCTCCAAAAGAATCAAATCAACTGAATGGCCATTCTGAATTAAAGAGCTTTTCTTCGTAATTCTATTTTGAATTCTTGTTGAATTGACACTTGGTGGATTTATAAATCATGATTTCTGTAAAGAATTGCTGAATGCGTAAATTGAAGTTAAATTCTTCAACGATGAAAAGAATTTCAAGTACTGAATGAAGAAAAACTATGATTTCAAAGAGCAAAAGATTTAATTCTTTAACAGCTCTGGTAGAGTATAGAACATTTGCAACAAATCGATTCCTATTGAGCTGTATTTATTGATATGCGGGTTTTAATTTTGAATTAGAGGCGTTCCATGGCTGGAAGAACTTTTGAATCTCAGATTTTGTTCATACTTGGTCAATTTGTTGTGGTTAGGATGCTTTTGAAGTACACCCAAAAGTTTTGCAAAATTTCAATTATTTTGCAAGATATTGCAAATTTAATTTTTTAGCTACTTTTTTTTCAAAAATTTTTATCTCGTTATCTATTAATCGTAGAAAAAAAAGTTGTATGCAAAAATTGTAGGGAAAATATTGAAGTTTACTTGAAAAATTTTTAAAATAAAAAAAAATTTTTTTTACTAATTTGTTAAAAAAAATATTTTTTGTTGTTGTTTTTTTAATAGAAAGCGAGCACCGATTTTTAAAAAAAATATATATTTTATAGCTTATATTATCCTTTAAAAATTTTGAAAAAATTGGGAAGGTGTTTTTTGATTTTCTCGAGAAATTAATTTTTTAGTTTTGGGTTGTAGGATACGGGCAACGCAATTTTCGTCGCAGCGTTACACAGCCCTCCATAATCGACCTTAAAAGTATTTTTAATGCTTCGCCAGCATTAAGAATACTTTTTGTAATTGTTTTCTATTTGAAAACATTTTAAAAATGTATTAACACTTTTATTTTATACCCATTTCCTCACCACCCAAGCAATTTATGAACTTAGTTACTTTATACTTTACACTTATGTATAAATATTACAGCAGCAAGCTTTTGTTTGTATCAGAAATATAGAAAATTGTATAGCAAAATTTTTCACTTGAAATAAATTTTTGCTGAAGCCACATCGCAATAATTTCAAACTGAAAACATTTTTTGTGAAGTGATTATGTCGCGAAAGGTTTGCTGCAATCCTTTCAAATTGCCCAATCACTCTTTCTGTGGGAAAAATATTTCTCAGACAGCTAAGGCGTTCAAGGAAATATATCCGTATTTTGGCAAATATATTTGCATGTCCTGCAAGTTATTGCTATGCAAGGGAAAGCAACCATTGGAATATACCTCTGAAAGTACTTATTTAACCAGTGATGAAAAACCTGATGATATTGCTCCAGATGAGAAAGCTTTTGTTGATAGTTCAGAAACTTCTTTTTCGTCTGGCACTGATGAGGATTATGTAGAAGGTGATGTTGGCGCAGAGATGATATTTTTAGTTAAAGACAAAGTTAACTCGGCAATTAATTTTAGGAAAAAAATCCATTGGTTGACTGTTACGCCATTATCTTGGAGCATTGTAAAATTAAAAAATGAATTTAAAATTGGGTATAACCAAGCGAAATACGCCAAAAGGATTCAAAATATTTATGGTTTCGGGTCATATCCTGCCGATAAAAATTCTCAAGTTTTTCCTTCTGATTATATTGAAAAAATCGTTAGTTTCTATCTTTCCGAAGAAATAAGTCGTGTTATGCCCGGACTAAAAGATTGCCTTTCTGTTTCACAAGATGATGGGAAAAAAATTAAATTACAGAAACATTTATTTCTTTGTAACTTAAAAGAAGCTTACGTAAAATTCAAATCTTTATATCCGGAAATAAAAGTAGGTTTTAGCAAATATGCGAATCTACGTCCGAAGCAATGCGTTCTAGCCGATAGTTGCGGAACACATACCGCCTGTGTTTGTAAAATCCATCAAAATTTTAAATTAATGTTAAAGGGCTTGAAAAGTATTTTTGATGATATATCGGTAAATAGTTATGAAGAGATTTTAAATTCTATGATTTGCAGTGAACCTAGTATAAACTGTTATTTCAAGGAATGTAACATTTGTCCTGGTTTTAGCGAAATTGCTACCGAAATAAAAGAAGCTCTCAACAAGAAGAATATTATCAATATTAATTATCAACAATGGACCAATACCGATCGTACTACCTTAGAATCAGTGACTAAAGAAACGGAAACCTTTGTCCAGGAGATGAGTAAACAAGCATACGTTCTCCTAGTCCACAATTTCATTGCTAAAGAACAGAGTCAATTTTTAAAAAACCTTAAAGCAAATTTAAAAGAAGGAGAATTAATTGTAGTTGGAGATTTTTCGGAAAATTTTTCATTTATAATTCAAAACGCCATACAAAGTCATCATTGGAATAATAGTCAAACTACAATTCACCCTTTTGTAATTTATCGATCCGACCCAGATGATAATAACAATTTAAAATTTGAAAGTTTTGTTTTAATCTCGGAAGAAACTGAACATAATACAGAAGCGGTTTATCTTTTTCAAAAAAAATTAATTAACTGGTTAAAAGCAAAGTATAACTCTCACAAAATCAATAAAATTTTTTATTTTTCGGATGGAGCAGCATCTCAGTACAAGAATAAAAAAAATTTTCTAAATTTGGTTTATCATTATGAAGATTTTGGAATAAAAGCCGAGTGGTATTTTTTTGCAACCTCTCATGGAAAAAATGCTTGCGACGCAATTGGTGGCACAATAAAAAGGTATGTTAGACGTGAAAGTTTACGAAGACCTGATACAGTGCCGATTTCTTCCCCTCAAGCATTTTTTGAACTAGTGAAGAACAAATTTGACACGATTACTTTTGACTTTTGTACCAAAGATGAGCATAAAGAAGTAAAACTGTTCTTATCGAAACGATTCGCAAAATGCAAAACGGTTTCGGGTACAAGAAGTTTTCATTCCATTATTCCAATTGAAAATAACAAAATTCAATGTAAGAAAGTGGCTACTCTTGACGAAAGTTCTTCCTTTCAGTTTAAAATGTTTTAATTTAATATTAAAATAAAATATATTTTTTTTGTAACTTAATTTTTCCTTTTTTTTGAGCAAAATCAACTTGTGAGCTTGTGGATTAGGCCTACTGGGGATACCACATAAAACTAAACGCGCCAAATAAACTCTACCCCTTGGGTGGTGAGGAAATGGGTATAAAATAAAAGTGTTAATACATTTTTAAAATGTTTTCAAATAGAAAACAATTACAAAAAGTATTCTTAATGCTGGCGAAGCATTAAAAATACTTTTAAGGTCGATTATGGAGGGCTGTGTAACGCTGCGACGAAAATTGCGTTGCCGTATCCTACAACCCAAAACTAAAAAATTAATTTCTCTAGAAAATCAAAAAACACCTTCCCAATTTTTTCAAAATTTTTAGAGGATAATATAAGCTATAAAATATATATTTTTTTTTAAAAATCGGTGCTCGCTTTCTATTAAAAAAACAACAACAAAAAATATTTTTTTAACAAATTAGTCAAAAATTTTTTTTTTTTATTTTAAAAATTTTTCAAGTAAACTTCAATATTTTCCCTACAATTTTTGCATACAACTTTTTTTTCTACGATTAATAGATAACGAGATAAAAAATTTTGAAAAAAAGTAGCTAAAAAATTAAATTTGCAATATCTTGCAAAATAATTGAAATTTTGCAAAACTTTTGGGTGTACTTCAAAAGCATCCTAACCACAACAAATTGACCAAGTATGAACAAAATCTGAGATTCAAAAGTTCTTCGAGCCATGGAACGCCTCATTAGCGGTTACAATCGACCATCCTCGATTCTAACTCTTCGTAGTTAGACCGTTAACTATTGCCATTTACTCCTCGAGAAGCTGTGTTCCTCAAGTAAATGGTTACCTCCCGACTCTTTCCGATTTTTTTCGCGGTATGGAACCTTATCCCCGACGGCAACTAAATCCTCGACGGCACTAAGCGCACGAATGTCTCATACTCCAAAATCTCGGGGCTAACATTCAGTAGCATATTCACTTTCGCTGCCCTTTTAGCCGCGATTGCCAACAAGGTAAAGAGCCGCAACAAAATCATTAAGTGGCTTTCTGACCTACGTGTCGCTGATATGAGCCCCTGGCCTTACTGTATGAAGCTGCTGATATTTTAGAACACCGCACTCAGAAATGACACGGGGTGTCTCCCTTGGTCACCGGCACACCATTTACACAGTGAGGCAAAACCGGTGTTTCGGCATGGTTCATACAAATTGTATGGGCACGAGGGTTTTCGACAGCCATTTTACGCTTAACGCTCTTATTTAGGTAGGGATGGCTCTTAGGAGCTTGACGACATGCTGAGCCACCATATAACAACTCCGTTTGCTCCAAAGGTGCCCAGATAGATCCTCAGCAGCATTCACACAGAAGAGATTCGGCCTTGGTCAGCTCCCAGTCCGCGAATGCCTTCGTGCGATTACAAGTACTACTGGTTGCTGCAGATGAATGCAAACTCCCGAATGAAACCAGAGGCACTCTGGCCCAACTTCGATAATAGTACTGTAATGGGTTGAACTGTTGCGGCTTGTCCCCCATGATATCCCCCAATTCTTAGATCAGTCTCACTCTGGTCCAAGGCTGTTGAAACAGCCCTTTTCAAGAAGTCCCGTTAGAAGAGATTGACGTCAACTTGAGGTAATAAGCATTTAGGCAAAACTACGCATAGGTACAACAAAAACATACAGCGCAAGGTCCCACTATTCACACGCCATAAGCTGGACCGTTTGTTTGATGGTGAGCTCTTTAGGATACATTTATTCTTGTTTAGTGGCGAGGGGCGAGTTACGACTTCGATTTATGACGAAATGGGAATGACAAATAGGATATTGTAAAGGTATTGTAGGAAACTCTAACAAGACCGCCCTCAACCTAAAAGTTGGGGGAACAGTTTAAGATCTAATACATATATTTATGTTTATCTGTTCATTTCGCCCTCTGAATTGAATATTCCACGTAACGAAGATCCTTCCTATAACTAAAATCCAACCCATTTTTAATGCTACATACCTGTGGATATTCAATGTGGAATAAATAAAATTTAAAATAATTTTTTGGAGAATGAAAAGAAATGTTTGTTTTTAAATATAATCGTACTACAAGGGAAAACAAAAATAATAGAATTTCAAACATTTGAAAATAGATTATTTTGAGTTGTTCAAATAATTCAAATAATGTTAAATATTTTGAGTTGTAAAAATTGAAAAATTCAGAAGAAGAATAATTTGTGAAAACAAATTTAATTTCAAATATTTTCTAATAACTAAAATCCAACCCATTTTTATTGCTACATACCTGTGGATATTCAATGTGAAATAAATAAAATTTTAAATAATTTTTTGGAGAATGAAAAGAAAAGTTTGTTTTTAAATATAATCGTACTACAAGGGAAAACAAAAATAATAGAATTTCAAACATTTGAAAATAGATTATTTTGAGTTGTTCAAATAATTCAAACTAGTATATCCAGTGGTCGAAATTCGACCAATTTAAAATAGTTGAACTTATTTAAACATCTGATCAACTTTTTGTCAATAGCTGCCTTTAGGACCCGTGGCCGAACCTCGACCAACTTAAATGTATACATTAAAAACTCATCTATAGGCAAAATGAGGCCATCAAAGAATTTAAAAAATAGCGGCTGTTATTATATAATAAAAATATTAAATTACAGCAGCCCTTTCCAAAATTATTTATGGCAAATGCCACGCAAATATTCGGTTTTCGAGATTTTATGTTGCACTTGAATAATCGGATGATGAGATTGTGCTTAACAAATAGCCACTAATTTATGCGATCGTTTTGAGCAGGTGAAGAACAAAAAAATATTAGGTTGAAAATTAAGTAAATTGTAATAGTTAAGATTAAAGGTTTTTTAATATAAAAAAAAAACATAATTTAAGAAAAAAAAGGAATATTCCGCAACCGGGTCTTGCAACTGTGCACACCGTATTCTATACTCTCACCGCCGCGCCATTACCTTATGCACAAAGCAGTTATCAAATTCTGCAATTAAGCTTTATGAGAATCAGAATTTAAAAATTAACAATATACCAACAACAAAGTTAGACTATTAATATAAATAATGGACCGAAGTACTCAATGAGCGAAGGAGTGAAAATAATTTCTCTAATAATAGGAGGAGCTTATTGAGTGAAAGAATGAAATTCATTTTGTAGAAATATGAGTTCTATTTATAGAAATTTATTATTTAGTGTTGGTAAATTACAAATGCTGGTTAGGGCAAATCTAGGCTTTTGCAAAAACAGTTAAAGGTTTTTCTAGCTTTTTTCTTTATCCATAACTTAGCAATATTCAGAAGACATTTTAATTTGATTTTTGATTTGATTTAAAAAAATGTAGGTATGTTCATTTAAAAAAAAAAATTTATTCAAAGTGTAAAATCAGCCAAAATCTAGCCTTTTGCAAAAACTGTTAAAGGTTTTTCTATCTTTTTTCCTTAACCATAACTTAAAAATATTTAAAAATACATTTCTTATCGATTTTTGATTTGATTTTTGAAAAAAATAGTACGTATATTGATTTAAAAAAAAAAAATATTCAAAAGTGGTGAAACCCGGGCAAAATGTAGCCTTTTGCAAAAATAGTTTGAGGATTTTCTAGCCTTTTCCTTAGCCATAACTTAGAAATATTTAAAAAGACATTTCATATCGATTTTTGATTTGATTTTTGAAAAAAATGTGGGTATGTTGATTTAAAAAAAAACGTTATTCAAAATTGTGGGTATATTGAAACGGGGCAAAATGTCTTTAGTAATATTTTAGTTGACCTCTAACCACTTCGTTTAGTACAAAATTTAAGGACTTGTGAAAAATTATGGATTTTTATATTTCAAAATTTATAGAAATAATCTACCGAAGTCCGATAAACAGAACCATATCCCCCTTATTCATAAAAAATATAAAAGGTTTATTAAGCTCTTATTATTTAAAATTTGTAAGAAAATGTCATTTTAAAAAGCTTTATAAACCAATTTTATTTTTTATGAATATGAGGGTATTTAAAAAAAATTGTAACTTTCGGAAAAACTTACCAAAAAACCCAAATTGTATAAGCGGTTATCTCATTTCTATAATGGGTGGTATGTATGTATATTTATGAAAATATTCGTAGTAAGTTTTTTCCGAAAAAAGTATCACATATACAAAAATATGTCTTATCAAATTTTAATGAGCTTATAAAAAATCAAGATTAGAAATACTCATATACCTAAAGATGTTTTAAAAAAGAAAAAACTATTTCAATGAAAAAAAAAAAAAAAATTATAGCCCGGAGCTGTTCTCGAACCTACAACAGTTCGCTCGCTATCCGATGCGCTAACCACTGCTCTACTGCTTTATCTACGAATTTATTCAAGCTGTATGGGCAATGAGCGAGAGAATGAAAATAGTTTCTCTAATAAAAGGAGGAGCTTGTTGAGTGAAAGATTGAAAGGTTCATTTTGCAGAAAATGAGTTCTTTTTATAGAAACTTATTATACAGGCGTGTTTTTAAATCTTTTTAGGGGAGGTAAATTACAAATTCTGGTTAGGTCAAAAAAAGTTTGAGGATTTTCTAGCTTTTTTCTTTAACCATAACTTAGCATTATTTAAGACAATTTATATGGATTTTTTATTTGATTTAAAGAAAAAATATATATTAATTTTTCTATTCAATTTGGTCTAGTCTTTTTGGGGCTCGGGTTGCAAATCTGCCCTTTTAAAAGTTAATACATATGTACATATGAATAGAAATCAGTTGTTGCCTTCAGTAAAATTTAAGACGGCCGCTAACCACTTGATTTAGTTCAAAATTTAAGTACATATTAAATATGTTGTCGATTTTTATATTTTAAATAGGGAGTCTATCAGCAACTTTGTCTCAAACGGTAGAAATCACTAAAATTTGTAGGAGTAATCTAACGAAGTCCGATAAATAGACTACTGTGTTTGAAAAAATTTCGCAACTTCGATCTTATATCGTAAAAAATTAGACAAAAAAACCCAAATTGAATAAGCGGTTATCGCATTTCTATAATGGGTGGTATGTATGCATATGCTTTCCGTCAACTAAAAATATTCAGCAATTTTTTTCTCGAAAATAGAGATCACAAACATAAAAATTTTAAAAAAGTCAAGATAAGAAATATTTATATATTGAAAAAATAAAAACAATTTTCAATGACAAAAAATAAAAAAAAAAAAATGTGGCCGATAGCTGTACTTGAACCATTAACCGCTCGACCACTACCCCCGACGCTTCCCACTGGGCTATCGCTTTATGTACAAATTGATTGTCAGATAACCAATTCAAGTGGCATGAGAAAGTTTCATTCGCTTATTACAGATAAATGAAGCAGGATTGGTTATATATTAGATAATTGTGCACTGCCTTAGAGGTATGCCAACAAATCCATATGCATTTCATAAATATTTATGCATATTTAGTATGGGTTTAAGCTTGGCAAATATTTATATGTAAAATTTTTTAGCCTATTAATATAATAGATAATGGACCGAAGTACTCAATGAGCGAAGGAGTGAAAATAATTTCTCTAATAATAGGAGGAGCTTATTGAGTGAAAGAATGAAATTCATTTTGTAGAAATATGAGACCTATTTATAGAAATTTATTATTTAGTGTTGGTAAATTAAAAATAGCTTAGCAATATTTAGAAGACATTTTAATTTGATTTTTGATTTGATTTTAAAAAAATTTAGGTATATTGATTTAAAAAAAAAATGTATTCAAAGTGGTAAAATCAGCCAAAATCTAGGCTTTTGCAAAAACAGTTAAAGGTTTTTCTAGCTTTTTTCTTTATCCATAACTTAGCAATATTCAGAAGACATTTTAATTTGATTTTTGATTTGATTTAAAAAAAATGTAGGTGTGTTCATTTAAAAAAAAAAAATTTATTTAAAGTGTAAAATCAGCCAAAATCTAGCCTTTTGCAAAAACTGCTAAAGGTTTTTCTATCTTTTTTCCTTAACCATAACTTAAAAATATTTAAAAATACATTTCTTATCGATTTTTGATTTGATTTTTGAAAAAAATAGTACGTATATTGATTTAAAAAAAAAATATTCAAAAGTGGTGAAACCGGGCAAAATGTAGCCTTTTGCAAAAATAGTTTGAGGATTTTCTAGCCTTTTCCTTAGCCATAACTTAGAAATATTTAAAAAGACATTTCATATCGATTTTTGATTTGATTTTTGAAAAAAATGTGGGTATGTTGATTTAAAAAAAAACGTTATTCAAAATTGTGGGTATATTGAAACGGGGCAAAATGTCTTTAGTAATATTTTAGTTGACCTCTAACCACTTCGTTTAGTACAAAATTTAAGGACCTGTGAAAAATTATGGATTTTTATATTTCAAAATTTATAGAAATAATCTACCGAAGTCCGATAAACAGAACAATATCCCCCTTATTCATAAAAAATATAAAAGGTTTATTAAGCTCTTATTATTTAAAATTTTTAAGAAAATGTCATTTTAAAAAGCTTTATAGACTGATATTATTTTCGGTGTTGACTGATATTATTTTCGGTGTATCAAGGCAAGTGATAGCTGACGCCAATTGGAAACCCAAAGGAGTTCAAGTCATCCTCCACTTGCCGTTTCCATCTCATTCGAGGCCTCCCCCTTCCTCTGCACCTTCTGTGCTGAAGCTTCTTTGTCCATTCGCATAACATGACCCAGCCAACGGAGCCTTTGGGCTTTAATCCGCTGAACTATGGTCAGGTCTGCGTAAAGTTCGTACAGCTCATCGTTAAATTCCTTCGATACTCGCCGTTGGCATCACGGGAAGGGCAATAAATCATCCGGAGAACTTTTCTCTCAAATACTCCAAGGGCCATCTCATCTTCTCTTGACACTGTCCATGATTCTGGAATGATGAGAGACTTATAGAGCGTGATCTTGGTTTGTCGAGAGAGGACTTTACTTCTCAATCGCCTAGGGGTGTAAGAGTAGGTCGCCGCCCCGTTGGTGCACCCTGGGTAACGCTAAATGACCTATACATTACATGGCGAACGTGCCAGCTAAAAGCTAGATCCTGCCAGCTCAATCTAGATCCTGCCTGTTCATTATGCTATTTCATGGCAAACTTTCACATAAGAAAATGAGTAAATTAATCAGTTTTTGATTAACCATTTTTAAATAGTCAAGTAACGGTCGTTTTAATTACTCATAATTTTGATTAACAAGTAATCGATTAACTGAATAAAGGCACAGCCCTAAAAATTATAACAGGACCCGAGCCAATATCCCTAGAGGAATACCGGCAAAGGCAAAACCGCCAAAAAGCCAACTTACAAGAGTTTAGGCAACGAATAAGCTGCGAACATAAACCCAAAAAACGTAGAGGTAGAAAGCGAAGGCACCAAAAAGAATGTGCAGAATACAGCGAATAATTAACATCAGTCGCGGGCAACAAAAGAAGAAGTTGATAACCAAACTAAAAGATCTGCGCAAAAATGGGTGGAACCCAGCAACAACAACAACGCAGAACCACCAAAATGCCCATTAGGAACTTTATAGTATGACCAGGGAAACCACCTTAGAAGATGTCATAAATCCAACAACTAATTAAACAATGTCCAACAACGCATCTAAATGCCAAGAAGTATATGACAAACTAGATAAAGAAAAAACAAAAGCTAATAAGTCATACAAATGCATAAATAAAAGTACCCCATAACAACGGAAACGATAGTCAAGCATTTGAATATAATTTTAGACGCTATTTAGAGCGTGATTAAATCAGGAAATATATTGCTTACAGAAGAACACCAAAAATAAGCTTACCAATTTTTCTCCGCGGTACGAGATAAACTAGTAGCTTCTCTAGCCAGATACAATATAGAACTTGACGTACCAACCACAGTAGAGCAAATACTTCAAATAGATTTTCCCTCACTCTTCTAAGTACGTGCTCAGAGTCCGACTCCAACACATTTTGCGAGTCAGAGCTCACCAATAGAAGAAAATAAACCAAATATACAACCAATAAATATTCCAACCATAAACGCCACAAACCGTAGTTGAATTCATTAAAACTGCTTCGTCAGTACTACCAGAGTTTGATGAAAAGGCTGAAAATTTGCACAGTTTCTTGGATGCTCTTGATATACTTGATCAAATCAAGGACGCACACGAAGCCATAGCAATAACTATGATAATAAATATACCCCTCAAACATTCTGGGAGTGCTCATAATTTAGGAGTCCGATATGAGTCCTAAATATTAGAAAAATTTGAGCCTCCGAAATAAGATCATATAGGAGTCCTTTATGACTCCTATTTAATGAAATTATGAGCCATATGCTGAAATTGTTCATTTAACAAAGCAATTTTGGAACAAATTTTCATATTTTGTCTGTGAAAATTTTTTTATTTCAAATAAATATTCAATTACATCGCGTGCAGACTGTTCCTGGCAATTTTTTTTGCTGTCCTGTTGGCGCCCTTCTAGCGGATTCCCTGATAACTATACCTTCCTTTAAGTGTTTCTCTTTTTTCATTGTACCATATATATTTAAAGGAATTTCCCCATATACATCTCCTGCGAGCCCCGGCAGATGGTGGGACAGTTGTCCGAAAATATGAAAACCAAATTCAAACAGATTTTTACGCTTTTTGCTTGGCCTTTCGAACAATAAAATTGTCGCTGCGCTTGGAAGACGCTATGAACGCACTGGTCAATCAATAGATGTTGCTTCTTACGTTCAGTCGCTCACTTGCAAGCAACGACTCAATAAAATACGCTATTGCCTCGGTTTTTGCTAGTGAGCGGGTGAGCAAAAACAGACAACATAATTGTATTAGTTCGACGATCGTTCTTTCCCTAATGCACCCTCACTTTCAATTCGGCCGGTCCCTGATCTAATGCCAAAGGTTCATCATGTATGCTTCCCCAATTCCAGTGTCCCCCTTTCAATGCCGAAAAGGCGCCATTTAGGAACCCAAAAATTGCAGTAGGTATATGGCTTTTTTAAGAGTCATAAATGCATTCGAAAAGCTCCATAAAGGAATCATATTTGACTCCTATTTAGGCTCTATATGAGCCCTTTCTGAGGCAAATAAGAGTCATAAATGACTCCTATTCAGGCTCATTCAATATATGAAATTTAGCTCATATCGGACGACCATCGCAGGAAGGGAAATACGCTCATTTCGGACTCATAACTGAGCTCATAAAGAGCGTAAACGCTCCTATTTAAGACTCCTTTCTGAATCAAATATGACTCCGATTGTTTGCTGGGTAGTTTAAAAAAACTAAAACTCACGCTTTTAAGGTTTTCGGCAACCACATTTTGACCAATAGCTCAGTTATCGATAAATTTATCATAATATATCGAAGTCCAATTGAAACCTGGGGCCATCCCCTTTCGTTTAATGCCCATATTGTAGGGCAATTTTAATGGTTTTTGGGCAATAACATTTTCACCGATTACTCAGTTATCGATAAATTTATCGAAATATATCGAAGTCCAAATGAAACCTGGGGCTATGCCTTTCGTTTGATACCCATATTGTAGGGCAATTTTAAGGTTTTTGCGCACTCACATTTTCACCGATAAATCAGTTATCGATAAATTTATCGAAATATATCGATCTCCAAATGAAACCTGGGACTTCCCCTTTCGTTTGATACCCATATTGTAGGAAAATTTTAAGGTTTTCGGGCAACCACATTTTGACCGATAACTCAGTTATCGATAAATTTATCGAAATAAATCGAAGTCCAAATGAAACCTGGATTCTTCCCCTTTCGTTTGATAGGGAAAATTAAGGTTTTCGGGCAACCACATTTTGACCGATAACTCAGTTATCGATAAATTTATCGAAGTCCAAATGAAACCTGGGGTCTTCCCCTTTCGTTTGGTACCCATATTGTAGGGAAATATTAAGGTTTTTGGGCATTCACATTATGACCGATAACTCAGTTATCGATAAATTTATCGAAATAAATCGAAGTCCAAATGAAACCTGGATTCTTCCCCTTTCGTTTGATAGGGAAAATTAAGGTTTTCGGGCAACCACATTTTGACCGATAACTCAGTTATCGATAAATTTATCGAAATATATCGAGGTCCAAATGAAACCTGGGGTCTTCCCCTTTCGTTTGATACCCATATTGTAGGGAAATGTTAAGGTTTTTGGGCATTCACATTTTGACCGATAACTCAGTTATCGCTAAATTTATCGAAATATATCGAGGCCCAAATGAAACCTGGGGTCTTCCCCTTTCGTTTGATAACCATATTGTAGGGAAATTTTGAGGTTTTTGGGCAATCACATTTTGACCGATAACTCAGTTATCGATAAATTTATCGAAATATATCGAGATCCAAATGAAACATACAGTCTTCCCCTTTCGTTTGATACACATATTGTAGGGAAATGTTAAGGTTTTTGGGCATTCACATTTTGACCGATAACTCAGTTGTCGATAAAGTTATCGGAATATATCGAGGTCCAAATGAAACCTGCGGTCTTCCCCTTTCGTTTGATACCCATATTGTAGGGAAATTTTGAGGTTTTTGGGCAATCACATTTTGACCGATAACTCAGTTATCGATAAATTTATCGAAATATATCGAGGTCCAAATGAAACCTGCGGTCTTCCCCTTTCGTTTGATACCCATATTGTAGGGAAATTTTGAGGTTTTTGGGCAATCACATTTTGACCGATAACTCAGTTATCGATAAATTTATCGAAATATATCGAGGTCCAAATGAAACGTGGGGTCTTCTCCTTTCGTTTGATTGTAAGGAATTTTTAGGTTTTTGGGCAATCATATATTGACCGATAACTCAGTTATCGATAAATTTATCGAAATATATCGAAGTCCAAATGAAACCTGGGGCCTTCCCCTTTCGTTTGATACCCATCTTTTAGGGAAATTTTAAGGTTTTCGGGCAACCACATTTTGACCGATAACTCAGTTAACCATAAATTTATCGAAATATATCGAAGTCCAAATGAAACCTGGATTCTTCCCCTTTCGTTTGATAGGGAAAATTAAAGTTTTCGGGCAACCACATTTTGACCGATAACTCAGTTATCGATAAATTTATCGAAATATATCGAAGTCCAAATGAAACCTGGGGCCTTCCCATTTCGTTTGATACCCATATTGTAGGGACATTTTACGGCTTAGACCGAACGAGAGTCACATACATACAAGCAAACAAACAAACAAGCAAACATACAAGTGAACCTAATAAAAGCGTGGTAAAAACAAAGCTAAAAGGCACGGCAAGAAATTTTATAAGTACAGAATATACAATTGAACAAATAACAGTAAAATTGAGAAGCGCTATAAAGGGTGAATCAGTAGAAGTTTTAACCCCTAAACTCCTGAACATCCAACAACTTAGTAAAACTGCTAACCAATACACAGCGGAAATAGAAAAAATTACCAGATCACTAGATGGAGCATATATCTCGGTTGGATTAAACCCAGACTTGGCAACGAGATATTCAACGCAAGCAACAGTGAAAGCTATGTGCAAAAACTGCTCTAATGACAAGGTCAAAATGATAATGCAAGCGTGAACGTTCACAACAATGAACGATGCAATCTGTAAGTTCACCAACAGCTGTACCGAAATAACGGGCAACTCAAACACGATATTGAATATACGCCAACAGAGTCAGTACCGGAGTAATTTCAGCGGGGGTTACCGAAGTAACAATTATGGGAACTACCAAAGTAGGATATTTAGACCGCAACCTAGATACAACAATAACTCGAGATCCAACAACAATAATAATAAACAAAGAGGATCACAAGCCCGAATCGGCAATAGACCTTACAATCAGAACCGTAACGTGCGCAGCTGCACCCAGCCGGAAAACCAGGAAACTCCACTTCAAGATTAATAAAGAGAAAAATATACGTATTAAACCTACATCTAAACAGCTATATATCTACAAGGACATCCCTAAATAATTCGATTTCAAACTTCTTAACTGATACAGGAGCAGACATCTCCATTATAAAAAAGCATCAAATTAGTAAAAATCATAAAATAAATACAGATCAAATTACAGATTTAAAAGGCATTTGTAAAGGAATAAACAGCACATTAGGCACGATTAGAGCAGAGATGACCTTCTAATTTACCATAAATTCCACGTCGTAGAAGACGACTTTCCAATCCCATGCGATGGAATAATAGGACTGGATTTCATAAAGAAATATAATTGCATTTTAGACTATGGAAAAACAGAAGATAAAATAATCCTAAGACCATATGACTTTCCCCAAACAATAACAATGAATCTAATAAATTGTCTGTGTTCACAGTTGTGAACGGATTCCAACATATGTGGATACGCGCATGTATGTGTTTATGTATGAGGACACAATTAGTACATACATAACGATCTCGCCATGCATATTTACTCAATATACATTAGGCGAGACCGCTATCTCACTGTTGTGTTGGTCGTCTAGGACGATAATGATGGGACTCAAGTATGGTTATCAGTTAGATAAGACACACCTGAGTCCACAACATATTTTCGCATAGTGACAGATTTCACATACATGTGCCATCCACGTTGTTGGGTTTACTTAGGATTAAGATATATATATGTATACACATGTACACATGTACATGCGTACTACGTACAATAGTTAGATGTAAGTTGAATGTTAGATTAAGAAAAGATATAAATAAAGGCACTCCAGGAAACTGGAGTTGAGTTTTCTTTGTACCATCAACCGGCAACGTTATTTTAAATTAACAGTCTGTCTGCCAATACAATTACGATCCCTGCTAGACAATTTAAAGTAAACACCGATAACAAAAACATCTTCATACCACACCAACAATTTCATAGCAAACACTATCACAAATAAAGATCATACTTTTGTAGAATTATCAACACAACACATAAAGACACAACTATTCAAAATTACAAGATTAATACCGATAATTTAGACGATTACACACTAAATAAAACAACCACACACAATAAAAATTGCAACAATACAGAAAAATTAAAAAGATTAACCAAAAACTTTCCAAAATTTGTAAATTCTCAGTTAACAAATTATGCACAGAATTCATAGACATATTTGCACTAGAAAAAGAACCAATTTATTTTAATAACTTTTACAAACAAAAATTATACATGAAGGAGGACAGTCCTATTTACATAAAAAATTATAGATTGCCTCATACGCAAAAAGGAGAAATAAGCAAACAAATAAATAAGTTTATCGAAGATGACATAATAGAACCCTCCATATCGGAATATAATAGCCCAATCTTATTAGTCCCTAAAAAATCACTCCCAGGCAAAACAGAAAAAAGATGGAGATTAGTGGTAGACTACAGACAGGTAAATAAAAATCTAGCAGCAGACAAATTCCCACTTCCAAGGATTGACGATATTTTAGATCAACTTGGAGGAGCAAAATATTTTTCATGCCTAGACCTTATGTCAGGTTTTCATCAAATCGAATTACACCCCGACTCCATGGATATAACCTCATTTACAGCCGATAATGGCACATATAGATTCAAAAGACTACTCTACTGATTAAAAGTAGCACCGAATTCATTCCAAAGAATGATGACCCTAGCATTTGCAGGCCTCAAGCATTTCTCTACATGGATGATTTAATTGTATTAGGTTGTTCCGAAAACAACATGCTAAAAAATTCAACCTAAAATTACATCCAGATAAATGCCTATTTTTCAGCCAAGAAGTAACTTATTTAGGACATAAATGTACAAACAAAGGAATATTACCCGACCCGAGCAAATTTGAAACAGTCCAAAATTACTTAATCGTAGCTTTCTACAACTATTACAGAAGATTCGTACCGAATTTTGCAGTTAATTGCTGCTTTTTAACCGTAAACACACCGTGAAATCCAAAAACTACCGTTTTTGATTTTTTAAAATTAACCCCTAGTAATGCTAACTTGACAGTCAAGTTAGCACTACCAATTTAGTTCGACTCTAAAATTAAAATCAATTGCGCAGATAATTCCCGTTTAATAACCGTAATTAAGTAGTGCTAATGAAAAAAATCGAAACATTTTTTTTCTCGATTTTTTTTTTTAAATAACCCCTAGTAATGCTAACTTGACGGTCAAGTTACCACCCTCGAAACAATTCCGCAGTTAGTTGCTGCTTTTTAACCGTAAACACACCGTGAAATCTAAAAACTACCGTTTTTGATTTTTACAAATTGACAGTCAAGTTAGCACTACCACCCTCGAAAACAATTTAGTTCGACTCTAAAATTAATATCAATTGCGCATATAATTCCCGTTTAATAACCGTAATTAAGTAGTGCTAATGAAAAAAAATCGAAATTTTTTTTTCTCAAATTTTATTAAGAAAAAAAAATAGTAGTAGAAATTACCAACACTCGATTAAGGAAAAGGAAGTATCGGAACGAAAAAAAAATGCTGTAGTTAGTTGCTGCTTTTTAACCGTAAACACACCGTGAAATCCAAAAACTACCGTTTTTGATTTTTTTAAAATAACCCTTAGTAATGCTAACTTGACAGTCAAGACGGTGTGTTTACGGTTAAAAAGCAGCAATTAACTGCGGTATTCTCTTTTCGTTCCAATACTTCCTTCTCCTTAATTGAGTGTTGGTAATTTCTACTACTATTTTTAGTAGTAGATATTTACTTTTTCTTAATAAAATTTGAGAAAAAAAAAATTTCGATTTTTTTTCATTAGCACTACTTAATTGCGGTTATTAAACGGGAATTATATGCGCAATTGATTTTAATTTTAGAGTCGAACTAAATTGTTTTCGAGGGTGGTAGTGCTAACTTGACTGTCAAGTTAGCATTACTAGGGGTTATTTTTAAAAAATCAAAAACGGTAGTTTTTGGATTTCACGGTGTGTTTACGGTTAAAAAGCAGCAATTAACTGCGGAATTCTTTTTTCGTTCCGATACTTCCTTTTCCTTAATCGAGTGTTGGTAATTTCTACTACTATTTTCTTTTCTAAATAAAATTTAAGAAAAAAAAATTTCGATTTATTTTCATTAGCACTACTTAATTACGGTTAGGTTAGGTTCAAGTGGCTACCGTAGAGGCACACCTAGGCCAGTATTAAAAGGCCCGTTGTGATACCACCAACACTAGGAAAGTCAGTTCCGGGACCCTGCCATATGGAAAATCCCGGTATTAACGGAATTCTGCACATAGCAGAATCCTGGGACTGACTTTCCTATACCGACACCGTTATTCCTCCTCGAACCATTTAGATGACTTGATGAAGGCCATCAGGTCCTTTATGTCCAGCTCCGTGACCTGGCGTAGGCTAACCAGGAAGGGAACTCCCAAAAAGCGCATTCTCGCGCCACTTAAAGCCGGGCAGTTGCAGATGAGGTGCTCCACCGTTTCCTCCTCCTCATCATCCTTACAACTCCTACAGCATCGTCGGTAGGGCACACCAAGTCTTTCTGCGTGCCTACCAATGAGGCAGTGCCCAGTCAATACGCCTATTAATATGGAGATTTCTCTTCTCCTTAGGGCATAAATTTGTCTTGATCTTTTATGATCCCATTTCGGCCAGGTTTCTTTGGATATCCGGCATCCTGGAGATTGCTTGGCGGAGTGTGTACTCCTTCAGCATAAGCTTGCATGTGGCAAACGGCATACCTAAGCGCTCTTTATCCCGAAGAACCTGCTTGGTCGTGCCCTGCCTCGCAAGTTCGTCTGCCCTACAATTTCGCTCAATGTCCCTATGCCCCGGGACCCATGTGAGGTTCACGCGATTCTGTTGGGCCATCTCTTGTAGAGATCGACGACAGCTGAGCGTCAGTTCAGAGTTGAACGAATAAGAGCGAAGGGATTTGATGGCCGCCTGGCTGTCGCTGAATATAAAAATGTCGTGTCCGATAGTGTGTTGGCCTATCCAAGCCGCGGCGTCCATGATTGCTGAAACTTCAGCCTGGAAGACACTGCAGTGATCAGGTAGTCTGAAGGAGAGCTCAAGGTTCAGATCCTTTGAATAAACCCCTCCTCCAACTCTGCCGTCTAACTTCGAGCCATGAGTGGCGGGACTCCGATCCGTGCTCTCCCATTCTTCCCTGCTGGGAATGTTGATTTTAAAACAGCTATCTCCGACTGTTGTGGTCGCACAACGATCCGTGCTCAGCGGAAGAAAGCTATAGGATCCCAAAATACAGGCGTGTCCAGTAGTGCTTGCGCCCCAGCCGGACGTTTCCCTTAGACGCAGAGCCGATGCTGCTGCTACCCGGTGCCCTTCCAGATCGAGTGGCAAAATGCCAAGAATGGCCTGGAGTGCTTCATTGGGTGTTGTTCTTAACGCACCGCTTATACAGATCATGCAAGATCTGTGTACTTTACCTAGCAGATTAAGGTTTGTTGCCTTGCTCAGCGCAGGCCACCATACCACAACTCCATAGAGCATGATTGGTCGAATGATTGCGGTGTAGATCCATTTGCATATTTTGGGGCTGAGCCCCCATTTCTTTCCAATGGCTCTTTTGCATGTGTAGAGTGCAATACACGCTTTCTTCTGGCGCTGAAGAACATTCTCCTTCCAGGTTAGTTTCCTATCCAGAACTGTGCCTAAGAACTTGGCTTTGTCAGCCAGGTTCAGGTGCACGTCATTCAGTTTTGGTAGTGTTAGCGGTGGTATCTTATAGCGGTTGGTGAAAAGAACCAGTTCTACTTTTCCCGGGTTGATGCTCAGTCCGCAGCGCGAGCACCATGAGGAAACCTCTCGCAGTGCTACTTGCATCAAGTCGCACAGGGTTTGTGGGAATTTGCCCCTATATACTATAGCTAAGTCGTCTGCATATGCCACTACCTTCCCGCCCCCCCCCCCAGCTTGTGTCTCGCAGCATCGAGTTGACAGTGAGGTTCCATAGAAGCGGGGAGAGAACACCACCCTGAGGCGTTCCCCTTGTGACATAGCGTGATAAGTCAACCGAGCCCAGTGATGAAACTATTCGTCTACCCCTTAGCAGTTGATCAATAAGTCCAATAAGAGACCTGCTTATGCCCAGACTTGTTAAAGCGGTGTTTATAGCATCAGGGCTTATGTTGTTGAAGGCTCCTTCAATATCTAAAAAGGCCACAAGACAGTACTCCTTTTCATACAGCGATTTTTCAATAACAGAAACTAGGCTGTGAAGCGCAGTTTCTGTAGATTTCCCTTTGGTGTGTGCATGCTGATAGCTACAGATCCGGTTGCTATCAATAGTAGAGGAGAGGTAGTCATTTATTATCCTCTCGAAGGTTTTGAGCACAAAGGATGAGAGACTGATCGGCCTATAGTCCTTGGGCTCGTAATGAGACGCCTTCCCCGCCTTAGGAATAAACACTACCGTGGCACTTCTCCAGAAGCACGGAATGTAGCTAAGAGCCAGGCAGGCTGTATAGAGAAATACCAGCCATTTGGCTTATGCCTCCAGCGAGTTTATGAGTTGTGCAGGAATAATCCCGTCTGGCCCGGCAGCCTTGAACGGTTCGAAGCTTTTAACCGCCCACCTAAGCTTTTCCTCCGTGATGGGTATGTATACATGTAGGTGCTAGGGGTTCCTCATGCAAGTTCCCTGGGAAGTGCGTATTCAAGAGCAGCTCTAGCGTTTACCTCTCCGTGCTGGTCCAGGATCCGTCAGGTTTGCGCAAATAGGTTGTGGCTGTTTGAGTTTTTGAGAGCACTCGTCTAAGTCTCGCTGTATCGTCGACATTTGCGACCCCAGTGCAGAAATTTCTCCACGATACTCTCTTCGCCTGCCTCCGAGCTTTTTTGTAGGCCCTGAGTTTAACTTTATATTCGAGCCATTGAGTTTCCGTGCCAAGGCTCTTGGCCTTATTAAATTGTGTCCTACATGATTTACGGAGCGAGTCCAGGTCGTAGGACCACCAATGCGGCCTATGTTTACCGCGTGGTTTTGGCACTGGGCAAGCCTGCTCTAAGGCATTCGAGAGCGCCGTTGTAAAGGTCTTTACCAGATCCTCCAACTCCCGTACTGATGAGGGGACTTGTGGGGGCAGTGCTGGTAAGTCCCTAGATAGTATTTCATTGTGTAGCTGCCAGTTAGTGTTACGTGGATTGCGTTTCATAACCGGCTGCTCAACAGAAAAGTCTAGAATTATTTCTACGTACCGGTGGTCGGAGAATGAGTGCTCATCGAGAACGCGCCATTTTCTGACCCACTCATAAGCGCCTTCGCTGCAAATAGTGAGATCTATTACCTCCCTACGGGTTTTAGTAATAAACGTAGGTTCGTTACCCACGTTGCAAACTACCAGGTTAGTTGTTAACAAATAGTCAAACAACGACTCTCCTCTAGCATTGATATCGGAGCTTCCCCACTGGACGTGATGAGCATTGGCGTCAGTTCCGATAATAAGATGACCCATGGAAAAATTTGCCACCAGGTCTTTTACCTCCCTCTGTGGCGGAGGTTCTTCGGCGTCGTAGGGCATATAGACCGACGCCATCGTCAGACTGGTACTGTCGACTGTTAAACTGGCAGCTGTAACGTCACCATTGGTATAGTTGGGCAAGAGAAATGCATTCAGCTCAGACTTAACTAAAATACAGGCTCTAACCCTGCCCCCCTCGCTGGCTCGAATAAGCTTATAACCCTTAGTCCCCAAACCGCAAATCCTTGAGCTGTTGTCCCAGGGTTCTTGGATGAGGACCACATCTACGTCGCCTTTAGAGAGACGACTGATTAAAGCAGCCGAGGCTGCTTTAGATTTGTGCAGGTTTATCTGAATCACCACCAACATGAGAGTGCTCAGACTTCCCTGCCACCGCCGTATCGTCGAGTTCCACCTCGTCTGGAGGCTTATCTTTCAACGACGATTTCTTCAGACCACGGTTTAGCGTGGCAGAGATCCTACTAACTGTGGCAGTGTCAACTGTGGTGCGCTCAGGACTAGCTGCTATCACTGTGACGTTGAGGTCCTCCCCGTCCAGCAGGCTGTCTCCCATCTCCGAGCTGTTCTCTGCTCCTTCGCCATTTGACGTGGCAGATACCATACTTTCCGAGTCGGACATCTCCGACTCCCCTTCCGGCACTGCGAATCCGAGTCCTCCGGTGCAGCCGAAATAGCAGCGCGCTGTGCATCGCCGCGGTATACGTGGATCACGATCTGACCCATGCCGTAGTGCACTCGTCCATTGCACCGTTTAAGGGGCTCGAGTGCCTCCTTATTCAAGGTGAAGACCACTTGCCTATCAGGCCCTACCGCGTCCTCGACCAGATTTACACCCCAGTCCTGCGTCGGGAGAGACGGGTTCATGATCCTCAGCATCATGAGAATTCTCTCAGGTTCAGCAGGGATAGCAGGAATCCACGCTCTTGCCCTTGGCCGAGCCGGGATGTCCTTCCAGTCGACAACCTCGATTCTTGCCCCTTGGTAGATCTCACCTAGTCTTGCAGCTGCTGCCTTGTACAGTGCAACAGTTTTTGCATCCTCGCAAGCGAATACCTTGATTCGGCCCTGGTGCCATCCCGCATCAGAACCCATCGGAGTGGCACCCGGAGACTCATCCATAATGTCGAGAAGGGCATTACCGATAGCGTTCCGGACGAACCGCCACTGGTCCCTAGGGATGGCCCAGTTTTCATTACCTCGGTCAATGACGCCTATGAGGATCCTATCCTTAGTCACTTCAGCAAAGCTGAGTTTACCCATTACGGGGGCGTGTTGCTGCCGCTTCGGGTGAGGTTTTAAATCCACGTCCGATCTCTGGCGTTTGAAGGGATTTATATTAACCTTCTTTGGCGCGTAATCGCTTTGAAAGTTCGGTAAGATAGCTTCAGCCATCTCCACCGTCTTCCTAGCATTCGGCGATAGCGTCTCTTGTGAAATACCCTCGTATTTCTTCAGTAACCTCGCGGCCGCTCTTTTGTCCAAGTACTCAGAGCGACTGGGAGATGTCTTTTGGGGTAAATTTCGACCCGTAGTTGCCATCGCGGTCGTTCCCTTATTTGGATCTCTGGGGCCAGGTCGTGAGACCACTGCCACAGACGTTAAAGACTTGGTTTCGGTACCGGCACTTACTAGGGCTCTAGCATCAGCCGTTGTTGGCTTCACCGTGTTTGTACCGGTACTTACTTTGGGGATTGCCCCCTTATTATCCAGAGCTGATCGACTCGTAGTTGCCATCGCTGTCGATCTCTCGGCTGATGAAGAAATGGAGTTTGTCCTCCGACGTTGCGTTCTCGCTTGCTCCAGCATTTTCCTCCTCTGCTGGGCAGTATACATGGTTGTATCATTATTTTTAAGGTTTTTATTACTTTTTTTCATCTTGTTCGTACGACCCCTTGCCGGGCAAGGCCAGTTTAGGGTCAAAGGAAGAGTATGGGGAATGTGTCGTCCGCCGCGGCAGAGCCCCATGCCGCGGTAAGGCCACAGTTACTCTCCGAGGCGGCCCGGTATCAGAGAGGCTCCGTTCGATTACAGCCACGATTTGCCTCCCGGCTGCAAACGTTCAATGGGCACGTGGTCGCATAACACCCTGGATTGGGAGGGTAATTACGGTTATTAAACGGGAATTATCTGCGCAATTGATTTTAATTTTAGAGTCGAACTAAATTGTTTTCGAGGGTAGTAGTGCTAACTTGACTGTCAAGTTAGCATTACTAGGGGTTATTTTTAAAAAATCAAAAACGGTAGTTTTTGGATTTCACGGTGTGTTTACGGTTAAAAAGCAGCAATTAACTGCGGAATTCTTTTTTCGTTCCGATACTTCCTTTTCCTTAATCGAGTGTTGGTAATTTCTACTACTATTTAATTTTTTTTCAAAGTTGTAGTGCTAACTTGACGGACATCCAAAACTTTTGCAATACCCAGATTTCGATAAAAAATTCTGCATAACAACAGAAGCTAGTGGGTTCGCTGTGAGGCAGTCGTTAGCCAAGAACATGATGACAAACAGTTACCAATTGCTTACGCTTCTGGGTCCTTCACAAAAGGCGAAACCAACAAAGCCACAATAGAAAAAGAATTGGCTGCAATTCATTGGGCCATAACCTTCTTCAGACCATATGTCTATGGAAGAAAATTTTTAGTTAAAACCGACCACCGTCCTTTAACATACCTATTCTCAATGAAAAGTCCTTCATCTAAGCTGACACGAATAAGACTCGATTGTGAAGTGGAGTATATAGCCGGAAAAGAACATCATATTGCGCACGCATTATCCCGCATAACAATCACAAACTTAAAAGATATGTCAACCAGATCAGAAGCGAAACAGACCAGCAGTAATGCTGAAAATAAAAAAAGTCACAAAGAGAACCCCAAAATTTACGAAGCGCTAAATTAATGTTAAGTAAAAAGACATGTGGTGCTCTTTTTCAATCCTCCGAATTTATACTTCAAAAAAGGAAAGAAAATTTGTAGCGATTTAGATACAAGCAACCTAATTGTTGAGGATAAGATTGACTTAGGACAACTCTTTACCAGGCTTGAAAGAGAAGCAGGCAATTTAGGACTTGTACAAATACAGTTGTCCTTAGGGGACAAATTGTTTAAAAGAAATTATACTGCCGTCATTAGCAAGAAGGCAGGAAAATCATTTTACTGCCTTTTAGGAATTTTGATACCATTATATTATTTTAATGTATTACAATCCACTGATTATAAAAATTATCCGTCAGAGTAATTTCAACGTTAAAACAAGGTTCAAGTTAGTGACAAATCTAAAATCTCTTGTACCTCTCCAGAACAAAAAAGCAGTATAAAGTATATCGCAGTGTAAAAAGGCAGTATAAATGAAAATATACTGCCTTTATACTCAGAAAGATAAGAATGCTGCTTGGAATATTTGGGGAGAAAGGCAGTAACTTTGACTTACAAACCAAAAAAGCAGTAAAGGAATTTTTATTTATTTTGGCTTTACAAAGCAGAAAGGCAGTATCTCTCAAAAATATAAAGGTTTTGTTTTACCATCCAAAACAGCAGTAAATAGTATTTTACTGCTTTTCGATTTACAAAGCAGAAAGGCAGTACGCTGATCCTTTAAGGCTCTAGGGATAATTTTCGCCCATAATCAGATGCAATTGATTCTTCATGAAGCCTTTTAATATCTCAATATTAATTTATGTCTGTTATGCACCAAAATAACTATTTCTTTAGTTCGAACACACCCATACTTCAACTTCAGTTTTCTCGATTATCAATTTTTATAACATACTGACTTTTTACTAAGGACGGCAGTATATGCAGTAGGCAAATTTATAGAAATGGGTAACAAAGTTCTTAAAAAGCTAACAATCGCTCTAACCCCAGAGGTTATATATGTGACAAATACCGGGAAAATTAAAGAAATTCTGCACAGATATCATGACGGTCCTATTAGTGGTGGCCACCCAGGAATAAATCGCATGACAGATAAAATCAAGCAGAAATATAGCTGGCTAAATATGAAAAATGACGTAAGAAAATACGTAAAGAACTGCATCCACTGTAAGAAAAATAAAACTAATAAGCATATAAAAGAAGCAATGACAATAACGGAAACACCTCCGAAGGCATTCGATATTGTACAAAACGATACAGTCGGACCGTTACCGAAGTCGATAAATGGAAACGAATATGCAGTTACCATTATATGCGACCTAACTAAATACCCAGTAGCGATCCCAGTACCAAGCAAACAGGCAACAACAGTCGCTAAAGCCGTGTTCGAACATTTGATTTTGACTTATGGAAGCATGAAAACAATCATGACAGACATGGGCACAGAATACAAAAATAACTTATTCAAAGAACTGTGTAAACTGTTAAAAATTGAACAAAAAACTTCAACACCGTGTGATCGTCAAACTTTGGGTACTGTAGGACGCAGTCCCCGGACATTTAATGAATACATACGTTTGTAGGGTTAAAGACTCTACTACATTGCATGTTGGTGCAGGCTGGCAATGCTGTGAGTTCAAAGTTAACTACCAGTTTTAACATCTCTGTCTTTTATCATACTTTCCTTGCGCTGTAAAAACATTCTCGTGTAAATACGCTAAATAAAACATTAAATATCAAAAGGAATCCCCAAAGTGGTGACCCCGCCGATTAACATGCCGAACAGCAACAAAAACAGCAACGGGCCGACCGAAACGGAGGAGAGATTTTTAGATTCCGAAAACATGCTACATTTGGGGCGACTTGCTGTTAAGCCTGCACCATTTTGGAAACCAGACCCTCGCCTTTGGTTTGCGCAGGTGGAGGCGCAGTTTACACGCGCTGGTATCACGACCGAGACACCAAGTATTATACGGTGGTAGCTGAAATCGATTCAGCAGTATTAATGCACGCTAGCGACATTATTGCGTTACCACCTACTTCGGGCAAATATGAGGCGCTAAAAAAGCGACGATAAGAAGCCATCTACCTTACTAAGAGAAATGAAAGATCTAGCGCAAAAAAGATTAGACGAAGAGGTGTTGAAGTCAATTTGGATGCGTCGTCTACCGCCGCATATACAACAAATTTTAAGGGCAGTAGATGAGAATGTAGAAGCATTGGCAAAGAGAGCCGACGGTGTTATGGAGGTAACGGCGCTGAATGTCGTCAATGCGGTTGATGCACCCACCAGCGGTGTAGAAGCTGCCATCGCCGAACTGGTTTGCAGGATAGACAGGTTAGAGCGAAGCACGCGGAACCGGTTCGAGCGCAGAATGCCAACCGAGCGATTTAAGCGCCCCGGGCAAGACCAACTACCACAACGACAAGCGCGTCTGAACAAAGAAACTATATATGCTGGTATCATCGCACTTTTGGTAACCAGGCTACAAGATGCCGGTCACCGTGCAGTTTTACACGCACGCGTACGGAAACTAATCAGCCCTCCGTTCAAAGCGGCTACAACGGAGGCTAACCAGGCGTCGAGCCGCCTCTATATATTGGACAAAAAGTCCGCAACTAAATTTTTAAGAGACACTGGGGCCGAAGTCTCAGTAGTACCCAGACGTAGCAACGACACACAACAAACGGCGGCAATGAAATTGATCGCCGCAAACAACACTCAAATCGACACATACGGAAGGAGGAGTATAACCCTAGATTTTGGATTTGAGCGAATGTTTACCTGGCTGTTCATCGTAGCCGACGTATCCTACCCGATAATAGACTTCCTACAAAACTTCGACATTTTGGTGGATATGAAAAATAAAATGATTGTCGATCGAGTGACAAATGGGCTTGTCAGAGGTCGAATTTCTGGGACATTCAGTATCTCCGAAGGGCTTTTCACCCTTGCCCCGCAAAGTACAAGGCATTCTCGATTTAAAGAAGCCAACGGAGGTGCACGAACTGCGCCGATTTTTGGGGGCAGTCAATTTTTATCGGCGATTTCTTCCGCGAGCTGCAGCCATCGAAGCTCCGCTTGGACACAAGCCCCCGAGAAGGCATTTGAAGAGCTCAAGACACAGCTCGCAAAACAAGCACTAATTTCGTTCCCAGAGACGGGAGCCATCATCGCATTGGTGGCAGATGCATGCGATGTTGCAATGGGCGCTGCACTGCAACAGTTAGTGGAAGGCAGGTGGCAGCCACTCGGCTTCTTTTCCCAAAAATTTACGAAAACGGAAGCAAGATACAGTACCTACGATCGCGAGTTACTCGCCATCCATAGAGCGATTCGACACTTCAGATATTTTTTGGAAGGCACGCAATTTATTATCTTTACAGACCACAAGCCTTTAATTCAAGCTTTTGAACAAAGTTGGGAAAAGCTATCCCCTCGACAGACACGGCAGTTGAATTTTGTGAGCCAGTTTTCTACGGATATACGGCATATCAGTGGAGCCGAAAACATCGTTGCTGATATGCTGTCGAGAGTGGCAAGATTCGCAGCACCTACTCCACTAGATCTGAAGTTTTTACACGACGAACAGCAGAGGTGCGAAGAGTTGTTAGAAATGCTCAGCGACAATAATACTTCCTTGCATTTAATGGAATACAAGCATCCAGATACCGGAATAGAGATATTTTGTGACGATTCGATGGGGAAGATAAGACCATATGTCCCGGAGCCACTGCGGCAAGTAGTTTTCGACGCTACGCACGGCCTTGCTCACCCTGGAGCAAGAGCAACCAAAAAGCTTATAACCGCTTGTTATGTGTGGAAAGGGATGAGCGCGGATATACGCGCTCGAGTTCGCAGTTGCCTTGCATGCCAGCGTTGCAAAATTGCACGACATACAAAAAGTGCATTGGAGACTTTTGGAGTTCCCAGTAAGCGTTTTGAGCACGGGAACGTAGACATTGTTGGACCATTCCCGGTATCACGAGGTTACACATATGGTCTAACATGTGTCGATCGGTTTTCGAGGTGGATTGAAGTTTTTCCGCTAACGGGCATGACGGCTGAAACGGTTGCGAGGGAGCTGCTCAACGGATGGATCAGTAGGTTTGGAGTGCCGAAGTTTATCACAACCGATCAGGGCAGACAGTTCGAACGAAAGCAGTTTATTTAATCATTGCTGGGCGCCATGCACATCCACACCACAAGTTACCACCCGCAAACGAACGGCATGGTAGAGAGATGGCACCGCGTTCTAAAGGCAGCATTAAGATGCCACACTACCGATATAAATTGGGTCGACAGTCTGCCAGTAGTCCTCTTGGGCAAGTCACGGTCTCGATTGATAGAATCAAGCCTGCTTATCTCCCACGAGAAGACTCATTGGCTACACACAGCGAGGTGGTATCATTACTGCTACCTTTCGCTGTTTTAGGAGAGGAGTGATGTAGGGTTAAAGACTCTACTACATTGCATGTTGGTGCAGGCTGGCAATGCTGTGAATTCAAAGTTAACTACCAGTTTTAACATCTCTGTCTTTTGTGATACTTTTCTTTGTACATTTATTACTTTAGTTCTTAAAATTGCGCTGTAAAACATTCTCGTATAAATACGCTAAATAAAACATTAAATATCAAAAGGAATCCCCAAACGTTCATACATATCCAGTGACAAAGATGATTGGGATGAATACCTCAGGTATTTCGCGTATTGTTACAATACGACGCCATCAACCACACATAAATATTGTTCTTTTAAACTAATATTTGCAAAAATCCCACCGAATTACGATTTTTTAAAAGAAAATAAAATTAGCCCATTGTACAATCACGAAGCTTATGACAAAGAAGTAAAATATAGACTTCAAATAGCACAGCAAAGATCTAGGAAATTAGTCCAAGAAGCTGAAAAAAAAACAAAAAACGAATTATGATAAAAGTATTTATAGTAAGGAAATAAACATAGGACATTTAGTATTAGTTCGAGAAAATAGATATAACGGATACTACAAAGTTAAAAATATCGATGAGAACAACAATTTTACTTTAATACCGCATAGCAAAGGAAATAGCAGTTAAACAATAAAGAAATTATCATTCATAAGAATATATATAACTCCCAAAACAACCAAACAATAAACACTCATTTATCCATTTTGATAAACAGGCACACAAACCAAAGAAAACAAAATACAACATATCATGTTCAAAATGCAAAAAAAAAGTCAGTAGTTACAATAAAGACACATGTGAAACAAATGTAAACAAAATAAAGTAAGAAAACCTTTTTCCGATGGCATAACAATACACGATAAGCAAAGTAAGCCAAACATTGTATTACCTAATAATTAATTGTTACTGAATAAGTCATTGAAATAGAATACTCATACATTAACCCAAATGTATGAGCATTCTTTTAAAGAGAGGAGGTGTAGCATGACAGCTAAGCAAAACAAAATGTTCACACAATATTATATATTTTAGAAATGTAAGTTTATAAATTTAAATCCAACCCCCCGAGAAATGGGTTGTGCGGGGGTTTGGGACCCACCACATAAAAATAAACTTCCAATGAGATCCAATATTCAGGCCTCGGATATGATAACTCACTCTTTAGATAACGACCACTGCAAACGAAATAGGAATATGATTAAGGAAATCAGGGCATGTTCTTGGAATGTCCGAACCCTTAGCAGGGAAGGTGACGATGCCCGCCTAGTTGTGGTCCTCAAACAGGCAAAAGCTGACATCTATACAAGAAATGCGATAGACGGGGCAAGGTTATAAGACCATCCAAACCTGCAATGTCTACTGGAGCGGCCACACTAATGAGCGCAGATTCGGCGTCGGTTTTGTGGTGGGAAAGAGGCTTGTGAAACAGGTAGTGTCTTTCACAGCCGTGAACGAGCGTCTCGCCACAATCCGAATAAAACTACGATTTTTCACCATTTCGTTTATCTGTGCGCGCGCACCGACCGAGGACAAGGACGACGTGGAACAAGATGCATTCTACGCGAAATTAGAAGAAACTTATAAGCCTGCCCCCGTCATGATATCAAAGTCGTGTTTGGCGACTTTAACGCCAGGGTGGGCAAAGAGGGTGTATTTGGCTGCACTGCCGGTGCACGAAATATGGTCGTAGCCAGCACCAGGTTCAAGCGTAAAAAGATCCATCAAGCAACATGGCTATCGCCAGATCGGAAAACACGCAATCAGATCGACCACTTTGTGATAGACGGACGGCATGCTTCCAGCGTTAATGGACGTACGTACGATGCGGGGTCCAAACATCGACTCCGATCACTACTTGGTAGTAGCCAAGATTCGTACTCGCTAAGTATAACGAAAGAGGCACCACAAAAAACGCAAGGAAAGCTGGACGCCTCTGAGAACACAATTCAACCCAGCGGAGTGCACGAGCAGTGGGAGCATATCTCCGGATCACTTCGTACCGCAGCCGAAGAAGTAATTGGATTCCGGTAAATGCGAAAAAATGATGATAGAGTGCAAAGACGCAATGAAAAGAAAGGACGACGCCTATAAGGAAACGTTAGGGAGCGAATGCAACGAGGAGCATGTGTGAACACTACCGCGAGATGAAGAGGGAAGCGAGACGGCTTTTTCGAGCGAAGAAAAGGGAAGAAGCGTGAAATCGAAGAGCTTGAAATGCTAGCCAGGAGAAGCAGCGCCCGAATGACGGAAGGTTTTAACCCCGGGGCAAACTCCTGTAAAACTGACAACGGCGACCTGGTGACAGATGTTCAGAGAGTACTATGGTTATGGAGGGATCACTTCTCTGCCCTTCTAAACGGAGGAACGGAGCAACAATCCAGAGAAGAGGACGAACCCGACCCCACAATCGAAGACGATGGAATCGAAGTTCCACAACCCGACTAAAACGAGGTGCGAGTAGCTATATCACGGCTAAAAAACAATAAAGCGGCGGTGCTGATGGCCTGCCCGCTAAACTATTTAAATGCGGCGGCGAGGAGCTGGTAAGGTGCATACACCAGCTCTTGTGCAGAATATGGTCGGATGAATTCATGCCTGAAGATTAGAATCTAAGTGTTCTCTGCCCAATTCATAAGAAGGGTGATCCCGCAAACTGCGCCAACTATCGTGGAATCAGCCGACTGATTGGACCTTATCAGTGTGGCTTCAGACCCGGTAAATCTACCATCGACCAGATTTTTACAATACACCAAATCTTGGAAAAAACCCGTGAGAAGAGGGTCAACACACACCATCTCTTTGTTGATTTTAAAGCCGCCTTCGACAGCACGAAAAGGAGTTGCCTATATGCCGCTATGTCTGATTTTGGTTTCCCAGCAAAACTTATAGTTACGGCTGTGCAAAATGACGCTGAACAACACCACCAGCTCGGTCAAAATTGGGAAGGACCTCTCCGAGCCGTTCGAAACTAAACGAGTTTTCAGGCAGGGCGACCCCCTATCGTGCGATTTCTTTAATTTTATGCTGGGGAAAATAATACAAGCTGCAGAACTTAGCCGCGCTGGAACAATATATTACAAGAGCGTACAACTGTTGGCGTATGCCGGCGACATCGACATCATTGGCCTCAACAACCGCGCCGTAACTTCTGCGTACTCCAAATTAGAAAAGGAAGCGGAAAAAATGGGGTTGGTGGTGAACGAAGGTAAAACGAAGTACCTGCTGGCATCAAGCAAAGAAACAGCGCATGCGCGCCTTGGCAGCCACGCTACTGTTGGCAGCCATAATTTCGAGATAGTAAGGAACTTTGTATACCTGTGAGGCAGCATTACTACCAACAACAATGTATGCCTGAAAATCCATAGAAGGATAACTCTTGCAAACAAATGCTACTTTGGGCTGAGTAGGCAATTTAGAAGTAAAGTCCTCTCTCGACGAACAAAAACAACACTCTATAAGTCACTTATCGTACCCGTCCTGCTATATGGTGCAGAAGCATGGACACTGACAGCATCTGATGAGGCGGCTCTGGGAGTATTCGAGAGAAGAATTCTTCGAAAGATTTATGGACCCCTAAAAGTTGGCGACGGCGAGTACCGAAGAAGATATAATGATGAGCTGTATGAGCTTTACGCAGACGTGGACATAGTTCAGCGAATTAAAACCCAGCGGCTCCGCTGGCTAGGAATCGTGGTGCGAATGAACAAAGACGCTCCGGCCCAGAAGGTATTTTTATCGGCACCCGCCGGTGGAAGTAGAGGAAGAGGGAGACCACCACTTCGATGGCAGGACCAAGTAGAGGCAGACCTGCGAGCACGCGGTGTCTCTAATTGGCGCCAGTTGGCTCAACAAAGAACCGACTGGCGTAACATGTTGGACCGCCAAAATCGCCTAGGCGGTTAAAGACTATTTTAAGTAAGTAAGTTTATAAATTAGATTCCCCCAAAGGGAGATTGTAAGCATATAAAAGAACGGCGATGAGCCGAAAAAAACATTCCAGTTTTAAGACTCAAAAACTGTTTTTTACTTTTGGAATCTTTGTGGGGCATTTTAATGCTCACTTAAATGCGGCTGAAGAAATAAGAAAATACTTAACAACCTCCAAACAGTTTCTCGTATTGCCGGGTCTACGAGAACGGTACCAGTACTTGTGCTGTATCAATTGTACCGAAACGACCCGGGCCGTATTTTTATATCGACCCGGCCAAGAGCAATACACGCGGGGTGCCCTGTCGAACATTTGGGCAGGGCTACACTTGGTTACAACAACAGCCTACTTAGTCCGAAGTAACACTTGTTGGCAAGAGTGATTCTCCGTTGGATTTCTAGACTGATATTGTTTTCGGTGTTAATGCTGGTTCCCAAGTAGACGAAGTCCCTCACCGTTTCCAATTTGTAGCTATCAACGGTGACTTGGCTGCCAAGGCACAGGTGCGCCGATTCTTTCTTTGATGACAGCATATATTTCGTTTTGTCCTCGTTGACCGCAAGACCCACTTTTTTCGCTTCTTTATCCAAACCAGAGAAGGCAGCGCTTACTGCGCGGTTGTTAAGTCCAATGATATCAATATCATCGGCATACGCCAGCAATGGCACGCTTTTCTAAAAGATTGTACCATTGCGGTTTAACTCTGCTGCTCAAATTATCTTCTCCAGCATCAGGTTGAAGAAATCGCACAAAAGAGAGTCACCCTGTCTGAAGCGTCGTTTGGTTTCAAATGGCTCCGAGAGGTCCTTCCCGATTCTGACGGAGCTATTGGTATTGCTGAACGTGATTTGGCAAAGTCGTATCAGCTTTGCAGGGAAGTCAAATTCAGACATAGCGGTATACAGGCAACTCCTATTTGCGCTGCCAAACGCGACTTTAAAATCGACAAAGAGATGGTCTGTGTCGATTCTTTTATCATAGGTTTTCTCAAGGATTTGGCGTATCGTGAAAATCTGGTCGATGGTAGACTTACCAGGTCTAAAGCTCCAATTAGTTTTTCACACAGTACGCTAGAAAGAACCTTATATGCGATATTAAGAAGACTGATTCCGCGGTAGTTGGAGCTGTTAGCGGGATCGCCTTTCTTGTGGATTGGGCAGAACACACTTAAATTCCCATCCGGAGGCATGCACTCGTTTGACCGCATTCTGCATAAGAACTGATGCATGCAGAGAGAAGTGCTCCTTCCATAATTTAAGTACACTCTGCACATCGGTTACCAGGTCGCCATTATTGTCCTTACAGGAACTTTCCCCGGTCTTAAAACCTTCCGTCATCCACCGGATCTTTTCATAGAATTTTCGGGCATCATTCCTGTCAGCCAGCATCTCAAGCCTTTTTTCTGAAAAGGCGTGTCTATCCCTTCTTCGCCTCACGATATCATTGCCATACACTGCGGGTTGAGCCCGTTTGCAACATTTCCCTGTAGGCAGCGTCCTTTTTGTCCGAGGCAGTGCTGCATTCTTCATCGTACCAGTTGTTCTTGCGGGCTCGCTGTAACCCTATAGTGGCCTCAGCGGCGGTACGTAATGAGTGAGAGATATGCTTCCATTGCTCGGTTACATCGTTAGGTCGAGGATTGCTCTCCGATAGCAGGTGTGAGAGTCGAATGGAGAAATTATCAGCTGTCTGTGTCGTGCGCAGCTTCTCCTTCTCTGCGTCGTCCTTTTGCTCAGTCGGCGCATAGACGCAGATAAATGTTATGTTGAAAAACCTCGCCTTGATGCGGATCGCAGCGAGACGCTCGTACACAGGGGTGAGATTCCCCCAAAGGGAGAAGTCTCTTTCCCACCACGAATCCTACACAACGCGATTTGCTGCGTGTCTGGCCACTGTAGTATACGTCACAAGGTCCGATGGTCGTATTTCCTTGTCCCGTCCATCGCATTTGCTGCAGGGCGGTGATGTCGGCCTTTGCGTTAGAGAGGACATCAACCTGTCGGGCACGGTACCTTCCCTGGAAAGGGCCCGGGCATCCAGGTACATGCCCTAATATCCTTCTCATTGTCCTTAGTTCGTTTTGCCGGGTCGTCAACATTAAAGGGGGTTCTCATCCAAGGCTCAGATTGTTTTTTCATTGGAATTTGATTTTTACGTGGCGGGTCCCAAACCGGGGCTTTGAACATAAATATTCACACATTTATATAGCGAGCCGCTTGCTCCAAGGCAGACACCAGCTTGCAGCCGCACCACGCTATTTTAACACCAAACAGGAGTCAAACATAACAAAAAATATAAAAAAAACTATTTACACCACACTTCAATTCGTGTACTTATGCTTGCCGGCGTATAATTATAGCTTTGTTCTAAATGGTAGCGACCATCCGCTGTTAAGGATTTACACCACACTTTTTCACTTTACATCATTTTGGTGTAGCAAAAGAACGCTGACATCAAAAAAATGTTAGTTCTACTTCAAGTGTTAGTTTTCCATCAAGTGTAAAGATATCAAAGGCTAGGGAATACTTAGAGAATGATGTTGGGTATCAACTTGAGAACTATTAAATTATCTAAAGATATCAAAGCTGAAAAATACTTGGAGAATGATGTTGGATATCAACTGGAGAACTACAAAGTTATCAAGTCTGAGCGAGCATTTGCTTCCTTGAACCTAATCACAGATTTTCTTTGTATACACGCTCAATGAAGTTAACGGGCTGGCTTTAAAGTTTAAAGTTTCCAACAAAACAACTCTTGTTCTCACACTCGGGTTCTCCACATGCAAAAACACCAATGAAATGCTCATGCCTACACACACAACAGCGGCTATATAGAGTGAATACGTGTTTAGCATTTGTAGTGGTGCAACTTTCGAACTACTTTTTTCATATTATAATTAATTTTTTTTAATTTTTGGTTTTTTGAGGCACACACATCTCGAGTATACCTATCGATATATATAAAGCTTTGTATACCTTAGAACTGTGATTATTGCCAAAAAGGGAAAAAACTTTTGAACATTGCGCATTTATATATAAGATTCTGATCAAAAACTGAAATCATCCATCGGTTTGAGAAAAAGTTGAGCCTTGAAAAGGAAAATTTCCGCCTAGGCCGTTTTTTTCACTGCATCGTTTGCGATTCCATATAGGCGCCATATCAAGCCATTTCGCAAAAAGAATTTACGTAACACGATTTTCGATTCTTCATTTTTTATAGGACTATTTTAACCGTTTATGCTGTTTTTTTGCATTTTCCCAAAATTACAGAATTTGTTTAGATTTTTTTCGGGAATGCAGTCTTACAGCTCATTAAATTTGACTGTTATGAGATCCCAATCTTGAGCCGCTAACTCAATAACCTGATTTTTGACATTTTTTTAAATCTACATTGTTTTTATTTGGAAGAAAATGTTTAAGTTTGATTGAAAATGTCGCCAAAAATAAGGGAATCTGGTTAGCGGATAAGGATGGTATCTAAAATTTAGTTATCTACGCCAGTCATTCATTTTTAAAGTTAACTGACACCAATTGGAAATCCCAAGGGAGTTTAAGGCATCCTCCACTTGTTGTTTACATCTCAGTCGAGTCCTCAATTTAGCAATGAGGAGAAGTGTTCCGTCCATAACTTATGTAAGTAAACTCTGTCCGTCGGTTACTAAGTCGGCATTATTGTCCTTGGAGGAATTTGCACCGGTCTTGAAACCTTCCTCCATCCGCCGAATCTTTCCGTAGAATTTTAAACTCATATTTAGGAAAAATCTTTTGCAAAAAATAGATCCTCTAGGTGGCGCTGGAGTCGATATATAAAAAACGTGTTTATGGATTGTTTTGGTAAGTTTCGCAGACAAAGGCGCAGGCATTTCCTAGTTAACAATAAAGTTATGGGGTCAAAGGAGATAGAAAATTGTACATTTTATAATAAAATTAAAATTACCTCGGATTTATATGGCTCCAGTTCTGTCCATTTCCACATGTGTAGTTCACCAGTTTCTGATACCGCAATGAACTCTGAGTACAAAGCCACTATACTCTTAAACTTAGTCGTGCCATGTTTATCTGGCCAATATTGCATTTCATCCGAGATCCAAATTGGTGAGCTCAGAAAATCTTTTTTTTTCAGATCTACAAAAATAAAAACAGTTATTAAAGTACACGGTGAGCTTAAATAACTTATTATGAAAAATCAAAACAACCAAAATATTAATTGATGGTTGTATTTTTGGACATATTAGAAGATACTAGAGTTTGCCCAGTGGTTGAAATTCAAACACAAAACTTTATTTTATTTCACTACTTTTTCCCTTCCGTTCCTTTCCTTTACTTTCCTTCAATTTTCTTTCCACTCCTCTATTTTTATACCTTTTATGAACATGAAATGGTATTATAACTTTGGTCCGATGTTTGTAAATATGAGAAGAAGAAGAGATAGACCCATCAATAAGTATACCGAAATGATCAGGATGACGAGATGAGTTGATTTAGCCATGTCCGTCTGTCCGTCTGTCTGTCTGTCTGTTTGAACGCAAACTAGTCCCTCAGTTTTTGAGATATTTGGCTGAAATTTGGTATGCGGCCACCATTTTCCAATATAGGAATCATTTGTCGGAACCAGCAAGATCGGACCGATATAACATATAGCTCCCATACACCCGATTATTCCGATAAACGGATTTTGGGCTATAACTCCTGTAATTAAACACGAAGGAACGTGAAATTTTATAAGTGTTGCTATTTTTATATGTGAAATATCGATGTTGAAACTCATAGAGATGGGATAAATATTTCACATAGCTCCCATACAATCGATTATTCCGATAAACGGATTTTGAGCTATAACTCCTGTAATTAAACACGTAGGAACGTGAAATTTTGGACGTATTGCTATTTTTATATGTGAAATATCGATGTTGAAAATCATCGAGATTGGATAAATATTTCACATAGCCCCCATACAATCGATTATTCCGATAAACGGATTTTGGGCTATAACTCCTGTAATTAAGCACGTAGGAACGTGAAATTTTGGAAGTATCGCTATTTTTATATGCGAAATATCGATGTTGAAAATCATTAAGATGGCATAAATATTTCACATAGCTCCCATACAATCGATTATTCCGGTAAGCGGATTTTGGGCTATTAGTCCTGTAATTAAACACATAGGAACGTGAAATTTTGGAAGCATCGCTATTTTTATATGTAAAATATCGATGTTGAAAATCATTGAAATGGGATAAATATTTCACATAGCCCCCATACAATCGATTGTTCCGATAAACGGATTTTGGTAGATAACTCCTGTAATTATATCGGTAGGAACGTGAAATTTCGTAAATGTTGCTATTTTAGAATGTGAAATGTCGATGTTAAAAATCAATGAGATTGGACCAATATAACACATCGTCCCCATATAATCGATAGCTCCGATAATTTCGATATGAGCTAAAGTTAAATTCACACAGGCTGTACTGGGGATCAAACAGTGAAAATCGTGACCCTTATTCATGAAAGGTGTTGAAGACATGGATGAAGACCTCATTCAATTTGATTGATAATACATGATAAAACTTACCTACTAAATTGAAATTTGAAATTGTTGAATTTATACCTACTTGAATTGATACTTAAAGTTGAATTGTATACTTACCTTTTGTTAAATACGATCATATATACTTACCTTTACCTTTAAATACTTACCTTCTATTATACTTACCATTTACATCGATACTCACCCTATATTAAACTTACCTTTGAATTCGACTCATCCTAATGTAAAATTAAATTGGAAAACTACCGCTTCTGTATATTTACATACTTACCTTTTTTACTTACCCTTTTTTATATACATGTACATATGTATGCTCACGGCACAGCTTAGCGGGCGGTCATCGATGGCCGCTTAGTTAGTTGTCGTTGAGCGCGCGGTTTGTTACCTACCTTCCCACCTACTTGCAAATTAGTGAAAGTAAAGTTATAAAATGAAATTTGTGAACTAAAGTGAAACAACATATTATAACGAAGATTAAAAATGGTAAAATAAAGCAATTTGAAAAAAATCTATTAAATTATTAAAACTAAAAACTAAATCGAGTTTTTATTTATAAAGAAATAAGTGCAGCAGTGGTGAGTGCCCCTAAATACCCCTTAGAGTGCCAAAGTGAACCAGCGAAAGAGCCTATTAGTAAATTAAAACTTGAAAAAATTGGCAAACAAAAAAAATTAAGCAAACTCAACCGAGTGTGATAAAAATATTAAGTACAGTGCGCAACTAACTTCACTAGGGTGCTCCTAAAAACAAATAAAATTTTTTTAAAGCTGAACAAAAAGTATAATTAAACTGGCAAAGTGTGCTAAGCAAGAAAAATAAGTGAAAACCGTGATACCTGAAAAAGAAAAAATTTAGAAAAAAAAGATTCGAAAAAACCTGAAAAGAGAAAAATTCATAAAAATTAAAAAATCGAAATTATTAAAAGTGGGTGCTTCAAAAAAACAACCTGAAAATAGAAAAATTCATAAAATATTAAAAACAAAAAAAACCAAATGATTGAAAGTGGGTGCTTCAAAAAAAAAAACCTGAAAATAAAAAATTTTATTAATTTGAAACTTACAAAAAAAGCAAAAGTAAGTGGTACATTTAAAAAGCTATTAGGGTGCTCCGAAAAAAGGAAAAAAAAACTTCTGCAAATAAAAAGGTAAAAAACACCTGCAAATAAAAAGTGAGAAAAACAGAAAATATACAGTAAAAAATCATCAAAATCCGTAAGAAAAACCTGAAAATTAAAAAGTGGTGCTTTCATCAAAAATTTGAGAAAAAAAGTGAAGAGGTGGAAAATTAAAGAAAACTTACCTGAAAAAAAAAAGAAAAATTTACAATATACTGTTGACCTGAATAGAAAAAATTAAAATTTGGTGACTGAAAGGAAAAAAAAACGGTCGCTAAACCACCTATAAAATAAACGGGACCTGAAGGAATTTCCACCGAGGAACTACAGGCAGCCCAAAAACATCATCAGGAAAGCCGCAACACACATCCCCAGAAAATCAGCAGCAGTCCATAGCAAAACAGGTAGTCAGGTACCAGAAACAAAGTAAGTTCCGTTAAAATTTTCTTCTCTCACATACATACCCTATATTCAGATTTATATAACTTAGCGGTTATTTAAAGCAGTAGACGAGAAACTTCTTACGTTCTCGATTTATGCTGAAAAAACCACAAACTCACATACTCGACCCCTCTAATCCGCTAAGACATATAAATCCAATACATATTTACATACACACATCCCCTTCAAACCTAGGATTTATAAATATACGTATATTGCTTATTTTCGCCTTACCCTTTTACCGCATACATCCCGCTATTAGTTCACAAACCTCGCAGCCACATAAGAACCCCGCTATAACGCGACAACAAAAGCTCCATCGCACTGCACCCAGCGCCAAATATTGCTTCCTCTCTTCCCACTCATTCTCTTACCCATTTTCCTTTGTTGAGTAACTAGCCAGTAGCAACAGTTGCATTTTACCTATATCTATTTACTTGTACTCAGATGCGCTGAGACAGGTACATACCAATAAGTACAGCTGTTAACAAAAGCTACAGTGGGCCGCAACTTATAAGAACGGTCTCAAAAATATAGTGGGAAAAACACACAAAAACGAAGCAAATTATTTAAATTTAAATAAATAAAAAACCCTTTACTTTTACCCATACTAGTGTTTAATACACTACAAATAATTATTTATATTATTATTAATTCTTGTGTACTCCTTATACACATTTCCTTTGAATCTCTTGTGTACTCCTTTATACACATTCCCATTAAATATTTGTGTACTTCTTATACACTTTCTCAAAATTAATTGTGTACTCCTTATACACATTTTCTGTGTACTCCTTTTGCACATTAAACAAATATTCCTGTGTACTCCTAAGACACACATTTTCTTCTCTCCTTTCTTTAAAATACCCCATTAAAAATGGCTGAAGATAAAGTTGAAAAAAATCTAAATCTCCAACCACCCCAACAAGGACCTAGAACCCGGTCGAAATCTCAAGCGGAAGAGGAAGAAATGGCGCAGATATTGAAGAAATCCCTGTTCGAGTTAACAAAACTCGAAAAATTCTGCGAAAAATGGTGGAACATAGATGAGACAACCCACACAAGACCCAGTCTGCAGACATATTTGGAGAAGCTGAACAGGCATATAGCAGCAGTGGAACAGGCATACGAAGCAGCTCACCTGTCTCTAACGGATGAACGGTCCCTCACAACCCTGACTGTTAGAATATGCCCGAGGTAGGCATACCGGTCGTAAGAGGCGACTAATATGCACATAGGTAATTGACGTGCTAACTCGATGGTTGATCTACGGATATGATGCCTCTCATTACCCATCTTCTCCTTCCTCATGGATGGAGGGATGCCATGACCTAGAAGGTTCCACTGGTCATACCAAATCGCTACCACAACAGTCGGGCAGTACCGCAAGGGAGCACCGCAGCGTACCGGGGTCATATCCGGCCAAGGACTGTCAACTTCGGCATCACTCCCCAAAACCTTCGGGGAGTGTTTTGTTGTTAACAACAACAACAACAACGACCCTGACTAAAAGATATGACAAGGCGATGGATGACAACATGCTCACAAGGGCCCGAATGAATGAACAGCTCGCGAAACTGGAACCAGGTTCCATAACTCCACATCAACAAGGAGCAGTAGCAGCACCGGCAGTCTCCGAACCCTACCTCAAAGTCCCCGCATGTGATACAGAAGTATTCCACGGTGGATACGATACTTGGCCATCCTTCAGAGATATGTTCACGGCAGTGTACATAAATCACCCCAGACTCTCTCAAGTTCAAAAACTATATCACTTAAGACAAAAAACCCGTGGAAAAGCGCATCTCATTATACAAAAATACCCTCTTAATGACCAAAATTTTGAACTAGCTTGGGGGGCCCTTAAGTCTAGATACGAGAACCGTAGAATTCTCGTAGACAATCAACTCAAAACCCTTTTTACTCTTCAGCCTATATTCTATGAAAGTGGGGAAAGAATTCAAGAAGTTCAGACTACAATAAATAACTGTCTCTCAACCCTAAATTCCAACAACGTACCCACTAGCAATTGGGACCCTATCCTCATATACTTATGTTCATCTAAGCTTCCCGATGAAACCCTAGCCCTATGGGAACAATCTCTTGAGTCTAGGAAAGAATTACCCTTATGGTCGGAAATGGACAAATTCCTCACGGCCAGATATGAAGTTGTAGAACGGCTCGGTACTTATAGACCGAGCAAACCTCGGACCTCAAACTCGAGCTTCAATAACCGAGCGTCAACACCCCATAATAATAGTTTCAGAAACAAGTCCCTCTCGTATCATAGCGAGCAAGCGCGACAGGTATCCTGCAAGTTACGCAATTCCAACCATTCGATGATGAATTGCGTCAAATTCAAGCAATTATCGGTGGCAGAACGGAATAAATTTGTAACTGACAATAAATATTGTAAGAATTGTTTGGCCTTTTCCCATCTAGAGTCTGAATGTGCTAGCAATTTCAAATGCGTATATTGCCAAAAGCGGCACCACTCCCTGCTACACTACCAAACACCTCGGCCAACTAACCCCAACACTTCTCGACAACCTCCAAAAAGAAATCCCTTCAAGGACCCGCCTCAATATACCAATGTCTATGAAAAACCTTCTACCTCTAAACAGGCAATGCAGTCGCAAGACTCGCGGACTGAAGCCTCTTCCTCGAATCAAACCACAGTTCTTTCGCACTTCTCTGCCAATAAAGAAAGAACATTGTTGCCCACAGCGATAGTTCCGGTTCTCCATAGAGGAGAAATCTTCAAAATCCGGGCGTTGGTAGACCAGGGTTCCCAGAAATCGTTCGTTTCCTCCAAAATCCAAAAATTACTCGGTTTACCCACAAATAAAATAAGTTACCAAATACTAGGTATGGGCGGACGAGTTGTGCAAAATTCCAACAAAATCTGTTCTCTAACAATTTGTTCCTCGGATTCAAAGACCCAAATCCGGACCCAAGCGATAGTTCTTCCGCAATTAACCCACTTCCTGCCCTCTTCTAAAGTAGCAATAGAGGATCTTACAAAATTTTCATCGCTTACATTAGCGGACCCCAACTTCTTTGCTCCAGGTAGAATTGATATGGTGATTGGTAGTGACATACTCCCACAAATTCTCCTTCAAGGGCTCGAAACCAACATCGCTGGTAGCCTCATAGCTCAAAACACTATATTCGGATGGATATTAAGTGGCCCAATAACTGAGCAAATTTCGTCCTTTTCTACCAACATACTTGAAAAGCCTGATGACTCCCTTAATGAACTCCTTAAAAATTTCTGGGAGCAAGAAGAAGTTCATTCCACCACGCCCCTGACAGATGAAGACACGTTTTGCGAAGAGCTTTACAAAAAGACCACCAGTAGACAAGCAGATGGTCGCTATATGGTTAAACTCCCGTTCAAGCAAAATTTTCCTGAAAAAATAGCCCTCGGCCACTCACAACCCGCTGCTCAGCAACAATACATAAGTATAGAACGCAGCCTAGAAAAGAAACCAGAACTCAAAGAAAAGTATTACGAAGTTCTGGAGGAATATTTAACCATGAATCACATGGAGCCCACTTCCCCCCTTGAAATTATTAAGGAAGGAAAATATTATTCCTTCTATTTACCCCATCATGCGGTTATAAAACCGGATAGCAAAACCACTAAAATTCGAATGGTCTTCAATGCCTCTAAACTCTCGCATTCAGGAAGTTCCCTGAACGACGTGTTACACACTGGCCCCACTCTGCAAAACGACTTGATGCTTATTATTCTACAATGGCGCCTCTACAAGTTCGTTTTTAACGGTGACATCGAAAAAATGTACCGCCAAATACTCGTTCATTCCGATGATCAAGATTTTCAACGAGTAGTTTTTCGTAGATCTTCAACCTCACCTATTGAAGATTTCAAATTGAAAACAGTTACCTTTGGTGTCAACTGTGCTCCATACCTAGCTATTCGCACCCTCCATCAGCTAGCTGAAGACACCAAAGATGAATTTCCCACCGCCAACAATGTACTTCTGCATGAAACTTATGTAGATGACATCCTCTCTGGCGGATACGATCTACAGTCCACAATAAACTCCATGAATGAAGCTATCGAAGTCTTAAAATCAGCCGGTTTCCCTCTAAAGAAAATAACGGCCAATCACCCAGACATATTGAAGTCTATTCCAAAATCTGACCTCCTTGACGCAGATTTTCTAAAGTTCCATGATGTCAGCTCGACAAAAACACTCGGTATAAAATGGAATGCTCTTAATGACTCCTTTTCTTATTCCTATGATCCTCTACCAGCCGCCAATTCAACCACAAAACGACAAATATTGTCGGCAATAGCGAAATTGTTTGACCCGGCAGGATGGCTAGCGCCAATAATGATTTTAGCCAAAGCTCTCCTCCAACAACTGTGGTTAGAAGGGACCGACTGGGACGAACACGTCAAACCCCTTTCCTTCCATAAATGGAACGTCTTTAGGGAGAATCTTTCTGCTATAAGCAACATAAAAATCCCTCGATGGGTCGACTTCTCTCCTGATAAACCTTTCCAAATGCACGGATTCTCCGATGCCTCAGAAAAAGCCTTCTGCGCTTGCGTGTATCTTAGAGTACAGTCCACTGACAACACTTATACAACCCATCTGTTAGTTGCAAAAAGCAAAGTAGCCCCTTTAAAGACAGTCAGCCTTCCTCGTCTAGAGCTGTGCGGAGCAGTACTACTCTCCAAACTAGTTAAACAGATATGCTCTCATTTAAATTTGCCGTCGCACGAGCTGTTCCTCTGGTCAGACTCCTCAATCGTGCTAGCATGGTTAGAAAAACCACCCCACACATGGAAGACTTACGTAGCGAATCGGACCTCCGAAATTCTGAAAAATGTTAGCAACGCTACGTGGCGTCATGTGTCAAGTAGGGACAACCCCGCAGATCTTGGTACCCGTGGATGTAAACCCCAAGACTTAGCGGAATCTTCGCTGTGGTGGAAAGGCCCCGAGTGGCTATCTCTATCTCCCACATCATGGCCCAAAACAGCACCTCCAATCATCAGTCCACCAGAAGAAAAGCGAATTGAAGCATTCCATACGGTGGATATCCTGGATCCATTGGAACGTTTCTCCTCCTTCGCCAGAGCCCTTCGTGTAATTGCATATGTGTATCGTTTCATCCACAAAGCGAAGAAACGACAAATCCCTTCAACCCCTTCCCTCTCCACAGAAGAGATTAACTATGCAAAAGAACGCCTTATCATCGTAACCCAACAAATGTACTATGCGGACACAATATCATTATTAAAGGCCTCTAAGCCGATAAGCAAGAAGAGCCCGCTCCTGTCATTAAACCCGATGTTAGACAAGAAGGAAATATTGCGCGTGAATGGGCGTCTAAGTTACGCGGCTCTCAGCTATAATGAACGACATCCGATTATCATTCCCGAAGCCTCAAAATTTTGTACTCTCTTCCTCGAGTTTACCCATAATCGTCTGTTCCATGCTGAAAAGCAACTCATGCTTCGAATGGTACAGCAAGAATATTATATTCCGCGCTTGAAGCAGAAGATAAAGTCCTGCATTTTCCACTGCAAGACGTGCACGATCCACAAGCAGAAGATGAATTCCCAGATTATGGCCGCACTACCAGCTGAAAGGTCAACGTATACTGTCCCGTTCCACACGACAGGAGTCGATTTTGCTGGCCCATTCCTCGTCAAAACCTCTACTCTACGACGAGCCTCCTACTCCAAAGCCTATGTCTGCGTCTTTGTTTGTTTTTCAACGAAAGCCATACATCTCGAAGTCTGTTCGAGCTTGACCACCGAAGCGTTTAGAGCAGCCTTTGCGCGTTTCGTTGGTCGCCGCGGAATGCCACACAAAATCATGTCCGACAATGGAAAGAACTTTGTCGGCGCTCAGAGAGCGATGCAAAAAGAAATCCCACTTTTCCTCCAAGAAGCAGGTAAAGACATCGCCGAAAAATATGCTCCTCAAGGCCTTTATTGGCAATTCATACCACCCTATGCTCCTCACATGGGTGGCCTCTGGGAAGCAGCAGTTAAAAGTTTTAAAACCCATTTAACAAAAGTAGCCGGTAATCAAAAGTTCTCCTTTGAAGAGTTCACGACCCTCATTGTTCGTATTGAAGGAGTCCTCAACTCCAGGCCTATTTCTCCTATGTCTGAGGACCCTACGGACCTACTCGCCTTAACACCAGGACATTTTCTACGTGGTGCCCCCCTAATGTCCCTGCCGGAACCAAATGCAGAAAATCTAAACCCGACTCGAAAATGGCAATTACTCAAAGTTTTACACCATCAATTCAGCAACCGTTGGAAGAATGAATATCTTCAGCAACTTCACAAACGACAAAAATGTAAAACTCCTCAAACAAACCTGAAAGAAGGCGACCTAGTCGTTGTTAAAGATGACCTGCTGCCACCCAATGAGTGGCGTCTCGGACGTATTTCAAAGCTGCATGCTGGACCTGACGGAAATGTTCGCGTCCTCGAAATCCGCACTCAAAATGGAGTAATAACGCGGAACATCACTAAAATCTGTTTATTGACCCCCTCTTAACTCGCTTGCATTCTTTCCCAGCCATAATTTTCTACTCCTCATTTCAACCTCAATTTATCCTAATGCTGATTTCTTTTTCTCTTTTTTTCCTTTTCTTACGTTTTTCTCCACAGATATCAGCATGGAACTGGGAAGATGCCGCCTATGCTGCCGTCAGCATGCTTTGCGCGAGTGCCACGCATTTTTATAAGCTTTTATTTAGTTTCACCTGACTGCTGTCTGTTAACAAATCTTGCAAGCTAAATTTGATACACTTCCCGGTGTCCGATTGATCTGAAATTCTGCACCCATGTATAACCCCGATGAAAATGCAATATTATAAAAAAAAATTTTCGATAGGTGGCGCGCGGGTCGCTATATTTTCAAAATTCGCATTTATGGTCCGATTTAGCTGAAATTCGTAACATGTATTACTACCATGAAAAGAAATATTTTTGTAAAAAAAAATTCCGCTAGGTGGGGCTGAGATAGCGGTAATAAAAACTCAAAATCGTAATTATGGACCGATTTGGCTGATATTTTACGTGTGTGTTACTTAATTAATTTCTAAATGTTAAAAAAAAATTGGACCCGCTAGGTGGCGCGTGAGTCGCTTTATTTGAGAATTACGAAGGTCTGTTTTCAGTGTCGATTAATTCGTTTTTCAACGAACTTCCCGTTGAGGTAGGATCTTGAAATTTTCATCATCGTTTAGTTTTATACCCCAATGCACTATAATAAAAAAATAATTCCGATAGGTGGCGCATGGGTAGAGATATTTGAAAAATTTAATTTACAAAGATTTTGCCTTCGATTTTGAACTAACTCCCCGTTGAGCTGGGGTTTTGAAATTTTCACCATCTATCAGGTTTTACTGACAATGCATTATACAAAAAAAAAAAATCTAAAATATTGCTTTATTTGCAAAAATCCAATCATCACCCCTAGTTTAGTCGTTTTTCCCTATTGCCATAGAAAGAAGATTGGAATTCGGCGCGTGGTGTATTCCAAAAGTACCTTTACTTACCACGCGGTGAATTCCTTTACTCTTATGAGCATTGTCTATTGATATGCAGATGGCACTAAGCATTATATGTATATTGATATGCAGATGGCGCTGAAGAATACAACATTCGGCTAATTCCTTCACTCTTTTGGGCAATTATGCATAAAAAGTTGGCTCTGCTGATTTTGAATTATTAAATTGAAGAAAAAAGGAAACAGCTAATTATTATTGAAACGCAGTTCTAATTAATTTATTAGATTTTGCTGATTGTGTTTTCATTTGCGTGATTCAAATGCTAGAATTAAGTGTTAATGTAATATGAGAAATAAAATTAAAGAAAAAAAAAACTTTTTTATAAGCTTTTATTTAGTTTCACCTGACGGCTGTCTGTAATCAAATCTAAACACTTAAATATAATAGCCGCGTGACAACCAAGTTTCGCATGTACATGCATTTAACGCAAACTTATGCGTCACAGCAACAGCGGCACAATCAACTATATGAGAGCCAAGTGTAAAAATGCTTCTTCTTATGCTTTTCATGCATACAAAGTTGAAAGTTGCCAACTTTTGCATGTCAGATGTCGCTCGTGATGCGCGATGTGTCGTTCTCTACCTATATACCCATGTTCAACTCATCTGTCAATACATAATGCTGCGGCAAACATTGATTGTGACGCCGCTATAAGAGAATACGTCAAAATTTACTTATACAAAATATTTTCTACGTTCTCTGTTGCCGCAATAACCCTGCAAAAATCGTTGGATTATGTGTTCCAATTTTCTAATATTGGAGTACTCCAATAGTAATCCTTTGTCTACATAATCGGACCACCTTCAGCTTTTTGAAAGCCGATCATTGCTCCTGCCTTATCGACGAAAATCACGACACTATCGCTCTGACAATATATACTCCAAGGAGTGACAACATTGGAGTACATTGCAAAGTACTCTGACAGTAGGTACTCCATGGAGTAGCAGAAACAAAGCGAAGGTTGGAGTAGGTGGTCCAGTCCTAGGACATCGCAATGTTAATTGGTGCACAATTTTTATATGAAAAAGTATTACATTTGGAGTACTCTGATGCTCCAATTGGAGTATTCTTTGGATAGGAAATAGGGTACTCTCGATTTTTGCAGGGCCCTGCAAAAATCGTTGGATTATGTGTTCCAATTGTTTGATATTAGAGTACTCCAATACTAATCCTTTGTATACCTCATCGGACCACCTTCAGCTTTTTGAAAGCCGATCATTGCTCCTGCCTTATCGACGAAAATCACGACACTATCTCTTTGACAGTATATACTCCAAGAAGTAACAACATTGGAATACATTGCAAAGTACTCTGACGGTAGGTACTCCATGGAGTAGCAGAAACAAAGCGAAGGTTGGAGTAGGTGGTCCAGTCCTAGGACATCGCAATGTTAATTGGAGCACAATTTTTATATGAAAAAGGATTACATCTGGAGTACTCTGATGCTCCAATTGGAGTACTCTTTGGATAGAAAATAGAGTACTCTCGATTTTTGCAGGGAAGGCCCAAATCCGCAATTATATGCTGCTAAATTTAAATTTTGTGTGTGTCAGGGTAAAATTTGAATCTGATTAAATTAAACTTAAATTTTGTGTGTGTCAGGGTACAATTTGGATCTGATTAAATAAGATTTATTGTGTGTATCCATAGCATTATGCACTCCAATATGCACAATATTATGTGTGTCTTGTGGTTAGCCAACTAAGTTCATGAAAATGTGAATAATTACAGTTCTCTGATTAGAGTACCAAATAAGTTACCTGATGCCGATCTCTGCCACAGGGAAAATTTGTTGGTTATGAAGTTGTTTCTGATTTATTTACAGAGATTTTGCTTTCGATTTTGAACTAACTCCCCGTTGAGCTGGGGTTTTGAAATTTTCACCATCGATCAGGTTTATTTGCAAAAATCCAATCATCACCCAAGTTTAGCCGTTTTTCCCTATTGCCATAGAAAGAAGATTGGAATTCGCCGCGTGGTGTATTCCAAAAGTACTTTTACTTACCACGCGGTGAATTCCTTTACTCTTATGAGCATTGTCTATTGATATGCAGATGGCGCTGAAGAATACAACATTCGGCTAATTCCTTCACTCTTTTGAGCAATTATGCATAAAAAGTTGGATCTGCTGATTTTGAATTATTAAATTGAAGAAAAAAGGAAACAGCTAATTATTATTGAAACGCAGTTCTAATTAATTATAAGCTTTTATTTAGTTTCGATTAATTCGTTTTTCAACGAACTTCCCGTTGAGGTAGGATCTTGAAATTTTCATCATCGTTTAGTTTTCTGCCTGCACGCAAAATAACAAAAAAATAATTCCGATAGGTGGCGCACGCGTAGAGATATTCGAAAGTTTTCATTCCAGAAATTTTGCTTTTGATATTGTACTAACTTGCAGTTAAGATGCGATTTTGCAAATTTTCATCATCGTTCAGGCTTCATATAGTTGATTGTGCCGCTGTTGCTGTGACGCATAAGTTTGCGTTAAATGCATGTACATACGAAACTTGGTTGTCACGCGGCTTTTGATATTGTACCTTTAAAGATAAATTGGCTTTAGTACAATATCAAAAGTTGACTTCAAAGAAGCCGTGTAATGTTGATGCATTAAAAGAAATGGATCGGATGAGGAATGTTAAAATAACTAAGTAAAGATTGCATAACTAATTTAAACAATATTTTATATTTAAAATAAATTCAAGAAAAAAGATGTTCTAAGCACAAGCTTATAGGTATATTTCTTGTTGATAAACCGAACTAAAAAGTAAAAAATAAAATTAAAGAAAAAAAACTTTTTTAAAAATAAGCTTTTATTATTGGTTTATAAAATTAACTAAAAAGTAAAAAATAAATTGACTGTAAAGGAATATAACACTTTATAAGTTCATTGTAACCTTTAAAGATAATTTGGCTTCTTCGTCTGCCACAAAATAATTCCATATTGTACATAATTATATATTTCTAACATTAAAACTTTACACCTAAATTATTAAATTTTCCAGTATATATCACATTCCTAATTTTATTAATAATAAAAGCGTGTTAAATTTCGATAGCAAGAAAAGAAGGTCCTGAATGTTCTTAATTATACCATCAAATAGAAAAGAAGGTCCTAAATGTTCTTAATTATACCATCAAAATTTAACACGCTTTTATTATTAATAAAATTAGGAATGTGATATATACTGGAAAATTTAATAATTTAGGTGTAAAGTTTTAATGTTAGAAATATATAATTATGTACAATATGGAATTATTTTGTGGCAGACGAAGAAGCCAAATTATCTTTAAAGTTTACAATGAACTTATAAAGTGTTATATTCCTTTACAGTCAATTTATTTTTTACTTTTTAGTTAATTTTATAAACCAATAATAAAAGCTTATTTTTAAAAAAGTTTTTTTCTTTAATTTTATTAATAATGACTCCATCAGAGCGATATGAGTCAGCACGCGCTCATCGCTACTGTATAAATTGCTTGGCTACATCACACACCACGGGCGAGTGTAAGTCCGCCGGCAGCTGCCGCCACTGCGGCCGAGCGCATCATACATTGTTGCATCGTCCGTCTGCCTCAACATCGACACGCCACCGACTTGCGACGCCTCCACCTCCCGCACGTTATAGACGCGAGGAACAAAGAGATAGAACAAGGCAACGTATAATTGAACGGCCAGCGGTTCGGGTACAACGACATAGGGGTAGTCAGCGTAATATCAGAAATTTGGTCAACCAAGCAAAGATTACGCTACAAAAACTGCAAGAGCTTTTAAATGTATCAACTCCGCAGGCCGGCCGCCATGTTGAAGACATGGATTAAGACCTCATTCAATTTGATTGATAATACATGATAAAACTTACCTACTAAATTGAAATTTGAAATTGTTGAATTTATACCTACTTGAATTGATACTTAAAGTTGAATTGTATACTTACCTTTTGTTAAATACGATCATATATACTTACCTTTACCTTTAAATACTTACCTTCTATTATACTTACCATTTACATCCATACTCACCCTATATTAAACTTACCTTTGAATTCGACTCATCCTAATGTAAAATTAAATTGGAAAACTACCGCTTCTGTATATTTACATACTTACCTTTTTTACTTACCCTTTTTTATATACATGTACATATGTATGCTCACGGCACAGCTTAGCGGGCGGTCATCGATGGCCGCTTAGTTAGTTGTCGTTGAGCGCGCGGTTTGTTACCTACCTTCCCACCTACTTGCAAATTAGTGAAAGTAAAGTTATAAAATGAAATTTGTGAACTAAAGTGAAACAACATATTATAACGAAGATTAAAAATGGTAAAATAAAGCAATTTGAAAAAAATCTATTAAATTATTAAAACTAAAAACTAAATCGAGTTTTTATTTATAAAGAAATAAGTGCAGCAGTGGTGAGTGCCCCTAAATACCCCTTAGAGTGAAATCTAAACAAAAGGTATTTAGCCTTCGGCACAGCCGAAGGCAGCTTTCCTTACTTGTTTTTCTTTTCTTTCCTTCCCTCTCCTTTTATTTCCTTTTCGTTCCCTTACTTTTCTTCTCTTACCTCCCTTCCTTTCCTTCCCTTTTCATTCCTTCCCTATCCTTTCTTTTTTCTTTGTTTTCCATTCCTCTCCCTACTTTACTTTCCGTTCCGAAACTTTCCCTTCCCTTCCTTTCCTCTCTTTTTTTTATTTTCCTTTCTTTTCCTTTCATAACCTCTCCTTTCCGTTTCTTTACTTTCCCTTCCTCTCCTTTCTTTCCCTTTATTTTCCTTTCTTTTCCATTGATTTCTTTCCCTAACTTTTCTTTCCTTTGCTGGCCTCTCCTTGACTCTTTCCTTTTTTTTCATTCCTTTACTTTCCTTTCCAATCCTCATATATTTTCCTTTTTTCATTTCTATCATTTCCTCTCTTTTCCTTTATACCTTCATTTATTTCATTTCGCTTTATTTTTATTATTTTATTTCCTTTTCTACAAATTCCTTTATTCACTTTTAATCAATTCTATTTTTTATCCTAGTTTATTTTATATTAATTTTTCTTATTTTATTAATTTTTCATTCTATTTTATTTCACAAAATTTAGCCACGAAGGGCCTTGTGCTAATGTTGTTCTTTTTTTCAAGAAATCAAGTCTGAGCGAGCATTTGCTTCCTTGAATACCTAATCACAGATTTGCTTTGTATACACGCTCAATGAAGTTAACGGGCTGGCTTTAAAGTTTAAAGTTTCCAACAAAACAACTCTGTTCTCACACTCGGTTCTCCACATGCAATACATGCAAAAACACCAATGAAGTGCTCATGCCTACACACACAACAGCGGCTTTATGGAGTGAATACGTGTTTAGCATTTGTAGTGGTGCAACTTTCAAACTACTTTTTTCATATTATAATTAATTTTTTTTAATTTTTGGTTTTTTGAGGCACACACATCTCGAGTATACCTATCGATATATATAAAGTTTTGTATACCTTAGAACTGTGATTATTGCCAAAAATGGAAAAAACTTTTGAATATTGCGCATTTATGTATATATAAGATTCTGAGCAAAAACTGAAATCAGCCATCGGACACATTTTGAAATTTGTAGAATTCATCTTTCCGTGGGTGCCCCTGTTCCATGTTTAAACGGGTTTCTCCAACTTTTTTTATTTTCTAATTGCGGATCTTTACACATGTGTCGTAAAACACTTAAGTGGAATGATGCATTTTTAGACTTCGTCCCATGACAAAAACTTCAGCCAGAGCCCACAAAACTGTTTAAGTTGGACGAATTCCAACTTTGGTCGTTTTGAATGGCGAATCTTCAAACATGTATCAGACCTTTTTAGTCTTAGTCCCATCTAACAAACTTCAGCCAGAAACCTCAAAGCTTGGGAATTTTCTTTTACTCTTACTTCGCTTTTCCCTCGTGAATGATGGACACCTTGCTGCGGTACGAAAGCTTAAGTCGATAGCCACAGGGCTACGCTGCGCTTGTGATCATAGCGCCGCCCGGTACTACATCAAGAGAGAAGCCGAGCCTCTCTGGCGCGACTACAAAGATCTTCCCTCTCCCAATCCAGGGTGTTATGCGATACCGTTCCCATTGGACGTTTGCAGCCGGAAGGCAAATAGTGGTTGTAGTCGAATGGAGCTTTCTCAACTTCGGAGGACAGCCTCCACTCCAAAATTAACCGGGGGACCAACAGCGATGGCAACTACGAGTCGGTCAACCAAATTTCTATCAAGTAAGAATGACTTGGTGGGAGCTAGCACCAGTGCGGCTGCCTACGCAGCTAAGCGGACAACGGCGGATGCTAAACTTCTATCAATCGCCAATATGAGAACCAATCTCTTAACATCTGGGGCAGCGGTCTCACGACCTGCTGCAACTGCAAAGAATTAGGGTTTGCCATTCGTACTGATTTTGTCAGTACATGTACTGACGCCGTTCTAAAGTACTGATTTTTCAGAAAAGTAACTTCAGTACGCTTTGAACTGATTTCTATAATTCAAGCCTTCTCTTCGACTTGTCTGAAAAAACTGATATATACAGCTGACAAAACATATCGTGTAATAGGCCTTTTAGTGCCAGATTCCACGTGAAAAAAGCAATTGAAATGACAGCGACAATACTGCCCGCGATCAGCTGTAAAGCAAACAAACATATTTTAATTAAAACAAAGAAATTTTAATAAAGCCGAATCTTCAACGATATAAAATAAAACTAAAATAAAAATAAACTAAAGTATATTAATTAACTTACATGCGATATAAAAATCACATTTGATCTTTAAAAAACCTGAGGTGAACAAAATCATATTCATACATATATTATATTATATTTATTATTTCGTTAAGTACTTAAGTATAAAATATATAAAACATATTTATTCATACATATGTATGTTGTGAGTTGTTTTATTTTTTTTTGTTATGCAGTCCCAGAAAAGCTCTGTAAAAATTTTTAAGAATAACTTGAAGTTTACTTTCTGTAAAAAGCGATATGAAGGTAGGTAGGTAGAAGTGGCTGCCGCAAAGGCACACCTAGGCCAGTAATAAAAGGCCCGTTGTGATACCACCAAACACTAGGAAAGTCAGTCCCGGGGCCCGGCCATATGGAAAATCCCAGTGCTGTCGGGACTCTCCATATAGCCGAAACCCGGGACTGACACTCCTAACCGACACCGCTACCCCTCATCGAACCATTTTGATAACTTGATGAAGGCCATCAAGTCCTTTATGTCTAGCTCCGCGACCTGGCTTAAGCTAACCAGGAAGGGAACTCCCAGAGAGCGCCTTCTCGCTCCGCTTAAGGCCGGGCAGTTGCAGATGAGGTGCTCCACCGTTTCTTCTTCCTCATCATCTTTGCAACTCCTGCAGCATCGTCGGTAGGGAACGCCTAGCCTTGCTGCGTGCCTACCAATAAGGCAGTGCCCGGTTAAAACCCCTATTAATATAGATATATCCCTTCTTCTTAGGGTGTAAATATATTTAGATCTTTTAATATCCCATTTTGGCCAGTATTGTTTGGATACTCGGCACCCTGGCGATAAAAGCCATCTTTCATTGGCTTGTCGGAGTGTATGCTCCTTCAGCATTAGCTTGCATGTGGCAAAGGGCATACCTATGCGCTCTTTATCTTGAAGAATCTGCTTGGTCGTGCCCTGCCTGGCAAGTTCGTCTGCCCTACAGTTTCCCTCAATGTCCCTGTGTCCCGGGACCCATGTGAGGTTCACGCGGTTCTGTTGGGCCATCTCTTGAAGAGATCGACGACAGCTGAGCGTCAGTTCAGAGTTGAACGAGTAAGAGCCAAGGGATTTGATGGCCGCTTGGCTGTCGCTGAAAATACAGATATCCTGTCCGATGGTGCGTTCACCTATCCAAGTCACGGCGTCCATGATTGCTGAAACTTCAGCCTGGAAGACGCTGCAGTGATCAGGTAGTCTAAAGGAGAGTTCTAGGTCCAAATCCCTTGAGTAAACCCCTCCTCCGACTCTGCCGTCTAACTTCGAGCCGTCGGTGTATATAAAAGTGCCGCCATTAGTAGCGGGACACCGATCTATGTTCTCCCAGTCTTCCCTGCTGGGAATGTTTATTCTAAAACAAAAATCTCCGACTGTTGTGGTCGCACACCGATCTGTGCTCAGAGGGAGAAAGCTGTAAGATCTTAGAATACAGGAGTGTCCAATAGTGCTTGCGCCCCAGACGGACGTTTCCCTTAGACGCACAGCCGATGCTGCTGCTGCCCGGTACCCTTCCAGATCGAGTGGCAAAAAGCCAAGAATGGCCTGGAGAGCTTCATTGGGCGTTGTTCTTAACGCCCCGCTTATACAGATCATGCTCGATCTGTGGACTTTCCCTAACAGATTTAGATTTGTTGCCTTTCTTAGCGCAGGCCACCATACCACGATTCCATACAGCATAATTGGCTGGATTATCGCAGTGTAGATCCATCTGCAAATTTTGGGGCTGAGCCCCCATTTTTTGCCAATGGCTCTTTTACACGTGTAAAGTGCAATGCACGCTTTCCTCTGGCGCTGGATGACATTCTCCTTCCAGTTAAGCTTTCTATCTAGAACTGTGCCTAGGAATTTGGCTTTGTCAGCTAAGTTCAGGCGCACGCCATCTAGTTCTGGTAGGTTCAACGGTGGTATCTTGTACCGCCTGGTATAAAGGACAAGCTCCACCTTTCCCGGGTTGATGCTAAGTCCGCAGCGAGAGGACCATGAAGAAACTTCTCGCAGTGCTACTTGCATCAAGTCACACAGGGTTTGTGGGAATTTGCCCCTATATGCAATAGCTAAATCGTCTGCATATGCCACTATCTTCCCGCCCCCCCCCCACCTTGTGTCTCGTAGCAGCGAGTTTACGGTGAGGTTCCATAGGAGCGGGGAGAGAACACCACCCTGAGGCGTTCCTCTTGTGACATAGCGTGAAAGATCAACTGTTCCCAGTGAAGAAACTATTTTCCTTCCCTTTAGTAGTTGATCAATTAGTCCAATAAGAGACCTATTTATGCCCAGGTTTGTTAAAGCAGTGTTAATAGCCTCCGGCCTTATATTGTTGAAAGCCCCTTCGATGTCCAGAAAGGCCACGAGACAGTACTCCTTTTCATGCAATGATTTTTCAACAATAGAGACTAGGCTGTGGAGCGCAGTTTCCGTTGATTTACCTTTGGTGTATGCATGTTGATAGCTAGAAATAAGGTTGCTATCAATAGTAGAGGAGAGATAATCGCTAATTATCCTCTCGAAGGTTTTAAGTGCAAAAGACGAGAGACTGATCGGTCTGTAGTCTTTAGGCTCATAGTGTGAGGCCTTCCCAGCCTTTGGAATAAAGACTACCGTGGCGCTTCTCCAGGAGCACGGAATGTAATTAAGAGCCAGGCAGGCTGAATAGAGAACTACCAGCCATTTAGCTGATATTTCCAGCGTGTTTATGAGTTGTGCGGGGAAAATCCCGTCTGGCCCAGCTGCCTTGAACGGCTCAAAGCTTTTGATTGCCCACCTTACCCTTTCCTCCGTAATGGGTATGTTTACCGCCAGGTTTGTTGCAGATGCTACAGGTGCATCATACAAGTTCCCCGGAAAGTGTGTGTTCAGGAGCAGCTCCACGGTTTCCCCTTCCGTGCTGGTCCAAGATCCGTCAGGCTTCCGTAAATAGCTAATGGCTGTTTGAGTTTTTGATAGCACTCGTCTAAGTCTCGCTGTATCATCGACTTTTTCGACCCCGGTGCAGAAATTTCTCCATGAAGTTCTCTTCGCTTGCCTTAGAGCCTTTTAATAGGCCCTCAGTTTAGCTTTATATTCGAGCCATTCAGGCTCCGTACCGATGCTCTTGGCCTTGTTAAATTGCTTCCTGCATGATATACGGAACGAATCCAGGTCGTAAGACCACCAGTGGGGTCTATGTTTGCCGCGTGGTTTTGGTACTGGACAAGCCTGCTCTAGGGCATTTGAGAGCGCCGTTGTAAAGGTCGTTACCAGATCATCCAGTTCTCCCACTGATGAGGGGGCTTGTGGAGGTAATACTGGTAGGTCCCTAGCTAATATTTGGTTATGTAGCTGCCAGTTAGTGTTGCGTGGATTTCGTTTCATAACTGGCTGCTCAACAATAAAGTCTAACACAATTTCTATGTACCGATGGTCAGAAAATGAATGCTCATCAAGAACACGCCATTTTCTGACCCACTCATAAGCGCCTTCGCTACAAACAGTGAGGTCTATAACCTCCCTACGAGCTTTAGTTATAAAAGTAGGCTCGTTACCCACGTTACAAACCACCAGGTTAGTTGTTAGTAGGTAGTCAAACAGAGACTCGCCCCTAGCGTTAATATCGGAGCTTCCCCACTGGACGTGATGAGCATTAGCGTCAGCTCCAATAATAAGATGGCCCGTACAGAAATTATCCACCAGATCTTTCACCTCCTTTTGTGGAGGAGGTTCTTCGGCACCATAGGGCATATAGACCGACGCCATCGTTAGGCTGGTGCTGCCGACTGTTAAGCTGGCAGCTGTAACGTCACCATTTGAGTAGTTGGGTAATAGAAAGGTGTTTAGCTCAGACTTTACCAAAATACAGGTTCTGACCTTGCCCTCATCATTGGCTTGGATGAGCTTGTACCCCTTAGTCCCCAATCCACAGATCCTAGAGCTATTGACCCAGGGCTCTTGGATAAGGACCACGTCTACGTCGCCTTTAGAAAGACGACTGCTTAAAACAGCCGAGGCTGCTTTAGATTTGTGCAGATTTATCTGAAGCACCACCAACATGAGAGAGCTCAGACTTCCCTGCCGCCAGCGTGTCGTCGAGGTCTGGCCTGTTCCGGGGGCTGTCTCTCAACGAGGAGTTGTTCAGAGCACCTGCACGATTTGGCGTGGCGGGAACCCTGCTGTCTGAAGCAGCATCAACGTTAGTGTGCTCAGGTTTAGCCACGATCGTGACGTCGAGGCCTTCTTCGTCAACCAGGCTTTCTTCTATCGCCGAGTTGTTCGCAGCACCATCGCAATTTGACGTGGCGGATAACATACTTTCCGCGTCGGACTCCTCTGCTTCCCCTTCCGATGCCTCGATCTCCGAGTCCTCCGGAGCGTCCGGAATAGCAGCGCGCTGTGCATCGCCACGGTATACGGGGATCACGATCTGACCCAAGCCGTAATGCACTCGTCCGTTGCACCGTTTAAGGGGCTCGAGCGCCTCCTTATTCAGAGTGATAACCACCTGTCTATTGGGCCCAACCACATCATCGACCAGATTGACGCCCCAATCCTGCGTCGGGAGAGACGGATTCCAGACCTGCAGCATCTCAAGAATATTCTCGGGTTCTGCAAGGACGGCAGGAATCCATGCCCTTGCCCTTGGCCGAGCAGGAATGTCCTTCCAGTCGACGACATCTAGTCTTGCCCCTGGGTAGACTTCACCCAGTCTTGCAACTGCTGCCTTATACAGTGCGACAGTTCTTGCATCCTCGCACGCGAATATTTTGATCTGACCATGGTGCCAGCCCGCGTCACTACCTCGCGGCGGACTACCCGGAGACTCACGCATTAAGTCGAGGAGGGCCCTGCCCATTTCATTCCGGACATACAGCCACTGGTCTTTGGGGATGGACCAACGGTTGTTACCTCGGTCAATGAAACCTATAAGGATTCTGTCCTTGGTTACTTCAGCAAAGCTGAGTTTTCCCACTACGGGGTTGAACTGATGCCGCTTCGGATGGGGGTTTACCTCTCCGTCCGATCTCTGGCGTTTGAAGGGATTACCGTTCACCCTCTTAGGCACATAGGGCCTCTGGAAATTTGGTATCAAAGCTTTCGCTTCCTCCACCATCTTCCTTCCTTCCGGCGACAGCTTCTCCTGCGATGCTCCCTCATATTTTTTAAGGATCCTTGCGGCCTTTCTTTTATCCCAGTACGCAAAGCGTCGGGGAGATGCCTCTTGGGGGGGATTCAGACTCGTAGTTGCCATCGCGGTCTCTGCCTTTGTGGCGTCGTCCTTCTCTTTCGAAACTCTGAAACCGGGTTGAGACCATTGCCCCAGATGTGAAGAGATTGGGTTTCGTACCAGCGCTTGATGGAAGTTTAGCTTCCGCCGTTTTCTGCTTGACTGCGTAGGCAGCCGCACTGCTGCTTGCTCCCATCAAGTCACTCTTACTTGATAGCAGTTTGGGGGATGACTGACCCGTAGTTTCCATCACTGTCGGCCTCCCAGTTAACTTTGAGGCGGAGTTTGTCCTCCGGCGTTGTGTTTTCGCTTGCTCCAGCATAGTTCTTCTCTGCTGCGGAGTAAACGAAGTCGTTAATTGCTTTGTATTTTGTGTGTTCTTCATCTTGTTCGTACGACCCCTCGCCGGACAAGGCCAGCTTAGGAAACTTTTTATAAACTTCAAGATGTATGTTCATAAAATAGAAAAAGCTATTTGTCAATTTTTTTTTAGCTTAAAATTTTCAAATTAATTTGAAAAATATTTCACTTGATAATGGAGACGAAAATCTTTAATTGGGTTAAAATTGGTTAAGTTGCAGCATTTACTGCCGGATTCTGTGTTCTTGATAAATTTGACAAAAAAATCATGACCGCAAAGCCCGTGTTGCTCAGATCTTCAATCGGTGTTGGGATTTGAAGTACCTCGAATGGACCTCAAGCTGGAAGGTATTTGAAAAGATTTAGTTTTCATAGCAGCCAAGAAAATCGCATCTAAAATACGGAATTTGTTCAAAAAGTAGAACTTAACAGCCGCGCAGTTGTTCTAGTGAGTTTATGCTACAGCTCTGTTTTTTTACGCTATTGCATTTTCAAGCGCTGTTGTTGTGGCTACCACTATTTTTGGTATTGTTGGTTGTTAGTGCAGTGTGTCTTTAAGATGGACGGCCCATTCTGGTGGTGTTTTCGCAGTTGTTGTTGTCCGCTCTGGTGTTGCAATGTCGTTGCTTGTCGGGGCGCTTCGCTAGATTTGTAGCGCGTTTTATGGCGCTTTGCTGTTGTTGTTGTTGTCAGCGCCTGTGTTGGTATTGTTGTTGATATATATGACAGAAAAAGCAGGATTTTTGTCACGAATAATTGGTAGCATAAAATGTCATGAACTCTTTAAATGTCAGGTAGGGAGCAACAACAACGAATTTGTGACAGTGGCATTATCTTCTTATTTGTACTATGGTTTTTAGTCAGTAACTATTGAATTCTCCAGACGTGTGGAAATAAATAATATTATAACGTTACTACGAAAAGAGTGTATTCATTATTAAAAGCAATAAAAAATTCAACATCGAATTTAACATGGGCAATCCTGCCAGGAGACGGCCATTTCTGTTCAACACATTTGTTTAAGCGCGTATGCAATTGTACATCAAGACATTTGTGAATAGTTTCATTAATAAAAAATTCTTAAATAAACTGCAAATAAACAACAACATGACAGAAGCCAGTGTGGCTAAATATAAAATTAAGCGTGATACTCTAATACCTCAACAGCAGCTTGTAAAGGAGTTCATCGACACCAAATTATCTAAGGCAACTCTTCCGGAACTTGAAACAAGACTGCAAGCTTTAGAAAGATACTACCTTGCGTTTGACGGCATACAAAGTAGCATTGAGGAATTGGAACCGGGTGACGAAAGTCGAGGCGCCTTCGAAGAGCTTTACTTCGTTCTTCGTCCAACTCTGATGGTTGCCATAAAAGAGTGTAAGGATGAAGCTGAGAAGGATATTATTCCAAAAGACAAAAGTGAAACGGTTGCCAGGAAGAAATTAAGATTACCAGAAATCTCCTTACCAACTTTGTCCGGTGATTATACTCAATGGCTATCGTACTACGACACGTTCTCTGCCTTGGTGCATCGCAATAGTGCGCAGATAATGTTACACGGTTTCATTATCTCCGGTCTTCCCTTAAGGAGGGTACGACGTTACGACGTATACAATCAATCGAAGTAACCTCTGACAACAACTACGAAATAGCGCTGAAATCGTTTGTCAAACGATATCAAAGGCGTAACATCGTTGTTCGGGAGCACATACGACAGCTTTTCAACATGTCTTCAATCGCTAACAAATCTTCGTCATCGGCATAGAAATAGTTTTACCAAAATTGGATAACTCAAGGCTTGAAAAGTGGAATGGCGAAGCACCCACTGATAGACTTCCAATATTAGGCGAACTTTTTAAATTTCTCGATAGAGATGTACTCATTTAGAAGACAGAGCGGGGGCATCTCATTCTACGTCACAACTGTGCGTCAATGCTCCCAAACCCCTTAAACCCTCTCGCTCTTTGCAGCAGCTTTCCGCACTTGTAGTTTCCGAAAATATAAACGCCCAGCGTAAATGTACGTTCTGTAGCAGCGAAAATCAAATTATTTATCGTTGCAAAAAAATTCTTTTGTTAACTCCGAAGCAAAGATTTGATGATGTCCATCAGCAAAATCTTTGCAATAATTGCCTAAAAACTGACCACACGCACCATAACTGCGCGTCGGAAAGATGCAGAGTCTGCAAACGTAGTCATCATACATTCTTTTTTTTTATAATAATTCTCATAAGGAATGACAATTAGCTTCATTTTCTTCTGCTTCTAACAGCATGATTACCGCCAATACCTTTGCTCCTAGTATCAGTTCTACGGCTTTCACGTCGCCAGCTATTTTATCAGCTATTGTAAACAAACCTAAGAGTATAATCATATTGGCCACAGCTCTTGTTCAAGTGACAAACACGTATTAGACTCCGGGTCACAACTTAATTTTGTATCAGAAAGTCTTGCTGTACAATTGGGAATTCGTCGTAATTTTGCACAAACTGATATTAGTGGTATTGGTGACTATAACGTAAGCATCACGGTTGCCGTTTGCTCGAAATTTTGCTTACCAAAAATCGTACCAAAGACACAACATCATGACTAAATAATTTTTTTTTAGTCATTGAAATGTATTCCATATTTGTAGCAGTGTGATTGGAGTTGCGTTGAAGTTAAAATGGCAAAAACGAACCAAATTTGGAAGTTGCGTACCAACGTATCCGGAGAAAAAATTCGTACCAAAAATGGTACATTTTGGCCAAAACGGCAATCGTGGTAAGCATACGTCATTGAATTAATACTTCTATAACTTCAAATACATCCGCTTATTCAGCTGATTTAACATTTCTCATATTGCCGCGCATTAAAGAACAGCAACCTGAGTGTCACTTCTATATATCGCATTGGAATTTACCTTCGACTGTACAGCTCGCAGATCCATAATTTTTTAAGCCTAATTGATATGTTGTTGGGAGCAGAAATTTACATAGTTTCTAATAAATGAGCAAATTCGCTTAGCCGATCATTTACCTATTTTCCAAAACACAACGTTAGGATAGATAGTCATGGAAAGACTACCTGGTAATAAACCATCAAGCCTACTGTCAAAGAAGGCAACAGCATCAGAGAAGTAATCTCTTGAAGCAAATTGCATCTTTAGAACAGCTGCTTCGACAATTTTGGGAAATTGAGACACACACACATGTCAACAAAATTATCACAGCAAAAGAAAAATTGTGCGAAGCCCACTTCTCGTCGGCAACTGATGGCAGATTTGTCGTCAGCCTGCCGTTCAGACAGCCACCATCGGTATTGGGTGAGTCAGTCAAAGATACCAATATAAAGCAACAATATATACAATTCATGCGTGAATATGAAACCCTCCATCATATGAAGCGCATAGGGAATTATTGCAGACTTTATTGCCAACAAACAATTGCTTGAAAATTGTTACTTTTTACCTCACCACTGCGTTGTCAAAGAAGAGAGTTCATCTACGAAACTCCGCGTAGTGTTTGACCGTTCAACCAAAACTACAACCAGCGCCTCACTTAATGACATTTTAATGACTGGCCCTACAGTGGAAGCGGATTTGTTTTCTGTTATTCTTCGCTTTAGATGCTATCGCTACGTTTTCCCATCAGATATAAGCAAGATGTACAGACAGATTTTGGTACGACCTGAGGATTGCCGATATCAGGTAATTCTTTAGCGCGAAAATCCACTGGCTCAACTCGGCGTGTACCAGTTAAACACCGTTACCTACGACACATCATCTGCCCCGTTTTTGGCCACGCGCTGTTTGACAATGCTTGCGGAGAATTATCTGAATAAGTTTCCCTTGGCTTCTACAGCCTTAATAAACGAAAGGTATGTCGACGACATAATGACTGGAGCTAATTCGCTTCAAGAGACTACTTCTCATATGATTTGAGAATTTGAGCTTAGAAAATATTGTACAAATAGACCTTTTGTGTTTTCGGCAAATTTTTTTTCCACATTTTTAGTTTCGACTTTTTTTTCGACATATCGTACCAGACCCGAAAATGTACCTGAACTACGGCCTAATAAACTAGTGCTTATCGCGGGTCTGGTACGATATGTCGAAAAAAAAGAAGTCGAAACTAAAAATGTCGAAAAAAAATTTGCCGAAAACACAAAAGGTCGAAAAAAAAAAATGTCTCGAAAAAAAATGTGGAAAAAAATATATAAGATGTAGAAACAATGTAATGAATGATGTGTAAAATTCGCGCGAATTTAACACATCATTCATTACATTGTTTCTACATCTTATATATTAATGTTGAGTATTATTTTTCTAGTATTTTGCAATAGCTCTTGCAAGCAAATATAAAACCTGACGGTAAAGTTACAAGCACAAACTCTTAAGCTCTTCTCAATATAATTAACAACAACCTCTCAGAAACGAATCTCCGGTTTAAAGATGTCAGAAAAATTTTGATTTTTGGCGACTTTTATAGTCACGTAAATATTTGATGTATCGATACATCGATGTTTCTATAAAAATTGTGAAGTTTTGAACGTTTAAACGTTATTTCGGCTTCTCACTTGTTCAAAAACAAAAGTAAATTGGACCAACATCTTTTCCTTGTTCAAAAATATGCACGTAATTAGAAAAATATACACATCTTAGAAAACTTCTAACCAAGTCGAAGCATCGATGTACATATATAGTAGGGCTCTTGATAATCGACAAATCGATTAGTCGAATAATCGATTTCGACTAGTCGTTTCCAAAAATATTCGATTATCACTAATCGACTAGTCGAATAGTTGCTTTTGACTAGTCGATTACTGGTCTGAAGACCCGGGTAATAAGGCGGGAAATTTCTACTGTAATTCGCATGCATGTCTAAGTGGTATCTGCCATTTTCGCCAATTTATTTGCTTCATTTCTTTGAAATTTAAAAAAAAATGTAACAGGAGCACAGAATATTTGTGTAGGCAGATATACAAAAATGAAATTTTGAAAAATGTATGTATGTTTGTAGCAATATTTGTATGTATGTAGATAAAAAAGTTTGAAAATTTTTTTTCATACTGCAAAATGTTCTATGTCAATATTATTCTTTCAGGTTTAAATGCGCAATGTACGCATCTTTCTCTTATTTTACGTTGCCGTTTGAAATAAGTTAGTTGAAAGATTGATTTGTGGGGCAAAAGATATGTAAAAGTACATTAAATCACACCTAATTTTCCAAAGAACTCAAAAATTACAAACCTTACATAGAGAGTTTTGATGTATTACCAAAAATATACGGGAACATTAGAGTGCCAAAAAAAGTTCCACACTTTCTATCGGAATGATTAAGCTTGAGAATTTATTTTTTTTTGTAGCAAAATTGCTTCTGCACGCCAATGAAAGATTTCCTATGAAAATAAAAAACAAATTTGACATGTGAGAAATTATAAGCACCTGCAACTCTGGTGTCTTAGTTTCTGTTTGAAAACTTTAGATTTGTAACAAACTTTTCAAAATGTTATTTGTTTCATGCGCTGCTAAGCGCTCTCCAATGATGCTGTTAGGTCAGGCCGAGTTAAAATACAGGAGATGATTGAAACACGAGATTTTAATCCAATTTAAGATTAAAAGCTGATGTAGTTTTTTAATATAAAAGTCACTGGAAATTATTTGGAACGCATAATAATAAAAAACATGCTCGAAAAATTTCTGGAAATAGCGTTTTTCGAAATTGGTGATTCAATAAATATTTTATAAATTTTAAGGAAACATTTAAGCACACGCTAATAAGTTGTTTTTAATATTTGACAAGTATCAGGAGCACAGAATTTCAGTAAGCAATTATACAAAAAAAAAAAATTCAATAAACTGGTATGTATAGAAGGGGGTTGGTGGGGCAACTGCTCCCATTTTTAAATTGCATTTTGAAAATATCTTTGTGTATAAGAAAAGAACTGAAAGCTAGTAGATTGCGTGTTTTTGAAGTTATTAACGTTAATATTATTATCAATATTACTGCAGTATTGCAGTCAAGTTACTTTATGGATGCTCTGATGCTGATACTTAAGTGATAATATCAGCTACTCCGGCGGAGCTCCCAGCAGGAATGAAGGTAGTAGAGTCGATAAAGATAACATCGAATTTATCGAAACATACCGTCAAATTCCCTTAAAATCGTTGGAATTCCCTCAAGATCTGTTCAATTTTCTCCCGCCGGGAGCTCCGTCGGAATAGCTGATAGACCCCAATATGCAACAATAATTGCATACTTCCTTTTCATGTAGCGAATGATGAGCTTGTGATGAGCAACAGATTGTCAACATTTTATTCAACACACCCCATATTTTTTTATACGGGACGCTACTGAAATAATTTTTGACAAGCGGCCATGTTTTTTTCAATCGTACAATATTTGTGACAGAATTACATACTTACATAAAGAAATTCTGTCTCCAAACCCTTAGGAAATTCATATAACTCCAAGTCAACTATTATTATTTATTTTCATCCTAGCTGTTCATTGTACCATTGGTATAAATTAATAAAAAAGAGCAATTGCTTTTTCGAAACCTTTTCTCAAATACCAAATATCTACAGATTTCTATACATATAAGTACTTGTTTTAGTTAACTAATCAAATTTAGTTATGAGATATTAATAATAATTTACGTTTTTGGTTTGGTTTTATCATGCATTCATACGTAGCTGTCCAGGCCTCAGTTAAGGTCGAAACCGGTGTTCTAAGCCAGATCAATGCTGACATCATACAAATTTTCAATGAAATCAAAAGCTGACTTAAAAAAGATACTTTTTTATGTGAAATTCTAATCTTGGCTTTGATCATAATGACGACAACCCGCCTAAGCGGTTTTTTGCCGTTTCGTATCAGAGCACGCCAATCATTCCTTTTTAGCGATAACTGACGCCAATTGGAAACCCCAAGGGAGTTTAAGTCATCCTTCACCTTTTGTTTCCATCTCAGTCGAGTGTGGTACCACAACGAAACGCTTGAGCTCAATGAACTTTCTTGAGAAAAAACCTCCTCTTTGAGACGAAAAAATTTATGTGTCAAACATTAAAATCCGACAACAAATGCCAAAGATTTGAAGAAAAATGTAATTAGGCGACATCTAGGCTTGCCACAAAAAATTTTTTTTCTTTAATGTTTTTCAAAAACACTTTGTATGAGGGGAGGTACGGACGTCTTTTTTTTTTGCCTGTAAGCTCGAGACGCTCTAATAAAAGTGCTATGAACACTGAAAAATAAAGAACTAGTAGTTGACTTGGAGTTGACTACAGGGTTTGGTGTGACAATTTTTTTATGTGAGTAAGTCTGTAGTGTACGTTTGAAGAAAAACATGGCCGCTTGTCAAAAATTTTTTAAAAATATTCCAGTAGCGTCCCGCAAAAAAAAATATGGGAAACCTTTCGATGTAGCAACGAATGTGTTATTGAGAAAGACATCTCTATATCTATGATTCGTCCTCTGGTTCATGCTTTGATAAATAACCATATGGCGTAGTCGTATTTTGAGCAAAGCAATGAGGAAGTTTTTAAAAACACAGCAAGATTATCATTAAAAGAAAGATTCGAAATTGATATTACTGACATTTCAGCACCGGTAGTTGCATCGTTCCTGGATCCCAGACACAAAAATTTAGCTTACGAAGTAGAGGGAACAAAGGCTAAGGTGATTTCATTTATAGCATCTTTGCTTGAGAATAATAACATTTTAAATGTTTGTGAACCGAGGCCTTCTAAAAACACGCAATTGGACTTTTTATTTCAATGTGAAAGCAGCCAAAGTGATTCCCGAACGCAGTTGGACTTTTATGCAGCAGAACCTCAGATTGGCCATAATATAAATCCCCTTGTATGGTGGAGAAATCATTCTGGGATTTACCCTAAGCTTTTTGAGATGGCCAAACAATATTTGTGTATTCCTGCTCCTTCAGCAGAATCTGAACGAACATTTTCTAGTGCGGGAAATATCGTTACTGCATTGAGAAACTGCTTGCTTCCTCAGAATGTGCATATGTTGACATTCTTATATCAAAATAAACGTTTTATGAATAATAATTAGAATACATAGTTACATTACTTTCCCTTCATTGATTGTGGCTGGAATACATAAATATTGTTTCAAAAATAACTTACAAAATAAATAAAGATTCTACGTGATAATTTATTATCGGGTGCTAATATTGATGTTAATAACTTCAAAAACACGCAATCTACTAGCTTTCAGTTCTTTTCTTATACACAAAGATATTTTCGAAATGCAATTTAAAAGTGGGAGCAGTTGCCCCACCAACCCCCATCTGTACATACCAGTTTATTGAATTTTTTTTTTGTATAATTGCTTACTGAAATTCTGTGCTCCTGATACTTGTCAAATATTAAAAACAACTTATTAGCGTGTGCTTAAATGTTTCCTTAAAATTTATAAAATATTTATTGAATCATCAATTTCGAAAAGCGCTAATTCCAGAAATTTTCCGAGCATGTTTTTTTATTTATTATGCGTTCCAAATAATTTCCAGTGATTTTTATATTAAAAAACCACATCAGCTTTTAAAGGGGAAATTATACAATCCTAAATTGGATTAAAAGCTCGTTTTTCTATCATCTCCTGTATTTTAACTCGGCCTGACATAACAGCAGCATTGAAGAGCACTTAGCAGCGCATGAAACAAATAACAATTTGAAAAGTTTGTTACAAATCTAAAGTTTTCAAACAGAAACTAAGACACTAGAGTTGCAGGTGCTTATAATTTCTCACATGTCAAATTTGTTTTTTATTTTCATAGGAAATCTTTCATTGGCGTGCAGAAGCAATTTTGCTACAAAAAAAAATTAAATTCTCAAGCTTAATCATTCCGATAGAAAGTGTGAAACTTTTTTGGCACTCTAATGTTCCCGTATATTTTTGGTAATACATCAAAACGCTCTATGTAATGTTTGTAATTTTTGAGTTCTTTCGAAAATTAGGTGTATTTGAATATACTTTTACTTTTTTTTTGCCCAACGAATCAATCTTTCAACTATCTTTTTGCAAACGGCGACGTAGAATAAGAGAAAGATGCGTACATTGCGCACTTAAACCTAAAAGAATAATATTGACATAGAACGTTTTGCAGTATGAAAAAAATTTTTCAAACTTTTTTATCTACATTCATACAAACATACATACATTTTTCAAATTTTCATTTTTGTATATCTACCTACACAAATATTCTGTGCTCCTGTTACATTTTTTTTTAAAATTTCAAAGAAATGAAGCAAATAAATTGGCGAAAATGGCAGATACCACTTAAACCTGCATGCGAATTACAGTAGAAATTTCCCGCCTTATTACCCGGGTAAAAACTGGGAACCGGATTTAATCGTTAGTATTCGATTAGTGACAGCTAGTCGATTAGCTGAAATCGAATATCTGCTATTCGATTTTCAAACAGCACAAAAGTTGATAATCGACTACTCGACTAATCGACTAGTCGAGTAATCGATTAGAATCAAGAGCCCTAATATATAGCGAAACAAATGTACATAGACTTCGCATCAAAGACACATCGATTTATTTTTGCCATTGGTGACTCCAGCATAGTTTAGCTCAATAAGATAACGGTTACTCTCTCGAAATGATCATTACCAAATGATTAGTGTTATGCTTTTAATAAGTACAAATCATAAGTCATTCTCAATCTTAATTTTTACATGTGCAGTTTGTAGCCCGAAAATGTCTGAGAATATTTCTGTTGTTACCTCTAACAAGGGGAAAATTTGAATAGGCTTTGTATTGGAAAATGGTTGAAAAGTTCTTGGTAAGAGGTAAGGAAGTGATAAATAATTGTATACTGTCATAAAACACGTTGTTAAACTCAAATTTCCGAAGTTTTACCTTAATCATGCAAATTTCGACCTTTTTCGGTCATTTGCATTTTTTCGACATTTTTTTTTTCGGTCAAAAATTTCTTCGGTATTTTAAAATTTTTTTAAATTCGGTCTTGGAAATTCGACATTTTTTTTTCGACATATCGTACGGGACCCGCTTATCGCAGCGAATTCACCCTTTTGCGACATAACAGGGAATATAAATCATAGACAATCAATAGATCGAAGGGTGGACACCTTGCCGCGGTACGATGGTTTAAGTCGATAGCCACAGGGCTACGCTGCGCTTGTTATCATAGCACCGCCCGGTACTACATCACGAGAGAAGCCTAGCCTCTCTGGCGCGACGATAAAGATCTTCCCGCTCCCAATCCAGGGTGTTATGCGACCACGTGCCCATTGGACGTTTGCAGCAGGGAGGCAAATCGTGGGTGAGATCATCAGGGCAATCCCCAAACCGGTACAAACACAGTGAAGCCAACAACGACTGATGCTAAACATCCATTAAGTGCCGGTACCGAAACCAATTCCTTAACGTCTGTGGCAGTGGTCTCACGACCTGGCCCCAGAGATCCAAATAAGGGAACCATCGCGATGGCAACTACGGGTCGAAATTCCTCCCTCCCAAAAGACATCTCCCAGTCGCTCTGAATACTTGGACAAATGAGCAGCCGCAAGAATCCTGAAGAAATACGAGGGAGACGCTATCGCCGAATGCAAGAAAGACGGTGGAGATAGCTGAAGCTCTGTTACCGAACTTCGAAAGCAATTAGTCGCCAAGGAAGGTTAACGGAAATCCCTTCAAACGCCAGAGATCGGACGGGGATTTAAAACCTCATCCGAAGCGATAGCAGAACACCCCCGGAGTGGGTAAACTTAGCTTTGCTGAATTGACCAAGGACAAGATCCTCATAGGGGTGTAAAAGTAGGTCGCCTCCCAGTTGGTGCACCCTGGGTAACGCTAAATGACCTACATAGCCTACACGGCTAGTTTCTTGTATTGCCGGTTCTACGAGAACGGTACCAGTACTTGTGCTGTACCCATCGTGCCGAAACGACCCGGGCCGTTTTCTTATATCGACCCGGCCAAGAGCAATATACTCGGGGTGACCCTGTCTAACATTTAGGCAGGGCTACACCTCGCTACAACAACAACAACATAGGCGTACCAACATAGGCGAATCAAGGTATTCGCTTGCGAGGATGCAAAAGCTGTTGCACGCTACAAGGCAGCAGCTGCAAGACTGGGTGAGATCTACCAAGGGGCAAGTATCGAGGTTGTCGACTGGAAGGACATTCCGGCTCGGCCAAGGTCAAGAGCATGGATTTCTGCCATCCCTGCTGAACCTGAGAGAATTCTCAGGATGCTGCGGATCATGAACCCGTCTCTCTCGACGCAGGACTGAAGTGTCAATCTGGTTGAGGTTGCCGTAGGGCCTGATAGGCAGGTGGTCTACACCATGAGCCCCTTAAACGGTGCTATGTACGGCATGGGTCAGATCGTGATCCACGTATACCGGGGCGATGCACAACGCGCTCCTATTTTGGCTGCTCCGGAGGACTCGGACATCGCAGTGCCGGAAGGAGTCGGAGGTGTCCGACTCGGAAAGTATGGTATCTGCCACGTCAAATGCCGAAGGAGCAGTGAAAAGCTCGGAGATGGGAGACAGCCTTCTGGACGGGGAAGACCTCAACCTCACGGTGATAGCAGCTAGTCCTGAACGCACCAATGTTGATACTGCCACAGTTAGTAAGGTTTCCGCCATGCCAAATCATAGTCTGAACAAATCGTCGTTGAGAAAAAAGCCTCCAGACGAGGAAGAACTCGACGATACGGCGGTGGCAGGGAAGTCTGAGCGCTCTCATGCTGGTGGTGATTCAGATAAACCTGCACATATCTAAAGCAGCCTCGGCTGCTTTACTCAGTCGTCCTTCTAAAGGCGACGTAGATGTGATCCTCATCCAGGAACCCCTGGTCAATAGCCCAAGGATTTGCGGTCTGGGGACTAAGGGTTTTAAGCTTATCCGAGCCAGCGAGGGGGGCAGGGTTAGAGCCTGTATTTTGGTTAAGTCTGAGCTGAACGCCTTTCTCTTGCCCAACTATACCAATGGTGAAGTTACGGCTGCCAGTTTAACAGTCGACAGTACCAGCCCGACGATGGCGTCGGTCTATATGCCCTACGATGCCGAAGAACCTCCTCCACAGAGGGAGGTAAAAGACCTGGTGGCAAATTTGTCCATGGGTCGTCTTATTATACGGCTGATACATTAGCGCAAATTCGGAATTAGCTCCGCTTTTGGGAGTTAACTTGAGCATAATCTTCTTTATAAATTACCATAAATTAAGAAGATTTGAGAAGCCACAGTGAAATGTTCGCTGGCAACACTCTTCAGATAAATTAAGAAAATTTGCAAGAAATACAACGAAACGAATATTTCTTGCAGTTCACCGCTATTTGCCGCTAGATGTCGCTGATAATTGTTTATTTTTCAGCGATATCTAACAAGAAATACAAACAACCTGACGGGTTGGACGATAGATGTTGCCGAAAAATTAACAAATATCGGCGACATCTAGTTTTAAACCGCAAGTACTACAACCAAAGCCATCTAGTGCGCCGATTGTTAATCTTCAATTTTGTGTGTGTCCCTGATTAAAGAAGATTTATTGGAGGTAATCTCCGTGTGTGTATTCATAGCATTATCGGAACTGAGGCTAATGCTCATCACGTCCAGTGGGGAAGTTCCGATATCAATGATAGGGGAGACTCGTTGTTTGACCATTTACTAACAACTAACCTGTCGTTCAAGGTTGCCGGGCCAGACGGGATTATTCCCGCACAAACTCATAAACACGTTGGAGACATCAACCAAATGGCTGGTGTTTCTTTATACAGCCTGACTGGCTCTTAGTTACGTTGCGTGCTCCTGGAGAAGTGCCACGGTAGTGTTTATTCCTTAGGCGGGGAAGGCGTTCCCTTACGAGCCCAAGGAATACAGGCCGATCAGTCTCTCGTCCTTTGTACTCAAAATCTTCGAGAGGATAATAAACGACTACCTCTGCACTACTATTGATAGCAACCTTATCTCTAGCTATCGGCATGCATACACCAAAGGGAAATCTACAGAAACTGCGCTTCACAGACTTGTTTCTGTTATTGAAAAATCGCTGTATAAAAAGGATTACTGTCTGGTGGCATTCTTAGACATTGAAGGAGCATTCAACAACATAAGCCCTGATGCTATAAACACCGCTTTAATAAATCTGGGCATAGGTTGGTCTCCTATTGGACTTATTGATCAAATACTAAGGGGTAGACGAATAGTTTCATCACTGGGCTCGGTTGACTTATCACGCTATGTAACAAGGGCACCGGGTAGCAGCAGCATCGGCTCTGCGTCTAAGAGAAACGTCCGGCTGGGGAGCACTACTGGACGCGCCAGTATTTTGGGATCCTACAGCTTTCTTCCGCTGAGCACAGGTCGTTGTGCGACCACAACCGTCGGAGATAGCGATTTAGAGGACGGACGAGGGGTTTATGAAAGGATCTGAACCTTGAACTCTCCTTCAGACTACCTGATCACTGCAGTGTCTTCCAGGCTGAGGTTTCAGCAATCATGGACGCCGCGGCTGGGATAGGAAAACACGCTATCGGACAGGATATTTTTATTCTCAGCGACAGCTAAGTGGCCATCAAATCCCTTGGCTCTTAATCGTTCAACTATGAACTGACGCTCAGCTGTCGCCGATCTCTACAAGAGATGGTCCAACAGAACCGCGGGAACCTCACATGGGTCCCGGGACATAGGGACATTGAGGGAAATTGTAGGGCAGACGAACTTGCGAGGCAGGGCACCACCAGCAGGTTTTTCGGGATAAAGAGCGCTTAGGTGTGCCGTTTTCCACATGCAAGCTAATGCTGAAAGAGTACGCACTCCACCAAGCCAACGAAGGATGGCTGCAATCCCCAGGATGCCGGATATCCAAAGAAACCTGCCCAAAATAGGATCATAAAAGATCAAGACACATTTATGCGCCAAGGAGAAAAGAAATCTCCATATTAATAGGTGTATTAACTGGGCACTGCCTTATTGGTAGGCACGCAGAAAGACTAGGTGTGCCCTTCCGACAATGCTGTAGGAGTTGCAAGGATGACGAGGAGGAGGAAATGGTGGAGCACCTCATCTGCAACTGTCCGGCTTTAAGTGGCGCGAGAATGCGCTTTTTGGGAGTGCCCTTCCTGGTAAGCCTACGCCAGGCCACGGAGCTGGACATAAAAGACTTGATGGCCTTCATCAAGTCATCTAAATGGTTCGAGGAGTAACGGTGTCGGTTAGGAGCGTCAGTCCCGGGATTCTGATATGTGGAGAATCCCGATAATACAGGGATTTTCCATATGGCAGGGTCCCGGAACTGACTTTCCTAGGCCTTTTAATACTGGCCTAGGTGTTCCTCTGCGGCAGCCACTTGAACCTAGCCTAATAGATCGACTAGAACGTATAATTTCGTATTGCTTTCGTTTTGTCTGCAATTGTAAACCATCGTCTGGAAATCGTGCAAGAGGTTCTCTCACTGCAGCCAAATTGGACACAGTTCGTGCGGCATTAATTATAAATTCTCAACGTACCCACCTTACAGCTGAACACAAGGCGAAGTCAAAGGGTAACAATGTGGGTTGGTAACGAAATCCTGTTCTTGCAAAATCCCGAAAGCAAAATCCTGCTTTTTAAAATCCGGTTTTTTTAAAATCCTGTTTTTTTTTTATATCCTGCTTTTTCAAAATCCTGATTTTTTAAAATTCTGCTTCTCAGAATTCCGAATTAGAAAATTCTGTATTTAAATGGAATATAAACAACGTTAAGGTGGACATGCCATTACTTTGGAAAGTGCGCACTTTTCAAAGTAATGACATGTCCACTGTAACATTGTTTATATTACATTTAAATCAAGGAGTGAAACCGAAACCGTAACCGTAACCGATTAAAACCGATTCATTTCTCAAAACCAAAACCGAAACCGTAACCGTTATTTTTGTCTGAAAAAGAACGAAACCGAAACCGTTTCAAAAGCCGGAACCGGTTCCAAACGGTTTTGAATTTTTTTGTGGACACATATTTTATTTTAAAAGAGGATACCCTGAATAATTTTCATGGAAGATGGTTAAGCAAGACACTTTTTGACCTCGATATCAAAATTCTGTAATAATTGAACTATAAGAGAATGAAGCCATCGAAATAAATGTAGGTATGACATCCGAAAAAAAAATGTTTAGTGGCCGTCTCAGAAAGCATCACTCATATTTATTGCTAAAAGAAAAAGTAGAGTTAATTTTATAAACTTATTTTGAAGAAAGTTTTTTTTCCATAAATAGCGGAAGTAATATTTATTACTATATATTGGAGAAAATTCATCATGACCACCGGAGTAAAGTTATAAAAGTTCAGACTTATTTTGGATTCAGGTACATACTTATTTGAGTTTTGTAGTAGCACAATTTTTTTGTGTTGTTGTTTTTGTTTGGAAACCGAAACCGGAACGAAACCGTAACCGAAACCGAAATAAATGTTGAAGAACGAAACCGGAACCGAAACACGTCCAAAAAACCGTAACCGAAACCGGAACTTTATTTTAATCGGTTTCATACCTTGATTTAAATACAACATTGTGCTTTATTATTTCCATTTTCCACGCATATGTACATTAAGGTGATTCAAATAAAAACAATTTGGACTTTACCCCTTAAAAAGTTAATAACTGATGAGAAAATAAGCCTTGCAAAAAATTAGCGCTGTAACTTAACTGTTATACTACGCTCACCCTGGGCCATAAACTCGATTTAAAGGGGCATTTTTTGAGTTAATTCATATTGTTGTTGTCAATACACTCGAGTTTATGGCTTAATGTGAACGTAATTTTTTTGGCACTCGTCGCGTTCTGTGATGCTTTAAAAAGTCGTTTTCGGGGCTTATCTCCCACTTCCGAGCAAAGAAAACCGAGCTCGCAATCAAATCGTTTATTTGAATATCATCGTTCATTTGCTGAAATGACTCTGATGTGCTTTGAATCAACACTAAAGCATCGATGATGTTAAGTTCTTCAGCTTCCAAATTTTCTGTCAAATTTTTAACTTTGAACATTATATTTTTGCAAAAAAATAAAGAGCTTATAAAATCGAAGTCCAAAATTTTTTTTAACAAGCCTGAAGCTTGTGTACGTGAATTGCTGTCAAAATTTTCGGAATCTTTCTTTGTAGTTTCAAGAGCATGAATGATGCCTTCGAAAGAAATCCATACAGCTTTGACTGTTTCTGCCCGAGCAGTCCATCGTGTTTTTGACAAATTCTTCAACTGCAATGAATTTTCAATATTACCTAACTCTTCACGCAAACTCAAGAAACGTTTCGTACTTCCAGAAAAAAAAAACATACAAAGCTTCTAAAACATTAAAAAATTCTTTAATCAAACAGCTTGCCTTGCATGAAGCTTCAACAAATATGTTGATTCTATGAGCATGACATGGAATATAGGGAATACGTTTTACACATTTTTCTGCTAATTTTTGCTGCGTGCCTTTAAACTTTCCAGACATGTTTTCTGCAAAATCATAAGATTAGAAAACAATGTTTTTTATGGAAATTCCCATCGACTGAAGAGCTGTTACAATTTTTCCAGCCAGCTCTTCTCCTGATTTTTTAGTCAGGACGATATCCATCTTCAAAAGCCGTTCAACAGGTACAATTCCTTCATTTGTTTGATGCGCATACCGAATATTTACAGCTAATCGATCTTGATGTGACAGGTCTGGAGTAGTATCAGCCATTACAGAAAATATTCCCGCTTGGTTAACTTCGCTGACGATGGCCTTTTCAGTTTCATTCCCTAATAAATCGATGAATTTCATTTTGAGTCACGGGACTGAGGTAAGTAACATGATATGGTCTTTCGGAGATTTCGTCCAACCATTTTTTAACCAGAGGACAATGCCGGGCAATTAAATGAACAATCTGTCGAAAATTTCCATCATTGTTTACTGGTGAATCTTTGTGACCACGTAAAGCGAGACTTTGCCTTCCCAGAGTCCTCGCAACATCGAAAAAAACTCATAAAACCCTTGAATGATACTCTTTTTCTTGTACTTCTTTAATCTTGTTGTCCCTGATGGATCTATATTTTAATATATCAACATGGGCCCCTTCGTTGATAAAATTGGAGTAATCATATAGAGCTGCCTTGTGAGATTCGGAAGTGAAGTGCTGAAGTAGTTTGCCTTTTTTCTCTCGACCACGACTCTTCATTTTATGCCACTCGCGTACTCCTACTGATACCCATTCTAAACTAGCGAAACATCTTCCTGGCCCTTCAGGAAATAAAATGCAGGCAAAACAAAAAGCTGCATCTTTATGGGGACTATATTCCAAACAAGAAAATAAAATTCTCCATACCAAGCTGGATTAAATCGACGTTGTTTGTTCGTGGGAATATTTGTATTGATCGGATAAATGTCAAGTTTCGGTTGATACGGACCGAGGGAACACAAATATTTACGTTCATTACTGGATGATATTTTATTTCGTCGACCGTGCCCCATATAAATATGAATATTTTTACCTTATCACCACTTTACCACTGAATTCCAAACAACTTTTGACACTTTTGACTTTTAAAGTACAAATAGAAAGAGGCTAATCTCAAGTTATTTAGTTCACTTGTTAAAATTAGAATTTAAGCTAATTAATACTGCCGACGCGGTATGGGAAACTAGAACTATTTGAATTTGACGGTTAGCTTCGTAGCGACGCGAAAGGGTTGCGCAATCGATCAATCAGCGGTGTAATTCTTCGGACGTTAATTAAAAGCGTAGGTTGTGAATGTAAAGTGCGACAAACAGGTGTCGACGCGTTACCATCTACAGTCGACTCGCTAATATTATCCTACATAAATGTTATACGTCGAGAATTCAAATGGCTTGGAGTTTATATTTCAATGATTCGATTTACTTATGATATCTGATTTGGCATATACCAATTTTTTTCCGGCATCGCACACTCAAAAATGCCGACTACATTTAAGAAAATACCGACTACATATGAGCCGTTCAGTGCACACAGTGACTAAGTCCATTCGAGTTGAAGTTGAGAAATCCGTTGATTTAATTTACATTGCTTTTTAAAATTCCCTGTGTAATTGAAACTAAAATATTAGATGTAGGATGTATAAATACGGATATAGCTTACATTTGACAGTATATTTTGTATTTTTTTGGTGTTGTTGCGAGCTACAAGGAGCCAGATATTGGCTGCATTAAATCATGGAGTTAATCAGAATGGCTTCTGAAAAAAATTAAAGTTTTTTCAGTGGCCAAAAAAAAATTTTTAGTTAAATGGTGTTAATACTTGTTGTTCGGTATAGTTACTAAAATCACGAGAAGGTATGACTATAACAAGTGCTGCGACACTTAAATCTCAGATTTTGAAAAAAGTGGACATATGTAATATAGTCAAAAATGCCTACTACATATAAGAAATTTAGTCAAAAATGCCGACTACATGTAAGAAATATAGTCAAAAATGCCTACTACATATAAGAAATTTAGTCAAAAATGCCGTTATATGTAAGAAATATAGTCAAAAATGCCTACTACATATAAGAAATTTAGTCAAAAATGTCGACTACATATAAGAAATTTAGTCAAAAATGCCGACTACTCAAAAATGCCGATTGCATGTAAGAAATTTAGTCAAAAATGCCGACTACTCAAAAATGCCGACTGCATGTAAGAAATTTAGTCAAAAATGCCGACTACCTACATATAAGAAATTACCGACTTCAAAAAACGTGGGGGGGGGGGGGGGGCATATATGTCAAATACATAACGAAATATGTAGATGACATATTCGCCATTGTAAAAACCAAAGACGTGGAAGACATACTTAAAACATTCAATTCACAGCATACCAAAATACAATTCACTACAGAGAGAGAACAAAACAACAAAATTGCCTTCCTAGATACCGAAGTACACAGAAGAAATAATAAAAGTATACTAAATTGGTATGCAAAAACAATTTCATCAGGTAGAATCATAAACTACCACTCAAACCACCCATGGAGTCAAAAAATTAATACGGCGAAAAGTCTCATACGGAAAACATATCTCCTTAGTGACGAGGAATTCAAAAACGAAAATAAAATGCTTACTTTTAAAAAATAGCTTCCCGAATTCACTAATAGAGATTCTTATTGAGACAACACTGTACCAAACAAATAATCTAAACAACCAAAATGCAATAGAAAACAACGAAAACAAAAAATACATTGGAGTAACTAATAACCAAGCATTAAAAAGAATAATAAAAAATCAAAACACAACATATGCCCACAGAACACTTAAACAAATATTCACCAAAACAAAAGACAAGATTCAAAAAGAAGAACAGAACAACGTAGTCTATGAAATAGCATACAAAGGTAATGATAGTGGTGGCTGCAATAAGTGCTATATCGGTACGAAGAAGAGGGGGTTAAATATACGAATACGAGAACATAAAGCGGACACGAAAAACAAAAAGACAAAAACAGCGCTCGCAGAGCACCTGATAGAACATAATCACACAGCTGATTTTGACAATGTACGAATATTGGATATAGAAGGTAAAACAAAAAGAAGAATGACACTGGAAAGTCTGCGAATAAGACATAGACAACACAAATAGCTCCTACACAAAAATCGTGCAAAGCAAACAAAACAAAAGAAGATCAAAGAACGGGATGCAGACAAACATGTAAAAATATGTAATTGTTAATTTAATAATAGGTTTGTTTATTGGGCTGCTCTAGCTTACGCCAGATTGAGATATTTTGTATTATTGTGTTTACCGAACACTTTTCTTGCGCTAGGTTGCTCTATCTTTTGTTTCATGAGTACGCTCAAAACAAAACTACCCAGTGGGAAAGTAGGCAATGCATTACCTTTTTCCATGCATGAAAAGATGTATGAATTTTGTTATAAGAAAAGATCACACCAAAAGCAAGGAAGGGAGTAATGTGTCGCTCAATCTTTGATTTGTAGTTCTATAAAAAATTGTTTTTCGTGCATGGAAAGATGTACGAGTTTTGTTATAAGAAAATATCATACCAAAAGCAAGGAAGGGAGTAATGTGTCGCTCAATCTTTGATTTGTAGTTTTAAAAAAAAAATGTTTTTCATATATGAAAAGATGTACGAATTTTGATGTTAGAAAAGATCATACCAAAAGCAAGGAAGGGAGTAATGTGTCGCTCTATTTTTATTTGTAGTTTGAAAACTTCAAATACACAACTTTCAAACATAAAAAAATAACAATTTAAATTCATTTTGAAACTGCTGCTCGTTACATCTTCATCGCTTTTGCTGCTGCTGTGAGGCCTTTCAGAAGTCGAGAGTCGACTGGACTGTTTGCTCCTGATGCCGGTGCCTTTTTGGTTTTGGAGTTTTTTTATATTATATTTTTCTGGGTGCACTCATCTTGGTCGTAGACCATGACGAGCTCGTCATTCAAACATTTAAAATAGGACCTTAACTCTTCCCCCGCTGTAGAGCCTCACTGTGTCTTAATGTCCTTGTTGCTCCACAAGGAAATTTATAAAATGTTATGCAAAATTAAATATGTCCCTTGTAAAGCATCTTTTCATTCAAGAAAGGCAGTGTAAGATATAATGTATCCCTTGTAGTGCATATTTTCATTCTTGAAAGGTAATGCATCTTTTCATTTATAAAAAGTAATGTAAACATGTATCCTTAGTTTTGTAGGCGAGCGACACATTACTTTTCCTATGACATCGCTGTAGAAAAATTCATGCATGTTTTCATGTATAGTCTATAGGAGCTATAGATTACTTTATGCATTGCTGTACATTACCTTTTCCCACTGGGTAGAGTAATCCAGATCACAAATTTCTGCTCTAGCTTTTTTTATGGAGTAAGTTAGAGCAGAGAAGTAATTGTCAGTCAGGAAAAAATAAATTTTTGAAAACTTCAAAAAAATTAGCTTGCAAGAAAATCAATGTTTTTGTATACGTGAATTTGCATTAATTTTGAAAAAAAAAAAAAGAAACTATCGAGATTCAAGTATTTCATGGCATTTCTGCTCTGAGTTGCTCTATTTCTATTTTGACAGCTGCCCTGCTCTGCTCTAACCTGCTCTGAACTTTTTTTGGTTAGTAAACAAACCTAATATTAAATGTGAGTTATTAGTTTTAAATGTCAAATTTTAAGTGTTACTCATGCAATTTTATTCATGTTTATTGTGTTAAATATATACAGATTTTTTGATGAAGACGCGAAAGCGTTGAAACGCGTAGAAGAGAAGAAAAACTTTTTGGCTTTCTTTAATTTATCGGCCGAAGTAGATCCAACCCAGCAAAAAAAAAAAAATTTTGTTAAAAGCAAAGAACCCTCGTTTTTTCCTGAAAGAGTATATTTTTATTAAAATGTTTTTATTAGGTCGCTTTCGTCGTTCTTGTGCCCGGATTTTTGCATTCGATTTTGAACCAACTTCCTGTTGCGCTAGGGTCTTGAAATTTTCACCACAGTTCAGGTCGCGGTGACAATGCAATATTATGAAAAAAAAAAATCCGATAGGTGCCGCGTGGGTCGCTATATTTTCAAAAATCGCATTTATGATCCGATTTGGCTGAAATTCGGAACATGTATTACTACTATGAAAATAAATATTTTCCTTAAAAAAATTCCGCTAGGTGGAGCTGAGATCGGGGTAATAAAAACTGAAAGTCCTAATTATAGACCGATTTAGCTAATATTTAGCGTGTGTATTACTTAATCAATTTCCAAATGTTCAAAAAAAATTGGACCCGCTAGGTGGCGCGTGAGTCGCTCTATTTAAGAAATGCGAAGGTCTGTTTTCGGTGTCGATTAATTCGTTTTTCAACGAACTTCCCGTTGAGGTAGAATCTTGAAATTTTCATCATCGTTTAGTTTTCTGCCCCCATGCAATATAACAAAAAAATAATTCCGATAGGTGGCGCACGGGTAGAGATATTTGAAAAGTTTCATTTCCAGAGATTTTGCTTTGGATTTTGTACTAACTTCCGGTTGAGCTGGGGTTTTGAAATTTCCATTATCGTTTAGGTTTCGCTGACAATGCATTACGAAAAAAAAAACAATCCAAAATATTGCTTTAATTGCAAAAGTCCCATTTATCGGTCTATCTTCCTTACTGCTATCTGAATATTTCGTACACATGCTATAATGCGCATGCTATAATGCGTTTTCAGCGCCATCTGCATATAAATAGCATCGAAATTTCAATTATTTGGATTTCACTTACATACATTTAGGCGCAGTCATGATGTATTTTATATTGCTTAAAAATGAGTAATTTTATTCATGTAAACATAGAAACACCGCGTAAAGCGTGTAAACGTAGAAAATTACCGAATGCGTAAATGAACTGTCAAAATTTTTATGGAACGAAGTTTACACAAATTCGGTAAAGTTCCGCGAGGAGTTTACTGTGTAAGCACCAGACGAACTTGCGAGGCAGGGCACGACCAAGCAGGTTCTTCGCGATAAAGAGCGCTTAGGTATGCCGTTTTCCACATGCAAGCTTATGCTGAAGGAGTACACACTCCGCCAAGCCAACGAAAGATGGCTGCAATCTCCAGGATGCCGGATATCCAAAGAAACCTGGCCGAAATGGAATCATAAAAGATCAAGACAAATTTATGCCCTAAGGAGAAGAGAAATCTCCATATTAATAGGGGTATTAACTGGGCACTGCCTCATTGGTAGGCACGCAGAAAGACTTGGTGTGCCCTACCGACGATGCTGTAGGAGTTGTAAGGATGATGAGGAGGAGGAAACGGTGGAGCACCTCATCTGCAACTGCCCGGCTTTAAGTGGCGCGAGAATGCGCTTTTTGGGAGTTCCCTTCCTGGTCAGTCTACGCCAGGTCACGGAGCTGGACATAAAGGACCTGATGGCCTTCATCAAGTCATCTAAATGGTTCGAGGAGGAGTAACGGTGTCGGTATAGGAAAGTCAGTCCCGGGATTCTGCTATGTGGAGAATTCCGTTAAACCCGGAATTTTCCATATGGCAGGGTCCCGGAACTGACTTTCCTAGTGTTGGTGGTATCACAACGGGCCTTTTAATACTGGCCTAGATGTGCCTCTGCGGCAGCCACTTGAATCTAACCTAAACACCTCGAAAATTTACTTAATTCGATGACGCTGTTCGACATGCAGTTTTTCAAAGCAGTCAATGCACACTAGACAAGAATAGAAGAATATGCTAAAAAATGGGTCAAAAATTAAATTAATGGGAATTTCAAAATAAGAAGTATTCATATAAATGTATCTATAGCGTTCATCTAACTGAGCTGTTAAATGTATACATTTACGCTTTCGTTAATATCCAAGACTCACAACTAAAAAGTATAAAATAAAAAATTGAATAAAAAAATATTTTTAATTTAAAATGTTTTTAAAATGATCCAAAAACTGGAAAATAACTTCCCCTCTGTCTACATAGATTCTTCACCACGTAAAGCTTATCCGGAACATTTGTGAGTGGGAATTCCTATAGGTATTAAATAGTACTTGGAGTTTGAAATGTATAAAAACATTTGGCGCTTGCTATATCGTGAAAAGATGTTTTTTTTTTAGGAAAGCTCATATCGGTAATAAGATTATTAGAAATTAATGCGAACCATCTCTAGCGTCTCGTGAAAGGATGTTTTTTTTTAGGAAAGCTCATATCGGTAATAAGATTATTAGAAATTAATGCGAACCATCTCTAGCGTGCGCCAATGTTTTTATACACTTCAAATTCCCACTCACAAATGTTCCGGATAAGCTTTACGTGGTGAAGAATCTATGTAGACAGAGGGGAAGTTATTTTCCAGTTTTTAGATCATTTTAAAAGCATTTTAAATTAAAAATATTTTTTTATTCTATTTTTTATTTTATTGTTTCAATTTATAATCTAAGTGTACCGGGTTCGTTTAATATGGTATACTACATAATAGAAGGGGGAGGCCTCGACTGAGATGGAAACAACAGGTGGAGGATGACTTGTACTCCCTTGGGGTTTCCAATTGGCGTCAGTTATCGCTAAAAAGGATGACTGGCGTGCTTTGATGTGTTATTCATGTTTATTGTGTTAAATATATACAGATTTTTTGATGAAGACGCTAAAGCGTTGAAACGCGTAGAAGAGAAGAAAAACTTGTTGGCTTTCTTTAATTTATCGGCCGAAGCAGATCCAACCCAGCAAACAAAAAAATTTTTGTTAAAAGCAAAGAACCCTCGTTTTTTCCTGAAAGGGTATATTTTTATTTTATTGACTCAATTTATAACCTACATAAGTGTACCTGGTTCGTTTAATATGGTATACTACATAATAGAAGGGGGAGGCCTCGACTGAGATGGAAACAACAGGTGGAGGATGACTTGTACTCCCTTGGGGTTTCCAATTGGCGTCAGTTATCGCTAAAAAGGAATGACTGGCGTGCTTTGATACGAAACGGCCAAAATCGCCTAGGCGGTTAAGCGTCATTATGACGCAAGCCAAGATTAGATTAGACTACATAATATTACCAAGCCGTAATGAATTAACCACAAAGATGATGGTTAAATTAAAAACAATAATAGATTTCTTGAGGTAAACTGGTTTCCTGGCAAATTTTGCTTAAAGCAACACCGACGCCAAATATTTACTGCTAACCATGCGCTGCAGTGTGGTTTGTGGACCTCAAACGTTTTTGAAGCCGGTTTAACACCCATTTTCCCATTTTAACAGCTGCAATGGCAATGGTTATGTTTTCTACACTCCATATCACTTAGTATACATATTCTCGATAAGCTTGATAGAAAATGCTACCTATAATTTCAAGTATACCTTATTACCCTCTTCCTATCTTTCCTGTCTATTTTTTATTATCAAATCTCTATCCAGGTTAAAACTAACATTTTAGAAACAAACTTGGCTCCGTGTATTAACGTTTTAAAAAGGAATCGTATTTGTACTTATCGTACGGTTAACTAGAAACCAGTTTCTGCTGAACCATGCAAAGAAGTCGTAGAAGTGAAAAAACATATTTCAGCATTTGAAGATGAGCTGGAAGGCGGTCAAAGCTGTTAGATTTTTTGAACTTCTCTTTCCTAATTTAACATCTGCTTATAAAGTCGGCGTTACACAGTTCGAATACTTTACCAGGAAGACGGGTGTACCATATTAGCCGCCTATACCACAATACCCGACTTTACTCTAATGTTCGTTGTTTTATTTTAGGTAGGTGTTTTATTAGTGAAATATACAGTCTCCCTGAGGAAGATACGAAAAAGTATCGACACGCATTGGAGTGAAAGCGAAAACTTTTGTATTGTCTTTTAATTGATCGGACGAAAAGTTCCTTAAACACTTTTTTTATTTACTCTCGCATCTAGTATAGCTAAAAAAATATGAAACTATTACAAACGCTTGAGTTTAATGCCTTCTGGGTGATTATGAAACTGCATCCTACAAAAACCAAGGGTTTTTGCCCGTAACTAAAAATTATGGGGGACATTTTGATACACTTGATAAAGCCAAAAAACTCATGTAAGCCACGAAAAAAACGAATTTTGTAAAATTTCTTAAATAGTTTAGTTTGTTTAAAACAATAATTAGAAAAAACACTTCCGACAAATGCTTGCATTTCATTTTTTGTGCCCTCTAGGTCATTGTGAACTTTGTTGGACCACTGTGCGGCTGGCGCCGTTATACATTTACCCCCATATTCATAAAAAATATAAAAGGTGTAATAAGCTTCTATAATTCAAAATTTGCATGGAATTAAAAACTTTAGAAGCCTTTTTTATTTTTTATGAATAAGGGGGTTAAATTTTAATTCAAAAACACTTACCTCCGTTATTATCCCAAGCTTCATCTTTGTTAAGCCAACGACGTGGTCCATTGTACTGACGGTCTCTCCATCGACTGAATGCTTCGCGATCAACAGTTACAGTGGATATTTGTGAAGACAAGCTATTATTTCCAGATAACATACTACCCGAATGAGAGGCTGGTCTTACTTGACTATCTAGGTTATTAGAGCTTGATTGATTCCTTTCACTGCGGATACGATCGAAGAGCAAACTAAATTGAAAAATGAATTCAGGCAATCATACAGATATGTATATCAATCAAGTACACAATTATGTTAGACTAACAGCCGAAAACGTTGTCCTGCCCTAAATTGGCTTAATAGATATTACGAGCCCTAACCGCAATTTTTGTGTAAAATTTTTGAAATCCATTATTTGGTTATTCTTTGGTAGTTCTGCTTATTTTAAACCAGCCCACAAAATACTTCAACTGTAATAAATATCATTTTTAAAATATTAGATGTAACCAACATTTTGCTTTAAAACAGGTTTCAAAATGCTTAAGCAAAAGATTTTGATTCGGTCTTGCTTGAAAGGCAGCATGCCTGCTTTTGCTTCTGCTTTAAAAATATCAGCAGTCAAAGTAGCAGCATAAGAAATGCTTAGAAGCAGAGATGGAAAATAATTATTAACCTTCGTTCTTTCTACTAAAAAAGACTTGTACAGGTATAACCTTCATCAATCTGCTTTTTTTTTTTTTTTTTAGTTTTATCCATATTAATCAAAGATAACACCACAGAAAAACAAGTGTGATGTTCTACGCAGGAGACACGGCAAACTATATGGATTTTGGGTCGCTGAAAACGAATCCGTAGTCAGAATTAAAAAGTTAGCTAATGTTAGTGCATTTTTGGTCTAGGTTTCAAGCCTGCACCATTTAAGATCAAGATTTCACGGTATTTTTGGTCGATTTTGAGCGTTTTTAGGTTCGAATTAGTTACTTTAAGTTACAAATAACGTTTTAATATATGTTGGGTGTTGAGTGATCAACATTTAAGGTAATTTTTATATCAAGTTACGAGATTCGACCCAAAATCCATGTGGTTTGACCTATCTCCTCCGTAGAACATCCCACTTTTTTTCTGTGGGGCTGTGTAATCATTATGGCATGAGTGAAATTATTTGATCAAAATTAAATATTAAAATGGGTTTTAATAATTTAGATCATAAATAATAATTATTTCCCGAATTAAATGTTTTTATCACGTATAATTATTATGAACTGATTTTAATCATTTATATCAAGCATAATTATTACTTTTTAATTTTTATCAGTTTCCTCGGCGATCATGATTAGATCTTTAATTTTTATAAATTTTACTCAATCATAATTATTATTTTCGATTTTTTAAATCTTCCATCACGGCATAATCATTATCTTTGAGTTTTACAAAAATTCCTTACCTAAATTATTAGGGGCCTTCTATCTAAATTTTTTTCATAAAAAACACAGGAAATTTACACACTATTGTCAATTATCTTGCATTTTGTAATTTTGACAATAGTGTGTTAAATTCTTGTGTGTTTTCATGGAAAAAATTTAGAGAGAATACCCCTATTATTTTCGATGTTTTGAATTTTGAATTATGTGGAATAATTTTTTTATGATTATTATTTTTTCGCTCAGGAAATAATTATGGCTTGATTTTTACCTTTTTTCCTCAAAATGAAACTCAAAACGTCATATATCCTGAACCATGTGGAGTTTCGGCCTGAAAATTTACACGAACGTACCTCTTTCTCTGAAGTATCTCATCCCATACATCTGATCCCATACAAAAGTAATTTATTTTTGTGCCATTGCCTATAACACTATAGTATTTATGAATGTACATTAGGGTGGTCCTTATTTTTTAACTTGAAAAAAAAAAAAAAAATGGTCCAGGTCATATGTTGTTGTTGTTGTTGTAGCGAGGTGTAGCCCTGCCTAAATGTCAGACAGGGTCACCCCGAGTGTATTGCTCTTTGCCGGGTCGATATAATAAAACGGCCCGGGTCGTTTCGGCACGATGGGTACAGCACAAGTACTGGTACCGTTCTCATAGAACCGGCAATACAAGAAACTAGCCGTGTAGGCTATGTAGGTCATTTAGCGTTACCCAGGGTGCACCAACTGGGAGGCGACCTACTTTTACACCCCTATATGATTCTCTTCAGTAAAAAATTAATACGTATTTTTTTTATTTTAGTTTTAGAGGGATTTTAGAGGTCGCCACCATGTATCAAAGTTTTAGGAAACGACTTTTTACGGGACAAGATAACTATATTTCCGTAATATGTATTAGTAATTACATGCTTTTATTAGTATAAATATTTCTTTCGTATTGAAATCAAAAAGTAAGAACTCTTATTATTAAGTATTAATAGATAACATCGAATCTGTACGTCTAAACATTTGCATGCTTTGATTTGTGTTTTATAAGTGAAAATCAATTTTTAAATTCAAAAACGTTGCATGGCCGTGAACTAAATTTTTTTGGCTTTACACACACATTTCTAAACATTAGTTAACTTTGGTTTGTGTTTTATAAATTAAGTTAGCTGTTATGTACATCAATTTTTAAATTCAAAAACTATTAGGCGTTGCATGGCCGTAAGCTAATTTTCTTCTTTTAACTGTAACCCGAGTTGGCTTTGTATTGCTTTGCATTTAGTTGTAAATTTTGTGTATTTTAAACTGTGTGAGTTGCCTATTATAAGTTACTTTTTCGATAGTTGCGTTCCTTTCTGTTACATTAACACTTGCAAGAGGAAACCTCCATGGTTCTCAAAACAACTTATAAGACTTAACAATATTAGATCTAGGCTGTATAAGCGATTTAAGAAATCTGGGTTATCTGCCGCTTTCTCTTAATATTTAGTTGCTTGGTCCAAATTTAATTTCATAAGTATTATTTGGTTCTCTGTAAAACCCAGTTTTTCCGTAACGATTTCACAGCTTTGTTAATTCAAAACGAAAAGTTCTGGATATCCATCTTCATTTACCTTTAAAAGGAAAAGTGCCACTATCGATGAGGCTAATCATCAACATGGCTTCCGTAAACTGCACAGCACCACCACCGCACTCAATGCCATTACAACGCAAATAAATAGCGGTCTAAATCAAAACCAACCAAATCACAGGACTGTGTTAGTGGCACTTGACTTGTCGAAAGCTTTTGACACAGTCAACCATGCCACTCTCATACAAGATCTATTAGAAACACAAATACCTGATGGGTTAAAGAGATGGACCGCTAATTACTTGAATGGGCGGCAGGCGTCGGTCAACTTTAGAAACGCAACATCAAAACCAAGACGAATTAGACAGGGGGTGCCACAGGGTGGTGTCCTATCCCCGACACTGTTTAATTTCTATCTATCGAAGATGCCCCCACCACCAGAGGGTGTCTCCGTCGTTTCTTATGCTGACGACTGTACAATAATGGCGACGGGGAAGGGCCCCTATACTGATGAACTCTGTAATAAAATCAACGGTTACCTCTGCGACCTTTCCAGGTTTTTCACAGAGAGAGATCTGACGATATCTCCGACTAAATCAACGGCGACGCTTTTTACGACGTGGACGCACCAGGTGAGAAATGAATTAGACATTTTCGTTGACGGCACTAAGCTACCAACTGTCAGCCACCCAAAGTTATTAGGGATGACATTGGATAATACTTTCTCATTTGCTGGTCATGTGTCTGCAATGGTCTCAAAGGTACGTGGTCGCAACAAGATCCTCAAGTCACTTGCCGGCAGTACTTGGGGAAAAGACAAAGAAACGTTGCTGACTACATATAAGGCCATTGGCCGACCAGTCTTTGACTATGCTGCACCCATATGGTCGCCTAATGTACATAACACCAACTGGACGAAGTTACAAGTCTGCCAAAATACTGCCATCAGAACTGCTACGGGATGTCTCCTCATGTCTTCCAAGTCTCACCTCCATCAGGAGGCAAAACTGCTCAATGTAAAAGAGCATGCGGAAATGCTGAGCAAGCAATTCCTTCTGAACTGCCACAAGCCAGCACATCCAAACCGTCATCTTTTGGACATAGATCCGCCCCCGAGAGACATAAGGAAACATCTCCGTAAACATTATGATGAGATCCGGCATCATATTACCTTGCCGTTTGATCTGCAGAATCATAAGCGGGCTCTAACCGACATCCACACCGAGTCGGTAGATACTTTTGTCGGATCTCTACCTGTGAACCCCGTTCTGAACAGTCCTCCACCGGATATTGCTGAAGAAGAACGCACCTTACCAAGGGAGACAAGAGTTACCCTGGCACAGCTTAGGTCTGGATATAGTGTAAGGTTAAACTCCTACTTGTCCAGACTTAATGACACAATCTCAAACACATGCCCTGCATGTGGTAGGACCCCCCATGATACTCTACATCTCTTCAATTGTTCATTTGAACCTACTCTTCTAACCCCTCTGTCCCTCTGGACAAACCCTGTTGAAACTGCACGTTTCCTTGGACTCCCCTTAGAAGAGCTTGATGAAGATCTTCGGAATGATCATACACTCTAGACAGGGCAATGCATTGTTAACAACAACAACAACAGGCCATTGCAGAACTTTTTTCGGAATTCTATAAGACGACTTATTCATCCAAACATTTTCAAAATTGTTCTTATCTGTATCACTTGAATAGCTCAACTTCTTTTCTTAATCCGCTCATCGATAACGGTATTGTTCTTCAGTCTTCTAGCATTGAAGCCGAATTTTTCTCCGGGTCCCGATGGAGTTCCCAGCTGTGTACTTAAGTATTGTGCTGCAAATTTATCTGGACCGATCACAAAGTTATCTCTTGAGTCTGCGTCGTTTCCATCACTATGGAAAACATCTTTTATTATACCCTTGAATAAAAAGGGTAGTGGGTCAAATATCGAAAACTACAGGGGCATAGCTAAGCTTTCAGCTATTCCTAAAAGTCGGAGAGCCGACAAAGGGACGACCTTCACCGAACGAGTAAGATAATGAAATGTACTTTATATGATAGTTTGCAGCGTTTAAAATACTTTTGTAGTAGATTAACTAGGTTTAAATATGCTATCATGTTAATCTTATTAGTACGAAAGCTTAGGGCTAAGCCTTTTATTATTTTTTACTTTATACCTTAAGGTTAAGAAATGCTACTCTGTTGCAAGTGCAACTCTGCCGAATTAGTAGCGGCAGGATACATATTGACGTTATTCATATTGACCACTATGGTCCCGTAGATAAATCCACGCAAAAAAAGTATAAACTTGTAGTAATTGATAGTTCCACTAAATTTACTCGGCAACAAAAACAACAAACACGAAGAAGGTGATAAATTCGCTTAGTGATTACTTTATATCGAATAGCAGGCCAAGGTGTATTATTTCGGATAGGGGAACAAGCTTTACATGACGAGATTTTAAGGAGTTCGTGGAAGCTCATAATATTCAGCACATCAAAATCGCAACTGGTTCCCCTGAGACGCATGGCCAGGTGGAACGGGTAAACAGGAGTGTTAAACAGATATAATTTTGTGTTAATAATACTCGTCATAGAACTAATAACGGACACCCAAGCATAATGCTTTTTGCTATAAGGCAAAGAGGTCAGGTAGTCGATTATCTTTAGGAGTGTTTAGATGAGTTATGTGGCGGTAAAAAAAGTCGAACTCACGAAGAGATTAGGATCAAGGCAGCTGATGCTGAGAGAAAAATAAATAATGAGCAGTACGTAAATAGTAAAAGAAGAGAATCAGTTAAATATGTTAGCGGAGATTATGTTATGGTTACAAATTTCGATTCGCACGCCGGTATATCCAGAAAATTTATCTCTTGGAAAATGTTGAAAATTTTCAGCAGACGAGAGCGCCGTATAAAGGGGTGTGGTCAGCATCTAACATGAAACCCTGGGTCAACGGTCGTGGAAGCCACGATAAAAATGGTGATCTGGAGATCATGTGATCAGGATGGCCGAATTTTAGTATATCATCTATGTTTAAATATGCTAACATGTTAATATTATTAGTACGTAAGCTTAGGGTTAAGCATTTTATTGTTTTTTACTATATACCTTAAGGTTAAGAAATGCAACGAAAAACGAAAACGAAGATTCATTCGTTGACTTGCCATTGAACTGGCGTGTGTTTTATTCTGTACATCAGCTACAGTCGCCAGAAATGGGATTGAGTTGCCAGCTGTGTACTTAAGTATTGTGCTGCAAATTTATCTGGACCGATCTTAAAGTTATCTCTTGAGTCTGCGTCGTTTCCATCACTATGGAAAACATCTTTTATTATACCCTTGTAGTAGATAAATAGACTAACTTTTAGTTTCTTTTATCAAAGTAATCCGCAAGTGAATAATATAAAAAAATGCGTTCCGAAAAACAGCAAATCGCGGACGGACTACGCGAACTGGGAATTTCATTCCCAGAAACTGCAACAATAAGGCAGTTGAAACTTTTGCTTGCGTCGGCAATTGGCACACACGTGCCAAACGAAAGCGAGCACATATCAAGCGGCGATTCAGCCAATACAACTTCAGCTTCCGGCGTAATACCTTCAGCAAAATGATGAGCCACCTTCAGATAATGCAACTTCAGCTTCAGGCGGCGCACCTTCAGGTTTAGAAAACAACGACACAGCTTCAGGCGTAACTAACGAAGTCATCGACTCATACCAAATAATTAACGCAGCTGCAACTTCGGTGCCGGGTAACGTAATCCGAGAACGGAGCGGCGTCAGCTGTAATAAAGAGCAATCAAGCGGGTAGTATCAACGCGCCAACTCACATGGCAACTGTAGCTGAAAAACGGGACTCCGGCGCCGCCGCAGCAGAGTACGTCGGCAGCGCCGCAGCCACTACCACTACGAACGAACTAACAGAGCTAGAAGCCCTAGAAAGAGATTAAAAGAGTTGGAGGTAGGAACAGCATCCAATAATTTTCCAATTAAGTTTAGCGACATCGAAAACGCCATCCAAAAATTTAGTGGCGACGACGAAGCCGACGTACAGAAACGGGTACAAGATTTTGATTACACAGCAAAAAATTTTGGTTCCGACGAAAAAATTAAACTCCTTTTGTCACGCCGAATGCTTACTGGTAGTGCTCAACTGCTATTGCAAGTGGCTGAAGCGGGCACTTGGGCGGTATTGAAACAAGCACTGGTTCAAGAATTCAAAAGGCCAGTGAGCATCAAAGTCATTTTTGAAAAATTAGAATCGCGCTTCTGGCAAAAAATCGGAAACGCTTACGCATTACGGTTTGTCAATGCAGCAAATAGCTCAAAATGTTCCAATTGAAGATGCTGACTTGGTACAGTACATTGTCGATGGCCTTCGGGAAAAAACGTGTAACGATCTTATATTTAGTGGAATATCAAGACTAAATGAACTGAAATCTATGTTGCCGAGGTATGAAAAGTTAATTCGAAAATCAAGTCGCACCATGGAGCAGGACTCCACATCAAGATGCTTTAATTGCTCACGTTTCGGGCATTTCGCGAAGGACTGCAAGGAAAAGAAGCGTGTCCAAGGTTCCTGTTTTAAATGTGGCAAGCAGGACCACCAATATAAGGACTGTCCATTGAAGATTGTAGCAGCCGTTGAAGAACCACAAATCGAGGAAATCTATTTTAGAGAAATGGTAAGTGTCGCTTTTTATGATAATTCAGAGAAAACTCCTAAATTCAAAAAATTGTTTTCCATGTTTGATACGGGCAGTCCGAGTAGTTTTGTCAAGCAATCGTTGGTAGACGCGTATCCACACCGCGAGAAATTATATGAAAACATCCCACAGTTCAAAAATATAGGAGGCAATTTAATCAAGCCAAGCGCAAAAGTTTTTGTTCTAATGAAATATCGAAATATTGTAAAACCCTTTTTTATATGTTATGCCAGATGACTGGTTATCTTTTCCATTGTTACTTGGTAGAGATTTTTTGAAAAAGTATAACATTCTTTTGTATATGAATCAGAAAATAAATGAATTGAAAGTTGATAATTCCAAAAACAAATTGGTTACAAATTCTATGAGTGAATCAGAAAATGAGAAAAACAAAAGTAAGGTGGATAATATAAAATAAACTTTGGAAACTGAATTTGGCCTTGAAGAAGTTTGGCAATATTCGCAACAAAATAGACAGTGCGGAGTTAATTGACGTGAACCTTAAGTTACCTTCAGTTTTGGCAGACAAATTAAGGAAAATGATTGAAAATACTTACGTTGAGAGGCGAAGTGAGGAAATTCGAAACATTAACTATGAGGCGAAGATTGTAATAACATCTAATAGGCCAACATTCTGTAAGGCAAGAAAAGGTAAAAAGTGTCACGTGCGTAATGTCACGTGGGCAATCAACAATTTTTTTTTTAGCCAACCCACGATCAGTTGCTTTATAAAAAAAAAATTTACCGGAACAAAAATCTTCTACAATTTGCTTACTTTCGCATTTTTCTCACGGTTCTAAAAGAAACTTTGATTGACTGAAACTTGGGTACTCAGTGCTCAATTTTCCAATATTTACACTTTTTGGAAAAAACTCATCACATGCAATAAAGCGATCCTAAAAGATGTACCTTCTTCCCATTATATTTCTATTTTTACAACATTCAAACGCAAATAAACGTGTACAAATATCGCGTGCATAACCATGGAACGCCCATTAGGTAAAATAAATAAAACGCGGTCAGGTGGCAACTCTAGGGGTTACCCTGCTTGAAATTGACATATTTGGAATACGGTTGAAAATACCTTTCATTTGATGCCCATATTGGCATATGTTGCTCCATAATTTTAAAAAAATTAGATAGGTGGCAACCCCCATGTGGATAGTCTTAGAATCAGCCATACTATCTATATTCAAAATTTCATCCAACTCGGTCAAGCGGTTCCCGAGATAGTCTGGATATACAAGTATACATAAGGTAAAATAACTAAAACGCTGTCAGGTGGCAACTCTAGGGGTTACCCTGCTTGAAATTGTCATATTTGGAATACGGTTGGAAATGCCTTTCATTTGATACCCATATTGGCGTATGTTGCTCCATAATTTAACAAAAATTAGATACGTGGCAACCCTGTAACCCGCCCCAAGTGGCAACCCCCAAGTGGAAAGTCTTAGAATCAATCATACTATCTATTTTCAAAATTTCATCCAAATCGGCCAAGCGGTTCCCGAGATAGTCTGGATATATAAATATGCAAATGTACAAATATACAAGTTTAGCTCGTTTAATTATCTTGCATTCCAGAACCCTGATGTATGCGGATGACGTCAAGCAAGAAATTTCTATCTAATCTTGGCTTGCGTGATTTATTGACGCTTAACCGCCTACACGATTTTGGCCGTTTCGTATCAAAGCACGCCAGTCATTCCTTTTTAGCGATAACTGACGCCAATTGCAAACCCCAAGGAAGTTCAAGTCGTCCTCCACTTTTTTCCATCTCAGTTGAGGCCTCCTCCCCTTCCTCTGCTGCCGAATTCGGGTGTCAATAGGAAAGCCTTCTGTGCTGGAGCTTCTTTGTCCATTCGCATAACATGACCCAACCAGCGGAGCCTTTGGGCTTTAATCAGCTGAACTATGGTCAGGTCTGCGTAAAGCTCGTACAGCTCATCGTTAAATTCCTATCGACACTCGCCGTTGGCATCACAAGAAGGACCATAAATTTTCCGGAGAACTTTTCTCTCAAATACTCCAAGAGCCATCTCATCTTCTCTTGACACTGTCCATGACTCCGAGCCGTACATCAGAACTGGTACGATGAGAGACTTATAGAGCGTGATCTTTGTTTGTCGAGAGAGGACTTTACTTCTCAATTGCCTACTTCGTCCAAAGTAACACTTGTTGGCAAGGGTGATTCTCCGTTGGATTTCTAGACTGATATTGTTTTCAGTGTTAATGCTGGTTCCCAAATAGACGAAGTCCCTCACCGTTTCAATTTTGTCACTATCAACGGTGACTTGGCTGCCAAGGCGCAGGTGCGCCGATTCTTTCTTTGATGGCAGCAGATACTTCGTCTTGTCCTCGTTGAGCGCAAGACCCACTTTGTTCGCTTCCTTATACAATATCATCGGCATACGCCAGCAATTGCACGCTCTTGTAAAAGATTGTACCATTAGGTCGAGTTCTTCGATACATGTATAAAAATCGGCGATTCAAAAACACTCAAAGTTAGACAAGAATCGTTCGTCTGAGCTATCGTTCGTCATACATAATGAGGCCCTTAATGCCGTCGACTCGATTCAAAATTGAAAACAAAAAAAAAAATTGTCATTACCTCAAAAGCAAGTGAGAAAATAAATCGACAAACTTAATTTTTTTTACAGAAACAAAATAAATGTGTGACGTTAATATGACGTCAAATCGAAAATTTGAGTCGAGACGATCGATCGAATTAAGTTACAGAAACGTAGTACAAAGCAAGATATAGAAAATTGTGATATAGAAATTTGCATTTTTCTCACATTATTATTATTATTATAATTTTTTTTTTTTTTTTTCAATTTATGTCATGAAAGTATGTGTTATTTTAAACATATTCGTTACCTGATGCCTTATTTTATTGCGACTCTCATTAAGTCAATTATTTTTAAAGCAGTGAGCTCCGCTTAACATTTTGCTGGTGGTACCTTTTATATAAGTCACACCTATGTAAAAGATATAACAAATATAAATGTAAGCTTTATTTATCTTTATTATATCTCTGTATATTCGGATGCAAAGCATCTGTATACGAAACTTTCTCATTGTTATGAAATTGAAGCTGTTCTCTTAAGTAAACTTTACAATTTATCTTAATTTTTTAATACAAAATTTTTGTTTAGAGTGAACTTTAATATTTAAGGCTAGATGAGAAAACGCTCCTTTATATTATAAAATATTTTTATTATTTGTTTTAATGACGAAAAAACGAATAAAACATGTGAAAATTTGACTTAAAACTGTTAGCTTTACGGTACGAGTGCTCTCAAAAACTCTAACAGCCACAAGCTATTTGCGCAAACCTGACGGATCCTGGACCAGCACGGAGAGGGAAACCCTAGAGCTGCTCTTGAATACGCACTTCCCAGGGAACTTGCATGAGGAACCCCTAGCACCTACAACAAACCTGGCTGTACACATACCCATCACGGAGGAAAAGGTTAGGTGGGCGGTTAAAAGCTTCGAACCGTTCAAGGCTGCCGGGCCAGACGGGATTATTCCCGCACAACTCATAAACACGCTGGAGACATCAGCCAAATGGCTGGTATTTCTCTATACAGCCTGCCTTTCTCTTAGCTACATTCCGTGCTCCTGGAGAAGTGCCACGGTAGTGTTTATTCCTAAGGCGGGGAAGGCGTCTCATTACGAGCCCAAGGACTACAGGCCGATCAGTCTCTCATCCTTTGTGCTCAAAACCTTCGAGAGGATAATAAATGACTACCTCTCCTCTACTATTGATAGCAACCTGATCTGTAGCTATCAGCATGCATACACCAAAGGGAAATCTACAGAAACTGCGCTTCACAGCCTAGTTTCTGTTATTGAAAAATCGCTGGGCGGGAAGGTAGTGGCATATGCAGATGACTTAGCTATAGTATACAGGGGCAAATTCCCACAAACCCTTTGCGACTTGATGCAAGTAGCACTGCGAGAGGTTTCCTCATGGTGCTGGTGCGCTGCGGACTGAGCATCAACTCGGGAAAAGTAGAACTGGTCCTTTTCACCAACCGCTATAAGATACCACCGCTAATACTACCAAAACTGAATAACGTGCAGCTGAACTTGGCTGACAAAGCCAAGTTCTTGGGCACAGTTCTGGATAGGAAACTAACCTGGAAGGAGAATGTTCTTCAGCGCCAGAAGAAAGCGTGTATTGCACTCTACACGTGCAAAAGAGCCATTGGAAAGAAATGGGGGCTCAACCCCAAAATATGCAAATGGATCTACACTGCAATCATTCGACCAATCATGCTCTATGGAGTTGTGGTATGGTGGCCTGCGCTGAGCAAGGCAACAAACCTTAATCTGCTAGGTAAAGTACACAGATCTTGCATGATCTGTATAAGCGGCGCGTTAAGAACAACGCCCAATGAAGCACTCCAGGCCATTCTTGGCATTTTTCCACTCGATCTGGAAGGGCACTGAGTAGCAGCAGCATCGGCTCTGCGTCTAAGGGAAACGTCCGGCTGGGGCGCAAGCACTACTGGACACGCCTGTATTTTGGGATCCTATAGCTTTCTTCCGCTGAGCACAGATCGCTGTGCGACCACAACAGTAGGAGATAGCGGTTTTAAAATCAACATTCCCAGCAGGGAAGAATGGGAGAGCACGGATCGGAGTCCCGTCACTCATGGCGGCACTTCAATTTATACTGATGGCTCGAAGTTAGACGGCAGAGTTGGGGGAGGGGTTTATTCAAAGGATCTGAACCTTGAGCTCTCCTTCAGACTACCTGATCACTGCAGTGTCTTCCAGGCTGAAGTTTCAGCAATCATGGACGCCGCGGCTTGGATAGGCCAACACACTACAAGAGATGGCCCAACAGAATCGCGTTAGCCTCACATGGGTCCCGGGGCATAGGGACATTGTAGGGCAGACGAACTTGCGAGGCAGGGCACGACCAAGTAGGTTCTTTGCGATAAAGAGCGCTTAGGTATGCCGTTTGCCACATGTAAGCTTATGCTGAAAGAGTACACACTCCGCCAAGCCAACGAAAGATGGCTGCAATCTCCAGGATGCCGGATGTCCAAAGAAACCTGGCCGAAATGGGATCATAAAAGATGAAGACAAATTTATGCCCTAAGGAGAAGAGAAATCTCCATATTAATAGGCGTATTAACTGGGCACTGCCTCATTGGTAGGCACGCAGAAAGACTTGGTGTGCCCTACCGACGATGCTGTAGGAGTTGTAAGGATGATGAGGAGGAGGAAACGGTGGAGCACCTCATCTGCAACTGCCCGGCTTTAAGTGGCGCGATAATGCGCTTTTTGGGAGTTCCCTTCCTGGTCAGCCTACGCCAGGTCACGGAGCTGGACATAAAGGACCTGATGGCCTTCATCAAGTCATCTAAATGGTTCGAGGAGTAACGATTTCGGTATAGGAAAGTCAGTCCCGGGTTTCTGCTATGTGGAGAATTCCGTTAATACCGGGATTTTTCATATGGCAGGGTCCCGGAACTGACTTTCCTAGTGTTGGTGGTATCACAACGGGCCTTTTAATACTGGCCTAGGTGTGCCTCTGCGGCAGCCACTTGAACCTAACCTAACCTTCTTTTCATGGGAACATATTTTTTGTTTTACCAAAGGGTACTCTGGAAAGCTTTCATGGAAGATTGTCGAGCAATGTTACAAAAGACACGTTTTGACCTCAGTATCAAATTCCTAAAAAGGAAATTTAGCTACATATAGAATAATGGCATCGAAAAAAATTTACGATATCCGAGAAAAATGTGTTTAGTGGCCGGTATCATATATTTTGACGATTCATTTCATTTTGTGTCCATTCTAATATTTTTCTATTAGAAAAAGTAATAATTTTTTTAAAAATATATTGCAGAAATTATATTGAAGCAGCCGGATGTAATGTAACTTATTTTTTTAGGCTAAGTTCGAAATTCAGGGAACGCCATTAAGTAAAAATACTTATCTCTTAATCTCTTAAAAAAATTTGATTTAGTCCAATATCCAGAAAAAAGTGGATTTTGTCGTACAGTGGTATTATATTGGAAAAATGTTATAAAAATTCAGACCTACAGAAACCAAATAAATTTTGAAGAACGAAACCGCAACCGAATCGTGTTACAAAACCGAAATCGAAACCGGAACGTTATTGTAATCGGTTCATACCTTGTTGAAAAAAAAAAAAAAAAAACAATATTAGATTTAAGACATTTTTGCTTAGCACTATGAACATAACGTACAGTGAACATGGATTGCACAATTAGTTGCTCACATGATTGTAGATGTTATTAACTATAAAGGAACATGTTTCTGAAAATAATGAACTTTAAAAAGATAAAATAAAATTAAAAAAAGAATGAAAAATGAATTACAAAGTCAAGATTTAAAATGTCGATACCGCGTCTGTGCGGTAAACTTGTCAAACTAAAACTAAATTATAAACATAATAGATAAGCAGTGGCAATGTTGTCATAATCTTCGTTTTTGTTTATCGTGTTTTCCCTTTTTTGTAATATCCGTAGGCTCTCTAATGTGTACCGTGCCTTTTCTCTTCTTTCGTTGTCTATAATTTTTGTATTTGCAAAGTCAGCTATATGATTGTTTTCTATTGCGTGTTGTGACAATGCTGTGCTTTGTTTTTGCTTTTTAATATCGGCTTCGTGCTCAGCAAGTCTCGTCGATAATAAACGTTTGGTGGTACCTATGTACACTTTGTTGCAGTTTTCATTGTCATTTCCTTTGCACTGTCTATTAGTGCTTTTGTTGTTGTAAAGCACGTAGCTAAGGTGCAATTCGATTTCTATGCTAAAGTAGTGTTGTGTGTTTTGGTGAATTCATGTGCGAAGTTTTCTGTGAGCCTAGGAATGTATGTGACACTATAATATCGCTTTGTTTCGGTATTATCTGTATTTGGTGGTTTTCGGGTATGATTATTTATGTTGATTTGTTTTTGTTCGATCAGGCTTGATATTAAATGGTCAGGAAAATTATTCTTTTTAAGCGTCGTTTTTATTTTTGTAATGTTGTCGGCATGAAATTGTGGATGGCTGATAGTTAGTATTTTATTTATAAAGTTCTTGGCAGTGTTTATTTTATACTTAAAAGGTTGTGATGAAAAGAAATTTATGAGGCGCCGAGAAGCAGTTGGTTTTGAGTGCCAATCTAATATTATTTTTTCCTTGGATCTATGTATGCGAGTGCCAGGGGTTTGTTTATTAAAATACTTAAAATAATAGGGTATCTTATTAAATGTGAATGAAAATAAGGAAAACATAAAGTATTATATTACCCTAATTTCGTGGGTACCACATGTGTCCCTTATTTCGTGGGTTAGAAATATTAAATAAAATGTAAATAAAACATTATTGAAATGAGTTTTGCTGTAATAAAAACGTTTAAGAAATGTTCACTAAAACCCAAAAATATATCATTATAAAAAAAAATTGAAAGACACAATTTTTACAGGCTTAGCTAAATATACTGGACTCCTTCACAATTTCCTTAAAGGCCTCCCTACAACAGGCTTATTTTCTGAGCTTCCAACTTTATAATGCTTGTCATAGGTCATAGGTTTAATTTTAAAAAATTAATAAAATATCCATTATTATACCCTAAGTTTTTTGGTTTTTTTGAAACTTTTTTGTCTTTTTTAAATTTTTGATCGTTTTTTTATTTTTTTTTTTAGGTTAATAAAAGTGTACCACGAAATTACGTCAAAATCTTCCTCAGGGGTTTATTTATTAAAATACTTAAAATAATAGGGTATCTTATGAAATGTGAAAGAAAATAAGGAAAACATAAAGGGTGGACACCTTGCCGCGGTACGAGGGCTTAAGTCGATAGCCACAGGGCTACGCTGCCCTGGTGATCATAGCGCCGCCGGTACTACATCACGAGAGAAGCAAAGCCTCTCTGGCGGGACGACTAAGATCTTCCCCCTCCCAATCCAGGGTGTTATGCGACCACGTGCCCATTGGACGTTTGCAGCCGGGAAGCAAATCGTGGCTGTAATCGAACGGAGCCTCTCTGATACCGGGCCGCCTCGGAGAGTAACTATGGCCTTACCGCGGTATGGGGCTCTGCCGCGGCGGACGACACATTCCCCTTACTCTTCCCCTAAACTGGCCTTGCCCGGCGAGGGGTCGTACGAACAAGATGATAAATAGTAACAAAAACCCTAATACTAAAGATACAACAATGTATACTGCACAGCAGAGGAGGAAAATGCTGGAGCAAGCGAGAACGCAACGTCGAAGGACAAACTCCATTTTTTTATCAGCCGAGAGATCGACAGCGATGGCAACTACGGGTCGATTAGCTCTGGATAACAAGGGGGCAATCCCCAAAGTAAGTACCGGTACAAACATAGTGAAGCCAACAACGGCTGATGCTAAAGCCCTAGTAAGTGCCGGTACCGAAACCAAGTCTTTAACGTCTGTGGCAGTGGCCACAGACCTGGCCCCAGAGATCCAAATAAGGGAACGACCGCGATGGCAACTACGGGTCGAAATTTACCCCAAAAGACATCTCCCAGTCGCTCTGAGTACTTGGACAAAAGAGCGGCCGCGAGGATCCTGAAGAAATACGAGGGTATTTCACAAGAGACGCTATTGCCGAATGCTAGAAAGACGGTGGAGATGGCTGAAGCTATATTACCGAACTTCCAAAGCGATTACGCGCCAAAGAAGGTTAATGGAAATCCCTTCAAACGCCAGAGATCGGACATGGATTTAAAACCTCACCCGAAGCGGCAGCAACACGCCCCCGTAGTGGGTAAACTCAGCTTTGCTGAAGTGACTAAGGATAGGATCCTCATAGGCGTCATTGACCGAGGTAACGAAAGCTGGGCCATCCCTAGGGACCAGTGGCGGTACGTCCGGAACGCTATCGGTAATGCCCTTCTCGACATTATGGATGAGTCTCCAGGTGCCACGCCGATGGGTTCTGATGCGGGATGGTACCAGGGCCGAATCAAGGTATTCGCTTGCGAGGATGCAAAAAGTGTTGCACTGTACAAGGCAGCAGCTGCAAGACTGGTTGAGATCTACCAAGGGGCAAAAATCGAGGTTGTCGACTGGAAGGACATCCCGGCTCGGCCAAGGGCAGGAGCGTGGATTCCTGCTATCCCTGCTGAACCTGAGAGAATTCTCAGGATGCTGAGGATCATGAACCCGTCTCCCCCGACGCAGGACTGGGGTGTCAATCTGGTCGAGGATGCGGTAGGGCGTGACAGGCAAGTGGTCTTCACCTTGAATAAGGAAGCACTCGAGCCCCTTAAACGGTGCAATGGACGAGTGCACTACGGCATGGGTCAGATCGTGATCCACGTATACCGCGGCGATGCACAGCGCGCAGCTAAAAACTCCCCCAATTCCTTGTTTGAAAGAAAAAATCGAAATACCACGAAATAACGTACTACCACGAAATTAGGGACACTTGCCTTAGTGTAAATTTTAAGTATCTCAAAAATCTCCTTTAATTGCACTGTACAACAGCCATTTTGCAACAGAGTCAACATGGTACTTTTCTGAAAGGCGGCATCGCATAGATCATTTTTGCCGAACAAACTGATAGTCCAGCTCGTCTGAGTTTTTTTTAATTTGCACTTAAAGGTTAAGGGGGTCATATTGGGAATTTTTGCCATAGCCACATAAACTTGAAGAGCTACAGCTTCGGTGTCTAAGGGAAGGTTGTTGGCAATAAAAAGACTAACATTTTCCTCCTAGACATTGTCCCGCTACGATTCATGTTTATGTAATTTTTTCTTGGGTTTTTTGTAAAATTTCTCGAAAAAATGTCTCCCATGAGTCTACTGTTAACAATAACTTTACGACAACTTCGGGAAAAATAATCCTCATCAAAAAATAGTGGGGGTGTCCAAATAACGAAATTTCCGTCGAGGACTCCTTTAACCATAAACTAGCAGAAACTAGAGTTCATCCAAGAAACAACTAAAATACATGAGACATTCCTTATGAAAACGTCTAATTCAAAGCGTGTACCTGGTATAATAAACCTGGAATTTAAAATTCATCATTTTTATCCTTTCTTGTCAAATTTAGCTGGCTCTGGCGTCTTCACTGTTTTAAGTAGCCACTCAATTTTGTTCAGAAATTAAGGGTAAATATCCTAGAAGAAAAATCTCACTCATTATAGGCAAATTATTATCTCTGAGTTTGTAAGTTTTCAAAAATCGTGTTTTCAGGCTCTAAAACGGACATGTTTCTCAAGAGATAAAAATACGAATTTGTTATGGACTCCAGTCCTGACCTTTTGTTGTTGTTGTTGACCTTTAGCTTCTAATAGCTCAACATTTTGTTTTGTTATATTCATACTAAAGCGGGCTACCCACTTGCCAAGAAATGCCTCAAGAAAAAAAACGAGCATATATTTCTTATGCCTGGTCAGGAAATTTTGACGTTTGCGGTATTTTCCATTTTATTGCAGATTACTATTACAAAAATGTATAAAACATGTGCAGCGAAGTATATACTATATATGAATCTGCACGTTTACCTCAAGAAATATATACGAGCATATTTTTTTTTATATGGAGTTTGACATTTCTTGGCAGTGAGTAGCTCGCTTAAAGGTCTCTGCTGATGGATCTTCTAAACCAATACTTTTGTCACGCAACCATTTTTTTTTTTGAGGGCATCAGACATTTTTTTTTTCGTAGAACTAAAAATGTTGATTTTAGGGAAAAAAAATTCTAACAATTAAAGGAGATTTTTGAGATACTTAAAACTTACACTTTGTTAGACTAGCAGCCCGATTCTGAATTTGTTATACCTAACAATTGTTATTGTTCAATAGATACAATTTTGTCACTTTAAATTGTTATGGTATCCTCAGCCAATAATGACAAGGGGAAAGCTTTTTTAGTTCACCATATAAAAGGTGAAAGCTTCCAAGAAACAAATATGTTGCAGAGATTTTGAAATACGTCACTACCAGTTCAATATAAATAAAATACAAAAAATAAATAAATAATACTAACGGCACAATGCATAGAGAAAGCGGTGCTAGGGATAGGGACGGTGCAATAGAAAGGAAGAAAGTCGAGCCAAAAAGTCTACATCAGAGAAAAATAGAATACGACGAAGGTAGACATCGAATATTTAATGAAGAGATTATAACAAAAAAGAGAAGCTTTAATAAAATAAAGAAGATGCGGGAAAAGAGGAGAATCATGAAGAGGATTCACCATAAGATAGTCTCCACTATTGTTACCCTTAGGGAGATAACCGTTTCTTCGCTAGAACTAAAAAAGGAGGAAAAGATGTTCTAGCTTTGTTAGATTCGGGGGCTGGCGCGAATTGTCTAGGTAAGAATCATGAAAAATTGATAGAGGGCAGAGAGGATAGCATCATTAAGGTGTCTAATCAAAATATTCGTACAGCAAACGGCGGTGAAACGCCAGTAGTAGGCGCTATCACTCTGCCAGTCTTGTGGGAAGAAGAAGAAAAAAACCTAGGGGTTTTAAACGTGCCAGGCCTCCAACAAGAAGTTTATTTCGGGGTAGCCTTTTGGCAGGCTTTCGACCTGGACGTGGTAAGACGAGGAACGATGGTGCGTTCCGCCCACATGGCCGTTGCAGAATTGGTACCTGCCGAAGGCGACTTGTCGTTTGATGCCGTGCAACATGTCCTGACGAAAGAGCAAAGTGTTGACTTAGAAAGGGTCAAGGCGCAGTACCCATATTTTGCTGTCTTGGGGTTAGGGAAGACCAACGTGGAGGAACATGTGATTGAAGTTTTGGATGAGAATCTCCCAGTGAAACAGAGACACTATCCCATATCACCAGCGATCCAAAAGCATGTTTTTGCAGAGCTAGACCGCATGCTGGGTCTAGGGGTGATTGAGGAGAGCAACAGTAGCTGGAGCTCTCCCGTATCACTGGTGATAAAGGGTGAAAAGAAGCGTCTCTGCCTTGATGCGAGGAAAGTGAATGAGCGAACTATTAAGGACGCTTATCCACTTCCGAACATCGATGGGATTCTCAGCCGACTCCAAAACACGAGGTTCATTTCGCCCATCGACCTTAAAGATGCCTTTTGGCAAATACCACTAGAAAAGAAGTCCCGAGAGAAGACTCGTTTACAGTGCCAGGGCGTCCCCTTTACCATTACACAGTCATGCCGTTTGGACTGTGTTATGCAGCACAAAGAATGTGTAGACTCATGGACAAGGTTATACCCGCTTCTTTACGTGGTAGGGTTTTTGTGAATTTAGATGACTTGTTAGTTTGCTCTGTTGATTTCTCGTCTCATTTAGTGTTGTTGGAAAAGGTCGCTAAGTGTTTGCGTGAGGCTAACCTTACTATAAATGTTGAGAAAAGTAAGTTTTGTTTCAAGGAAGTTAGGTGCCTAGGTTACGTAGTGGGTGATGGGTGCATCCGAACCGATGCGAACAAGGTTGCGGTTGTGAGGGATTTTCCCGAACCGAAAACGCCAAAACAGCTCAGACGGTTCTTAGGGATGTCAGGCTGGTACCGACGTTTCATCCGTCGCTGCACGACTGTCTCACGAAAGAAAAGATTAAAAAGTTTACGATGACCGCCGAAGCAAGGAGTTCGTTCGAGGGACTAAAGGAGAGTTTGATTTCCGCTCCCGCACTGGTACACCCTGACTTTGACAGACGATTTTACATCCAGTGCGATGCTTCAACCGACGGAGTGGGCGGGGTACTCTTACAGTTAGACGACGAGAACAACGAAAGACCAATAGCTTACATTTCCGCCAAACTGAATAAAGCGCAGCGTAATTACAGCATCACCGAGCCGGAGTGCTCCGCTGCGGTGATAAGTGTTAAGCGATTCAGGCCGTACGTCGAAGGTTTACCCTTCACGATCATCACTGATCACGCGAGTCTCAAATGGTTGATGAACCAAAAGGACCTTACTGGGAGACTCGCGCGGTGGAGCTTAAAACTTCAGGCGTACGACTTTGAAATCGAGCACAGAAAAGGAGCACTCAATGTAGTACCCGATACGCTGTCGCGAGCGCATATGGAGGAAATGCAGCGATCAGACAGACTAATGGACATTGACTTAGACTCGGACTACTTTAAAACTGAAGAGTATGACGAACTTCGGAAAAAGTTTGACAGGGGAGACGAGCTTCAACAGGACCAAGCCTGGAAACTCTGGGTACCGTCGGAGTTGCGAGCAGGGTTGGTATCACGTTCCTGCTCCACACCCTTCCACACAACTTTTTTATGCAAGTTTTCTAGATAGTTTTCTTTATTTATCATTCCATTTTTAGTTTTCACTTTCGTTATTTAGTTGCAGTTTCAGTTTTCAATTTACTTCCTGATTAAATTTTTAATTTGCTTTGTTTTAATTTTTAATTTGTTCGCTTGCAAAGCATTTATTAGTTTTTTCTTCATTTATTTACTGGCACAATTTTTGCTTTGATTCGGACGGCCGCCGCATGTCCGAATAATTTCCAATTTTGTTTTGGTAGGTAGGAGAGGTACTACGCGTGAGTAGGTGAAGCCTTCCAAGACAGGAATTCTTATATATGTATGTGTTAGGTTTATTTCTTTCCAGCTACCCGCTCTCCGCGACGCAGGCGCCTCTGTCAACGGGATGATCGGTAAGTGCTAGTGATTAAGAGATTTAAAAATATTACCTACACACGTATATATAATTTTTTTGCCATATTGGAAGCTAGGGGAGTAGGGCAAGCTATCGGCGCACAGTGGTCGTCCGATAGGCCTTAGTTTTTTTTATGAATTATTCCTGTTTTGTTTTAATTTTCTTTTATTTAAGATTCAGTTAAACAACGCTTATGTTGAAGAGGAGTTTTTTTTATTAAGTTATTATTGAATTTTTTTTTGGTTTGCTTCATTGAACTAAACGTTCTTTTATTATTTTATTTTTTTTTTGGATTTTTTTTGGGTACATTGCTTGTGCTATTTATTGTAGTAAGAGTTTTCTTTTCTTTAATCCATTTGTTTTTTTCTTTTGATTTAACTAAACACTTTTCGTTAGATTTCCATTTCATTTTTCCCTTTTCTTTAATTCTATTTTTTTTAATTTTAAGCGCCGTAATTTTAAATGTATCTATAGTTGTAAGTTTTCATTTTTTTATTTTGCTATTATAAATTTGTTTACTAGTTGTAAGTTAATTTATAATTTCGGTTAATTTTTTTTGAATTTTGGATTGAGTTAGAAGTTTAATTTTTTTCTTTTGTTTTTCTTAAAACCGTTTCAATAATTTTAATTTTTTTATCTATATGAATAAACTAAGCTTGTGAAATTTGAAAAGAATTTGTTTTGGTTTGTTTGTTCATAGTTTTTTTGGTTTATATGGGCTGAAAGAAAGATACCATGTCTGGCTAAGTGAGCAGCTGATTGGTGTGGGTGTTGTACTTGTGCATTAGAGGGGAGGTGAATGTGAGGCGACTAGGACAGACAGGACGAATTAGGAACATGGGACGATAACTGGCGGACGGACATGTGTCAGGCAAAGGGAACTCCACTCGGTGAGCGGAGTCAAAGTGGAGTCCAAGGTCGTTCATGATCTATGAACGAGAGGGGCGGGATGACTCCACCTGACACGGACAGGCCTCTCTCTTTCTACTCTTTTCCTTTCTTATCTATCTATTTAGGCATGAACCTTTTTTTTGTTTGTGTAGCTGCAGGCAAGGCTGGTGAGCAAAAACTCACCCCAACCGACGAGCTAGCGGGATGCCACCATGCCACGTGCCACCGTTGCCTTGCCCCAACAGCCAGTTACATTACAATCTGTATACAAATATGGGAATATTCAAATATGCATATCGTCGGTGATTATGCAAAACCACTCATCGGGCATCTAAGAGACCGCGTAGACGACGTTTGTGACAAATACTTTTATAGTCCTTGCAATTAAGACTTGTTCCTTTATTCTCAAGAAAGCTACATTTGCGTTGAAAAATCATTAAAAGAATCGATCTTGATCGGAGTTGTCTTAAAATTTTATAATTTGTAGCTGCAAAACCGCCAAACTGAAATATTACGTACACCGTTTTGAAAATGCCCGTTACGTCGTTTTGCAGAATCACCGAAGGTATGTTTTTTTTAACAGAAAAATTAAAAACTTTTGTACAGACTGGACTTAAGTCCATTTTGAAGATATATGTATAAAATGCCCATGTAGCGTTCAAATTTACAATCCAACATTCAATTCTAAAAACTTTCACAAAAAATGATTGTTGGGATATCTTCATAGATTTATAAAAAATTTGTCAAAATATGAATTCAATTTCGTTTGAAATTTTTTGAGTATTCAAAGTAGACATTTATTTCAAACAGCCAGATATTCAAATTCAAAGCAAAGCAAAGCCAATTCAATTCAATTCAAATTCAATATGAATGATTCATTTGCCGTTTTGGATGGAGTCATGCAGAGGTCTAATAGGCATTGCGTTGTCGTAACGCTTTGAGCCATGTGCCCTGCTTGCAATCTTGCATTTATATTCTTACTAACATTTGCCATGTGTTTTTTCTTACTTTGTAGACTTCTTGTACACCCTATGATCCAAGGTGATAACAGGAAGGAAGTAAATTTGTATATGGCGCGTTTTTTTGAAGCTATTTCCTTCCTTCCATATGAACACGGGTGTATATTTCCGGTTTTTTGGTTTTTGTGCATAGGGAGCGGAAATGTTTGTATGTATATGAAGTGTTATTTGTGGATTGAATCCAATGTATATATTTATACGTTAATTTTGTAATTATAGGTAGTAGAAAGAATTGAATGCAAAAGTTTATACAGCGGAATGGTAATTCACTGACTAGTTTCCATGCGACCAAGCATTTAGACGTAGTGTTTTATCCGGTCTGGCTGGCATCGAACCTACCAGACTGCATTGGCATTGCGTTGTCTTAAGGCTTTGAGCCATGTGCCCTGCATGCAATCTTGCATATATATTCTTACTAATATTTGCGATGTGTTTTTTCTTACTTTATAGACTTATTGTGAGTGTAACGGGGTGTGATTGCTGTGTGACCTTGCCCAATCCCGACTCTTGCGTCCTCGTTCGTACACTCTGGGCAACGTGAGCTATCTAGGCTCGCAGCAGAGAGAGAGGGAGCCCCGGTGGGGCCACTCTGACATACTTGGTTTAAGGGCACACCGAGGTCTTTTGCGCAGGGTCTGTTCACCATGAGGTGCGGCTGCAAGCGGGCGTCTGTCTTGAAGCAAGCGGCTCACTATATAAATGTGTAAATATTTTCAAAACACCCCGAAACGGGTTGTGCGCTGGGTTTCGGACCCGCCACGTAAAAAACCTAATTCCAATGAAAAGAAAAACCCCAAAGCCTCGGATGAGAACCCCCTTTAATATTGACGACCCGGCAAAACGAAATATGGACCACGAGAAGGATATTAGGGCATGTACGTGGAATGTCCGGACCCTTTCTAGGGAGCGTACCGCTGCCCGACTGGTTGATGTCCTCGTGAACGCAAAGGCTGACATCACCGCCCTGCAGGAAATGCTATGGACGGGGCAAGGAAAGCCGACAATCGGTCCTTGTGACGTACACTACAGTGGTCAGACACGCGGCGTGGTGGGAAAGAGACTTCGCCGCCAAGTACTAGCGTTCACTCCTGTGGACGAGCGTCTCGCTGCGATCCGCATCAAGGCGCCTATGCGCCGACTGAGGAGACGGACGACGCAGAGACAAGGACTCCTTCTACAATAAACTTGAACAAATCTATGATCGCTACCCTCTGCATGATATCAAAATCGTGTTCGGCGACTTTAATGCCAAGGTGGTCAAGGAAGGAGTCTTTGGTCCTACAGTTGGAAAATTCAGTCTCCACGATATAACATCCCCCAACGGCACTAGGTTGATTGACTTCGCCGCTGCTCGCAATATGGTCATCAGTAGCACCAGGTTCCAGCATAAGCGAATACACCAAGCCACCTGGCTGTCCCCTGATCAAAGAATAAGAAACCAGATTGGACATGTCATGATCGACGGCAAACACAGCTCCACCGTTCTAGACGTGAGTACCCTACGCGGTCCCAATATCGACTCGGACCATTATCTTGTTGCAGCCAAGATACGCACACGCCTCTGTGCAGCGAAGAAAGTACGCACAGTAACGGAACGAAAGTTTGACGTCGAGAAGCTGCGCGTTACACAGACAGCTGATAATTTCTCCACTCGACTCTCAAACCTGCTGTCGGAGAGCAATCCTCGACCTAACGATGTAACCGAGCAATAAAAGCATATTTCTCACTCATTACGTACCGCCGCTGAGACCACTATAGGGTTTCAGCGAGCCCGCAAGAACAACTGGTACGATGACGAATGCACCACAGCCTCGGACAAAAAGCAGGCTACATACAGGGAGACGTTGCGAACGGGCGCAACCCGCAGTGTATGGCAACGCTATCGTGAGGCGAAGAAGGAAGAGAGACGCCTTTTCAGAAAAAAGAAACGTGAGGGCGAAAGGCGTGAGTGTGAGGAGCTTGAGATGCTGGCTGACAGGAACGATGCCCGAAAATTCTATGAAAAGATCCGGCGGATGACGGAAGGTTTAAAGACCGGGGCAAGTTCCTGTAAGGACAATAACGGCGACCTGGTAACTGACGTACAGAATGTACTTAAGTTATGGAGGGAGCACTTCTCCTCATTGCTAAATTGCGAGGGAGACGTTGAACCCGATACCCCAATCCCTGACGATGGAAAGGTCGTCCCACCACCTGACTATGAAGAAGTGAGGATAGTTATATCCCGGCTCAAAAACAACAAAGCGCCTGAAAAGACGGACCACCCGCCGAGCTGTTCAAACACGGGGGCGAAGAGCTGGTAAAAAGCATGCATCAGCTCTTATGCAGAATATGGTCAGACGAGTGCATGCCTCCAGATTGGAATTTAACTACCGAGGAATCAGTCTTCTTAATATCGCATATAAGGTTCTTTCTAGCGTATTGTGTGAAAGACTGAAGACCATCGTAGACAAACTGATTGGACCTTATCAGTGTGGCTTTAGACCTGGTAAGTCTACCATCGACCAGATTTTCACGATACGCCAAATCCTGGAGAAGACCCATGATAAAAGAATCGATACACACCACCTCTTTGTCGATTTTAAACCCGCTTTTGACAGCGCAAAAAGGAGTTTCCTGTATACCGCCATGTCTGAATTTGACTTCCCTGCAAAGCTTATACGGCTTTGCCAAATGACGCTGAGCAATACCAACAGCTTCAGTCTAGAAATCCAACGGAGAATCGCTCTTGCCAACAAGTGTTACTTTGGATTAAGTAAGTAATTGAGAAGTAAAGACCTCTCTCGACAAACAAAATTCACGCTCTATAAGTCTCTCATCATACCAGTCCTGATGTACGGCTCGGAATCATGGACAGTGTCCAGAGAAGATGAAATGGCCCTTGGAGTATTTGAGAGAAAAGTTCTCCGGAAGATTTATTTTCCTTCCCATGATGCCAACGGCGAGTATCGAAGGAAATTTAACGATGAGCTGTACGAGCTTTACGCAGACCTGACCATAGTTCAGCGGATTAAATCCCAAAGGCTCCGCTGGCAGGGTCATGTTATGCGAATGGAAAAAGAAGCTCCAGCACAGAAAGTTTTACTATCGACACCCGAATTCGGCATCAGAGGAAGGGGGAGGCCTCGACTGAGATGGAAACAACAGGTGGAGGATGACTTGAACTCCCTTGGGGTTTCCAATTGGCGTCAGTTATCGCTAAAAAGGAATGACTGGCGTGCTTCGATACGAAACAGCCAAAATCGCCTAGGCGGTTAAGCGTCATTATGACGGAAGCCAAGATTAGATTAGATAGACTTCTTGTACACCCCATGATCCAAGGTGATAACAGGAAGCAAGTAAATTTGTATATGGCGCGCTTTTTGAAGCTATTCCTTCCTTGCATATGAACCACGGGTGTATATTTCCGGTGTTTTGGTTTTTGTACATGGGGAGCGGAAATGTTTGTATGTATATGAAGTTTTAATTGTGGATTGAATCCAATGTATATATTTATTCGTTAATTTTGTAATTATAGGTATTAGAAAGAATTGAATGCAAAATTTTATATAGCGGAATGGTAATTCACTGACTAGCTTCCATGCGACCAAGCATTTAGAAGTAGTGCTTTATCCGGTCTGGCTGGCATCGAACCTACCAGACTGCATTGGCATTGCGTTGTCTTAAGGCTTTGAGACATGTGCCCTGCATGCAATCTTGCATTTATATTCTTACTAATATTTGCCATGTGTTTTTTCTTACTTTAGACTTCTTGTTACACCCTATGATGCACGGTGATAACAGGAAGCAACTAAATTTGTATATGGCGCGCTTTTTGAAGCTATTTCCTTCCTTCCATATGAACAACGGGTGTATACTTCCGGTTTTTTGGTTTTTGTACATGGGGAGCGGAAATAAAATTTTCGTTTTTTTTTAAATTATATTGATTTTCTTTTTACGAAAGGTGAAAAAAAAATTACTGTAATTTTGGTTTTTGTACATAGGGAGCGGAAATGTTTGTATGTATGTATATGAAGTTTTATTTGTGGATTGAATCCAATGTATATATTTATACGTTAATTTTGTAATTATAGGTATTAGAAAGAATTGAATGCAAAAGTTTATACAGCGGAATGGTAATTCACTGACTAGTTTCCATGCGACCAAGCATTTAGACGTAGTGTTTTATCCGGTGTGGCTGGCATCGAACCTACCAGACTGCATTGGCATTGCGTTGTCTTAAGGCTTTGAGCCATGTGCCCTGCATGCAATCTTGCATTTATATTCTTACTAATATTTGCGATGTGTTTTTTCTTACTTTATAGACTTATTGTGAGTGTAACGGGGTGTGATTGCTGTGTGACCTTGCCCAATCCCGACTCTTGCGTCCTCGTTCGTACACTCTGGGCAACGTGAGCTATCTAGGCTCGCAGCAGAGAGAGGGAGCCCCGGTGGGGCCACTCTGACATACTTGGTTTAAGGGCACACCGAGGTCTTTTGCGCAGGGTCTGTTCACCATGAGGTGCGGCTGCAAGCGGGCGTCTGTCTTGAAGCAAGCGGCTCACTATATAAATGTGTAAATATTTTCAAAACACCCCGAAACGGGTTGTGCGCTGGGTTTCGGACCCGCCACGTAAAAAACCTAATTCCAATGAAAAGAAAAACCCCAAAGCCTCGGATGAGAACCCCCTTTAATATTGACGACCCGGCAAAACGAAATATGGACCACGAGAAGGATATTAGGGCATGTACGTGGAATGTCCGGACCCTTTCTAGGGAGCGTACCGCTGCCCGACTGGTTGATGTCCTCGTGAACGCAAAGGCTGACATCACCGCCCTGCAGGAAATGCGATGGACGGGGCAAGGAAAGCCGACAATCGGTCCTTGTGACGTACACTACAGTGGTCAGACACGCGGCGTGGTGGGAAAGAGACTTCGCCGCCAAGTACTAGCGTTCACTCCTGTGGACGAGCGTCTCGCTGCGATCCGCATCAAGGCGCCTATGCGCCGACTGAGGAGACGGACGACGCAGAGACAAGGACTCCTTCTACAATAAACTTGAACAAATCTATGATCGCTACCCCCTGCATGATATCAAAATCGTGTTCGGCGACTTTAATGCCAAGGTGGGCAATGAAGGAGTCTTTGGTCCTACAGTTGGAAAATTCAGTCTCCACGATATAACATCCCCCAACGGCACTAGGTTGATTGACTTCGCCGCTGCTCGCAATATGGTCATCAGTAGCACCAGGTTCCAGCATAAGCGAATACACCAAGCCACCTGGCTGTCCCCTGATCAAAGAATAAGAAACCAGATTGGACATGTCATGATCGACGGCAAACACAGCTCCACCGTTCTAGACGTGAGTACCCTACGCGGTCCCAATATCGACTCGGACCATTATCTTGTTGCAGCCAAGATACGCACACGCCTCTGTGCAGCGAAGAAAGTACGCACAGTAACGGAACGAAAGTTTGACGTAGAGAAGCTGCGCGTTACACAGACAGCTGATAATTTCTCCACTCGACTCTCAAACCTGCTGTCGGAGAACAATCCTCGACCTAACGATGTAACCGAGCAATGAAAGCATATTTCTCACTCATTACGTACCGCCGCTGAGACCACTATAGGGTTTCAGCGAGCCCGCAAGAACAACTGGTACGATGACGAATGCACCACAGCCTCGGACAAAAAGCAGGCTACATACAGGGAGACGTTGCGAACGGGCGCAACCCGCAGTGTATGGCAACGCTATCGTGAGGCGAAGAAGGAAGAGAGACGCCTTTTAAGAAAAAAGAAACGTGAGGGCGAAAGGCGTGAGTGTGAGGAGCTTGAGATGCTGGCTGACAGGAACGATGCCCGAAAATTCTATGAAAAGATCCGGCGGATGACGGAAGGTTTAAAGACCGGGGCAAGTTCCTGTAAGGACAATAACGGCGACCTGGTAACTGACGTACAGAATGTACTTAAGTTATAGAGGGAGCACTTCTCCTCATTGCTAAATTGCGAGGGAGACGTTGAACCCGATACCCCAATCCCTGACGATGGAAAGGTCGTCCCACCACCTGACTATGAAGAAGTGAGGATAGTTATATCCCGGCTCAAAAACAACAAAGCGCCTGAAAAGACGGACCACCCGCCGAGCTGTTCAAACACGGGGGCGAAGAGCTGGTAAAAAGCATGCATCAGCTCTTATGCAGAATATGGTCAGACGAGTGCATGCCTCCAGATTGGAATTTAACTACCGAGGAATCAGTCTTCTTAATATCGCATATAAGGTTCTTTCTAGCGTATTGTGTGAAAGACTGAAGACCATCGTAGACAAACTGATTGGACCTTATCAGTGTGGCTTTAGACCTGGTAAGTCTACCATCGACCAGATTTTCACGATACGCCAAATCCTGGAGAAGACCCATGATAAAAGAATCGATACACACCACCTCTTTGTCGATTTTAAACCCGCTTTTGACAGCGCAAAAAGGAGTTTCCTGTATACCGCCATGTCTGAATTTGACTTCCCTGCAAAGCTTATACGGCTTTGCCAAATGACGCTGAGCAATACCAACAGCTTCAGTCTAGAAATCCAACGGAGAATCGCTCTTGCCAACAAGTGTTACTTTGGATTAAGTAAGTAATTGAGAAGTAAAGACCTCTCTCGACAAACAAAATTCACGCTCTATAAGTCTCTCATCATACCAGTCCTGATGTACGGCTCGGAATCATGGACAGTGTCCAGAGAAGATGAAATGGCCCTTGGAGTATTTGAGAGAAAAGTTCTCCGGAAGATTTATTTTCCTTCCCATGATGCCAACGGCGAGTATCGAAGGAAATTTAACGATGAGCTGTACGAGCTTTACGCAGACCTGACCATAGTTCAGCGGATTAAATCCCAAAGGCTCCGCTGGCAGGGTCATGTTATGCGAATGGAAAAAGAAGCTCCAGCACAGAAAGTTTTACTATCGACACCCGAATTCGGCATCAGAGGAAGGGGGAGGCCTCGACTGAGATGGAAACAACAGGTGGAGGATGACTTGAACTCCCTTGGGGTTTCCAATTGGCGTCAGTTATCGCTAAAAAGGAATGACTGGCGTGCTTCGATACGAAACAGCCAAAATCGCCTAGGCGGTTAAGCGTCATTATGACGGAAGCCAAGATTAGATTAGATAGACTTCTTGTACACCCCATGATCCAAGGTGATAACAGGAAGCAAGTAAATTTGTATATGGCGCGCTTTTTGAAGCTATTCCTTCCTTGCATATGAACCACGGGTGTATATTTCCGGTGTTTTGGTTTTTGTACATGGGGAGCGGAAATGTTTGTATGTATATGAAGTTTTAATTGTGGATTGAATCCAATGTATATATTTATTCGTTAATTTTGTAATTATAGGTATTAGAAAGAATTGAATGCAAAATTTTATATAGCGGAATGGTAATTCACTGACTAGCTTCCATGCGACCAAGCATTTAGAAGTAGTGCTTTATCCGGTCTGGCTGGCATCGAACCTACCAGACTGCATTGGCATTGCGTTGTCTTAAGGCTTTGAGACATGTGCCCTGCATGCAATCTTGCATTTATATTCTTACTAATATTTGCCATGTGTTTTTTCTTACTTTAGACTTCTTGTTACACCCTATGATGCACGGTGATAACAGGAAGCAACTAAATTTGTATATGGCGCGCTTTTTGAAGCTATTTCCTTCCTTCCATATGAACAACGGGTGTATACTTCCGGTTTTTTGGTTTTTGTACATGGGGAGCGGAAATAAAATTTTCGTTTTTTTTTAAATTATATTGATTTTCTTTTTACGAAAGGTGAAAAAAAAATTACTGTAATTTTGGTTTTTGTACATAGGGAGCGGAAATGTTTGTATGTATGTATATGAAGTTTTATTTGTGGATTGAATCCAATGTATATATTTATACGTTAATTTTGTAATTATAGGTATTAGAAAGAATTGAATGCAAAAGTTTATACAGCGGAATGGTAATTCACTGACTAGTTTCCATGCGACCAAGCATTTAGACGTAGTGTTTTATCCGGTGTGGCTGGCATCGAACCTACCAGACTGCATTGGCATTGCGTTGTCTTAAGGCTTTGAGCCATGTGCCCTGCATGCAATCTTGCATTTATATTCTTACTAATATTTGCGATGTGTTTTTTCTTACTTTATAGACTTATTGTGAGTGTAACGGGGTGTGATTGCTGTGTGACCTTGCCCAATCCCGACTCTTGCGTCCTCGTTCGTACACTCTGGGCAACGTGAGCTATCTAGGCTCGCAGCAGAGAGAGGGAGCCCCGGTGGGGCCACTCTGACATACTTGGTTTAAGGGCACACCGAGGTCTTTTGCGCAGGGTCTGTTCACCATGAGGTGCGGCTGCAAGCGGGCGTCTGTCTTGAAGCAAGCGGCTCACTATATAAATGTGTAAATATTTTCAAAACACCCCGAAACGGGTTGTGCGCTGGGTTTCGGACCCGCCACGTAAAAAACCTAATTCCAATGAAAAGAAAAACCCCAAAGCCTCGGATGAGAACCCCCTTTAATATTGACGACCCGGCAAAACGAAATATGGACCACGAGAAGGATATTAGGGCATGTACGTGGAATGTCCGGACCCTTTCTAGGGAGCGTACCGCTGCCCGACTGGTTGATGTCCTCGTGAACGCAAAGGCTGACATCACCGCCCTGCAGGAAATGCGATGGACGGGGCAAGGAAAGCCGACAATCGGTCCTTGTGACGTACACTACAGTGGTCAGACACGCGGCGTGGTGGGAAAGAGACTTCGCCGCCAAGTACTAGCGTTCACTCCTGTGGACGAGCGTCTCGCTGCGATCCGCATCAAGGCGCCTATGCGCCGACTGAGGAGACGGACGACGCAGAGACAAGGACTCCTTCTACAATAAACTTGAACAAATCTATGATCGCTACCCCCTGCATGATATCAAAATCGTGTTCGGCGACTTTAATGCCAAGGTGGGCAATGAAGGAGTCTTTGGTCCTACAGTTGGAAAATTCAGTCTCCACGATATAACATCCCCCAACGGCACTAGGTTGATTGACTTCGCCGCTGCTCGCAATATGGTCATCAGTAGCACCAGGTTCCAGCATAAGCGAATACACCAAGCCACCTGGCTGTCCCCTGATCAAAGAATAAGAAACCAGATTGGACATGTCATGATCGACGGCAAACACAGCTCCACCGTTCTAGACGTGAGTACCCTACGCGGTCCCAATATCGACTCGGACCATTATCTTGTTGCAGCCAAGATACGCACACGCCTCTGTGCAGCGAAGAAAGTACGCACAGTAACGGAACGAAAGTTTGACGTAGAGAAGCTGCGCGTTACACAGACAGCTGATAATTTCTCCACTCGACTCTCAAACCTGCTGTCGGAGAACAATCCTCGACCTAACGATGTAACCGAGCAATGAAAGCATATTTCTCACTCATTACGTACCGCCGCTGAGACCACTATAGGGTTTCAGCGAGCCCGCAAGAACAACTGGTACGATGACGAATGCACCACAGCCTCGGACAAAAAGCAGGCTACATACAGGGAGACGTTGCGAACGGGCGCAACCCGCAGTGTATGGCAACGCTATCGTGAGGCGAAGAAGGAAGAGAGACGCCTTTTAAGAAAAAAGAAACGTGAGGGCGAAAGGCGTGAGTGTGAGGAGCTTGAGATGCTGGCTGACAGGAACGATGCCCGAAAATTCTATGAAAAGATCCGGCGGATGACGGAAGGTTTAAAGACCGGGGCAAGTTCCTGTAAGGACAATAACGGCGACCTGGTAACTGACGTACAGAATGTACTTAAGTTATAGAGGGAGCACTTCTCCTCATTGCTAAATTGCGAGGGAGACGTTGAACCCGATACCCCAATCCCTGACGATGGAAAGGTCGTCCCACCACCTGACTATGAAGAAGTGAGGATAGTTATATCCCGGCTCAAAAACAACAAAGCGCCTGAAAAGACGGACCACCCGCCGAGCTGTTCAAACACGGGGGCGAAGAGCTGGTAAAAAGCATGCATCAGCTCTTATGCAGAATATGGTCAGACGAGTGCATGCCTCCAGATTGGAATTTAACTACCGAGGAATCAGTCTTCTTAATATCGCATATAAGGTTCTTTCTAGCGTATTGTGTGAAAGACTGAAGACCATCGTAGACAAACTGATTGGACCTTATCAGTGTGGCTTTAGACCTGGTAAGTCTACCATCGACCAGATTTTCACGATACGCCAAATCCTGGAGAAGACCCATGATAAAAGAATCGATACACACCACCTCTTTGTCGATTTTAAAACCGCTTTTGACAGCGCAAAAAGGAGTCCGGTTTTTTGGTTTTTGTACATAGGGAGCGGAAATGTTTGTATGTATATGAAGTTTTATTTGTGGATTGAATCCAATGTATATATTTATACGTTAATTTTGTAATTATAGGTATTAGAAAGAATTGAATGCAAAAGTTTATACAGCGGAATGGTAATTCACTGAATAGTTTCCATGCGACCAAGCATTTAGACGTAGTGTTTTATCCCGTCTGGCTGGCATCGAACCTACCAGACTGCATTGGCATTGCGTTGTCTTAAGGCTTTGAGCCATGTGCCCTGCATGCAATCTTGCATTTATATTCTTACTAATATTTGCGATGTGTTTTTTCTTACTTTATAGACTTATTGTGAGTGTAACGGGGTGTGATTGCTGTGTGACCTTGCCCAATCCCGACTCTTGCGTCCTCGTTCGTACACTCTGGGCAACGTGAGCTATCTAGGCTCGCGGCAGAGAGAGAGGGAGCCCCGGTGGGGCAACTCTGACATACTTGGTTTAAGGGCACACCGAGGTCTTTTGCGCAGGGACTGTTCACCATAAGGTGCGGCTGCAAGCGGGCGTCTGTCTTGAAGCAAGCGGCTCAGTATATAAATGTGTAAATCAAGGACTGAAACCGAAACCGAAACCGTAACCGTAACCAATTAAAACCGATTCATTTTTCAAAACCGAAACCGAAACCGTAACCGTTATTTTGATCTGGAAAAGACCGAAACCGAAACCGTTTAAAAAGCCGGAACCGGTTCCAAACGGTTTTGAATTTTTTCAATACCTTACTTCTGTGAGTGGGCACATAGGTACTTCCTTTTACAAACAGGTACCCTGAAAGTTTTCATGGACGATTGTCGAGCCACGTTTTGACATCAGTATCAAAATTCTGAAAGAGGAAGTTTGACTATAGTTGAATGAAGCGATCGAAACAAATTTACGAGATCCGAAAAAGAAATGTTCAGGCTTGTCTCGGAAAGCACCACAAATTTTAATGTTTTTAACGATTTATACATTTCATTTGGCTTCCATTTTAATATTTTTTTAATAAAAAAGTAGAGTTAACTTTAGGAATTTGTTGTGCAGAAATTTCATCCATGCATAGCGTTAATATATGAAAATTCAGACCTATTTCGTAGCTACATAGGTAGTTGAGTATTTTAGTAGTAAATTTTTTTTTTCGTGTTTTTATTTGGAAACCGAAGCCGGAACGAAACCGTAACCGAAACCGAAATAAATTTTGAAGAACGAAACCGGAACCGAAACCGAAACACGTTGCAAAAACCGATACCGGAACGTTATTTTAATCGGTTTCAGACCTTGGTGTAAATATTCTCAAAACACCCCGAAACGGGTTGTGCGCTGGGTTTCGGACCCGCCACGTAAAAAACCTAATTCCAATGAAAAGAAAAACCCCAAAGCCTCGGATGAGAACCCCCTTTAATTTTGACGACCCGGCAAAACGAAATATGGACCACGAGAAGGATATTAGGGTATGTACGTGGAATGTCCGGACCCTTTCTAGGGAGCGTACCGCTGCCCGACTGGTTGATGTCCTCGTGAACGCAAAGGCTGAGATCACCGCCCTGCAGGAAATGCGATGGACGGGGCAAGGAAAGACGACAATCGGTCCGTATACTACAGTGGCCAGACACGCGGCGTGGTGGGAAAGAGACTTCGCCGCCAAGTACTAGCGTTCACTCCTGTGGACGAGCGTCTCGCTGCGATCCGCATCAATGCGCCTATGCGCCGACTGAGGGGACGGACGACGCAGAGACAAGGACTCCTTCTACAATAAACTTGAACAAATCTATGATCGCTACCCCCTGCATGATATCAAAATCGTGTTCGGCGACTTTAATGCCAAGGTGGGCAAGGAAGGAGTCTTTGGTCCTACAGTTGGAAAATTCAGTATCCACGATATAACATCCCCCAACGGCACTAGGTTGATTGACTTCGCCGCTGCTCGCAATATGGTCATCAGTAGCACCAGGTTCCAGCATAAGAGAATACACCAAGCCACCTGGCTGTCCCCTGATCAAAGAACAAGAAACCAGATTGATCATGTCATGATCGACGGCAAACACAGCTCCACCGTTCTAGACGTGAGTACCCTACGCGGTCCCAATATCGACTCGGACCATTATCTTGTTGCAGCCAAGATACGCACACGCCTCTGTGCAGCGAAGAAAGTACGCACAGTAACGGAACGAAAGTTTGACTTCGAGAAGCTGCGCGTGACACAGACAGCTGATAATTTCTCCACTCGACTCTCAAACCTTATGTCGGAGAGCAATCCTCGACCTAACGATGTAACCGAGGAATGAAAGCCTATTTCTCACTCATTACGTACCGCCGCTGAGGCCACTATAGGGTTTCAGCGAGCCCGCAAGAACAACTGGTACGATGACGAATGCACCACAGCCTCGGACAAAAAGCAGGCTACATACAGGGAGACGTTGCGAACGGGCGCAACCCGCAGTGTATGGCAACGCTATCGTGAGGCGAAGAAGGAAGAGAGACGCCTTTTCAGAAAAAAGAAACGTGAGGGCGAAAGGCGTGAGTGTGAGGAGCTTGAGATGCTGGCTGACAGGAACGATGCCCGAAAATTCTATGAAAAGATCCGGCGGATGACGGAAGGTTTAAAGACCGGGGCAAGTTCCTGTAAGGACAATAACGGCGACCTGGTAACTGACGTACAGAATGTACTTAAGTTATGGAGGGAGCACTTCTCCTCACTGCTAAATTGCGAGGGAGACGTTGAACCCGATACCCCAATCCCTGACGATGGAAAGGTCGTCCCACCACCTGACTATGAAGAAGTGAGGATAGTTATATCCCGGCTCAAAAACAACAAAGCGCCTGAAAAGACGGACCACCCGCCGAGCTGTTCAAACACGGGGGGCGAAGAGCTGGTAAAAAGCATGCATCAGCTCTTATGCAGAATATGGTCAGACGAGTGCATGCCTCCAGATTGGAATTTAACTACCGAGGAATCAGTCTTCTTAATATCGCATATAAGGTTCTTTCTAGCGTATTGTGTGAAAGACTGAAGACCATCGTAGACAAACTGATTGGACCTTATCAGTGTGGCTTTAGACCTGGTAAGTCTACCATCGACCAGATTTTCACAATACGCCAAATCCTGGAGAAGACCCATGATAAAAGAATCGATACACACCACCTCTTTGTCGATTTTAAAACCGCTTTTGACAGCGCAAAAAGGAGTTTCCTGTATAACGCCATGGCTGAATTTGACTTCCCTGCAAAGCTTATACGGCTTTGCCAAATGACGCTGAGCAATACCAACAGCTTCAGTCTAGAAATCCAACGGAGAATCACTCTTGCCAACAAGTGTTACTTTGGACTAAGTAAGTAATTGAGAAGTAAAGACCTCTCTCGACAAACAAAATTCACGCTCTATAAGTCTCTCATCATACCAGTCCTGATGTACGGCTCGGAATCATGGACAGTGTCCAGAGAAGATGAAATGGCCCTTGGAGTATTTGAGAGAAAAGTTCTCCGGAAGATTTATTTTCCTTCCCATGATGCCAACGGCGAGTATCGAAGGAAATTTAACGATGAGCTGTACGAGCTTTACGCAGACCTGACCATAGTTCAGCGGATTAAAGCCCAAAGGCTCCGCTGGCAGGGTCATGTTATGCGAATGGAAAAAGAAGATCCAGCACAGAAAGTTTTACTATCGACACCCGAATTCGGCATCAGAGGAAGGGGGAGGCCTCGACTGAGATGGAAACAACAGGTGGAGGATGCTTTTTCGCTTTTTTTTGGATCGATCAACTCATTTTTGACATTAATTTTTACTCAAGTCTTATAAATTTTTTTTTAGAGTTTTTTATGCAATAATAGTATTAATATAGTTTTTAAAAGAGAAATATAAATATTTAAACCCTGTATTCATAGGCGGATTTACGAGTGGGGCTGGGGAAAGTAACCCCCAACGCCCGTATAGTGTAATGTTCCTTTCTACATCTATCATTTGGTAGGTATGCCTGTCGTAAAAGGCAACTAAAATCCACCTGGCATTAGGAATATGCAACGGATTTCAAGGTCTTGGCTGTGTGACATTTAGCTTGTAGTGCTTGCGTGTCACAGTGCTGGCAGCATTGTGGCCCCACCTTCAGGTAAGTGTGGCACGGTAAAGACTATGCCGATATGCATATTCCTTTTGCTAATTCCTGCTTCGGGTTGTGCGCTGGGTTTGGGACCCGCAACGTAAAAAAAGTCCCCAATGAAATTCAACAGCTTTGTTGGCAGGTAAAACCGTTCAGACGGATAATGCCATTTAAGGTTATATCAAAAGATAGTTCCTCGATCCAAAAAAAAAGCGAGAACGAACTCAAGCACTGAAGATGGCGGATCGCCGAAACCGGTTTGTTACAAAACCAAAATTGACAAGAGATGACGATAAATCGTTCCAATATACATCTTTAATTAATTGTTGTTGTTGTTGTTAACAGCAAAACACTCCCCGAAGGTTTTGGGGAGTGATGCCGAAGTTGACAGTCCTTAGCCGGATATGGCCCCGGTACGCTGCGGTACTCCCTTGCGGTACTGCCCGACTGTCGTGGTAGCGATTTGGTATGACCAGTGGAACTTTCTAGGTCATGTCATCCCTCCATCCGTGAGAAAGGAGAAAATGGGTAATGAGAGGTGAGAGGCATCATATCCGTAGATCAACCATCGAGTAGCACGTCATTACCTATGTGCATATCGCCTCTTACGACCGGTATGCCTACCTCGGGCATATTCTAAACCCCTAACCCGCAGGGGTATCTTTAATTAATAGTATTATCGGCAACTACAGAAAGATAAAATGTGGGAAACACAATTATTATTCAATAATTTTATTAAATATCAAATATGGCAGAAGCAGCAAAGCTTGATATTGCTTCTGCCTTTTTCATTTTCGATCAGCAAGCATCAGCAATCGTCGTTTGCTTCGATGCATTGTTCATGCTGCTGCTTTTGCTGTTGATTTTTTTCAAGCAGACATGCTGCTTTTCAAGCATTACAAACTCCAAAGCACAACATCAGCAAATTTTCGATGCTTTTGCTAATATTGCTTAAGCATTTTAAAACCTGATTAAGAGCTGATATCGGGCGATGCGATTACCCAACGTTAGCTGGCTTTAGTAGCAGGACTTCCATTTTTCAAGTATGACAGAAGTGGTCAAGGATAGATTGAAGACGGCCGTGAGGTACTTAACTCCCTCTTCGCCGATATGTTTGACAGCCCGACGCGCCTCAGCGGTAAATAGGTGTCAAAAAATTTTGACAGCGCGTTACAAGGTGGAGTGAGAAATGGGGGAATGAAAGAATAGAGAATTGACAGCAATTTTGCGCTTTCATTTGAGTATGTCGCGTGTTGCCCGACGTTGGCGAAAAAAACGCTAAGTCGAGCGCTCTTAATTAGGTCGCCTTGTGAGATGCACGATGGCTATGGCATCGGGGCCGATGGCTTTGAATTTTTTGGCTTTCCTGCTGGAAACGGGGGCAAAGTTTTCGTGTTTATGAGCGCACCTGAAAGTTCCACGTCTGTCCTATGCCGGATGTGAAACATACTATCGCAAAAAGTCTTTGCATATTTCCTTGGGTCGTTGAAAGTCTTGCCACCAAAAAAAAAATCGACAATTTTAGGTGGACCCGTAGGATTGGACAGGGCTTCGACTGTGGACCATAATTTTCCAAAACCGGTAGAAAGGTTACAAGACCATTTGCATGTTTGTGTTCGTTTACCAGTGGGTACTTAAGTTAGCATCAGCTTTTTGACACCATTTCCAACCTGTTGGGTACTTGACACAAAACTACCAATGTGGCAACACCCACATCGTAACGAGTATACCGGCGCAAACGTCATATAATGATATACTAAAGAAAACTAGCAAAGTCAATCCACCTATCTCTGCCGGCATAACTACAAGCGCGAAAAACTAAATTAATTGTAATACTTCTAAAATTTTAATGTAATGTTATTTGTTTGATTAAATAAATGTAAGTTTGTTATTAGGTTGATTGATTTCGCCGCTGCTCGCAATATGGTCATCAGTAGTACCAGGTTCCAGCATAAACGAATACACCAAGCCACATGGCTGTCTCCTGATCAAAGAACAAGAAACCAGATTGATCATGTCATGATCGACGGCAGACATAGCTCCACCGTTCTGGACGTGCGTACCCTTCGTGGTCCCAATATCGACTCGGACCATTATCTTGTTGCAGCCAAGATACGCACACGCCTCTGTGTAGCAAAGAAAGTGCGCACAGTAACGGAAGGAAAGTTTGACGTCGAGAAGCTGCGCACGACACAGACAGCTGGCAATTTCTCCACTCGACTCTCACACCTGCTATCGGAGAGCAATCCTCGACCTAACGATGCAACCGAGCAATGGAAGCATATCTCTCACTCATTACGTACCGCCGCTGAGGCCACTATAGGGTTCCAGCGAGCCCGCAAAAACAACTGGTACGATGAGGAATGCAGCACTGCCTCGGACAAAAAGGACGCTGCCTACAGGGAGACGTTGCGAACGGGCGCAACCCGCAGTGTATGGCAACGCTATCGTGAGGCAAAGAAGGAAGAGAGACGCCTTTTCAGAAAAAAGAAACGTGAGGCCGAAAGGCGTGAGTGTGAGGAGCTTGAGATGCTGGCTGACAGGAATGATGCCCGGAAATTCTATGAAAAGATCCGGCGGATGACGGAAGGTTTTAAGACCGGGGCAAGTTCCTGTAAGGACAATAATGGCGACCTGGTAACCGACGTACAGAGTGTACTTAAATTATGGAGGGAGCACTTCTCCTCACTGCTAAATTGCGAGGGAGACGTCGAACCCGATACCCCAATCCCTGACGATGGAAAAGTCGTCCCACCACCTGACTATGATGAAGTGAGGATAGCTATATCCCGGCTCAAAAACAACAAAGCGCCTGGAAAAGACGGACTACCCGCCGAGCTGTTCAAACACGGAGGCGAAGAGCTGGTAAAAAGCATGCATCAGCTCTTATGCAGAATATGGTCAGACGAGTGCATGCCTCCAGATTGGAATTTAAGTGTGCTCTGCCCAATCCACAAGAAAGGCGATCCCGCTAACCGCACCAACTACCGCGGAATCAGCCTTCTTAATATCGCATATAAGGTTCTTTCTAGCGTATTGTGTGAAAGACTGAAGCCCATCGTAGACAAGCTGATTGGACCTTATCAGTGTGGCTTTAGACCTGGTAAGTCTACCATCGACCAGATTTTCACGATACGCCAAATCCTGGAGAAGACCCATGATAAAAGAATCGACACACACCATCTCTTTGTCGATTTCAAAGCCGCTTTTGACAGCGCAAAAAGGAGTTGCCTGTATGCCGCCATGTCTGAATTTGACTTCCCTGCAAAGCTTATACGGCTTTGCCAAATGACGTTGAGCAATACTAACAGCTCCGTCAGAGTCGGGAAGGACCTCTCTGAGCCATTTGAAACCAAACGAGGCTTCAGACAGGGCGACTCCCTTTCGTGCGATTTCTTCAACCTGATGCTGGAGAAGATAATTCGAGCAGCAGAGCTAAACCGCAATGGTACAATCTTTTACAAGAGCGTGCAATTGCTGGCGTATGCCGATGATATTGATATCATTGGCCTTAACAACCGCGCCGTAAGCGCTGCCTTCTCTGGACTGGATAAAGTAGCGAAAAAAGTGGGTCTTGCGGTCAACGAGGACAAGACGAAGTATTTGCTGTCATCAAAGAAAGAATCGGCGCACCTGCGCCTTGGCAGCCACGTCACTGTTGATAGTTACAAATTTGAAACTGTGAGGGACTTCGTCTATTTGGGAACCAGCATTAACCTCGAAAATAATATCAGTCTAGAAATCCAACGGAGAATCACTCTTGCGAACAAGTGCTACTTTGGACTGAGTAGGCAATTGAGAAGTAAAGTCCAATCTCGAAGAACAAAGATCGCGCTCTATAAGTCTCTCATCATACCTGTCCTGATGTATGGCTCAGATTCATGGACAATGTCAAGAGAAGATGAGATGGCCCTTGGAGTATTTGAGAGAAAAGTTCTCCGGAAGATTTATGGTCCTTCCCGTGATGCCGACGGCGAGTATCGAAGGAGATTTAACGATGAGCTGTACGAGCTTTACGCAGATCTGACCATAGTCCAGCGAATTAAAGCCCAAAGGCTCCGCTGGCTGGGTCACGTCATGCGAATGGACAAAGAAGCTCCAGCCCAGAAGGTTTTCCAATCGTCACCCGAATTCGGCAGCAGAGGAAGGGGGAGGCCTCGACTGAGATGGAAACAACAGGTGGAGGATGACTTGAACTCCCTTGGGGTTTCCAATTGGCGTCAGTTATCGCTAAAAAGGAATGACTGGCGTGCTTTGATAGGCGACGGCCAAAATCGCTTAGGCGGTTAAGCGCCAATAAATGATGATGATGAAGTTTGTTATTATTAATTATTTGTAACAATCAAAAGACTTAACACAACCTATCTGTAAAAGAAGCTTACGCTAACTTTAGTACCCATCTTATCTCGACTATGACTATGGCCCAAAACAAAACCTAGCAATTTTGTTTTGTGGCTAACGGAAAGTGTTTCTGGTATCGCAGTTTGTAATAATTCAACGGGAACTGTCTGCATAGTATACATTCATTATTTTAAAACATGTTGTTGTTGTTGTTGTTAACAATGCATTGCCCTGTCTAGAGTGTATGATCATTCCGAAGATCTTCATCAAGCTCTTCTAAGGGGAGTCCAAGGAAACGTGCAGTTTCAACAGGGTTTGTCCAGAGGGACAGAGGGGTTAGAAGAGTAGGTTCAAATGAACAATTGAAGAGATGTAGAGTATCATGGGGGGTCCTACCACATGCAGGGCATGTGTTTGAGATTGTGTCATTAAGTCTGGACAAGTAGGAGTTTAACCTTACACTATATCCAGACCTAAGCTGTGCCAGGGTAACTCTTGTCTCCCTTGGTAAGGTGCGTTCTTCTTCAGCAATATCCGGTGGAGGACTGTTCAGAACGGGGTTCACAGGTAGAGATCCGACAAAAGTATCTACCGACTCGGTGTGGATGTCGGTTAGAGCCCGCTTATGATTCTGCAGATCAAACGGCAAGGTAATATGATGCCGGATCTCATCATAATGTTTACGGAGATGTTTCCTTATGTCTCTCGGGGGCGGATCTATGTCCAAAAGATGACGGTTTGGATGTGCTGGCTTGTGGCAGTTCAGAAGGAATTGCTTGCTCAGCATTTCCGCATGCTCTTTTACATTGAGCAGCTTTGCCTCCTGATGGAGGTGAGACTCGGAAGACATGAGGAGACATCCCGTAGCAGTTCTGATGGCAGTATTTTGGCAGACTTGTAACTTCGTCCAGTTGGTGTTATGTACATTAGGCGACCATATGGGTGCAGCATAGTCAAAGACTGGTCGGCCAATGGCCTTATATGTAGTCAACAACGTTTCTTTGTCTTTTCCCCAAGTACTGCCGGCAAGTGACTTGAGGATCTTGTTGCGACCACGTACCTTTGAGACCATTGCAGACACATGACCAGCAAATGAGAAAGTATTATCCAATGTCATCCCTAATAACTTTGGGTGGCTGACAGTTGGTAGCTTAGTGCCGTCAACGAAAATGTCTAATTCATTTCTCACCTGGTGCGTCCACGTCGTAAAAAGCGTCGCCGTTGATTTAGTCGGAGATATCGTCAGATCTCGCTCTGTGAAAAACCTGGAAAGGTCGCAGAGGTAACCGTTGATTTTATTACAGAGTTCATCAGTATAGGGGCCCTTCCCCGTCGCCATTATTGTACAGTCGTCAGCATAAGAAACGACGGAGACACCCTCTGGTGGTGGGGGCATCTTCGATAGATAGAAATTAAACAGTGTCGGGGATAGGACACCACCCTGTGGCACCCCCTGTCTAATTCTTCTTGGTTTTGATGTTGCGTTTCTAAAGTTGACCGACGCCTGCCGCCCATTCAAGTAATTAGCGGTCCATCTCTTTAACCCATCAGGTATTTGTGTTTCTAATAGATCTTGTATGAGAGTGGCATGGTTGACTGTGTCAAAAGCTTTCGACAAGTCAAGTGCCACTAACACAGTCCTGTGATTTGGTTGGCTTTGATTTAGACCGCTATTTATTTGCGTTGTAATGGCATTGAGTGCGGTGGTGGTGCTGTGCAGCTTACGGAAGCCATGTTGATGATTAGCCAGGTGCAGATTTGCGGTGTAATACGGGAGCAAAATGGACTCTAGCGTCTTCACTACCGGCGACAAAAGTGATATAGGGCGATATGAATCGCCTATGTTTGCCGGCTTTCTAGGTTTTAATAATGGAACCACTCTCGCCTTTTTCCATATTTCAGGAATGACGAAAGTGTTCAGTGAAAGATTGAATAGAGCCGCTAAGTATTTGTGTCCCTCCTGGCCTAGATGTTTCAGCATCTTCATAGCAATGCCGTCGGGGCCGATGGATTTTGAGGGCTTAGCCTGTCTGATGGCTTCCTTGACCTCTGAGGCAGTGATGACAATGGGCGTGTTTTGGTTTTTGTATTTACGCGCCTGTCGCATGGTTCTACGTTTAGCTCTATCGGGTGGGGAATGTAGTACAAATTGTCTACAGAAGGAGTTCGCACATCCCCTAGGGTCCTTCTTCACCCTGTCACCGAAAGTAATATCTACTTTATCCTTGTGTTGTGTTGGATTAGATAGAGCTTTGACCGTAGTCCATAATTTGCCAACACCGTCAGAGAGGTTGCATTGCTCTAGGTGTTGTTTCCATTTGGCCAGTTTGTGTTTATCGACCAACCTACGAATTTCCGCGTTGAGATCCCTTATACGGGGGTCTGCGGGATTGAGACTTCGCACTTCATCTCTTTCTCTAGCCATGGCCGCTGCCTCCGCGGGGAAATTTGGTCTTATTCGAGATATTCGACCCGCAGGAATGAAGCGTCTAGAGGCCAAGTCAATGATGTTGCGGAAGTCTCGTTCGCCTTTGCGTACGTCCGTAGGAATGGATAGAGCAGCCAAGGATTCGTCCGTATATGTCTGAAAACTGTCCCAGTCCGCCTTGGTAAAGTTGATGTATGTACCATGCTCAGGTGTTATAAAGTCCGTCGGTCGTTCGATGGTAATGACTATTGGGAGATGGTCAGACGCCAACGTGAGTATGGGTCGCCAATTGGTGTTGTTCAATAGTCCTGCACTTACGATAGAAATATCTGGCGAACTATAGCAGTTACCCGATACTCTCGTAGGGGCGTCTCCGTTCAATGTACAGAAAGCCGTATCATCTATTTGTTCTGCGAGTACATGCCCCCTACTGTCTGCTGGCAAGTTTGAGTGCCACATATCGTGGTGCGCATTGAAGTCGCCCAGGATCACGCGGTTATCTCCTCGTAATAGCAAGCTAATGTCGGGGTGATAACCGGTGGGGCAACTTGAGACAGGGGGTATGTAGATGTTTATGATTTGCAGATCGACATCTCCTGTACGGATGGTAATACCTTGGCTTTCTAAGATATCATCCGTTCCTTCGATGTCGGTATCAAATAGATGATACTGTACAGAGTTGTGCGTTATGAACGCTAGACCACCTCCCAGACCTCCTGTTACTCTATGACGGTCCTTCCGGTGAATGTTATATCCACCATAGGTAATGAGGTCCGACCTTGGACTGAGCTTGGTTTCTTGGATTGCGGCAAGTTTTATGTCATATTGCGTCATCAAGTTGGTTATCTCTGCGATCTTACCAGTTAATCCGTTACAGTTGTGCTGTAAGATTTGGAAGTGCGCCGGTGGGGTCGATGTCGAGTTAACCAAAGGCGTGAGAGACGGATGTGTTCGCCCAGGTGTTGGTAGGCGAAGACCAAGGCTGTGCCTCAGCCTAGTTAGCTGTGGACCTGGTGTAACCGGGTTGGCTGGAGTCGTAGGCTGAGGCGTGTTACAGCATGGTGCAATGAACGCATCCGTCCAAAGATTCCTGTTCGCGAGCCCAGAGCATAGATGCACGTGGCATTGGCCTAAGCAGTTATTGCATTTGACCGATGACGCGAGCGTGTATAATCTTTGCCGACAAACAGTACACGTCGAGACAGGTGCAAGAAGATGTTGATCCTGACTCACGTGTAAACGGGAGGGGGGGTGTAACGAAACAGACAGAGACTGATGCTCGGAGTTGCTCATGTCTAAACTGCTCCGGTGGGAGCAAGAGTGTTGAGCTGCTGCGCGTGATGTTGACGCCATAAGGCACGAGCAACAGTCTGGAATTTGTGTGGCGGGTATAGCAGAAATGCTGCTAGTCGTTAAGACATTATTATTATTAGTATTGCTACTAGAAGGTGGCGGTAGGGGTGCGCTTGAACGGCGCTTACCGCGGGACGCCCGACGGCGCAAACAGCAAGGGGCCACGAAAGTACTAAAGAAAGTACGGGGTCTGTGGATGTTAGGGTTAAGCCCTGAACATCCAGATTTATGGAGCCATCTCTTACACGAGAAGCATTGCACAGAATGCGACCGTTTAACATATATTTTTTTGCAACAGACACTGCATATCCATTCTTTTGGTCCGGGGTTCGGCTCAACGCCCGCCCGTAACAAAAGAATATCTTGCAGCCCTGCTGCAAGGGGGGAGGATGATAGTTTCGGAATGGGACAAAACATACTAAACAGGGTTACAAAACATAGATCGGCAAACCTTACCCATGTGGGTATTACGCTCTTCACATGTATTCTTATTCTCTTCATTTCCCAGTGGGAAAGTAGGTAATGCATTTTGTATGCGATAGTAAATTATGGGCGATTTTAAACGAGTGACAAAATCCGCGAAATGAAAAATTTTTTTAGATTGCACTAATTATTTTACGATTTCAGATACTTTCACTAAAATGTAACACAAAAAGGAAAATAAGCTATTTTGAAAAAAATTAAATGAAGTAGAAAGTGAAGGAATGGAAACTCTTGGGTTACTTAAAAAAACTTGTCTAAAACGTATTAGTTTAACCGCTCATTTAACGCTAACTATAAAGAATTGCCGTCGTGGAATTGGGCTTATACTGAAAATAAATTTGAAACTGTATTACATTTTCCCAATCTGAAATCATAAAAAAATGTTTGTCAGTAATTTTAAGTCGCGTATAAATAAATATTATCATACAAATTTTGCATCAAAGGAATCACGTTGTTACTTCCTTGCTGTCGGTTAATGTGGCGCGAAAATTGTGTTCTTAGCACTACTGTAGCGAAGTTACTCTCGCATTTGCCAATACATACTCACAAAAAAAATGCCGACCCTTGTTTTAAAATCTGACTTTATGCTAATAAAAACTACTCGAGGTTTGCTCTGGTCTAACCCTAACCAGTTCTGTTTTCCGAGAATGCAATGAAAGCTTAGAACTGATATGGGAAACTTCGCAAAGTTCGAAAGCAATCCTTCCTTAAAAGGAAGCTACATATCGACAGCCACACTGAACCCTGTACATATGTCCAAAACCAAAAAGTTTTCAGGAGAGAAAAAAAAACTATGATAATTTTATCATATGAATTAATTTTATCATATGAATATTATTACATTTCACCACTGAAAAGAAACGGGAAGTTGTAACCCGATTTTGGCTGCATTTTAATACGCGCAAGTCCACGATCTATGGGAAAGGCTCAGAACCTTATTTTTTGGAAAATCAGTGACTTACAGGGTTTTGCAGTGGGGCTGTCGATATAAAATTAAAGGATGATTACTTGCGAATGCTGGAATAATTGCTGAATATTTCTTCCGAAAAGAGGCCGTCAGAGGGATCTATTATCACACTAGAATTGTCTCCATGAAATCCATTGTCGAGTAAAGATATTAGGTCTTCTGGAACGTAATTGTCCCCTGTTTCCTCATTATCGTCTGCTTCTTCGTCATCTCGGGAAAGTAAGTTGTTAACCGCCAAATTAACATCTAGATTGGTTCTCTAGAAGTGTATAAACGTAGTATATTATATAAGTTACGTATATAACTTCAGTTTTTCAAACCTGAAGCTCTCTTATTATCAGATTTCTGCTTTTCCCTTGAAGAACTACCTCAGCTTGTGATATTAGTTCTTCGGGAACGTAGGTTGCTGGCATTGTTACAATTTGACGACTTGATGAGCCTCCCCCAATTATCACACCAGTACTACGTGAGCCCGAGCCTTGATTTCCTGATCCTGATCTTCCCGTTGTACGCATGAGTCGAGCTCTTGAACGTGCAAGCTGTCTCGCTGATGAGGCAGTATTTTTTGAATTAGCGGATGAAGTGGTGCTGTTAGGAAAAATAAGTTCGTCAACTTCAACTCACTAATAAAGTTAACTTTAGGACTTACTTTTTCCTAGCATCAATCCTACTTATATCAAGGCGCTCTGAATTAATAGAAAAGGCTACCCGAAAAACTTTACCATCTTCTAAAAGAACTCCGATATAATTTGGGCCGATTACAATTTCTTTCACTGGTATTTTTAATTGTTCAAAAAGTCGGTGTGTTCCAGTTCCAAACTTGTTGACTTTGTCAGAAACTTCTCGAAATCTGTAAAAACAAAAATGATTATACCTTTGTAAACATTTTTTTACAAAAAGTAAGAGACTTGAAAAAAGGTTTTTTTTTATCGTAATTTTAGTTCGTGGCTTACAGCCCTATGCTTAATCTATAAAACAAAAACATATTTATTAAAAAAATCCAAAATCTCTCTTTAGCAAGCTAGAAAAAATATATCTAAACAGTTCTATAGGTATAAGATTTTGTATCCCACAAATTACACTAGAACACTAATTCGTTTTTTTTTTCACCACCAGAGACGCCGTTATGGAATTCGCATGTAAAACGACCGGTGATTCCGAAACTCAAGGTTATTTTTGCTGCTATGGTAACGTTTTCGAGATATTTACGTCAAAAGAAGTGAAAAGATGGTTCCACTTAAATGTGGCCACGAACAAATCAAGGATTTTAAAAACGTGTTAAAGAACATAAAAACTCATCAAATTTGCTATAAACAGTACATATGTACACTAAGCTGTTCCTTAAGAAAAAATTTTTTTCGCCGGGCGTAATATGATAGATTTTGCTCTAAAAATAAGCTGTGCAAAATTTCATTCGAATCGGATAACTTTTAGAACTTGCAAGTTGCATTTGAAAATTTTAAAAACCATATGCATTCAGGGTGCAACAGATTATATAAAAACATTGACACCCGACACTAAAACGTCCGAAATTCCCAATTTCAATAAAACACGAAGTACCCACAACGAAAACCTCACTTTATTTCAGGTACTTTATTGCATTTTTTTATTTGATCTATTTTTGCTTAATTGTATTTCTTTTAATTTTTTTATTTAAAATAATTTTTTATTTTATTCCAATTTATTTTATTTTTATTTTCTTTACATTAGTTTATTTTTATTTATTTTGCTGTACTGTATTATTTTAAAATATACTTTTTTCTTTAATTCGTTTTGTTTTATACTATTTTAATTGGTTTTTATTTTACTTTGTTTTATTTTATTTCAAGCTATTTTTTTAATGGTATTCGATTTTCCTTTATTTTTATTGTATTTTATTTTTTTATTTGATTATATTTTCAATTAATTAATTTATTTATTTTTTTTTTTTTCATATCACTTTGCTTTATATTATTTTGTCTTAATTTATTTTTTATTTTATTATTTATTATTTTTTTTTTTACCTTTTATTTTTTATATTTTTTTACTTTGTTTTATTGTAATTACATTTTTATATTATTTTATAATTTAAATAATTTTATTATTATTTTCTTTTATCTTTTTTAGCTATCGTGTTGGCCATCGTTCGCCAATCAGAATAGCAACACACCGACGATGATTGTTTTGGGCACGATATCGTCAAAGAGAATGAGATTTTCGTTCGTGGTGTCGTTGGCTCGAGTCGTGGTCGGCGCTGTTAGCTTTTTCTAATTTATAATTTGTTTTTATTACATATCGGCGTTCCATACGAAAACTAACACTTTTTAAATTTTTCACGAAAATTAACACTTAAAATTCTGTAAGAAAACTAAAATTTTTTTTATGTCTGACGAAAAGTAACACTTTCATTTTTTTTCTGAAGAAAATGTACTAGCTAAAAGTGTTAGTTGTCTTACAGAATTTTAAAAGTGCTAGTTTTCGTAAACAATTTAAAGTGTTAGTTTTCGTATTGAACGCCGATATGTAATAAAAACAAATCATAAACTAAAATACATATCAAAATATTTTCTTAAAGCTGGCTCTAGGTCCGATTTATTAAAATACGTTTGTTTTTGTTTAGTTTCCGATATATTTCAATCTCCAACGGAGATCGTCATCAGGAACTAATACAACAAAATAAAAGTTTTTATTTGACACGATCGAAGAAGAGTCAAAAATGATCATAAAATGAGTGAAAAATGACTGAAAAATGTATAGAAAACGACCTGGAAATGATTGTAGCAAGAGTCGAAAAAGAGTCAAAAGTGATAAAAAAATGATTATAAAACGACTGAAAAATGACTAGAAAACGACCCGCAAATGATTGTTTCAAGAGTCGAATAAGAGTCAAAACTGATCATAAAAGGCTTATTAAGAGGAGTCGCGGACAGGGTACATTTTTCTACCGACGAAAGAGCCTTTTATGATCAGAAAGTGAGCTCATTTATGATTGTTTTAATCGCGTAGAAGACTCGAATTAGACTCGAATATGATTAAAAATTTCAAAAAATGCTGGGTGGGGATTTATCACAGTGAACATATATATATATACAAATATTAGTTTAATAGGCAAACATACATACATCAGCTCAGATGTTGGATCAACAGCGTCTAATCAGTTCGGAATGCTGTTTTGAACTGATTTTCGCGAGTCAAGCAGATGTTTTTCTATATATGCTATTGTTTCGGAATCTTTCTTGTAGTTCAGTCATTTGTTCTCGTTCGTGTCAATTATGTGGAGCATCTCCAAAGTAAAGCGTTTGTAGAACGGAGCCTCTCTGATACCGCGCGGCGGACGACACACTTCCCCTACTCTTCTCTTGACCCTAAGCTAGCCTTGTCCGGCGATGGGTCGTACGAACAAGATAAAAAAAGACTAATTTAAGGTATGTATACGAAAAAAAGTGGTCGCGAAAAACTCGTGCTGTCGCGAGGAAAAATAACGGCACTTGTTCACCAATAGGCTTAATCAATAGATAACTGTTTATTTTTCAATGCTGCGTGATCACATGTTCAAATTTTTGTGTAGTGATAAAAATGCAGAACGCGTGCGCGATTTAATTGTGCGCAAAAAAAAACAAATTGCAAAATCATTGAATATCGCAAAATCTACATAACTCAGGTTCTTAAACACTTCGATGAACGATTAAGTACGCAGAGTAAAGTTGGAAGTGGTCGGAAAAAAGGATTTCTTGATAAGGAGATAGCTAAGAAGGTGATACTTTTATACCAGAGGAATCCTGGACTGTCCATACGAGATGTGGCGAAAAAGGTGCACATGTCGCCCGGTTTTGTGCAGAAAGTGAGGAAGGAAGAAGGTCTTCAATCATACAAGGTTCCACTGGCTCCAAACAGAACTGACAAACAGAGCACAACGGCTAAAACACGCGCTCGGAAATTGTATGTCAACTTGGCTCGCAATTTTGGTTGTTTGATTATGCATGACGAAACCTATATCAAAGCTGACTTCAATCAAATGCCGGGGCAACTTTTCTATACTGCTAAGAGCAAAGATGGGGTTGCACCAAAGTTTAAAGAAAAAAGAGTAGACAAGTACGATAAAAAAATTTTTGGTTTGGCAAGCGATTTGTAAGTGTGGTTTGAAAAGCAGCGTTTTTGTCACTACCGGCACTATAAATCAGGAAATTTATGTGAAGGAGTGCTTAAAAAATCGTCTACTGCCACTAATACGTCTTCACAATGATCGTGTTGTATTTTGGCCAGATTTAGCAACATGTCATTACGGAAGACTTGCAATGGACTGGTGAAGAGAATGGTGGTAATGTTGTGCCGAAGAATACAAACCCCCCGAATTGCCCCGAACTACGACCAATCGAGAGATATTGGGCAATAATGAAGCGAAAGTTCTTGCAAACAAAGTGTATTGTGAAAAATGAAATTGCGAAAGAAATGGATACAGGTGTCAAATCAAGTAACGAGAAGTGATGTACAAAGGCTCATGGCAGGCGTTAATTCTAAGTTGGGATCATTCGCATACAATTCAAAAAAATAAGTAAACTTATAGTTACAAGCTTTCAAAATATGTACGAACTTTTTTCTTTGGTTGAAAAATAAATTTTTTATAAACAATTTTAGTCGACCACTTTTTTTCGTATATATACCTCAAAACAACAAACAATAATTTCGTACTCTCCGCAGCAGAGAGCTATGCTGGAGCTAGCGAAAAAACACCGTCGGAGGACAGCCTCTACTCCAAAATTAACCGGGGGCCAACAGCGATGTCAACTACGAGTCGGTCAACCAAATTTCTATCAGGTAATGACGTGCTAAACAGATGGTTCATCTACGGATATGATGCCTCTTACCTCTCATTACCCATCTTCTCCTTTCTCTCGGATGGAGGGATGACATAACATGTTAACAACAGCAACAACAACAACCGCGATGGCAACTACGGGTCTGGGCCCCTAGGGGACATCGCCCCTCCGCTCTGCGTACTTAGAAAAAGGTTTGGCCGCAAGGATCCTTAAGAAATATGAGGGAGTGCCGCATGAAACGCTGTCGCCGAATTCCAGGAAGTCAGTGGAGTGAGCGCATCGGATTTCCAAAGCACTTATTTACCAAAGAGGGTAAATAGAAACCCTTTCAAACGCCAGAGATCGGAAGTGGACTTAAAACCCTATCCAAAACGGCATCAAAACACCCCCGGAGTGGGCAAACTAAGCATTGCTGAAGTAACCAAAGACAGCTGTCATCGACGTTTATTTGGCGTCTCCAAGTGGTTCGGCGGCGGTCACGGATGCGGGTTGGCACCAGGGACAGATTAAAATAGTCGCGTGCGACGACGCAAGAGCTGTTGCACTCTACAAGGCAGCAGCTGCAAGACTGGGTGAAGTCTACGAAGGTGCATAAATCCAGGTCGACTGGAAGGACATTCCGGCTCGGCCAAGGGCAAGGGCATGGATTCTTGCCATCCCTGCAGAGCCTGAGAGAATTCTCACGATGCTGCGGATAATGAATCCGTCCCTCCCGACGCAGAACTGGAGTGTCACTCTGGTCGGGGATGCGGTATGGTGTAATGTCCCTGCAACGAAAGCAACTAGTTGAAAACTAATTTACAACTAGTTGGTGCACCGGGCCCAACTGGTCAGTGTTCCGTCTTTTTTCCATATAAGCAACTGGTATTTTTTACGTGTTGATGTCCTACGAAATGTCCATGTCAGATTTCGACCAGAACATACCAGTCATCTACTAGTCATGACATACTAGAATTATACTAGTTGTAAAATACCAGTCCCATACTAGTTCAATCTGCACTAGTATGATTTCCAAAAAATGCACTAGTCCCCACACTAGTCCAAAAGAGACTAGTATGAAATACACTACTCCCATACTAGTCCAAAAAGCATTGAACCTGGATTAGTATGATTTCAACCAGAATTTCCATGACTAACACTTTATTTTAGCATTTGCCTTTATTTTCATGTTTATTCTTAAGAAAGCAGTATGGAATGGATATTTCCTGACTAGTATGAGTTCAGCCAGAAAATTCTAGTTGTATACTAGTATGAAATGGATATTTCCTGACTAGTATGAATTCAGCCAGAAAATTCTAGTTGTATACTAGTATGAAATGGATATTTCCTGACTAGTTCTAGGTTACCTGGAAGTTGGTCAAAAGTCGATAGCAAAATTCCTAACTTCAAATTAGTTTTCGAAATATCTCGATTCGATTTTGAGGGATTGCATTGTCATCGGGTTGTGACAAATGTGTCAAGTTTCAAGGCTCTAACTAACCTGAAAGTTACTAAAAACATAGTGTTACAAAAAAAAAAAAATAAAGACACTCATCAAGCGGCCTAGCTAAGATCTAGTCGAGTAATATAATGAGTTTTACTGCTGAAATTCTTGTTTTCGAAAAAGCGTTGTAACTTCGTCAATTTTTAACATTTTTCTATAACTAAAGTCTAGTTTTACTGAGAATTAATAGTAGACAATAACATTTGTTTTAACTAAAGCATGTTTTTCGAATTGTACCAAAAAAATGGCGTCAAACTCGAAAAAACGAAAAAAATTTACGAAATTTCAGATTTAGGTGGAAAGTTTCTTCTTATACCTTATTTAACTTTACAAAACCATTGGAAAAATTTAAATCGGTTCAAAAATAGCATGTTTTTCGAATTGTACCAAAAAAAATGGCGTCAAACTCGAAAAAACGAAAAAAATTTACGAAATTTCAGATTTAGGTGGAAAAGTTTCTTCTTATACCTTATTTAACTTTACAAAACCGTTGGAAAAATTTAAATCGGTTCAAAAATAGCCCCTCTAGGAATTTTTATGTGCCGACTAACATGAAAAAACGGGTTTTTAACGATAAAAAAAAAATTTGAGGGTACAGGTGATTTTTCAAATACTGTTTCGTGTTACACTCGACTAGATAAACAATCTTAACTAGGTCGCATGATGAGTGTTTATTCTCTGTAACACTGTGAAATCGATCGCAAAATTCCAGGAGTCTTTTAATTTTTTTTAAAGATTTGTTATTATCTCGACCAGTGCGACATCTAGCGGAATTTCTTGTACAACAAGTTGTATTGTCTTCAATTGTTCATATGTATGCAAATTTTCAATAATCTAGCTTAAGTCCCAAATTTTAAATTTTTAAATGAATTTACCGTATTTCTTGATCTGCATTGTCACGGAGCTCTGAAATATGTTCCAAGTTTCAAGTGTCTAGCTCAACGGGAGGGTTTGGTTACAAGTTACAACATCGTGTGTGCCCATAAAAAAGTTTTTTTTTTGTTTTTCAATAAAGAGACGAATTACATTAGGCATCTAATGGGGATGCTTTGCTTAGCGGCAACCTTAAGTCATTGGTGGCGGATAGGGACCGCAAACAATATTTATAATGTCAGTCCTCCCAGCAAACACTCGCAGTTCGAGGCGTCTTAAATGCCTCCAAGTGAATCTTCACCATGCCAAGGCAGCTTCGGATGTCCTTAGCAGAAGATTCAACAGAGAAGGTCTGGGAGTAGCCTTCATTCAAGAACCATGGATTTTACATGGTTCTTTAAAAGGTTTAAGCTGTGCTGATAGTGAATTAATCTATGGCACCGGTTCCCGTCCCAGGGCGGCGATGCTTCTAAACAAGAAACTATCATTTATCCCGCTCCTACAGTTTATGACGGCTGATTTGGTTGCAGTTTGGGCAAAAATTCCAACCCCAAGAGGTGAAAAAGAGGCCATTTTGGCATCAGTTTACTTTCCGGGTGAGGAGGAAACAGCCCCTACTGCTGAATCCAAATCCCTCATTGAGTATTGTCAACAGAAGGGTATCCCATGGGTCCCCTGCTGTGACGCAAACTCCCACCATACAGCTTGGGGTAGTACGAACATAAATAACAGGGGTGAGCACCTCCTGGAGTTTATTAGTAGTCATAACATCAATGTCATAAATAGTGGTAATGAACCGACTTTTGTTAATGCTATTAGAGGGGAGGTTCTTGACCTTACTCTATGTAGCCAAAACATGGCCTTCGCTGTCACAAATTGGCACGTCTCGGGGGCGGAATCAATGTCGGACCACAAACATATTGTGTTCGACATGGGTCACTTCTCTGATCATGAGTCCGTTTTCAGAAATCCAAGGAAAACGAAATGGGAACTATTTCGCTTCACCATGGAAGAAAGCGGCAATTGCTTACAAAAACCGATAACTACGGTGCGTGAGATTGAGGCAGAAGCTGAACAATTTCAGTCAGATATTATAACGGCTTTTAGTGAGAGTTATCCCCAGGCTAAAAAACGTGTACAACGGGATGTGCCTTGGTGGAACAAAAAGCTTGCACGATTAAGATGTCAAGCAAGAAGGTTGTTCAATACAGCTAAAGACACGGGAGACTGGGTATCCTATAAAATGCCCTAATCTCCTACAATAAAGAACTTGGGAAGTCTAAGAGGACGACTTGGAGAGAACACTGCGAAAACATTAAAGATCTTCCTACGGCAGTGCGGCTCCAAAAGGCCCTTGTGAGAGGCCATAGCAACGTCATTGGTACTCTGAAGAATTCAGATGGGAGCTACACCAAGCAGCCGGAAGACACATGCAATTGTTTGCTACTCACTTTCCGGAATGAACACCAGGCTATCAACACTCACATCCTATAGTAGATGATTCTCCAACTATTAGTGGAAGAGAAAAGAGCCTGGCAGCAAAGCTAACCAATGTCAAAAATGTCCAATGGGCTTTATCGACTTTCAGTCCTTTCAAATCTCCAGGACCGGATGGGGTCTATCCTTGTCTGTTACAGCAAGGAAAATTTTGGATCAGCACATTAGAGAAGAGAACTTAAAGAAACTTCCTCTGTGTAAAACCCAATTCGCGTACCAACCCGGAAAATCTACAGAGACTGCTATCCATTGCCTAACGGAAAAAATTGAAAAGGCCATAGAGTCCAAAAACATAGCCCTGTGTGCATTTATCGAAATATCAGGTGCTTCAGATAATACGACGTATCAGGCCATTGAGGAAGCCATGATTAGCAAGGACGTAAGCCCAATGATTACTCGCTGGATGCTGACCATGCTAAAGCAAAGAAAAATCAGCTTTGAGATAGGAGGGAGTGCTGGCTCAATCGTGGCCACAAGAGGATGCCCTCAAGGAGGTGTACTTTCTCCTCTACTTTGGACCCTTGTCATAGACGAACTTCTTTACCATGTTGCGTTCACCCTGTGCCCAGAAGCAACCCGAGCGATCTGGCAGCACCAATTTCAGGACACTTCCCTACACGTCACAAAACGTCATGCCACGTCAGCAAACGTCAATCGCAGCTAAAATGGCCGGTTTCCGCCTTTTCATCATTGACAGCGGCGGCGGCAACAAGTGGAAAATTTTAATCCGGGCAAATTCCCGGTATCGTGTCAGGTGTGCCATAGTTTTGAGTCCCAGGCATCCTGGGAAGTGCGCGTAACAAATCCGCACCACTATATTTGGAAGCGGAAACAAATTGCGGTGTCCGCAAGATATATCTCCCGTGGAAACTAGGAGAAGTGCAAGTTCCCACGTTCTGGCCGAAAAAAGCAGCGCTACGGGTAAGTTAAATCCTTCCTGCAAATGGAAATGCGCTAATTGAAGGTCGTTTCCATTTCAGGGTATATTTTCCGACCATTAGAGTTCAACACCTACCGATAGTTAAGCGGGAGCGGGCCACGGCACGGAGTAGGCGCAGCCACCACAAGCGTAGCCTACCGCGACGCCGATCAGGCCACCGCAACACAGGTCCCAGGGCTGTAACAAGTGCCCCACCCGCAGTGCCATCGGCAGCACGGTTTGCAGTCATCATTCGGGCCTCATCAACAGCAGTAGCGCGAATAAGCGCACCGGAGTAGCTCACATTTACGCTAGCACGACGACGGCGCAACCCACAACAACGCAAGGTACGTGAAAGCGAGTGCCACAATTCCCATTTGCACGAGCGGGCATGGACGCGGCCGTTAGAGCGACCTCCGAACCAGCAGCGCTACAATAGTGCCCAGTTTCTCATCACCGTCATTATCACAGCAATCGAGCCAAACTCACAGCTGTACCCTTACGCTACCAGCAAGTTAGACCGGAGAGTGGGTCACCGACAAGTGGTAGGACAGCGTGGCCAACGTTTATTTGCACACCTTTTGCCGCATCACCGCGCATAGAAGCGGCGCAGAACACCCAAACAACTGGCACCGGGGCCAACTGGTGGCGACACCACATTGTCGAAGAGGAAACGACACTCCCATACAGCGAAGTGGGACAGGCAGACACAGGGTGAGTAATACCAAATGCTAAAGTGCATGGTGTTTTAATCAGAACGGGTATCCACAGATAAAAGTGTAGGCAGCCCGCCACAGACTGGAACATTCGCCGGCGCTGTCGCTGCAGCAGCATCATCAGTCGGACACTAGCGTCACTGTAGCATAGTCATCTCCTCAGCCATCGGGCCACAGCAACAAAACCCACCAACATTGGGCCACAGCAAAAACATACCAACACTAGCAAACGAGCAATAACCCAACAACTGCAACTAGGCTGCAACAGGTTTTTAGGTTTAAGTGTAGTTTGTGTAGTCAGGGGCAGGAAAAGTGGCGGGGCCATAAGCGCCGACCACTTGGTTGAAAATCATTTGTATGTTGTAACGCCCATGGGCGGTGACGGAAGCGCGAGCGAGGGTCGACGGCGTCGTCTCATACTACCCACATTCGGGAACGTATTATTTCTTTTTCCCTTTTTCCTTTTTAATAACCATCTGTGTACTCACCCTAACCCCTGTCTCAAGACGTCTTGTAGGCCCGGGCGGGATTAAAACATATACCTTGCGTCCTGAAGTGGGCACTTGGACGAAGCCCTTTACGTTTCTACGTACTGCCGGTTCTGCGAGAAAGGTACATGTGCTTGCGCAGTACCCTTCGTACCGAAACGACCCAGGCTGTATTTTTTTATTACAGCCTGGCCAAGAGCAGTACACCCGAAGTGACCCTGTCTAACGTGTCACGATTCCTCCCCCTAAAATTGTCATCCCTGGAGCAGTTCCTTGCAGCAGGGCTGCTCCCTATTCTGTTTTTCCGGTCTGGCGTTGAGCTAAACCCTGGTCCAACAGAATGGTTCTGCTGCGTGTGCCGGAAGAAAATTTATACCAGATGTTCGCATTCGGTGCAATGCACATCTTGTAAAGGTTGGCTGCACAAGTCTAGTTGCTCCGGACTAGATCCAAAAACACACCGGCCTCTTAGTTTTTTTAAAACCTTCGTGGCGCCTTGCTGTTCACGTCTTAGAACGTCCCGTGGCTCGCGACGCTCCGGCGTAGCGCTATCGCCTCCCCTTCGCAATATATCTATTGCTCAGCAAACATTGTGTGTTCCCAGTTGTAGCTCGCGCCCTAGCGCGCTAACACCTCACACAGCAGCTCATAGCTACTCCCTACGTAGCACATCTATAGATGTTGTGAGCACTGCTGAGCTACAACTCCCGCCCCAAAATATTCTCCTCCCCTCTACTTCTTCCGGTACCGGCACAAGTGTGAATCAAGGCCATCAGCTCCTGGTCCCTCACACTATGTGCACTGTTTGTCGGCACAGAATATATGCGTCCAGAGTGCCATCGGTAAAGTGCAATATCTGCCTTGGCCAATGTCACCTGCGCATATGCTCAGGGCTCGCAAACAGAAATCTATGGACTGATGCGTATGTTGCGCCGTGTTGTCGAGCTGTGCAGCCCACATTGCCGACAAATTCTACCTCGTTTCCCAACGAGCGGAATTTGTCACCTTCAGGACTGCGACGTCGATCACGGACTAGCATATTACCTCCACGGCGAGCGCACCAGTCCCTGACTCCCAGAGTGACCATTGCCTCTCCCCCGCATTTCAAAATAATGCAATTAAACTGCAATGGTATAACTGGCAAGATTGTGGAGATCACCAAGTTTATGCAGCAAAACTCCATCAAAATTGCTGCAATCCAGGAGACTAAACTTGGCACCCACTCGGATCTCAGATCGAGTGGTGGCTACCACATTCTCCGGCATGATCGTACGGACGGTGGGGGTGGTCTTGCGTTCATCATCCACCAAACCGTGCGGTATAGGGAATTTGCATTCAACACCGACCAAGAGGACATACCCTTAGAGCGACAGGGTATTGTCATTTCAGCTGGAGGTGTTGATCTCGAGCTGATAAACATCTACATACCTCCCGTCACCTGTTGTCCCAGAAGTTATCGCCCTGATTTAAGCGATTTCCTACGGGGCGATAACCGTGTCATTATGGGCGATTTTAATGCACACCATGACATGTGGCATTCACGCCATTCTGCTGACGGCAGAGGACGGGAAATAGCCGAGCAAATTGACGCTTCCACATTCTGCGCGGTGAACACGGACGCCCCCACGAGGATGGCAGTAAATTGCAGTAGCTCCCCGGACATAACAATTGTTAGTCCGGGTCTAATAAACTGCATAAACTGGCGCCCAATGGTGGCTTTGGCATCAGATCACCTGCCAATCATCCTGTCCGTTGATCGTGCCCCGGATTTCACCACCTCTGAGAAGAGATCCTACGTAAACTTCAGGAGGGCTGACTGTGTTGGCTTTACTGAGTTTACTGAGAGCTCCTTTGGTGCTCTTCCCATACCGACTGACGTACGCCAAGGTGAAAAGGAAATATGTAAGGTCATAAATAGAGCTGCAGCCCTTTTTATACCAGCTGGGAGAATACAAAATATACGGCCAAACTTCCCAACTGAAGCTGCAGCCCTGGCCAATGAACGTGACCATATACGTAGCATCGATCCCGCAGACCCACAGATCAGTTGTCTCAACGCGGAAATCAGACGGTTGGTAGATGAACACAAACATGCCAAATGGGAGGAGCATCTGAGGTCTTGTAACCTCTCTACCGGTGTTGGAAAATTATGGTCCACAGTCAAATCCCTGTCAAATTCGACGGGCCCACCAAAAAACGTAGACATCACCTTTGGTGATAAGACGTTTAGTGACCCGAAGAAAAGTGCAACGGCCTTTTGCCGACAGTTTGTACCACACCCTGCACAGGACAGGGACAGACGTAGGATCTTCAGGTGTGCGCATAAACACAAAAACAATGCCCCCGTTTCCATCACCGCTACAGAGGTTCGAGTGGCCATCAGGAAAGCCAAAAACTCTAAAGCTATGGGCCCTGACGACATAGCCATGGTGCATTTAAAACACATCGGCGAAGAGGGAGTAAAATACCTCACTACCGTCTTCAATTTGTCCCTGGCCACTTCTGTCATACCTGAAAAATGGAAACAGGCAGTCGTGGTCCCACTACTAAAGCCTGGCAAACCAGCTAACGTAGGGGAGTCTTATCGTCCGATATCGCTCCTCTCGCCAGTAGTGAAGACATTGGAGGCGGTATTACTTCCTCTTTACACATCAAAGTTGAGGTTAGCCGAGCACCAACATGGCTTTAGAAAAATACGGAGCACAACATCTGCTCTAAATGCCATTAACACTCAGATAACTGACGGACTCAACCAGAAAAGCCCTCATCACAGGACGGTTCTAGTTGCTCTTGACCTGTCTCAAGCTTTTGACACAGTAAATCATGGACAACTGGTATCCGATTTGGAAGATTCATCGCTCCCCCGTCTTAAGCGTTGGTCCGCCAATTATCTGATTGGTCGTCAATCGTCTGTAGTTTTCAGAAACAAAAAATCAAAACCGAGAAAGATTAAACAAGGGGTACCGCAGGGTGGTGTCCTTTCCCCGCTTCTGTTTAATCTTTATATTTCGAGGCTTCCTTCCCCACCAGATGGAGTCTCGATTGTCTCTTACGCAGACGATTGTACGATCCTGGCTTCTGGCACTTCCGTTGATGAGCTATGCTCCAGGATCAATGGTTATCTCTAGCCGGCAGCACTTGGGGTAAAGACAAAGAAACGTTGCTGGCAACCTATAAAGCAATTGGTCGGCCGATCCTGAATTACGCGTCTCCGATATGGTCGCCGGGGCTTGCTGAGGTTCATTGGAAAAGACTGCAGGCCTGCCAAAATACCGCACTCAGAACCGCCACGGGATGCGTCCTTATGTCTCCAAAACATCATTTACATCATGAGGTGGAAATGCTCCCAGTTTTGGAGCACAATGAAATGCTAAACAAGCAGTACCTGTTGAACTGTTGCAAACCACAACATCCCAACAGACTACTGCTTGAGTATGAGCCACCTCCTAGGACCGTAAGGGCACATCTACGTGAGCATTTTGATGAGATCCGGCACCAAACACTTTCGCCGTTTGATCCAAAGGTACATACGCAGGCCCTGAAGCACATCCATGACACGTCCGTTGCGTCTTATGTCTCGCTCTGTCCACTGAACGCCGTTTTGCACGCCAAACCACCTCGCGTCGCGGCTGAGGAGCGTCATCTTCCTCGAGAGACAAGGGTCACTCTGGCTCAATTACGCTCTGGATACTGTAGCAGGTTAAACTCCTACTTATCCAGACTAGACCTTGACGTGCCGAATGAATGTCCGGCATGCGGCTCGTCACCCCATAATACCAACCATTTATTTATCTGCTCTTCGGAGCCCACTCTTCTAACACCCATCTCCCTCTGGTCCAACCCTGTTGAAACTGCAAGTTTCCTAGGACTCCCGTTAGAAGAAATTGATGACAATTTAGGTTAAGGAAAAGTACACGCTGGGCAGGGCTACACTTCGTTACAACAACAACAACGAAGCCCTCGATGTCTTTGGTAGCATAGACGACGAGTCTGTTACTAATTTTGATTTCGCTTATTAATTTTTTATTATATTTTGCATTTTGTCATTTTCTATCATTTAGTTCATAATATAGTCGGCAGAGTGTGAGTATGTGAGTGTGTGTGCACATAAGCAGTCAACGTCCCGGACTTGGGAGTCATACTGGGTGACCAATCACGACCTGCCAGGGCGAGTGAAGGTACACACACACATATGCGCACACTCTTAAAGTAGCTAATATACCACTAAGGTGGACAGAAACTGTTGTATACACACAAACACAACTTTTTTTTATCATTTTATTTGAATTTAAGTTCAAGTTTAGATTTAAATATTTAAGTTCACGTATCCGTGCACCGAGCGTGGGCGGCGTCTATGTGGGTATGAACACTGGGCACGGGCTTCCATGACTGAAGATCATAGGTCGCCAACCGCCTCGAACCCTTCAGGTCGCACCCACATGCACGCACACCCTCAGGGTGCGGAACAATGCACCTCTAAACTGGGCATGTACGCTCAACCAAACACATGCAATTTAATGCCCACACACGCATATCCGATAGAGGACGTAATTTTTTTTTGGAAGTTTTCCTTTTCATTTATTGATGTTTTTTTTGTTGACCGCATTCTGAATCGAGACCTCTGGTTCGGTTACCGGATGTAGAAGGATGTCAGTCAAGAGCTGCGGTTGACATGCACGCGCACGCCTATGTTTGCGAACACACCTATATGTACATATGCTGTATAAGTCGGTTCTTATTTTAGCAATATTTTCGTAGTTTTAGTTTTTTTGATTTTCTTAGTTTGACACTTTGTCAACTATTTTGATTTTGAATTTTCGTTTCCTTTTCGATTTTAAAAACTTTTCTGTTCGCCAAGTTGAAAGTACGGAGGGTGGTTGTATGAGTGTGTGAGCAATCCTATACCGGCATCCCGATCTTTGAGGGATCATAGTCCATCGGCGGACGACCTAGCAAGGTCGAGTAAGCACACACCCATACACGCGCACACTCCGATTTCGAGATAACAGACCCATAGAAAATGGGTATATAAGCGTAGCGTAGTTAGGATTACACACATTTTGTTCATACTAGCATAGCCTAGACGTAAGCCGAGACCCATGAAGGGTATAAAATACAAATATACACACATTTTACACATCTCATGGACATGATTCAATAAAAATAATATGTATTACTAGTTTGTTAAGCGAAATTAAGTATTCTTCTTTTCAGGTGTGGTGGGGACGGACGGACTGGACAGGAACGGGGATGGGGATTCGCTAGAGGGGATTAAGGGGGTATTTATTGGGGTCGGCGAAAATAGTTTGCCACTGCCGACCATGGAAGGGAGGGTTTAGAGTGGCCCGGCCAAAATACCATCTAAGGCCGGAAGGGGGATTAGAAAAGGGGGGTTCAAGCGCGGACAGACCTGAAGTGCAAGTGATGCATGGTCAGGTATGAGATTTTTTTGTATGGTGCGGCTGACATGCCTCGGGAGGCCAACAATCCACCCCACAGTCCGGCGAGCTAGCTCGTGCATATACAAGCATACCTGCACGGCTTTCCCGGGGTATTGGACGTGAGGGTAGGAGGACGCCAGGGGACATAGCGGCCTCCGCCCAAAGGCCAGCACGTAACAGAAATGGCGCCCAACGTGGGGCCCGACAGTGAGTGGAGCCTTAGAGAGTTTCGGACACACTTCGGGAATGTTGGCGTTTGCTTGGGGGGTTTTCGTATTTCAATTTTCACATTTCGATTTTCACTTTCAAATTTCTATCTTTCAATACACATCGGTAGCTTGATTTGGCTTCGTTTAGCTGGTCAATAGTATCGACGCAGGGGGTTTCGTGGGCGAGGGACCAGGGGTCAGCCAGCTTGTTTTGGTGTTGTTTAGGCTGGACAATAGTGGCGATCTCTGACCTTGGCCACGAGGACTCGGGTCCACGAGCCAGTTTAAGAGTGGACGATAGTGTTCGGGGAAGGATTCCACCGGGGGGAGTTAACGGGGTAGGTAGCTTAGTTGGCCTATTTAGGCGCCGGCTAATAGTATCTACGGCTGTTTGGGGGTTGGGGGACCGGACTGCTTTCGGGGTGACTGGAACAAACGGACGACGTTAGGCGGACGACCACCACAGAAAGAAAAGAAGACACGAGTTTCGTTTACATCAACTTTATTTTCATTTCCTTTTTATTTTATTTTTTTTTTCACAATCTGTCTACTGGCGTATCCGTAGATAGATTGCAACACGTATATAAACCTACATAAGCCACGTTTATACAACACGTATATTTGGGGGTTGACATTCTAGCAGGTTGACAATTTTTTTTTCTTTTAACATTTTTTTTTCAATGTTTTGGGTTGTTGCTGCAAAATTTTTCGAGATTTTATTCTGAGTATTTTTGCAATCGTTTGTCAAGCGCTCGGTGGCATACTAGAGCGCGATCGGTATTTAAGTTAGATTTTTCCATCTACGTTCGCGTCAGCGTCTGCGGTAATTTCATTAACGCGTTGTGGAAATGTCGAAGGATAAAAGCAAGGTGGAGCGGCGTAGCAGCGTGGGCGTGGGTGGCGACCACAATTTGGAGAACGGAATGGCGCACTTAGAAGTGCAGTACCGCGACGAGGAGAATGGCGACGCAGGCGGGCTTAACGAAGCAGGCGCTCATGGAGAGGCGGCAGAAGTATTGGGAGCGCGTGGACAGCCACCGCAGACAACATCAAGCCCTGAGTGCGCGACGGCCGACGCGGTAGGTGAAACGCTGATGCGGAAGTTCGAAGAAATGTTCTTCCAGTATCAGCTAGCGATGAGCCGTTCCACAACCCAAGCGGTCAAGGAGGTTGCGCAAATATTCAGAAAGGACATCAACATTTTATCAAGCAGATTAGCAGATTTGGAGGGTGAAAGCAGGGGCGCGCAAGAGGCAGCGCGGCGCGAAGAGTGGTTGCAGGACACGGAGGCAAGCGCGGCGAATGCTACCGCGGACGAACGCGAACAGTGCGGCAGCGAGCGCGTCAACAGCGCGCAAAGTACATCAGGCTCACGAGCGGCAGATAGGCACAACAGAGCGGGCGCGCAATATGAAAGATTGGCGCCTCAAGTTCGACGCGGGTCCAAAAGCGATCCCGATCGAGCGCTTCCTTTTCCGTGTGGAAACGCTTCGAAAAAAACATAATATTTCAGCACAAGACTTATTCGCGAATTTCCATCTGCTGTTAGGTCAGGCGCAAGAATGGTACTGGCTGTACACCGAGGAGCATCCGGACGACAGTTTCGTGGACTGTCAGGCGTTTTGGAAGGCGATTGTGGAGCAGTTTAGTAAGGCGGACTGCGATGAAGAAATCCGCCAAGCGATGAACGAGCGCAAGCAGGACTACAACGAAAAGTTTGAAAAGTTCTATGCAGTAGTTCGAGGTATGGAGCTGACGATGCGGACCAGGCTGCCGGAGCAAAGCCTAGTCAACCTGATGCGCAGGAATCTGAAGCTGCGGATAAAGAACCTCATCTTTGGTTGCCGGATCGAGTCGCTGGAGGATCTCAGGAGGGAGTGCCGCAGGGCAGAGAAGCACCTGGCGGAGTACGAGACAAAGCCGTATCGCAGAAAGGCGCTCGAAGAGCTGGAGGACGACCGCGCTGAGGCAGAGCCAGAGACGCTGGAAGCGTTTCACAGGCCCACCAGAGATAGGCCGATGCGGAAGGAGACTTCGAGCGACCTGAAGCCCAAGAGCGAGGACAAGCCACAGGAACGCACCGGCGGACACAGTTGCGATGGGCGTCTACACAGCATGGTTTGCTACAAGTGCAACTTGCCCAGCAGGCAGCTCTGCGAAGGATGCCAGGCGAAAAACCAGGAGAGCAACAGGAAGACCGGGGAGCCCTGTCAGCGTCGGTCAACCCCGGAGAAGTAATTTTGCCATTTAACCAAATTTTGAAGAAACCAGACAATACAATTTTTTTAAACCAATCAAAGATACCTTTTTATAATAAGCGCGTGGGGGAAAGCGCGCACGGGACAACAGCACGTCCATCTCTAAGTGAGCGACAGGCCAGGTACGACGCGGCACGAGCGCGGATTTTCGAGACCTCTTCAGGGGTGTACCCTGAGAGCGACGACAAGGGCGCGCCGAATGTAGCGGAGTGCGAACGAGCGCGGACATTCGGGACCTCTTCAGGAACGTATCCTGTGAGCGACGAAGGAAGCGCGCCAGAAGTGGCAGAGATCGGACCGAGCAGGAAATGGAGGAAGGTCATCAAGATACGCAAGCGCGCGCGAGACAAGCGGCGCGTGGCGAAGGCGGTTGAGGAAACGGTCATTCGCGACGCCGTCGACAAGCGACCGTACGTACAAGTGGAAGTAGAAGGAGTAAGGATGCAGGGCTTGTTGGATAGCGGCGCCTCGATAAGCTGCTTTGGTTCGGTTGCGCACGCGTGGGAAGAGAAGATGGGGGCAAGTTGCTCAAGCTTAGGGAACATTTGAAGACGGCAGACGGGAAAGCGCAAGCTGTGGTCGGTAAGGTCGAGGTGGAGATAGGTTGGCGCGGGAAACTGAAGCCGATGACGCTGTACCTGGTGCCCAGTTTAAAGCAGGAGTTGTACCTGGGGATCGACTTCTGGGATACCTTTGGGGTGGCGCCCATGGTTATCTCGGAATTGGAGACCCAGGGGCAACTGGACCTGACCGCCGACCAGAGCAGGGAGTTAGAGCGCGTAAAAGGGTTGTTTCCGTCGTTCACAGAACTTGGTCTCGGAAGGACGCATCTCCTAGAACACACGATCGAGGTCGCAGATGACACGGTCCCGGTGAAGCAACGGCATTATCCGATGTCGCCGGTCAAACAGAAGTATGCCTATGAGGAGATTGACCGGATGCTCAAGCTAGGTGTCATAGAAGAGAGCAACAGCGCTTGGAGCTCGCCGATCGTTCTAGTTGAGAAACCCGGGAAAAAGCGTCTGTGTGTGGATATGCGCAAGCTCAATGAGCGCACGAAAAAGGATGCATATCCAACACAACACGTGGAAGGGATCCTGGCGCGTTTGCGGGAGACGCACTTCATTTCGGGGATCGATTTGAAGGACGCCTTTTGGCAGATCCCGTTGGAGCCGGCGTCGAGGGAATTGACCGCGTTCACTGTTCCGGGCCGACCATTGTATCACTTTAAAGTGATGCCCTTCGGCCTGTGCAACGCCAGTCAGCGGCTATGCAGGCTCATGGACAAGGTGATCCCCTCGCGTCTAAGGGCGAACGTCTTCGTGTACATCGACGATCTGCTAGTGTGTTCCCCGGACTTCGAGTCGCATCTTGTGCACATAACAGAAGTGGCTGAGTGTCTCGCCAGCGCTGGTCTCACTATCAACGTAAACAAATCCAAGTTTTGCCATCGCGAGCTGAAGTATTTAGGCTTCATAGTAGGGCAGGGTGAGCTGAAGACGGACCCCGAGAAGGTGCGCGCAATTGTGGAGTTCCCGGTACCAACCACTATCAAGCAGCTACGCCGCTTTCTAGGCATGTGCGGATGGTACCGGAGATTTATATCGAACTTCGCCACAATTGCCGCGCCGATGACGGAGTGCCTGCGCAAAGCCAAAACATTCGCGATGACACCGGAAGCGGGGGAGGCGTTCGAGCAGCTGAAGACAGCGCTCACCTCACCCGAGGTACTCGTAAATCCCAACTTCAGCAAGAACTTCTACGTGCAGTGCGACGCATCCACACAAGGTATAGGCAGCGTCCTGTTCCAGAAGGATGACGAGGGCAACGAGCGACCGATCGCGTTCATGTCGCAGAAGCTGAATTCCGCCCAGCGAAACTACACAATAACAGAGCTGGAGTGCCTAGCCGCGGTCGTGAGCGTCAAAAAGTTCCGCGCGTATCTGGAAGGTCTTCCATTCACAGTGATCACTGATCACATGCGTCTGAAATGGCTCATGGGACAAAAAGATCTCTCGGGACGGTTGGCTAGGTGGAGCCTGAGGCTACAGGGATTCGACTTTAAAATAGAACACCGGAAAGGCGCGCAGAACGTTGTCCCGGATACTCTAAGCCGGATGCACATGGAGGAGGTGAGCGAGCTGGAAGCCATGGCCGAGATCGACTTCACGTCACCGGAATTCACCAGCGAAGAATACGTAGCACTTGGGCGTCAGATTGCACAGAACGCCGAACGTTTACCGGATCTGCGAGTCGTCGAGGGCATCATATACAAGAGGGTGCGCCCAAGGCGCGCGGAAGACGAGGAAGAATCGGTGTGGAGAGTATGGGTGCCAGAGGGGCTGAGGCAGGAGCTGTTGGAAGAGGCGCATGGAGATAGGTCGGCGGGTCATGGCGGTACAGCTAAGACGCTGCACCGGTTAAGGAGCAAGGTATTTTGGCCGGGGATGGCTGGAGCGGTTCGGAACTTCGTCGCCAGGTGCGAGTTGTGCAAATGCGCCAAAGCGCCGAACATTGCGTCGAGACCACCAACGACAGATCGTTTTCGGACGGAGCGGCCGTTTCAGAGGCTTTACGTGGACTTCTGCGGGCCGTACCCGCGTACGAGGTCGGGAAACACGGTAATCTTCGTAGTTCTGGACCACTTCACAAAATTCGTATTTTTCAAGCCTATGAGGCAGGCAACGGCGCAAGAGGTGATAAAGTATCTCGAGACGGAAGTTGTTTAAGCGACATAACATGGTTTCGTTTATTTCATCTGCATTACATATTATTGTAATTCGCAGATAATTTATGGAATATTCGGAATACATAGCTTATAGTCGCAGTCATAAAACGTGGTTTTTCACAAGCAAAATGGGGTAAGCCAATAGCCGCCAATGCCTCAGAGCCCAAGTGCTCACCACCAAATAATAAATATAAGGTGTAACAAAACACAAGTGGTTTTTCATAAGTAAAATGAGGTAAGCCAATGTCGCCAATGCCTCAGAGCCCAAGTGCTCACCACCAACAATTTTGAGGGGTTTTCTAAGGAAATGAGAATAGCCAACGATGCATTCTCAGAGCCAAAGTGCTCGCCCAATTAATACATACAGAGTGTCAATACCAAAACACAGTCCGCTAGACTTGATGGTACATACCAATAATTAAAAAGAACCAAACACAGTCCATGAGACTTGATGGAATATAAAAATAATAAATTAAATAAAATTAAAAAGACTTTGGTTGAGGTGGGACTCGAACCGGCAACCCCGGCCAACTCCCTCAACCATATAATATAGCAACAACAATAATAGTAAACTGCTCGCCGCCCACCATTTAACTCCAGCTTAGATAGAAGTGTTTCACATTTTTGGGGTGCCGGAGACGGTACACTCTGACAATGGTAGACAATTTATATCAGATTTGTTTGTGGGGTTTTTAAGGAGCTACGGAGTGAATCATGTCAAGACCGCGCCGTATGCGCCGCAGGCGAACGCGTCCGAGAGGGTCAATCGGTCGCTGCTCGCCATGCTGCGCACATATATCGCGGGTGCGGACCAGAGCAGTTGGGATGAACACGTGTCATTGGCGGCTTTCGCAATACGGAGCGCGGTACACGAGGCCATCCGAATAGAGCCGTACACAGCTGTATTTGGGCAAACGATGGTTCAGCACGGCAGAGCGTATGAAACCCTGCGGCGACTCGAGGCACTGCGAGAAACGGATATAGATGTCGTGCAGAGAGGTGACCGGGCGTGGCTGCTGAGAGAGAAGTTGGAAGAGGCTTACAGGAAAGGACAGCAGACCTACAACACCAGGGCTCGACCAGTGAGGTACCGCGAAGGCGAAATCGTATATCGACGGAGTTTCAAGTTGAGTAATGCAACAGAGGGGTTCAATTCCAAGCTTGCGCCAAAGTATCTGCGGTCCGTGATCCTGTCGTCCAAAGGAAACGCGCTGTACGAGGTTGGAGACGCAGCTGGACGCTCCACTGGGAGACCGGCCTTTCGAGCGCCTGGTCAAGCGAGGATGGACTGCAGCGCTCGCCCTGTTGCGTTCACCCTGTGCCCAGAAGCAACCCGAGCGATCTGGCAGCACCAATTTCAGGACACTTCCCTACACGTCACAAAACGTCATGCCACGTCAGCAAACGTCAATCGCAGCTAAAATGGCGGGTTTCCGGTTTCCGCCTTTTCATCATTGACAGCGGCGGCGGCAACAAGTGGAAAATTTTAATCCGGGCAAATTCCCGGTATCGTGTCAGGTGTGCCATAGTTTTGAGTCCCAGGCATCCTGGGAAGTGCGCGTAAAAAATCCGCACCACTATATTTGGAAGCGGAAACAAATTGCGGTGTCCGCAAGATATATCTCCCGTGGAAACTAGGAGAAGTGCAAGTTCCCACGTTCTGGCCGAAAAAAGCAGCGCTACGGGTAAGTTAAATCCTTCCTGCAAATGGAAATGCGCTAATTGAAGGTCGTTTCCATTTCAGGGTATATTTTCCGACCATTAGAGTTCAACACCTACCGATAGTTAAGCGGGAGCGGGCCACGGCACGGAGTAGGCGCAGCCACCACAAGCGTAGCCTACCGCGACGCCGATCAGGCCACCGCAACACAGGTCCCAGGGCTGTAACAAGTGCCCCACCCGCAGTGCCATCGGCAGCACGGTTTGCAGTCATCATTCGGGCCTCATCAACAGCAGTAGCGCGAATAAGCGCACCGGAGTAGCTCACATTTACGCTAGCACGACGACGGCGCAACCCACAACAACGCAAGGTACGTGAAAGCGAGTGCCACAATTCCCATTTGCACGAGCGGGCATGGGCGCGGCCGTTAGAGCGACCTCCGAACCAGCAGCGCTACAATAGTGCCCAGTTTCTCATTACCGTCATTATCACAGCAATCGAGCCAAACTCACAGCTGTACCCTTACGCTACCAGCAAGTTAGACCGGAGAGTGGGTCACCGACAAGTGGTAGGACAGCGTGGCCAACGTTTATTTGCACACCTTTTGCCGCATCACCGCGCATAGCAGCGCCGCAGAACACCCGCAGGGGTGTAAAAGTAGGTCGCCTCCCAGTTGGTGCACCCTGGGTAACGCTAAATGACCTACATAGCCTGCACGGCTAGTTTAGTTTCTTGTATTGCCGGATCTACGAGAACGGTACCAGTACTTGTGCTGTACCCATCGTGCCGAAACGACCCGGGCCGTTTTCTTATATCGACCCGGCCAAGAGCAATACACTCGAGGTGACCCTGTCTGACATTTAGGCAGGGCTACACCTCGTTACAACAACAAAAACAACAACACCCAAACAACTGTCACCGGGGCCAACTGGTGGCGACACCACATTGTCGAAGAGGAAACGACACTCCCATACAGCGAAGTGGGACAGGCAGACACAGGGTGAGTAATACCAAATGTTAAAGTGCATGGTGTTTTAATCAGAACGGGTATCCACAGATAAAAGTGTAGGCAGCCCGCCACAGACTGGAACATTCGCCGGCGCTGTCGCCGCAGCAGCATCATCAGTCGGACACTAGCGTCACTGTAGCATAGTCATCTCCTCAGCCATCGGGCCACAGCAACAAAACCCACCAACATTGGGCCACAGCAAAAACATACCAACACTAGCAAACGAGCAATAACCCAACAACTGCAACTAGGCTGCAACAGGTTTTTAGGTTTAAGTGTAGTTTGTGTAGTCAGGGGCAGGAAAAGTGGCGGGGCCATAAGCGCCGACCATTTGGTTGAAAATCATTTGTATGTTGTAACGCCCATGAGCGGTGACGGAAGCGCGAGCGAGGGTCGACGGCGTCGTCTCATACTACCCACATTCGGGAACGTATTATTTCTTTTTCCCTTTTTCTTTTTTTCCTTTTTAATAACCATCTGTGTACTCACCCTAACCCCTGTCTCAAGACGTCTTGTAGGCCCGGGCGGGATTAAAACATATACCTTGCGTCCTGAAGTGGGTAGCATAGACGACGATTCTGTTACTAATTTTGATTTCGCTTATTAATTTTTTATTATATTTTGCATTTTGTCATTTTCTATCATTTAGTTCATAATATAGTGGGCAAAGTGTGAGTATGTGAGTATGTGTGCACATAAGCAGTCAACGTCCCGGACTTTGGGAGTCATACTGGGTGACCAATCACGACCTGCCAGGGCGAGTGAAGGTACACACACACATATGCGCACACTCTTAAAGTAGCTAATATACCACTAAGGTGGACAGACACTGTTGTATACACACAAACACAACTTTTTTTATCATTTTATTTGAATTTTAGTTCAAGTTTAGATTTAAATATTTAAGTTCACGTATCCGTGCACCGAGCGTGGGCGTCTATGTGGGTATGAACACTGGGCACGGACTTCCTTGACTTAAGATCATAGGTCGCCAACCGCGTCGAACCCTTAAGGTCCCACCCACATGCACGCACACCCTCAGGGTGCGGAACAATGCACCTCTAAACTGGGCATGTACGCTCAACCAAACACATGCAATTTAATGCCCACACACGCATATCCGATAGAGGACGTAATTTTTTTTTTGGAAGTTTTCCTTTTCATTTATTGATGTTTTTTTTGTTGACCGCATTCTGAATCGAGACCTCTGGTTCGGTTACCGGATGTAGAAGGATGTCAGTCAAGAGCTGCGGTTCACATGCACGCGCACGCCTATGTTTGCGTACACACCTATATGTACATATGCTGTATAAGTCGGTTCTTATTTTAGCAATATTTTCGTAGTTTTAGTTTTTTTGATTTTCTTAGTTTGACACTTTGTCAACTATTTTGATTTTGAATTTTCGTTTCCTTTTCGATTTTAAAAACTTTTCTGTTCGCCAAGTTGAAAGTACGGAGGGTGGTTGTATGAGTGTGTGAGCACATCCTATACCAGCATCCCGATCTTTGAGGGATCATAGTCCATCGGCGGACGACCTAGCAAGGTCGAGTAAGCACACACCCATACACGCGCACACTCCGATTTCGAGATAACAGACCCATAGAAAATGGGTATATAAGCGTAGCGTAGTTAGGATTACACACATTTTGTTCATACTAGCATAGCCTAGACGTAAGCCGAGACCCATGAAGGGTATAAAATACAAATATACACACATTTTACACATCTCATGGACATGATTCAATAAAAATAACATGTATTACTAGTTTGTTAAGCGAAATTAAGTGTTCTTCTTTTCAGGTGTGGTGGGGACGGATGGACTGGACAGGAACGGGGATGGGGATTCGCTAGAGGGGATTAAGGGGGTATTTATTGGGGTCGGCGAAAATAGTTTGCCACTGCCGACCATGGAAGGGAGGGTTTAGAGTGGCCCGGCCAAAATACCATCTAAGGCCGGAAGGGGGATTAGAAAAGGGGGGTTCAAGCGCGGACAGACCTGAAGTGCAAGTGATGCATGGTCAGGTATGAGATTTTTTTGTATGGTGCGGCTGACATGCCTCGGGAGGCCAACAATCCACCCCACAGTCCGGCGAGCTAGCTCGTGCATATACAAGCATACCTGCACGGCTTTCCCGGGGTATTGGACGTGAGGGTAGGAGGACGCCAGGGGACATAGCGGCCTCCGCCCAAAGGCCAGCACGTAACAACCTTTTGAAGGGCAATGGTTTTGACGTTCAGGACTATGCAGATGACTTGGTCGTCTGCGTAACAGGAATGCATGACGAAACAATATCCGATCGCATGCAACAAGCCCTTCGCATCATTGAGAGATGGTGTGCTAGCAAAGGACTATCTATAAACCCAAACAAAACAATCTTGGTGCCTTTCACGCGGCGAAGAAAGCTGTCCTTGTTAGAGCCGTTCCTAGGAGGCAGCCGCATAAGTTTTTCAACGGAGGCAAAATACCTCATCTGGAAGCTACGATAAATAAAGCAACGAGGCATTTTTCGCCTGCACTAGACTTTATGGCAAAACACTGGGGCTGTCTCCCAAAATGACGTATTGGTCATTTAATACAGTTGTGAAGCCAATAGTCACCTACGCTTCCCTGGTCTGTTCAGAGAACAGCAGCAACTAAATTAAGTAAGCTGCATCGGCTGGTCTGTATCGGCATAACAGGTGCAATGAGAACGTGCCCTGCTGATGCTCTAAGTGCCCTTGTAGGAATACCTCCCTTCCCTATTCTGATAGAGAAGGAAGCCACACTCGCTGCATTGAGACTTCAAAATGTTTCTGATCTAAAAATTGGAAATATGACAGTACATATTAAGATAGTCAAGAACTTCATAAACGATCCTATATTGCAAGTAAATGATGCAACATCTCCTACGCTCAGGATCACGCGAAAATTTGAGGTTTAAATCGTTGATCGAGTACTCTGGGAAACAGGGAACCCATATGCTGAATCTGATTCGGAGATTTGGTATACGGATGGATCGAAGCTGGAAGATGGTAAAACGGGAGCTGGTATCTATTGCTATGTAACTGGCTGTTGGGACAAGGCAACGGTGGCAAGTGGCATGGTGGCATCTCGCTAGCTCGTCGGTTGGGGTGAGTTTCTGCTCACCAGCCTTGCCTGCAGCTACACAAACAAACATTGAGTTCATACCTGGTTGGAATCTACATAGGAGAGAAACTAGATAAGGGAAAGCAGTGAAAGACGGAGGCCTGTCCGTGTCAGGTGGAGTCGTCCCTCCCCTCTCGTTCAGAAAACCTAAACGACCTTGGACTCCACTTTGACTCCGCTCACCGAGTGGAGTCCCCTTAGCCTGACACTTGTATTTTGTCCGTTATCGTCCCATGTTCTTAATTAGTCCTGTCCGTCCTAGTTACCTCGCATTCACGCCCCCTCTTCTGCACCAGTGCAACACCCACACCAATCGAGCGTCGACTTAGCCAGTCATCGTATTTATCTTTCACCCCATATAAAAACTGTAGCAAGGGAAAAAGTCCATCGATCTTCGTTTAAAAATATACAAACTTAGTTTATTACAAAGGCTATAAAAAAATTCAAGCTACAACAACTTAAACTAAGAAAGAACAAAAAATTTCATCAATTTCAACTTATAACTAATAATTCATTCAATTAAAAAAAATTCCTTTAAAACTACAAGGATTTAACAAAAAGTTGGTGGCAAAGTTAAAAATTTGACAAGAGAAGTTTCTTAACTCAAGAGAAAAATTTACCTACGCGCTGCAGGAACCAGACAAGCCGACATATGTTTCGATGATACTGGAGTTACATCTCTTCAAGGACTTTTCTTCCCGGCATTGTGAGAGTCGAACTCACAACACTGTAGTGACTTGTATGCTAGAAGGTCTAACTCCTTAGGCCACTACCCAGCTTGAAGGTAAACCCTTCTCAGTGTCCATTTATGCATATATTTATACTTCCATATAGAACATTTCTTTAATTTCAATGCAAACTTATATGAAAGATTTGCGAATTTTAGGACTTGGTGTGAAACCTATGAAACAACACCTAGAGCAATGCGACCTCTCTGATGGTGTTGGCAAATTATGGACTACGGTCAAAGCTCTATCTAATCCAACGCAACACAAGGATAAAGTAGATATTACTTTCGGTAACAGGGTGAAGAAGGACCCTAGGGGATGTGCGAACTCCTTCTGTAGACAATTTGTACTATATTCCCCGCCCGATAGAGCTAAACGTAGAACCATGCGACAGGCGCGAAAATATAAAAACCAAAATACGCCCATTGTCATCACTGCCTCAGAGGTCAAGGAAGCCATCAGACAGGCTAAGCCCTCAAAATCCATCGGCCCGGACGGCATTGCCATGAAGATGCTGAAACATCTAGGCTAGGAGGGACACAAATACTTAGCGGCTCTATTCAGTCTTTCACTGAACACTTTCGTCATTCCTGAAATATGGAAAAAGGCTAGAGTGGTTCCATTACTAAAACCTAGAAAACCGGCAAACATAGGCGATTCATATCGTCCTATATCACTTTTGTCACCGGTAGTGAAGACGCTAGAGTCCATTTTGCTCCCGTATTATACTGCAAATCTGCACCTGGCTAGTCATCAACATGGCTTCCGTAAGCTGCACAGCACCACCACCGCACTCAATGCCATTACAATGCAAATAAATGGCGGCCTAAATCAAAACCAACCAAATCACAGGACTGTGTTAGTGGCACTTGACCTGTCGAAAGCTTTTGACACAGTCAACCATGCCACTCTCATACAAGATCTGTTTGAGACACAGATACCTGATGGTTTAAAGAGATGGACCGCTAATTATTTGAATGGACGGCAGGCGTCGGTTAACTTTAGAAACGCAACATCAAAACCTAGACGTATTAGACAGGGGGTGCCACAGGGTGGTGTCCTATCCCCGACACTGTTTAATTTCTATCTATCGAAGATGCCCCCACCACCAGAGGGCGTCTCCGTCGTTTCATATGCCGACGACTGTACAATAATGGCGACGGGGAAGGGCCCCTATACTGATGAAATCTGACCGAGAATCAAAGGTTACCTCTGCGACCTTTCCAGGTTTTTCACTGAGCGAGATCTTTCGATATCTCCGACTAAATCAACGGCGACGCTTTTTACGACATGGACGCACCAGGTGAGAAATGAATAAGACATTTTCGTTGTTGTTGTTGTTGTAACGATGTGTAGTCCTGCCCAACGCGTATTTTTCCTTAACCTAATTGTCATCAATATCTTCTAACGGGAGTCCAAGGAAACTAGCAGTTTCAATAGGATTGGACCAAAGAGAGATGGGTGTTAGAAGAGTGGGCTCAAATGAGCAAGAAAATAAGTGATTGGTATTGTGGGGGGACGAGCCGCATGCCGGACATACATTCGGCACATCAGGGTTCAGTCTAGATATGTAGGAATTTAACCTACTACAATATCCAGAGCGTAATTGAGCCAGAGTGACCCTTGTCTCTCGGGGAAGATGACGCTCCTCTTCAGAAATGCCAGGTGTTGCGGCATGTAAGACATTGTTTAGCGGACAGAGCGCAGAGTAATGGCCAACAGACGTTGTATGGATATGCCCCAAAGCCTGTTTGTGCACCTGTAGATCAAACGGCGTTGTTATATAGTGACGGATCGCATCAAAATGTTTACGTAGATGCGACCTTATGGTCCTAGGAGGTGGAATGAGTTCAAGCAGTTGTCTACCGGGATGCTGTGGTTTACAGCAGTTCAGTAGGTACTGCTTGTTTAGCATTTCATTATGCTCCCTAACTGGAAGCATTTCCACCTCATTATGTATATGAGATATAGGTGACGTAAGGACGCACCCCGTAGCGGTTCTGAGCGCGGTGTTTTGACAGGCCTGAAGCTGACTCCAGTGAACGTCTGCAAGCCCCGGCGACCATATCGGCGACGCATAGTTCAGGATCGGCCGACCAATTGCCTTGTACGTTACCAACAACGTTTCTTTGTCTTTACCCCAAGTACTGCCGGCTAGTGACTTGAGGATTTTGTTGCGGCTCTGTAATTTTGAGACAATTGCAGCTGAATGGGCAGCGAAAGTGTGCATGGTGTCAAAAGTCACTCCTAAAATTTTTGGGTGAGCGACCGTAGGTATTTTATGATCACCTACATAGATTTCTAATTCCATGCCAACCTACGCCGTCCACGTCGTGAATAAGGTCGCCGAAGACTTTGTTGGCGACAATGTCAAGGTTCGGGCAGTGAAGAACTCGACTAGAGAGGGGAGATAACCATTTATTTTGGAGCACAGCTCATCAACGGAAGAACCAGTTGCCAATATCGTGCAATCGTCTGCGTAAGAAACAATCGTAACTTCTTCTGGTGGAGGAGGAAGCTTCGAAATATAGAAGTTAAACAATAACGGGGAGAGGACACCACCCTGTGGTACCCCTTGTTTTATCTTCCTGGCTTTAGATTTTTTGTTTCTAAATACAACAGACGACCGACGACCACTGAGATAATTGGCGGTCCAACGCTTTAGACAGGGGGGAGTGACGAGTCTTCCAAATCAGCTACAAGTTGCCCATGATTTACTGTGTCAAAAGCTTGACTCAAATCAAGTGCAACTAGAACCGTCCTGTCATTAGGCCTATTTTGATTAAGACCGTCAGTTATCTGAGTGTTTATGACATTTAGAGCAGATGTTGTGCTCCTACCTTTCCTGAAGCCATGTTGGTGCTCGGCTAACATCAAGTGTGATGTGTAGAGCGGGAGTAGGACCGCCTCAAGTGTCTTTACTACTGGAGAGAGGAGTGATATCGGGCGATATGACTCCCCAACGTTAGCTGGCTTGCCAGGCTTTAGTAGTTGCCTGCTTCCATTTGTCGGGTATGACAGCTGTGATCAGAGACAAATTGAAGACGGCCGTTAAATATTTCCGCTAGGCCGATGTGTTTTAGATGCACCATGGCTATGCCATCAGGGCCGATGGCTTTGGAGTTTTTGGCCTTCCGGATGGCCTCTTGAACCTTCTGCACTAATGAGTGCTCCTTGCATTTTGTGAATAAAAGAACATCGTCAGCGTAGATGACGTGGGATATTCTTTTATATCTAGTAAATATTTGATTGATTTCATCAAATGCGACAATGAATAACACCACAGATAGTGGCGAGCCTTGCGGTATGCCGTTGTAAAGCTTTTTTGTGTTTGAAAAACTATTGTTAATTTTTACGGAAAAAGTTCTGTTTAGTAGAAAAGATTTTACATAATTATATATCTTAGGACCGACTTTCCATCTGGCGAGTTGTCCTAGAACTAGGTGGATACCGATTCTATCGTAGGCTTTTTCGAAATCGAGGCTAAGGGCGAACACATGGTTTTTTGTTGAGATGGCATTGGCAACAAAGTTGTCGAAAGCTAGGAGAGCATCCATAGTTCCTTGTTTCTCTTTAAACGCGGTCTGTTGTGAGCTAATGTACTTATTTCTAAGTGCAAACCACATTATCCGCTTCGCAACGATTCGTTCTAGCACCTTACTTAAACAAGCAAGGAGAGATATCGGTCTATATCCCGAAACTTTGGTGACACCCTCCCTGTTTTTTGGTATTGGTACTACCACGGCATGTTTCCACATCTGTGGAATGACGCCTTGTTCAAATATACTATTATAGAGTCCAACGACCCTTTTTTTCAGCTGGATGGGGAGTTTTTTAAGCATTGGATAGGAGATCCTATCTCTGCCAGGTGTTTTGCCGGACATTGTGGATATTGTAAGGTCATACTCAAATGTTGTTATGGGGCATTCAATTTGTTTACTAATAGCTGACATTGGCATAAGGTGTTCCTGGTTTACAACTTCATATTTCTTCGCTGAGAAAGCGTTGTTGAAGTTAGAATCTTTTGAGTAGTGCGACCATACAGTTGCAAAATGGTTTGCAATCTCATCTGGTGAGTAAATGGGCCCCTGAATAGTATCTATAAATTTTGTGAATTGTGGTTCTGTTGAGCCTGTGAGCTTTTTGATGTCGGCCCAAACTTTTTTAGGGTTGGAAGATGGATTTATCGACTCTGTAAGCTTTTCTAAGCTTTTGCGCTTGGCTTCTTTCATATTTTTCTTAAATATTGCATTGGCTTTTTTATAGTTCATTAGGTTGGTTTCTGATCTGTCCCTGCGGTACGTGTACCACATTCTTTTTTTTTTCTCTCTAAGTGAGGAAAGGGTACTAGACCAGTATGGCACAATCTTTTTGAGAGGTTTGGACTGTGTCTGCGGTATTGACAAGTGGGCTGCCGTACGAATAATCTTATGCAGTGCACCAGCTTCCTGGTTTATATTGTTGGATTTCGATATCCTGTCCATCTCACGGCAGACGATTGATTGAAATTTAGTCCAGTCTGCATTGTCCGTTTTGAATTTTGGTTTAGGACGACCGGGATTTGAGCTACCCATTATAAGTTTAGTGATTACAGGGAAGTGGTCACTTCCATGTAAGCAGTCTAATGTCGCAGAAGTTAATTTTGGTGCAATATTCGCTGAAGCCATAGTGACATCTACGTGAGTAAATGTCTGATGCGTTGAGAAGTGGGTCGGTTTACTGTCATTGAGTACAACAAGATTTTTGGTGAGGATAAGGTCTTCTACGGCCTTACCTCTTCGATTTGCGAGTTCCGAACCCCACAAAGGACTCCACGCATTGAGATAACCTGTTATGATAACATTTGTGTTGGCTGCTGGCATTAAATCTCTTAAGTCATTTAGACTGAAAGTTTGCTGTGGAGGGATGTAGACACATACTACTGTAAATTTGAATCCTAAATTAATTTCAATGGCAATTGATGACAATCGCGATTGGGAGGGGATACATTTATGTGGGATGCCTTTTTTGACTAGAACAGCAATACCTTGTTTGCCAGAGGTATTGTCTGGTAAATTATGGAAATAATGAGTATACAAGTTCGAAATATTTGTGGTTTTGTTATATGGTAGGTGCGTTTCTTGCAACGCTATGAGTGATGGGGAATGTTCCCTAATTAAAAGTTGAAGTTCATGTGAGTTATTGAAAAGTCCTTTGATATTCCATTGTAATATACCAAAATCCATGGTAAAAAACAAAGGGAAAAAAAGGGTTATTTCGACATCTCAACATCCGTGTCGGGTGAACACGGATTAGTTAAGTAATAGTCGTTTTGTTGTAACAGTTGTTGGGTGAGGTTGGTGATAGGTGAGAAGAAAGAAGAAGTGAGTTGAGCACTTCTAGCTTCTATGCTTGCGGTTGTTGATGTTGAAGGTGTGTCTGTGGTGCCAGAGGCTGTGGAAGTTTCGGTTTCCATTGACATGACATTTTCAGTAGTTTTATTTGTATTTAATGAGGTGTTAGATGTAGTTAATTTGCTGTTGTAATAGGAATTTATTGCTGATGTTGCGTTAGTTGAGATGGAGGTGGTGGTGGTTGTGTTGGGTGTGGATGTTGAAAGAGGAGTTTCTGTAGCTTTGGGTGTGGATGTTGAAATAGGGGTTTCTGTAGTGGGTTTTAGGTTGATAACGGTGGATTCATTTTCATCTTTAGAAAGGCTACCAGAGGTAGACGGCTTGTCTATGGGATCTAAAGTTAGAGCTGAACTAGTGGCTTTATTGCAAGTTTGAGGTATTGGTGTTTGAGGTTGGTTCTTGTTAGAATCGGCAGTTATGCCGGCATAGGAATTGGGTTGTGATAGTTGGGGGAGTTGTGCATCGTACTGCGCTTTTGCTTGTTTCATAGTGCACTTTTGCTTAATTTTTATCTTAAGAATTTCCTTTTCTTTTATATAATTGGGACAATTAACTGAGTTGGAGGCGTGCTCTCCCTTACAGTTTGCGCACTGTGTGCGTGAGCAAGGGGTTTCGGCATGAAGTGCTGAGTTGCAGGTTACGCAAATGGGTGCTTTTTCACAGTGCTTGATCGTGTGACCAAGTAACTGGCATTTTTTGCAGCGCATGGGACTTGGGAAATATTCCCTAACCTTGACTTTGTGCCATGATACATTTAGCGACTCAGGGAGTTTGTAAAGATCGAATGTTAGTAAAACCACACCCGTGTCCTGTCCATCTTTCTTAAATTTGTAAACAGAGACTACACCTTGGGCCTCCAAATTATTAACAATTTCGTCTTCTGGCACGTGGCTTAGGTAAGGGGCAAATATTGTTCCTTTAACACAATTCAGATTCTCGTGATATTTACATTGAATTTCACAGAGTCCTGCCAATTGCTTGGCAGCTAAGAATTTTTGAGCAACCTGTTTGCTTTCTACAAGGAGTAGGAGGCTTCCATCTCTCAACTCTGATACACTGATAATGCTTTTGCTGATTATATGTAGTGATTTTTCAACTGCGAAGCATGACAATTGAGTCAGTGGTTTGTTTTTGTTTAACGACGTAACAACAACGTATTTGGGATTTGCTTTTGGTTGGACTGGGTCGGGTAAGCTAGGGAATTCAGTAAATTTTTTTCGCTTTTTTTCTAAGGGGGGACCGTTTGCCAGAAGGGCAAATCTGTTGTCCCCCAGGTTTGAGGCCCGGTGGGCCATAACTATAACTTTTACACCAGCACTTGATAAATTTACCACGTGTGAATAAAAAAGTTATGTGAAGCAAAATAGGGATAACTGTTATCTATGTATATATGTATTTGCACTAGTGTGTACAAGGAACGCGAGACCACCTCCGCCGTCCGTACGATCATGCCGGAGTACGTGGTAGCCTCCACTCGCTCGGAGATTCGAGTGGGGGCCAAGTTTTGTCTCCTGGATTGCAGCAATTTTGATTTTATGTAGCTGTATAAATGTGGTTATCTCCGCTATCTTGCCGGTCAAGCCGTTGCAGTTAAATTGCAACAATTTAAATTGCGAAGGAGAGGCAATGGCCACTCTGGGAGTTAAAGACTGATGTGTTCGCCCAGATGGTGGTAGGTTATGTCGCGATATTGATCTCCGTTGCAGTCCTGAAGCCGGCGGAATTCGTTCACTATTAGATGAGTGTACAACCGTCGGCGTTGAGGGCTGCACAACTCGACAGCAAGGCACGACAAACACATCAGTCCAGAGATTTCTGTTTGCGAGCCCAGAACATATGCGAAGGTGACACAGGCCTAGGCAGGAGTTGCACTTGACCGATGCCACAGACGCATATATCCTGTGCCGACATACAGTGCACGAAGAGTGAGGGACCAGAAGTTGATGGACTTGACTTTCATTCGTGCTAGTGCCGGAAGAAGTTATTAAAGAGTTTAGAGACGGGGGCTGAAGCTCAGTAGTGCTACAAGCATCAACTGATGTGCTACGAAGAAAGTAGCCATGAGTGGGTGCTTGTGCTGTTGATGCACTAGGAAGTAAGCTACAGCCGGGAACACATATATTCTGCTGGGCAATATAATTATTGCAGGTCGTGGAGACTTGATTATTATTAGAGGGCGATAAAGCAACATATGAGCGTCGCTTGCCTCGGGACGTCCTTGGGCGTGAACAGCAGGGCGCCACAAAATTTTTATAGAAACTAATGGGCCGATGTGTTTTTGGATCTAGTCCGGAGCAACTAGATTTGTGCAACCAACCTTTGCATGATGCACACTGTACTGAGTGTGATCGTCTTGTATATATTTTCTTCCGACAAACGCAGCAGAACCATTCTCTTGGGCCAGGATTTGGCTCAATGCCAGCCCGGATCAAGAGAATAAGGAGCAGCCGTGCTGCAAGGGGCTGTTCCGGGGATGACAATAGGTGAGGGAATCGTGACGCGTTAGACAGGGTCACTTCGAAATGTATTGCTCTTGGCCGAGTCATTATAAAAAAAAACAACCCGGGTCGTTTCGGTACGAAGGGTATTGTACAGGTACAAATACCGTTCTCGCAGAACCGGCAATACGTGAAACGAAGACATTTTCGTTGATGGCACTAAGCTACCAACTGTCAGCCACCCAAAGTTATTAGGGATGACACTGGATAATACTTTCTCATTTGCTGGTCATGTGTCTGCAATGGTCTCGAAGGTACGTGGTCACAACAAGATCCTCAAGTCACTTGCCGGCAGTACTTGGGGAAAAGACAAAGAAACGTTGCTGACTACATATAAGGCCATTGGCCGACCAGTCTTTGACTATGCTGCACCCATATGGTCGCCTAATGTACATAACACCAACTGGACGAAGTTACAAGTCTGCCAAAATACTGCCATCAGCACGTCGTTTCTGTAACTTTTTAACGAAGTTGGGTACATAAAAATCGTTAATTTTGACACAAATTTCTGTACAAAATTTGTCAAAAGCGATGTTAACGACAATAACGAATTTCGTTAAAAAGTTACAGAAACTGGGTGCAGAACTGCTACGGGATGTCTCCTCATGTCTTCCGAGTCTCACCTCCATAAACTTAAGTATTTTTATGTATTTATTTTCACCATTTCTTATACTTATAAATCTCATTAATCTATTTTTTTTTTTTTATTGATTAAACGGAAGACAACTGGAAATTCTTCGCTAACCTTAAGAAATCAAAGGTTTGTGTACTAAAAATGAATTTAAATATGTTCTTTTAAACAATTCATATCCTTGTTCTTATTCAACTTCGTGCCGTAAATAGAAAATCAGTTTTAAGAGGTGAGTGCAGTTCGCAAGAAAACACTCAAGAAATTTTTTTATTTTTGCCCTGCAACCCAAATTTAACGTTGTTTGAATTTTGAAGTTTGTAACTATATGTATGTAACTTTTTGAAAGAATTTACTTTATAAAATGGTTTTCAATATAACGTAAGATTTGGCCACTAGGTCAAAAATAAAAAAAAGTTCCTTGAACGCTTTCCTGCGAATTCTATTTAGCTCAATACGCGGACCCCAAGGCGTAAAAGTAGGTCGCCTCCCAGTTGGTGCACCCTGGGTAACGCTAAATGACCTACATAGCCTACACGGCTAGTTTCTTGTATTGCCGGTTCTACGAGAACGGTACCAGTACTTGTGCTGTACCCATCGTGCCGAAACGACCAGGGCCGTTTTCTTATATCGCCCCGGCCAAGAGCAATACACTCGGGGTGACCCTGTCTGACATTTAGGCAGGGCTACACCTCGCTACAACAACAACAACAACCCCAAGGCGCATCTGCCTCTCATTATTTTATGCCAAAAAAGATGCGCCTCTAGGCCGTAGTACTAGTTGCATAGTCGGCGCTCATCACTCCTGCATTAGTTGCATATTCGATGCACATCCCTGTCGCATTTTTAGATGCCAAAGGGATGCGTCTCTTTACCGCAGTATTAGTCGCGTAATCGATGCGCATCACTCCTGCATTATTGGTTGCTTATTTGAGGCGCATCCTTCACGCGACTCGTGAAGCGTTCTACCTGCGCAACATTCATAAGAAAGTGATGCGCCGATTTCCAATGACATGCCAATGTTAAAAGAAGCGCAATGTGCTACATAAACGATGCGCTTCATTGCATCTACGAAGGGCTGCTAAAGCGCCTCCGATGCGCTATTCCGCCTATAGGGTTTCGACAGCATGTATACAAAGCAGAAAAAAACCCTGTTGTTGTTATTGTAACGACAAAAACTGTACCCAAGGTATAGTTATTTAAACTATATTTATTTAAAAATTTATAAGTTTATTTTAGAAAATATATAACTTGAATGATGACAAAATTTGAGTATATCAAAATTTTCATTTTGAATAGTAGTTAACTATTTAAATTTTTATAACAATCAAAAAGTAAACAATATTAAAGTGGAATACCCTACACAAGGTTTTGGCAAGTGTTGCCTAATTCACAGTTCTTGGCCGGAAATCAATCCGGTAGGCTCAGGTACTCCCTTGCGGTACGTCCCGACTGTCGTAGCGATTTCTCACCAGTGAAACTTTCTAGGCCATGTTACCTACCCCTGGTAGTAAAAATTAAACTACTTATCCGACTGCTCCTCGGAGCTTACTCTTCTTAAGTTAATTTCACTTTTGTCCAACCCTATTGTAACTGCTCGTTTCCTTGTATGACAATTAAGGACTAAAGCGTAACGGTATAAATGCAGAATAGCTCCAACTCCCAAATTAAAAAAAATGGTGAGGATTGATAGATATCATTGAGGTGAGTATAAATATATAACTTTTTTTTGGGGCAAACAACAACAATAAGAGTTATTAAGGGTCAAAGTTCATTTAAAGCGTTTTTTGAAATCAAAATTTCTCAAAAACTACCCTGCAAACCACTGCTAACCGCATTGCAAACACACACACATTTTTTATTTGACAAATTTCCCAAAATTATGTTAACCTTAAGCAACCAAAAAAAGTTGTTGTGAATTAAATTAAAATGTTGGCTTAAAATTACCAAAAGTACCTTTTAGGGTTAATTGGCAAACGTTCTGCCAAAAAGAGAAAACATTGCTTATTTTGTACTATGCCTAATATTATGAGTGCAAATGAAACAGCATGACCCACTGTAAAAATATCCCAAATGATGACAATAAGACAGCTGTCTTCATAAAATAATTTAATTTGTGAAATTATTTTATAGAAAACGAAAAAAGGTGAGCAGAAAATTTTTGTACGTAATATTTTAATATTTTTATCGAAATTTTATTATGCATTAAGGTACGAGATCATATACTGACTGACAGCAATGGTGCAGGAGATGCCGACACGAATCTGCTGGTCTTGGAACAACTATAAATATGTTAAAGATGTCGGGTGGTGGTGGCCCGCCTATGAAAATAAACTAAAGGAATATGTATATAAATTTTTTGGGGCCTCCACTGCAAACCGTTTTGGTAACTGGTTCGGTAACCTATTCAATTGTAAATGTTAACCAAAAGTTAGCTGGTTCGGTAACCTATTCAAGTATAAATGTTAACCGAATGTTAGCCGGTTCGCTGACTCATTCAACGAAGAAAGTTAGCAGCATGTTAACCGAAACATTAACTGCTTCATAATAGGTGTTCGGCCAGTCGTTTTGCCACTGCGGGTTAGGGGTTTAGAATATGCCCGAGGTAGGCATACCGGTCGTAAGAGGCGACTAATATGCACATAGGTAATGACGTGCTACTCGATGGTGATCTACGGATATGATTCCTCTCACCTCCCATTACCCATCTTCTTCTTCCTTACGGATGGAGGGATGACATGACCTAGAAGGTTCCACTGGTCATACCAAATCGCTACCACGACAGTCGGGCAGTACCGCAAGGGAGAACCGCAGCGTACCGGGGTCATATCCGGCCAAGGACTGTCAATTTCGGCATCACTCCCCAAAACCTTCGAGGAGTGTTTTGCTGTTAACAACAACAACAACAGGTAGTTGTAGTAGCAATACTAATAGTAATAATAATAATGTCTTAACGACTAGCAGCACTTCTGCTATACCCGCCACACAAACTCCAGACTGTTGCTCGTGTCTTATGGCGTCAACATCACGCGCAGCAGCTCAACACTCTCGCTCCCACAGGAGCAGTTTAGACATGAGCAACTCCGAGCACCAGTCTCTTTCTGTTTCTATGTCACAAGGGAGAACCGCAGCGTACCGGGGTCATATCCGGCCAAGGACTGTCAACTTCGGCATCACTCCCCAAAACCTTCGGGGAGTGTTTTGTTGTTAACAACAACAACAAGAACAGCAACAGTCTGGAGTTTGTGTGGCGGGTATAGCAGAAGTGCTGCTAGTCGTTAAGACATTATTATTATTACTATTAGTATTGCTACTAGAAAGTGGCGGTAGGGGTGCGCTTGAACGGCGCTTACCGCGGGACGCCCGAGGGCGCAAACAACAAGGGGCCACGAAAGTACGGGGTCTGTGGATGTTAAGGTTAAGCCCTGAACATCCAGATTTATGGAGCCATCTCTTACACGAGAAGCATTGCACAGAATGCGACCGTTTAATATATATCTTTTTGTAACAGACACTGTATATCCATTCTTTTGGCCGGGGTTCGGCTCAACGCCCGCCCGTAACAATAGAATATCTTGCAGCCCTGCTGCAAGGAGGGAGGATGATAGTTTCGGAATGGGACAAAACATACTAAACAGGGTTACATTGAAAGTGACAGTCCTTGGCCGAGGTAAAACCCCGGGTGGTTCCACTGCGCAGAGATCCATGGCGATGTCCTGGGTTTTCTGCTCTGAGAAGTGACTGTACATAGGGAACCGAAATTTGACTATAGTTGAATGAAGCGATCGAAAAAAATTTACGAGATACGAGAAAGAAATGTTCATGCTTGCGAGAGGAGTGATATCGGGCGATATGACTCCCCAACGTTATGGGAGTGGGATCACAGTTGCCTGCTTCCATTTGTAATTTGTTATTGCATTTGACCGATGACGCGAGCGTGTATAATCTTTGCCGACAAACAGTACACGTAGAGACAGGTGCGAGAAGATGTTGATCCTGACTCACGTGAGAATTTAAACGGGAGGGGGGGTATGACATAGAAACAGAGAGAGACTGGTGCTCGGAGTTGCTCATGTCTAAACTGCTCCTGTGGGAGCGAGAGTGTTGAGCTGGTGCGCGTGATGTTGACGCCATAAGACACGAGCAACAGTCTGGAGTTTGTGTGGCGGGTATAGCAGAAGTGCTGCTAGTCGTTAAGACATTATTATTATTACTATTAGTATTGCTACTAGAATGTGGCGGTAGGGGTGCGCTTGAACGGCGCTTACCGCGGGACGCCCGAGGACGCAAACTACAAGGGGCCACGAAAGTACTAAAGAAAGTACGGGGTCTGTGGATGTTAAGGTTAAGCCCTGAACATCCAGATTTATGGAGCCATCTCTTACACGAGAAGCATTGCACAGAATGCGACCGTTTAATATATATCTTTTTGCAACAGACACTGTATATCCATTCTTTTGGTCCGGGGTTCGGCTCAACGCCCGCCCGTAACAATAGAATATCTTGCAGCCCTGCTGCAAGGAGGGAGGATGATAGTTTCGGAATGGGACAAAACATACTAAACAGGGTTACATTGAAAGTGACAGTCCTTGGCCGAGGTAAAACCCCGGGTGGTTCCACTGCGCAGAGATCCATGGCGATGTCCTGGGTTTTCTGCTCTGAGAAGTGACTGTACATAGGGAACCGAAATTTGACTATAGTTGAATGAAGCGATCGAAAAAAATTTACGAGATACGAAAAAGAAATGTTCATGCTTGACTCAGAAACACCACTCATATTAATGTTTTTGGCGATTTATACATTTCATTTAATATTTTTCTAATAAAAAAGTAGTTAATTTTAGGAATTTGTTTTGCAGAAATTTCATCCATGGATGGCGTTAATAAAATTTATTATTATATTATAGAAATCCCATCATGGCCGCAGGAAAAAGTTATGAAAATTTAGATCTATTTCGAAGCTACATAGGTACTTGACTATTTTAGTAGTAAAATTTATTTTGTTTGTGTTTTTATTTTGTAACCGAAACCGGAACGAAACCGTAACCGAAATAAATGCTGAAGAACGAAACCGAAACACGTTGGAAAACCGAAACCGGAACGTTATTTTAATCGGTTTCAGACCTTGGTTTTAGTGAAAAGTTATGGTCAAAAAACCGAAAAATGGGTATTTGTTTCCTTTAGGGGTCAACTGCTAATAAATTAGCTAAATTATGGGAGATAGCTCAAAAGACGGGTTTTGGGCTCAGGATCGTGAATCCGGAAGCGCTTTTAATTTTTTGTTTTAGTGAAAAGTTATGGTCAAAAAACCTAAAAATGACCCGGGTCCGATACCAAAATTGGGGCGGAATCCATGGTATTTATGTGCGAAACACCTTTCTGAGTTGGCGGCTTCGGCCGCGCTTATAAAAAATAAGGTATTAGTTTCCTTTAGGGGACAACTCCTAATAAATTAGCTAAAAATATGGGAGATACCTCAAAAGACGCGTTTTGGCCTCAGGATCACGAATCCGGAAGCGCTTTTTTAATATTTTGCTTCTCTGCATAGATATTTGCAATCAAAGTTTCAAGTTTTCATGTGGTTGTTGTAATTTTATTAGACTGTCCCTAAAAACGTGCAAAAAAAGTCCCGCCGTGGCGGTAGCCACGGTTATGTCACACGTCCGGACTTGGGATGGCGTAGCCCAGGGTTATTTTTTATAAGCGCGGCCGAAGTCCGCCAACTCAAAAAGGTGTTTCGCACATAAATACCATGGATTCCGCCCCAATTTTGATATCGGACCCGGGTCATTTTTCGGTTTTTTGACCATAACTTTTCACTAAAACAAAAAATTAAAAAAGCGCTTCCGGATTCGTGATCCTGAGGCCAAAACGCGTCTTTTGAGGTATCTCCCATATTTTTAGCTAATTTATTAGGAGTTGTCCCCTAAAGGAAACTAATACCAAAAATAACCCTGGGCTACGCCATCCCAAGTCCGGACGTTTGACATAACCGCGCGACTTTTTTTGCACGTTTTTAGGGACAGTCTAATAAAATTACAACAACCACATGAAAACTTGAAACTTTGATTGCAAATATCTCTGCAGAGAGGCAAAATATTAAAAAAAAAAAGCGCTTCCGGATTCGTGATCCTGAGGCCGAACCCCGTCTTTTGAGCTATATCACATAATTATAGCTAATTTATTAGCAGTTGACCCCTAAAGGAAACAAATACCATGTAACAAACAACAACATGTAACGATATGTATGTAGTTCTTTGGACTGGAATGAAGTATGTAATACTAAAAGTGGCGACAATGTCGATTGTAAATTACAACTTGAAATCTCTAAAATTTATATTAGAGCCAAAACATGACACTCGAGATTAACAAATACCTTTCAATGAATTGCTCATCAGTCCCAGCTAAAGGATGTATTACAAACTGCAGCGAAGACATTGTTAATTTACTTGTTGATTGTAATAAAAGAAAACTGATCAAACTTCGATGTTTTCTACCAGGAAAAGTATGCAGCTAAGGATGCCCGATATAATATTGTGGCGAATATTCTCAAGAATCGCTCATCTCCCACCCCTATCGTATTTCCACAACTAGCGTCACTACGGCAACTACAGCTGTTTACTGCAATGAAACAAGGCAAGGGTTACTGGCAACAGCTTGCTTGAGCAACACCAAAAGAGAATTGCTGATAAAAGCAACAAAAGTTGCCTCTGTATGAATGCAGACTTTGGCTACGCTCACACTGCGAATGTCTTTTGCCTGTCGACGGCAAACACACATCTGCACACATGTTGTTGTTGTTGTAACGAGGTGTAGTCCTGCCCAACGCGTATTTTTCCTTAACCTAATCATCAATATATTCTAACGGGAGTCCAAGGAAACTAGCAGTTTCAATAGGGTTGGACCAAAGAGAGATGGGTGTTAGAAGAGTGGGCTCAAATGAGCAAGAAAATAAGTGATTGGTATTGTGGGGGGACGAGCCGCATGCCGGGTATACATTCGGCACACCAGGGTTCAGTCTAGATATGTAGGAGTTTAACCTACTACAATATCCAGAGCGTAATTGAGCCAGAGTGACCCTTGTCTCTCGAGGAAGATGACGCTCCTCTTCAGAAATGCCAGGTAATGGCCAACAGACGTTGTATGGATATGCCCCAAAGCCTGTTTATGCACCTGTAGATCAAACGGCGTTGTTATATAGTGACGGATCTCATCAAAATGTTTACGTAGATGCGACCTTATGGTCCTAGGAGGCGGAATGAGTTCAAGCAGTTGTTGTTGTTGTTGTTGTAACGAAGCGTAGCCCTGCCCAGCATGTACTTTTCCTTAACCTAAACTGTCATCAATTTCTTCTAACGGGAGTCCTAGGAAACTTGCAGTTTCAACAGGGTTGGACCAGAGGGAGATGGGTGTTAGAAGAGTGGGCTCCGAAGAGCAGATAAATAAATGGTTGGTATTATGGGGTGACGAGCCGCATGCCGGACATTCATTCGGCACGTCAAGGTCTAGTCTGGATAAGTAGGAGTTTAACCTGCTACAGTATCCAGAGCGTAATTGAGCCAGAGTGACCCTTGTCTCTCGAGGAAGATGACGCTCCTCAGCCGCGACGCGAGGTGGTTTGGCGTGCAAAACGGCTTTCAGTGGACAGAGCGAGACATAATACGCAACGGACGTGTCATGGATGTGCTTCAGGGCCTGCGTATGTACCTTTGGATCAAACGGCGAAAGTGTGAGGTGCCGGATCTCATCAAAATGCTCACGTAGATGTGCCCTTACGGTCCTAGGAGGTGGCTCATACTCAAGCAGTAGTCTGTTGGGATGTTGTGGTTTGCAACAGTTCAACAGGTACTGCTTGTTTAGCATTTCATTGTGCTCCAAAACTGGGAGCATTTCCACCTCATGATGTAAATGATGTTTTGGAGACATAAGGACGCATCCCGTGGCGGTTCTGAGTGCGGTATTTTGGCAGGCCTGCAGTCTTTTCCAATGAACCTCAGCAAGCCCCGGCGACCATATCGGCGACGCGTAATTCAGGATCGGCCGACCAATTGCTTTATAGGTTGCCAGCAACGTTTCTTTGTCTTTACCCCAAGTGCTGCCGGCTAGCGACTTGAGAATTTTGTTGCGGCTTTGTAGCTTAGAGACAATTGCGGTTGAATGAGCAGCGAATTTGTGCATGGGGTCGAAAGTTACCCCTAAGATTTTGGGGTGAGAGACAGTAGGTAATTTTTGATCACCTACGTAGATTTCTAACTCCATGCCAACTTGCGCCGTCCAGGTCGTGAATAGTGTCGCCGAGGACTTCGTTGGCGACAATGTCAGGCTCCGGGCAGTGAAAAACTCAACAAGAGAGGGGAGATAACCATTGATCCTGGAGCATAGCTCATCAACGGAAGTGTCAGTAGCCAGGATCGTACAATCGTCTGCGTAAGAGACAATCGAGACTCCATCTGGTGGGGAAGGAAGCCTCGAAATATAAAGATTAAACAGAAGCGGGGAAAGGACACCACCCTGCGGTACCCCTTGTTTAATCTTTCTCGGTTTTGATTTTTTGTTTCTGAAAACTACAGACGATTGACGACCACTCAGATAATTGGCGGACCAACGCTTAAGACAGGGGGGGAGCGATGAATCTTCCAAATCGGATACCAGTTGTCCATGATTTACTGTGTCAAAAGCTTGAGACAGGTCAAGAGCAACTAGAACCGTCCTGTGATGAGGGCTTTTCTGGTTGAGTCCGTCAGTTATCTGAGTGTTAATGGCATTTAGAGCAGATGTTGTGCTCCGTATTTTTCTAAAGCCATGTTGGTGCTCGGCTAACCTCAACTTTGATGTATAAAGAGGAAGTAATACCGCCTCCAATGTCTTCACTACTGGCGAGAGGAGCGATATCGGACGATAAGACTCCCCTACGTTAGCTGGCTTGCCAGGCTTTAGTAGTGGGACCACGACTGCCTGTTTCCATTTTTCAGGTATGACAGAAGTGGCCAGGGACAAATTGAAGACGGTAGTGAGGTATTTTACTCCCTCTTCGCCGATGTGTTTTAAATGCACCATGGCTATGTCGTCAGGGCCCATAGCTTTAGAGTTTTTGGCTTTCCTGATGGCCACTCGAACCTCTGTAGCGGTGATGGAAACGGGGGCATTGTTTTTGTGTTTATGCGCACACCTGAAGATCCTACGTCTGTCCCTGTCCTGTGCAGGGTGTGGTACAAACTGTCGGCAAAAGGCCGTTGCACTTTTCTTCGGGTCACTAAACGTCTTATCACCAAAGGTGATGTCTACGTTTTTTGGTGGGCCCGTCGAATTTGACAGGGATTTGACTGTGGACCATAATTTTCCAACACCGGTAGAGAGGTTACAAGACCTCAGATGCTCCTCCCATTTGGCATGTTTGTGTTCATCTACCAACCGTCTGATTTCCGCGTTGAGACCACTGATCTGTGGGTCTGCGGGATCGATGCTACGTATATGGTCACGTTCATTGGCCAGGGCTGCAGCTTCAGTTGGGAAGTTTGGCCGTATATTCTGTATTCTCCCAGCTGGTATAAAAAGGGCTGCAGCTCTATTTATGACCTTACGTATTTCCTTTTCACCTTGGCGTACGTCAGTCGGTATGGGAAGAGCACTAAAGGAGCTCTCAGTAAACTCAGTAAAGCCAACCCAGTCAGCCCTCCTGAAGTTTACGTAGGATCTCTTCTCAGAGGTGGTGAAATCCGGGGCACGATCAACGGACAGGATGATTGGCAGGTGATCTGATGCCAAAGCCACCATTGGGCGCCAGTTTATGCAGTTTATTAGACCTGGACTAACAATTGTTATGTCCGGGGAGCTACTGCAATTTACTGCCATCCTCGTGGGGGCGTCCGTGTTCACCGCGCAGAATGTGGAAGCGTCAATTTGCTCGGCTATTTCCCGTCCTCTGCCGTCAGCAGAATGGCGTGAATGCCACATGTCATGGTGTGCATTAAAATCGCCCATAATGACACGGTTATCGCCCCGTAGGAAATCGCTTAAATCAGGGCGATAACTTCTGGGACAACAGGTGACGGGAGGTATGTAGATGTTTATCAGCTCGAGATCAACACCTCCAGCTGAAATGACAATACCCTGTCGCTCTAAGGGTATGTCCTCTTGGTCGGTGTTGAATGCAAATTCCCTATACCGCACGGTTTGGTGGATGATGAACGCAAGACCACCCCCACCGTCCGTACGATCATGCCGGAGAATGTGGTAGCCACCACTCGCTCTGAGATCCGAGTGGGTGCCAAGTTTAGTCTCCTGGATTGCAGCAATTTTGATGGAGTTTTGCTGCATAAACTTGGTGATCTCCACAATCTTGCCAGTTATACCATTGCAGTTTAATTGCATTATTTTGAAATGCGGGGGAGAGGCAATGGTCACTCTGGGAGTCAGGGACTGGTGCGCTCGCCGTGGAGGTAATATGCTAGTCCGTGATCGTCGTCGCAGTCCTGAAGGCGACAAATTCCGCTCGTTGGGAAACGAGGTAGAATTTGTCGGCAATGTGGGCTGCACAGCTCGACAACACGGCGCAACATACGCATCAGTCCATAGATTTCTGTTTGCGAGCCCTGAGCATATGCGCAGGTGACATTGGCCAAGGCAGATATTGCACTTGACCGATGGCACTCTGGACGCATATATTCTGTGCCGACAAACAGTGCACATAGTGTGAGGGACCAGGAGCTGATGGCCTTGATTCACACTTGTGCCGGTACCGGAAGAAGTAGAGGGGAGGAGAATATTTTGGGGCGGGAGTTGTAGCTCAGCAGTGCTCACAACATCTATAGATGTGCTACGTAGGGAGTAGCTATGAGCTGCTGTGTGAGGTGTTAGCGCGCTAGGGCGCGAGCTACAACTGGGAACACACAATGTTTGCTGAGCAATAGATATATTGCGAAGGGGAGGCGATAGCGCTACGCCGGAGCGTCGCGAGCCACGGGACGTTCTAAGACGTGAACAGCAAGGCGCCACGAAGGTTTTAAAAAAACTAAGAGGCCGGTGTGTCTTTGGATCTAGTCCGGAACAACTAGACTTGTGTAGCCAACCTTTACAAGATGTGCATTGCACCGAATGCGAACATCTGGTATAAATTTTCTTCCGGCACACGCAGCAGAACCATTCTGTTGGATCAGGGTTTAGCTCAACGCCAGACCGGAACAACAGAATAGGGAGCAGCCCTGCTGCAAGGAACTGCTCCAGGGATGACAATTTAAGGGGGAGGAATCGTGACACGTTAGACAGGGTCACTTCGGGTGTACTGCTCTTGGCCAGGCTGTAATAAAAAAATACAGCCTGGGTCGTTTCGGTACGAAGGGTACTGCGCAAGCACATGTACCTTTCTCGCAGAACCGGCAGTTGTCTACCGGGATGCTGTGGTTTACAGCTATTCAGTAGATACTGCTTGTTTAGCATTTCATTATGCTCCCTAACTGGAAGCATTTCCACCTCATTATGTATATGAGATATAGGTGACGTAAGGACGCACCCCGTAGCGGTTCTGAGCGCGGTGTTTTGACAGGCCTGAAGCTGATTCCAGTGAACGTCTGCAAGCCCAGGCGACCATATCGGCGACGCATAGTTCAGGATCGGCCGACCAATTGCCTTGTACGTTACCAACAACGTTTCTTTGTCTTTACCCTAAGTACTGCCGGCTAGTGACTTGAGGATTTTGTTGCGGCTCTGTAATTTTGAGACAATTGCAGCTGAATGGGCAGCGAAAGTGTGCATGGTGTCAAAAGTCACTCCTAAGATTTTTGGGTGAGCGACAGTAGGTATTTTATGATCACCTACATAAATTTCTAATTCCATGCCAACCTGCGCTGTCCACGTCGTGAATAAGGTCGCCGAAGACTTTGTTGGCGACAATGTCAAGGTTCGGGCAGTGAAGAACTCTACTAGAGAGGGGGATAACCATTTATTTTAGAGCACAGCTCATCAACGGAAGTACCAGTTGCCAATATCGTGCAATCGTCTGCATAAGAAACAATCGTAACTTCTTCTGGTGGAGGAGGAAGCTTCGAAATATAGAAGTTAAACAATAACGGGGAGAGGACAGCACCCTGTGGTACCCCTTGTTTTATCTTCCTGGCTTTAGATTTTTTGTTTCTGAATACAACAGACGACCGACGACCACTGAGATAATTGGCGGTCCAACGCTTTAGACAGGGGGGGGAGTGACGAGTCTTCCAAATCAGCTACAAGTTGCCCATGATTTACTGTGTCAAAAGCTTGACTCAAATCAAGTGCAACTAGAACCGTCCTGTCATTAGGCCTGTTTTGATTTAGACCGTCAGTTATCTGAGTGTTTATGACATTTAGAGCAGATGTTGTGCTCCTACCTTTCCTGAAGCCGTGTTGGTGCTCGGCTAACATCAGATGTGATGTATAGAGCGGGAGTAAGACCGCTTCAAGTGTCTTTACTACTGGCGAGAGGAGTGATATCGGGCGATATGACTCCCCAACGTTAGCTGGCTTGCCAGGCTTTAGTAGTGGGATCACAGTTGCCTGCTTCCATTTATCGGGTATGACAGCTGTGATCAGAGACAAATTGAAGACGGCAGTTAAATATTTGACTCCCGCTAGGCCGATATGTTTTAGATGCAGCATGGCTATGCCATCAGGGCCGATGGCTTTGGAGTTGTTGGCCTTCCAGATGGCCTCTTGAACCTCTGTAGCGGTGATGGGAACGGGGGCATAGTTTTTGTGTTTATGCGCACGCCTGAAGATTCCACGTCTAGCCCTGTCTTGCGCAGGGTGTGGGACATATTGTCGACAAAAAGCCTGTGCACATTTCCTGGGGTCATTTATTGTCTTGTCACCAAAGGTAATGTCGACATTTTTTGGTGGACCCGAAGGATTCGACAAGGACTTGACGGTGGACCATAATTTCCCAACACCGGTAGAGAGGTTACAAGACCTGAAGTGCTCCTCCCATTTGGTTTGTTTGTGTTCGTTAACCAGCCGTCTGATTTTCACATTGAGATCACCGATCTGTGGGTCAGAGGGATCGATGTTGCGTATGAGGTCGCGTTCGTTGGCCAAGGCTGCGGCCTCAGCTGGGAAGTTAGGCCTAATATCTTTTATCCTACCAGCTGGTATAAAACGGGATGTAGCCTTTTTAATGACCTCACGTATGTTACGCTCGCCGACGTGTACATCAGTGGGAATGGGAAGATCACCAAAGGAGCTCTCCGTGAATTCCAAAAAGCCGACCCAATTAGCCTTTTTGAAATTCACGTATGTTCTTTTCTCCGACGTGATAATATCCGTGGCACGATCGACGGACAGGATGATAGGCAGGTGGTCGGATGACAGGGCCACCATAGGTTGCCAGTTGATGCTGTTAATTAACCCCGGGCTAACAATAGTTAGGTCCGGGGAGCTACTGCAGTTAACAGCCATCCTAGTTGAGGAGTCTCCGTTCACAGTACAGAAAGAGGAGTTATCAATTTGCTCGGCTAATTCCCGTCCTCTGCCGTCCACAGAAAGGTGTGAATGCCACATATCATGATGGGCATTAAAATCGCCCATGATGATACGGTTATCGCCACAAAGAAACGCCCTAAGGTCAGGACGATAACTTCTGGGGCAGCAGGTGACGGGAGGGATGTATATATTGATTAGCTCGAGATCAACGCCACCAGCTTGTATAACTATATCTTGACACTCTAAAGGTAAGTCTCTTTGGTCAGTGTTGATATCAAATTCCCTATACTGCACCGTATGGTGAACAAGGAACGCGAGACCACCTCCGCCGTCCGTACGGTCATGTCGGAGTACGTGGTAGCCTCCACTCGCTCGGAGATTCGAGTGGTTGTCTCCTGGATTGCAGCAATTTTGATTTTATGTAGCTGCATAAATGTGGTTATCTCCGCTATCTTGCCGGTCAAGCCGTTGCAGTTAAATTGCAACAATTTAAATTGCGAAGGAGAGGCAATGGCCACTCTGGGAGTTGAAGACTGATGTGTTCGCCTAGATGGTGGTAGGTTATGTCGCGATATTGATCTCCATTGCAGTCCTGAAGAAGGCGGAATTCGTTCACTATTAGATGAGTGTACATCCGTCGGCGTTGAGGGCTGCACAACTCGACAGCAAGGCGCGACAAACACATCAGTTCAGAGATTTCTGTTTGCGAGCCCAGAACATATGCGTAGGTGACACAGGCCTAGGCAGGAGTTGCACTTGACCGATGAGAAACTAGAGGGCCGATGTGTTTTTGGATCTAGTCCGGAGCAACTAGATTTATGCAACCAACCTTTGCATGATGCACACAGTACTGAGTGTGATCGTCTTGTATATATTTTCTTCCGACAAACTCAGCAGAACCATTCTCTTGGGCCAGGATTTGGCTCAATGCCAGCCCGGATCAAGAGAATAAGGAGCAGCCGTGCTGCAAGGGGCTTTTCCGGGGATGACAATAGGTGAGGGAATCGTGACGCGTTAGACAGGGTCACTTCGAAATGTATTGCTCTTGGCCGAGTTGAAGAAGGCGATGTTGAAGAATATTATGCAAACATTGATGTACGTGTAGGGTTGCATTACAATTTTAGGAACAAGTGCAGAATACATACAAAAAAAAAAAAAATTGGGCTTGAAAGTGTTTGTTCCTAAATTTTCTCTTCAAAATACCTTTCATTCAATGTATACTTTATTAACCCTTTGACACACTATGTACTAAAAACGAAAAAAAAGCATATTTCGCCCAAAAACGATCCAATACCTAATTCTCTTTTAGAATGACCATCTTACGAAAATCCAACTGTGATAAATATCCCTGGGCTACGCCATGCCAACTCCGGGTGGTTGCCTGAACCGTGGAAACGTGCCACCGTACGCACTCTTTGGGCGGGATCCATGGTATTTATGTGCAGAACACCTTTCTGAGTTGCGCTTATTATAAATAACCCTGGGCTACGCCATGCCAATTCCGGGTGGTTGCCTGACCGTGGCAACATGCCACAGTACGCACTCTATGGGCGGGATCCATGATATTTATGTGCAGAACACCTTTCTGAGTTGCGTTTGTGATAAATAACCCTGGGCTACGCCATGTCAACTCCGGGTGGTTGCCTAAACCGTTGTAACGTGCCACGGTACGCACTCTATGGGCGGGATCCATGGTATTTATGTGCAGAAAAGCTTTCTAAACCACTTTTAGTCCTTGTTTTTTACTCCAAAAAAAATTAACCCTGAGCTGATTAATTTTTTTAACTTTTTATAATGGAAATACACAATTTTCACATAGAAATATGTGTATTAAATGAAAGCTTATTGCATTGTCTACAATATTTTACTATCCAATAATACCCTTAATGGGACATTTTTTCGTTTTTAAACAGTTTTATTCATTTTCATTCCTTTTTTTTAGAAAAAAACATAGTTTTCTTATAAAAATGTTACGTAAAGGTGGGAGCTTTATACATCAAATGATAGGTATTTTAATTACCTAGTCATTGGTATTTATTTTATTTTCTATTCCGATAAGTAGTTTGAAAGATATTTCGATTAAAAAAAACAAAATTTGCCCTTTCACGTGGAATTACCCCTATAGTTTTTATTTGCACGAAAAAAAATTATACGTTTCAACTTTTCAGCAAATACTGCTTGTTATGTCGCTGGTTATTAGGGTAAGATACGGTGAAGTCGTGGCATGCTTGCGTCCCGTGCTAGCTCGTCGGATGGGGGGTCTCTTTCCAGCGAACATTACAAACATTTTTTTGGTCATGCCTATGTGGTGGTTGCTCTAGAGGAAAGGAGATAGTAAAAGTAAGAAGGAAAAGAAAAAAAACAAGGAAAGCCGTCCGGTCAAGTGGAGCCGTCCCCCCCTCTCCGACACAACCTGTGCGAAACCTTGTGCTGACTCCGAACTTCCTACAACGCTCCCAAATCCGGACATTAGTCCGTCTGTCTATAGTCCGAAATGTACCCTCATTTCCCCTCAGTTGCCGTCGTGCAATACCCACAACAAATTAAAGATTTCAGCCCATCATCTTAAAAATCCAAAATCAATTAAATCCAAACAATCGAAAATTAATTTCCTCGTTACGAACGCAGTTCCTACTTTAATTCATTAATGACGATTTCCCTAAATACTACATATGTATAAGTATGTTAAGAAAAATGCTTACAGACTAATGTAACGCAAACAATTCATCGAAAAAAACACTGATTAATCTAGGAATAAAATTTATTGATCAACTCTTCAAAAGAGACTATCCCTAATAACATGCCAGTCGCTGTCTATCGGTAACGAAATGTATATGTAAGTAAATAGGTACATACATAGCTATAATTTCTTGTAATAGCACTCACCTTGATATCTGATCTGGAGTAGGCGCCTGCTGCAGAAGATGAGTTTGCTGAAAAGAGACTAGGAATCGGTATAAAAATGACACCGTCTCAGCTGTGGAAACGAGAGACTTTTATTTAGACATTTCGTGCTCAGTTCACATATGACATGCGGGCCGGGTCGACGGAATCAAGCTTATCTTAATAATGAAATTAATATAGGAAAATTAACAACAAAAAAAATTATATAAAAAAAGGTATTTACTTCAAAGTGGCCGCGGCGAGGGGCGAAATAAAAGCTATATGTTAAATACATATATCGATTTTTAAGTGACCGCAAAATAAAAATAAGCATCAGCAAAAGGAAATGGGAAAATGAAAATTCAACGAGCCATATGTACAATGTCACAGGCTTTTGTACTGGGCTAAATATCCGGTGCGAGGGTTATGGTGGTTGGAATTTCACAAAAAAATGCTTCAAAATTAAAAATTAAATAATTAAATTGCGGCTTAACTAAAACCAAAATATCATGTACATGTTCTCATCAGCCCGCGGCAAAGCGATGTAGGTACCAGCAATAACGGAAAGGCGTAAAAGAAAGATCGAAATTTAATATTTATTGAAATTACTGGTTAATCAACTCCGGAGCGGTTTTGTGTCAGAACGCAGCTCAGAGTCGCGATGGGAGCGTCTGGGCTCTCCTGCTCAGTCTCTCGTGATAATCTGATGCTCTGATAATATATATGTACTAATCATCCATCAACTCTAATTTTAATCGGTTCAGTGTAATTTTAATCCCTCAGCTATGTAAATCCGGGCGTTGACCCCAACCATATGATTTTGCCTTTCTGCTTAGTTCCGAAAACTGCTTAGGTAATAATGTCATCCACTTAACTGTCAAAACCGCTCATGCTCGATCAACTAAGTTATGGCTAACGTAGTTGTTGTTTTTGGTTAGGCGGGACGTCGGCCTGTTTACGAGCGGGTAGGTAGTGCGCTAACATGAGGCATGTACTGGACTCCGATGCCACCTATCGTAGGCGAACCCGTTGTGTACTGGAGCACTAAGCACTACGGGCGCTGGATCACTTGGTGGTTGTTTCACCGGGAAAACTCGATTTAAATTTTCCATTTATTCTCCACAGCGCAATCTACGTATATGCACTACTTTGCAAAACTTCGTTAAGAAAACTTGTAATACGTTTGTGAAGCGGTGGCACACGAAAATCCCGTACTGAATGCAGGATTTTTGGCGATCACCCTTTTTATGCTTTCTGTGACTTCGAAACTTTTCCGCTTTCAGAATGCACACATACAAAAAAACGACTTTTAACATCCTACATACGCCTAGTCGTGCACCTACACCTACATAAAAGATACATCTCTTATCGGACTGCGTGTTGTATATGTATTCGTGTCTAACTACCGGATTCATACCGATCTACGAAAAGGGGTTGGAATGAGTATGATGTTGCATTATACCCAGTAGGCTGTCGTTACAGGCTCGACCTCACCGATGTTGCCTGTAATATGGAGTGGGTTCGTAAAGAAAGTTCAAACGCATCCTTTTGTGCCAAACGTGTGGCCTCGACCCACGCCCTAAAGCCTGGCATCTTCCTGGATGTCGTCTGTATCGGGGATTTGGCTGGGCAGTTCCAACCGGACCTTTACGGATGTATGTATATCATGGGGGTCACTCTGTATTGCGATTCGAAATTCAATGCGATTCGAAAGTGAAATGCGATGCGATAAGCAAATGGTACTCTGTATTGCTATAGCATTGCTAAAAGTGCTGCGTTCTGCGGCCTTTGGTTGTTTTCTTGCCTGGGTTGGCATCACTGTTGTAAAACTAACCGCAAGTTGACAATTTTCATTGCATACTTCAAGTGAAGGCTCTTGTCCTATGCTTTTACCCATACCATTTCTTTTAATTCGGCGCCTAACTGTGTGCTATGCTGCAAACACTTGTACTTGCAAAATATATTTGTACCTATATATATACCTTTTATGTGTATTGAAATATGTGTGCATGCGTGTGCATATGCAAAATCACGTCCGTATAAACATAATTTTATTAGTTTGATTGAAGTTTTCTTAAAAATTTTTGGTAATTATTTTGTAAATTTAAAAGTTAAACAAAATATTTTTCAAAAATTTTTTGTATCACAGATGCGCTAGTACCTATCTATTCGTGTATGTGTGCCTTAACCTAAATCACTGGGGAAGCTTCGTTGCTTGTCATGTACCTAAAACTACTATCACAGGTCTACTCTAATTTCTAATACCAAAGGTGGTTATACTGTAATATGAGAGGAATAAAGCTATCACAGGAATGCTAACATAAATAATTTGATCTTACAAGGGTGTATAAATAAACGAATCAAAGCATTAATAACACTGTACAACAGCCATTTTGCAACAGAGTCACCATGGTACTTTTCTGAAAGGCGGCATCGCATAGATCTTTTTTGCCGAACAAACTTATAGTCCAGCTCGTCTGCACTTAAAAGTTAAGGGGTCATTTTGGGAATTTTTGCCATAACCACATAAACTTGAAGAGCTACAGATTCGGTGTCTAAGGGAAGGTTGTTGGCAATAAAAAGACTAACAATTTCCTCCTAGACATTGTCCCGCTACGATTCATATTTATGTAATTTTTTCTTGGGTTTTTGTAAAATTTCTCGAAAAAATGTCTCCCATGAGTCTACTGTTAACAATATCTTTACGACACCTTCGGGAAAAATATTCCTCATAAAAAAATAGGGTGGGTGTCCAGATAACGAAATTTCCGTCGAGGACTCCTTTAACCATAAACTAGCAAAAACTAGAGTTCATCCAAGAAACAACTAAAATACATGAGACATTCCATATGAAAACGTCTAATTCAAAAAACTGGCTAGTCTCGGATTTCGTTCAAACTTTGAGGGACACTTCTTTAGGGTCCTAACGGATCAAATTTACACACATTTAATTTTTCAAAGTTTGAAAAACGTCGTTTTTAGGCTTACCCTATTTATGCTGTACACATGTTTCTATTACAGATATCCTTTCATTCGATACGGCGTTTTAAGGAAAAAGAGAGTAGTTTGTTCAAAAGTAAATAATAAATTATATAGCGTGTACCTGGTATAATAAACCTGGAAGTTAAAATTCCTTTTTTATCCTTTTTTGTCAAATTTAGCTGGCTCTGGCGTGTTCACTTTTTTAAGTAGCTATTCAATTTTGTTCAGAAATTAAGGGTACATATCCTAGAAGAAACTTACCTTATAGGTAAATTATTATCTCGGAATTTGAAAGTTTTCAAAAATCGTGTTTTCCGGCTCTGTTGTTGTTGTTGTTGTTAACAATGCATTGCCCTGTCTAGAGTGTATGATCATTCCGAAGATCTTCATCAAGCTCTTCTAAGGGGAGTCCAAGGAAACGTGCAGTTTCAACAGGGTTTGTCCAGAGGGACAGAGGGGTTAGAAGAGTAGGTTCAGATGAACAATTGAAGAGATGTAGAGTATCATGGGGGTCCTACCACATGCAGGGCATGTATTTAAGATTGTAGCATTAAGTCTGGATAAGTAGGAGTTTAACCTTACACTATATCCAGACCTAAGCTGTGCCAAGGTCACTCTTGTCTCCCTTGGTAAGGTGCGTTCTTCTTCAGCAATATCCGGTGGAGGACTGTTCAGAACGGGATTCATAGGTAGAGATCCGACAAAAGTGTCTACCGACTCGGTGTGGATGTCGGTTAGAGGCCGCTTATGATTCTGCAGATCAAACGACAAGGTAATATGATGCCGGATCTCATCATAGTGCTTACGGAGATGTCTCCTTATGTCTCTCGGGGCGGATCTATGTCCAAAAGATGACGGTTTGGATGTGCTGGCTTGTGGCAGTTCAGAAGGAATTGCCTGCTCAGCATTTCCGCATGCTCTTTTACATTGAGCAGTTTTGCCTCCTGATGGAGGTGAGACTCGGAAGACATGAGGAGACATCCCGTAGCAGTTCTGATGGCAGTATTTTGGCAGACTTGTAACTTCGTCCAGTTGGTGTTATGTACATTAGGCGACCATATGGGCGCAGCATAGTCAAACACTGGTCGGCCAATGGCCTTATATGTAGTCAGCAACGTTTCTTTGTCTTTTCCCCAAGTACTGCCGGCAAGTGACTTGAGGATCTTGTTGCGACCACGTACCTTTGAGACCATTGCAGACACATGACCAGCAAATGAGAAAGTATTATCCAGTGTCATCCCTAATAACTTTGGGTGGCTGACAGTTGGTAGCTTAGTGCCATCAACGAAAACGTTGTTCATTTCATGTAATTCATTTCTCACCTGGTGCGTCCATGTCGTAAAAAGCGTCGCCGTTGATTTTGTCGGAGATATTGTCAGATCTCGCTCAGTGAAAAACCTGGAAAGGTCGCAGAGGTAACCATTGATTCTCGTACAGAGTTCATCAGTATAGGGGCCCTTCCCCGTCGCCATTATTGTACAGTCGTCGGCATATGAAACGACGGAGACGCCCTCTGGTGGTGGGGGCATCTTCGATAGATAGAAATTAAACAGTGTCGGGGATAGGACACCACCCTGTGGCACCCCCTGTCTAATACGTCCACTCAAATAATTAGCGGTCCATCTCTTTAAACCATCAGGTATCTGTGTCTCAAACAGATCTTGTATGAGAGTTGCATGGTTGACTGTGTCAAAAGCTTTCGACAGATCAAGTGCCACTAACACAGTCCTGTGATTTGGTTGGTTTTGATTTAGGCCGCTATTTATTTGAGTTGTAATGGCATTGAGTGCGGTGGTGGTGCTGTGCAGCTTACGGAAGCCATGTTGATGACTAGCCAGGTGCAAAGTGATATAGGACGATATGAATCGCCTATGTTTGCCGGTTTTCTAGGTTTTAGTAATGGAACCACTCTCGCCTTTTTCCATATTTCAGGAATGACGAAAGTGTTCAGTGAAAGACTGAATAGAGCCGCTAAGTATTTGTGTCCCTCCTGGCCTAGATGTTTCAGCATCTTCATGGCAATGCCGTCGGGGCCGATGGATTTTGAGGGCTTAGCCTGTCTGATGGCTTCCTTGATCTCTGAGGCAGTGATGACAATGGGCGTATTTTGGTTTTTATATTTACGCGCCTGTCGCATGGTTCTACGTTTAGCTCTATCGGGCGGGGAATGTAGTACAAATTGTCTATAGAAGGAGTTCGCACATCCCCTAGGGTCCTTCTTCACCCTATCGAAAGTAATATCTACTTTATCCTTGTGTTGCGTTGGATTAGATAGAGCTTTGACCGTAGTCCATAATTTGCCAACACCATCAGAGAGTTTGCATTGCTCTAGGTGTTGTTTCCATTTGGCTAGTTTATGTTTATCGACCAACCTACGAATTTCCGCGTTGAGATCCTTTATACGGGGGTCTGCGGGATTGAGACTTCGCACTTCATCCCTTTCTCTAGCCATGGCCGCTGCCTCCGCGGGGAAATTTGGTCTTATTTGAGATATTCGACCCGCAGGAATGAAGCGTTTAGAGGCCGAGTCAATGATGTTGCGGAAGTCTCGTTCGCCTTTGCGTACGTCCGTAGGAATGGATAGAGCAGCCAAGGATTCGTACGTATATGTCTGAAAACTGTCCCAGTCCGCCTTGGTAAAGTTAATATATGTACCATGCTCAGGTGTAATAAAGTCCGTCGGTCTTTCGATGGTAATGACTATTGGGATATGGTCAGACGCCAACGTGAGTATGGGTCGTCAATTGGTGTTGTTCAATAGTCCTGCACTTACGATAGAAATATCTGGCGAACTATAGTTACCCGATACTCTCGTTGGGGCGTCTCCGTTCAATGTACAGAAAGCCGTATCATCTATTTGTTCTGCAAGTACATGCCCCCCACTGTCTGCTGGCAAGTTTGAGTGCCACATGTCGTGGTGCGCATTGAAGTCGCCCAGGATCACGCGGTTATCTCCTCGTAATAGCAGGCTAATGTCGGGGTGATAGCCAGTGGGGCAACTTGAGACAGGGGTATGTAGATATTAATGATTTGCAGATCGACATCTCCTGTACGGATAGTAATACCTTGGCCTTCTAAGATATCATCCGTTCCTTCGATGTCGGTATCAAATAGATGATACTGTACAGAGTTGTGCGTTATGAACGCTAGACCACCTCCCAGGCCTCCTGTTACTCTATGACGGTCTTTCCGGTGGATGTTATATCTGCCATAGGTAATGAGGTCCGACCTAGGACTGAGCTTGGTTTCTTGGACTGCGGCAAGTTTTATGTCATATTGCGTCATCAAATTAGTTATCTCTGCGATCTTACCAGCTAATCCGTTACAGTTGTGCTGTAAGATTTGGAAGTGCGCCGGTGGGGTCGATGTCGAGTTAACCATAGGCGTGAGAGACGGATGTGTTCGCCCAGGTGTTGGTAGGCTAAGACCAAGGCTGTGCCTCAGCCTAGTTAGCTGTGGACCCGTTGTAACCGGGTTGGCTGGCGTCGTAGGTTGAGGTGTGTTACAGCATGGTGCGATGAACGCATCCGTCCAGAGGTTCCTGTTAGCGAGCCCAGAGCATAAATGTACGTGGCATTGGCCTAAGCAGTTATTGCATTTGACCGATGACGCGAGCGTGTATAATCTTTGCCGACAAACAGTACACGTAGAGACAGGTGCGAGAAGATGTTGATCCTGATTCACGTGAGAAATTAAACGGGAGGGGGGGTATGACATAGAAACAGAGAGAGACTGGTGCTCGGAGTTGCTCATGTCTAAACTGCTCCTATGGGAGCAAGAGTGTGATGTTGACGCCATAAGACACGAGCAACAGTCTGGAGTTTGTGTGGCGGGTATAGCAGAAGTGCTGCTAGTCGTTAAGACATTATTATTATTACTATTAGTATTGCTACTAGAAAGTGGCGGTAGGGGTGCGCTTGAACGGCGCTTACCGCGGGACGCCCGAGGGCGCAAACAACAAGGGGCCACGAAAGTACTAAAGAAAGTACGGGGTCTGTGGATGTTAAGGTTAAGCCCTGAACATCCAGATTTATGGAGCCATCTCTTACACGAGAAGCATTGCACAGAATGCGACCGTTTAATATATATCTTTTTGCAACAGACACTGCATATCCATTCTTTTGGTCCGGGGTTCGGCTCAACGCCCGCCCGTAACAATAGAATATCTTGCAGCCCTGCTGCAAGGGGGGAGGATGATAGTTTCGGAATGGGACAAAACATACTAAACAGGGTTACATAGAAAGTGACAGTCCTTGACCGAGGTAAACCCCCGGGTGGTTCCACTGCGCAGAGATCCATGGCGATGTCCTGGGTTTTCTGCTCTGAGAAGTGACTGTACATAGGGAACCGTTTTCCGGCTCTAATACGGACATGTTTCTCAAGAGATAAAAATACGAATTTGTTATGGACTCCAGTCCTGACCTTTAGTTTCTAATACCTCAACATTTGGTTTTGTTATATTCATACTAAAGCGGGCTACCCACCTGCCACGAAATGCCTCAAGAAAAAAAAAAACTTGCATATATTTCTTATGCCTTTCAGGAAATTTTGACGTTTACGGTATTTTCCATTTTATTGCAGATTACTATTACAAAAATGTATAAAACATGTGCAGCGAAGTATATACTCATCTTTGCCGTGAATCTGCACGTTTACCTCAAGAAATATATACGAGCATATTTATTTCTTGAGGTAAACCGGCATTGCCAACCATCGAAAATTTCGGTATTTTTTCTTATGAGTTGAATATTGGCTCAAGAAAATTTGACGTGTGAAAAAAGTTCTTGACCATTTCTTGGACGTTTTTTTTATATGGAGTTTGACATTTCTTGGCAGGTGAGTAGCTCGCTTAAGGGTCTCTGCTGATGGATCTCCTAAAGCAATATAAACTTATTTTCAAAGTAAATTTTCGTATAATTTTTGAGACTTTTTGTGAAGCAACCTTTACCAAACTCGTTTACCTTTAAAACGCCGTATCGAATGCAAGGATATCTCTGATAGAAACAAGTGTACATCTATATAGGGTAAGCCTGAAAACGACGTTTTTCAAACTTCAAAATTCGACCAGTCCGATACCAGTGGTTATAAAATTTGATCCGTTAGGACCCTAAAGAAGTGTCCCTCAAAGTTTGAACGAAATCCGAGACTAGCCAGCTTTTTGAATTAGACGTTTTCATATGGAATGTCTCATGTATTTTAGTTGTCTCTTGGATGAACTATAGTTTTTGCTGGTTTATGGTTAACGGAGTCCTCGACGGAAATTTCGTTATTTGGACACCTCCCTATGTTTTTATGAGGAATATTTTTCCCGAAGGAGTCGTAAAGATATTGTTAACAGTAGACTCATGGGAGACATTTTTTCGAGAAATTTTACAAAAACCCAAGAAAAAATTACATAAAAATGAATCGTAGCGGGTTAATGTCTAGGAGGAAAATGTTAGTCTTTTTATTGCCAACAACCTTCCCTTAGACACCGAAGCTGTAGCTCTTCAAGTTTATGTGGTTATGGTACAAATACCCCATTGTGTATCAATGCAAAGTGTAAACTCTTCTGCATAGACGTCAAAATTCCAAAATGAGTTTATAACCTGTTTGAGATTGTGGTTAATAACAAGTGTGATATCATAGGCATAGGCGTGAAAATTTCAAAGTGAGTTTAGTCACCTGTTTTTAATTTCCTTTTTTATCTCACTTCTTTCCATCTTCCCATCTCTTTCTACCATTAAGTAAAAGATAGGAGACCGCCATGTTGATGTGTGCAGGATGTTAAACAACGCCATTGCTTTTCTGTTATTCGGTGCTGGCGACATTTTAATATGTGCAGGATGTAAACAAACCGACATTTTAATGTGTGTTGTCAAAAGAAGAGTTCACACTTGTTATTGATATACAATGCCCGATATGACCCCCTTAACCTTTAAGTGTAAATTAAAAAAAACTCAGACGAGCTGGACCATAAGTTTGTTCGGCAAAAATGATCTATGCGATGCCGCCTTTCAGAAAAGTACCATGGTGACTCTGTTGCAAAAAAAAGTTCAAATTTTGTTGTACTGTGTAATTACAATAATACATGGTCGAGGTTCGTTAACTAACTATAAAAGATGAGCGTCTGCCTTGTCCATAACTATGTCGGCTGCGGTCAAATAGGATACAAGAGGTCACAGAGCGATTTCCTTACGACATACATTAACAGGTACAGAAACAATTTAAAAACTGCAGAAACATGCATAGGGCCTTGACCATTGTCTCATTAACCTGCAAATATGTACATATATCCTTTGCATGGTATGTTCCAATTTTTTTGCCGCTGACATCCCCCAGCTCATACATAGCATTTCCTATTACTTTACAATACATTTTACCTGTACATGAATTCCAGTTTTCGCTAATGCTTAATTTCCATCTCCTAAAATCTAAATTCATTTTGCCAAATTTTAGCGAATTTTGCGATTCCAGTGAAAGAAAATCTCTATAAATCTCCATTTTTGCTTCATTTTTTGGCATATTTAAGCGATGAACGCAAAATGAATCAGATAACGTAGCTCAGCTGTTTTTGACAGCTACTAAGCTAAATTTGCGATTCTGCAATTTTAGCCATCTCGTAAAATCTCCAATTTTCTCAAAAAGCTGGCAGATTTTGGCGACGAAAAAAAGTTGTTGCTAACACGCCAAAAAATAGGAAAAAGGGTAGAACTATGTTGTTTTAGGCCCTAAATTTAAAGTTCACTGTCAGTTTAACAGCCAGTTCATTTGCCCTTTATTTAACAGGAGGATGACCTGACCGATTAAATTTAAAGTGAGCGTTAAGTTGACGGCTATTTGAGAAATCCATAATTTCGGAAATTGTATTTTTTTCTATCCTACTAAGGGCGGATTTCTCAACTAGCCGTCAACTTAACGCTCACTTTAAATTTTATCGCGCGGTTCACCCTCCTGTTAAATAAAGGGCAAATGAACTGGCTGTTAAACTGACAGTGAATTGACAGTGAACTTTGACGTTAACAGGCAGTCGAGAAATCCGCCCTAAAACTGCAAAAAAAACACGTCGCAAAAAGTCGGGAGAGGAATCAAAAGTCGAGTTTCAGTCCCAGAAATCATAATAAGGAGTCACAAAAGTAATATTATTTATCATTTAAAAGTTATAACTAAAACATTTTTTATTTCCGTATAACAATTTTATAGAGAAAAACTCAATAAATAATTAAATTAAGGTGTATATAACAATTTAAAATCTGTTCTTAACCGACTTTATTAAATAAACACAAATCTTTTTACCGAAAATGGAATTGATTTTGTAATTAAAAAAGTAGAGTAATGCTGAAAAGTAAGGGATTAGTAGCTAGTAACTTCGGGCGTTTCGGTTTACTTCTGGCTTTTTCTGAGTTGTAAAGGATCACAACTAAATTGACATCTTGCAGTGATGCCTGCGCGCCATCTATAGTGAAGATAACGCACTATTATCATAGCTAGGCGACTTGTGGATCAGAATCGCAAATAAGCGTCATCTCCTAAAATTCTGAGAGTTCATTTGCTTAAGCATTTTAGCATTTACGAGATGGAGATGGATGGAGATTTCTGGAATTCGCCTGCTGCTTGGGCGCCAACTTGGCGTTGTAGTTCTCGATCTGAGAACTTTGCTTGAAGTTTTTACGATATACTATCTGACCGAGTTTAAACTTTACGTCCATGCTCCTCGTATTATACACTTTTGCGCTGCGCTCATGTGCCAGCTTCAACTCTTTTAATATCTTGTTGCGTAGCAGCTGCATCCGGTCGGGACCAGATACAGTGTCAACATCACCGCTTGCAACTGACCCGATTTTCCGATATAGCTCGTAACTTGCCCCATGTTGCGCCATGGGCATGCCAAAAGCTGCATAATACGGGGACATCTCAGATTTATGGAGCCATCTCTTACACGAGAAGCATTGCACAGAATGCGACCGTTTAATATATATATTTTTGCAACAGACCCTGCATATCCATTCTTTTGGTCCGGGGTTCGGCTCAACGCCCGCCCGTAACAATAGAATATCTTGCAGCCCTGCTGCAAGGGGGGAGGATGATAGTTTCGGAATGGGACAAAACATACTAAACAGGGTTACATTGAAAGTGACAGTCCTTGGCCGAGGTAAAACCCCGGGTGGTTCCACTGCGCAGAGATCCATGGCGATGTCCTGGGTTTTCTGCTCTGAGAAGTGACTGTACATAGGGAACCGTTTTCCGGCTCTAAAACGGACATGTTTCTCCAGAGATAAAAATACGAATTTGTTATGGACTCCAGTCCTGACCTTTAGCTTCTAATACCTCAACATTTGGTTTTGTTATATTCATACTAAAGCGGGCTACCCACCTGCCACGAAATGCCTCAAGAAAAAAAAAACGAGCATATATTTCTTATGCCTGGTCAGAAAATTTTGACGTTTACGGTATTTTCCATTTTATTGCAGATTACTATTACAAAAATGTATAAAACATGTGCAGCGAAGTATATACTCATCTTTGCCGTGAATCTGCACGTTTACCTCAAGAAATATATACGAGCATATTTATTTCTTGAGGTAAACCGGCATTGCCAACCATCGAAAATTGTGGTATTTTTTGTTATGAGTTGAATATTGGCTCAAGAAAATTTGACGTGTGAAAAAAGTTCTTGACCATTTCTTGGACGTTTTTTTATAAGGAGTTTGACATTTCTTGGCAGGTGAGTAGCTCGCTTAAGGGTCTCTGCTAGGGTTGCCAGACGTCCTTCTTTCGGAAGGACATGTCCTTCATTTTATTGCAACGTCCTTCCCTGTCCTTCCAAAAGAAAAAGTGTAAAAATGTCCTTCTTTTTAAGTTTGGTCCTTCTTATGTCCTTCTTTTTCCGTTTTTTTTTTTTTTTTGGTGGGGGCTTGATCTATTTATACTAAAATTAAGTGGGCTACAAAACTGCATACTCGAAAAATATCGTCGAGTTTCGCGAATTTTTTTTTGGGATTTTGGACAAAGCTTTAAGTGCAAAATTTTAATGTATTTTCATCTATATTTTGATGAAAATTTATAGAAATTTTTAGTGTTGTATTATCTATGCATTTATTTTTTGTTCCTTTGCATGTAAATATGAATACGTGCCAAATATACTTATATGTATATAATTGACTGGGCCAAAAAAAAATTTCGTTTTTTTTCCAAAATTATATTTGTTTTTCTTTTTAACAGCCTAACCTAATATAAACGCACGGACTGCGTTTTCTGTCAAAAATGTCTCATGCACATACAACTTGTATGGGAGCAACAGAATTTGATCGCACTGCGTAAAAACCTAACTTGATTTCCAATTTTTGTTCTGCGTGACATTTCGATTTGACGTTTGTACACAGGCAATTATACAAACGCACGCACAATTATTTCGGTTACAAGAAAAAAGTCATGCATGTACGTGCGGTAAAAGCACTGAGTGCGTTTATATTAGGTTAGGCTGTAAGAAAGGTGGAAAAAAATTACTATAATTTTTTCAGATTTTTAAATCAAATTGTAGAGGTTTATCATTAAAAAAAAAAAAAAAATCAATGGCGGTGATATACCAACAGGTTATAATAACCTCTAACGAGATTTTTAGCCGAGCTTCTCTTTCCAACTTGTGGTGTGTTGCTTTTTGAGTTTTCCTACAAGTTGGCGGGACCTACAGTTTTTTGCCGACTCCGAACGGCATTTGCAAAGCAAATGAATTTTTTGCTGAGAAGCTTCTCATGGCAGAAATACACCCGGAGAGTTTGCCAAACTACTGCCGAGGGGCGACCCCGTTTAGAAAAATTGTTTTTCTAAATAATTTTTTATGTTACTTTTGCCGGGCATCGAATCTCCACGACTTGGTGTACAAGGCCGAACACTTAACCGCTACACCACGGCGGCCGCCTAACATCTATCATCATTGCTGGTGTATATTTTACAGACTTAACCTCATATTTTGTATAAAAACGACAAGCCACTGTTATAAAACACCATTAACCTGAACATATTTTTGAAGGAAATCGAGTTCCCTATAAAACTGCCTACACTGAAATTTTCTCAGACTAGCCGTTCTCTAGTATTCTAGCCACAAACATTGCCATGTTCTTTGGATTCCCCGATTTTGGTTTGAAAATTTGCGAAACATGAAAAATAAACATCGAATAAAGCTAAATATATATTCTTAAGGGAAATTGGCTGCTGAATCCGAATTCGATATCAGAATTTAACAACGGGCCCGGAGTTAGGCCCTAACCTTGCAAAAAAGCCCAATATTATTTTTTTCATGGTTTTATTAGGTTAGAGAAGAACTGCGACCTGTAAGGCTGATTCTGAGCACGGATTTGGATTGAGCTTGCCAAAATACATGAAAATTAATGTACTGAGTTCACAGTCGAGGCTCCCACGAAAATGCTTAAGTTTTCGAAGCTTTAGCAATAATTTTCCTGACAAATGTATCGAGAATGGGTTCCGCAAAACTATCGTAAAAGTATTACTGTCGCCCAGTTTGTGGCAGCAGACCTCACTCGATATCCGTTTGCGATCAGATTACGACACTCGTGCTCCTGGAAAAGTGCCAAGGTAGTGTTTCTAAAGCTTGGAACAAAAAGTAGTTTTCTGAAGAGACAACATTGCAAACGCTAATGGCGTTCAAGATGGCGGTGTAAGAGCGAGAGAGTGTATTTAAAAATCACCTTATATTATTACATCATGCCTGCCATTAAGGTATTTGTATGTTGACTGTTAGCAATGTTTTGGAATTAGTCCAAACGCAAAACCTTCAATGACCCATTACTCCAAACAGTTGACTTGTGCCACTTTCGAAAGTAACGGATCAGTGTATGTAATTAAATAAAAATTGATCAAGCAAAAGACTCCTTAAACATTTTGTTGAATAAATTCCCGTTTTTGGGACCAAAAGGGCTTAAACCACTTTCAAATATAATGGCTCATATACTTACTTATTTATGTGACACGTATGTATTCATATTTAATTTCAATTAGTAATAATACTTTATTCGTCTTTTGGTATCCTTGGCCACAAAAAAAACGTCCTTCTTTTTTTAAGTTTGTCCTTCTTTTTTTTCTATCGAAATAGAAATGTCCTTCTTTTTCCACTTCAGAATCTGGCAACCCTAGTCTCTGCTGATGGATCTCCTAAACCAATATAAACTTATTTTCAAAGTAAATTTTCGTATAATTTTTGAGACTTTTTGTGAAGCAACCTTTACCAAACTCGTTTACCTTTAAAACGCCGTATCGAATGCAAGGATATCTCTGATAGAAACAAGTGTACATCTATATAGGGTAAGCCTAAAAACGACGTTTTTCAAACTTCAAAATTCGACCAGTCCGAAACCAGTGGTTATAAAATTTGATCCGTTAGGACCCTAAAGAAGTGTCCCTCAAAGTTTGAACGAAATCCGAGACTAGCCAGCTTTTTGAATTAGACGTTTTCATATGGAATGTCTCATGTATTTTAGTTGTCTCTTGGATGAACTATAGTTTTTGCTAGTTTATGGTTAAAGGAGTCCTCGACGGAAATTTCGTTATTTGGACACCTCCTTATGTTTTTATGAGGAATATTTTTCCCGAAGGAGTCGTAAAGATATTGTTAACAGTAGACTCATGGGAGACATTTTTTCGAGAAATTTTACAAAAACCCAAGAAAAAATTACATAAACATGAATCGTAGCGGGTTAATGTCTAGGAGGAAAATGTTAGTCTTTTTATTGCCAACAACCTTCCCCTAGACACCGAAGCTGTAGCTCTTCAAGTTTATGTGGTTATGGTACAAATACCCGATATGACCCCCTTAACCTTTAAGTGCAAATTAAAAAAAACTCAGACGAGCTGGACCATAAGTTTGTTCGATGATGATCTATGCGATGCCGCCTTTCAGAAAAGTACCATGGTGACTCTGTTGCAAACAAAAGTTCAAATTTTGTTGTACTGTGTAATTACAATAATACAGTTTCATGGTCGAGGTTCGTTAACTAACTATAAAAGATGAGCGTCTGCCTTGTCCATAACTATGTCGGCTGTGGTCAAATAGGATACAAGAGGTCACAGAGAGATTTCCTTACGACATACATTAACAGGTACAGAAACAATTTAAAAACTGTGCACAAACATGCATAGGGCCTTGACCATTGCCTCATTAACCTGCAAATATGTACATGTGGCGTAATATTTTTGACGCCACTACAAGTCGTAGGACGCTTACCTTGTTGAGCACTTTAAACTCCGTTTCGCAACAAATAAAAGAGTTTGTCTAATTATTTAATTCTAAGAACTTTAATGAATCTATTATATATAAATGCGCAAACATAACTGGTTCCTCCCTTTTTTGCAATAACCACAATTCTAAGGTATATAAAATTTGGTATGTATCGATATGTCTCGCCGAGCAGGGTGGCCGACAACAAACCAAAAATTAAAAAAAATTAATTATAATATGATTTGAAAATCACACCACTACAAGTGCTATACACGCATTCGCTTTATAGAGCCGCTGTTATGGGGGTATGTAAGTATGATCACTTGCATTGTTGTGTTTGCATTCATTGCAGTAGGGTGAGTTGTTTTGTTGGCAGCAATAAGATAACATGAGCCAGCGCGTCAACTTTATTGAGCTTAGGTACAAACAGTGTTCACAAAAACAAAATCTGTGCGTGGGGATTCATAGAAGCAAATGCTTTTGAAAAAAACCACAAATAAGCTAGATCATGCACAAGGCCCTTCGTGGCTAGACTTAGTGAAATAAAATAAAATGGAAAATTGATAAAATTAAAAAAAAAAGTAAAATCAGAAATAGAAAAGTGATTTAAAGTAAAAAAATAAAATTTGTTGGAAATGAAAGGAAAGGGAATAATATAAAATAAATAAAAATGAAACAAAATGAAATAAATAAAAGTATAAAATTAAGAAAATAATAGGAAAGGAAAGGAATGGATATAAGGAAAATAAAGGTAAGTTAAGGTAACGAACGGAAAATATGACAGAAAAATCAAAGGGAAAGGAAAGGAATTGAAAAGAAAAAAGGAAGGGAAGAAAGGAAATGTAATGTAGGTAAAGCAGTGGAAAAGAGAAGAAAAGGAGAAAACAAAAGAAAGGAAAGAAGGAAAAAAGAAGGGAAAGAAAAGGTAGCGAGGAAGAAGGTATGGAAAATAAATGAAAATAAAAAGAAAGAAAAATAAAGGAAAGAAAGGTAAGGAAAAGCTAAAAAAAATAAATTAAGGAAATGAATGAAAGAAAAAGAAAAGCAAAGGAGTTGCGGAAAGGAACAAAAGAAAATAAGGAAACGGTAGGAAAGGAAAGGTAAGAAAAGGAAAGGTAAGGAAACGAAATGACAGGAAGGGAAATTTAAGAAAAAAAGTGAAAGAAAATATAGGTAAGAAAGAAATAAAAGAAAAGAAATGAAATTAAAAAAAAAATGAATAAAATGAAAGGAAACTAAAGCAACGGAAACGAAAGGAAAGGAAAGAAAAAGAAAATAAAAGGAAAAAGGAATGTAATGGAAATGGAAAGAAGGATCAGGTAAGAATATAAAAGAAACGAAAAGAATGAAAAATAAAAGAAAAAAACAGAAAAGAAAGAAAGAAAGAAGGGAAATAAAATGAAATGAAAGAAGAGAAAAGGAAAGAAAAGGAAAGGAAAAGGAGAGGAAAGGAGAGGAAAGGAAAGGAAATAAAAGCAAATGAATGCTACGGAAAGGAAAGGAAAGAAATACGTATGAAGACGACCTAAGAAGAACAAATAATTATCAACATTGAAACTATATTACTGAATGGTGTAAAGAGGGAGGAAAAGGCAAAATGAATAGGAATGTATAGAAACCAAAAATATACAAAATATGGAAAAGAAAGGAAAATTTAAGAAATAGCAAAAAGGTAGGAAGATAAAATAAGGTTTTGTGGTTGAATTTCAACCACTGGGCGAACTCTAGTTTTATTTAATCTTCGAAATGAATATTTAGTTGAGGGCGTGCTTTACAAAAAGAATGTACAAAAGCGAATGAATAAAATATGTTCAATTCTGCTAACTGTAAGCATACAAAAACAAAAGAATACAAAGCAAGATATAATGTCAAAATGTGATGTGGTGGAAAGCTGCTTGTACAGGGTGCTCCACAGTACTCCCCCACTAGACGAAAGCTACCTGTATCGTTGAGGAAGAATGACTCGGCGACCAGAACGGGTGGTTTTCGTCGGAACCTGTTTATGGTTATTTTCTATTGGTAGATTTAGTTCAGGACCAGTCGATGTTTTACCATTCTGATGCGCAGCGTGATCTCTTGTAGGTGTAGTCTCGTCCTGATCGTGATTTTGTGCGGGATCAGGACTAATCTCGAGAGTTACTGGGGTTTTTCTCGCGGGAGGAGTTAAAGTTTCGAGGTCGGTGTGTGTTATGAAGGCAGGTTTGAGTCTGTCGATGCTGATATTAGATGAGCGACCTTTGATGGTAACCGTGAAGTATTTTGAGCTTTTGCGTGTTACGGCGTAGGGAGGGATGGATCGAGTCGTTTCTGATGAACACATGAGTTGCTGTCAGCAGTTTCGGCGAGACAAACGTTGTTGGTGGCGAGTGATGCGCTGTTTCTGTAGGTCGTAGTTTCTGAATTGCTTCACAAAATTTAGCAACTGATTCACTTGTCGGCTCTGAAGATCTAGTCTCTTGAAAAAATTCGCCTGGGATTCTTAATGTGGTTCCATAGACGAGTTCTGCTGGCGAGGCACCAATATCGGGCTTGAATGCAACTCTCAGTCCAAGTAAAATCGACGGTAGAAAATATGTCCATTTTTCAGGCTTGTGACACAGGATGGCAGCTTTGAATGTTCTATGCCACCTCTCTATAAGCCCATTAGATTGGGGGTGATACGAAGTAGTACGAAGGTGATTCGCGCCAATCGTCGACATAAGTTCCTTGAAAATGGAGGACTCGAATTGTCTGCCTCTGTCAGTTGTGATGTATTGTGGTACTCCAAATCTGGAAATCCAGTGGGTAGTTAAAGCTTTGGCGATAGTCTCTGCTGTCATATCAGGTATGGGCACTGCTCCGGCCATCTGGTGTAACGATCTATTACGGTAAGACAATATCGCTGTCCCTCACATAATGGAAATGGACCAACGATGTCTATATTTATGTGCGAAAACCTCTCTTGCGGTGCTTCGTATCGTTCAGGCGATGATCGCGTATGTCGTAAAACCTTAGAACGTTGGCATGGCTCACAGCTGCGTACAAAACTGGCAACATCCCTCTTGATACCTCTCCAAACAAATCGAGTTGTAATTAATTTGGTTGTAGCACGAACGCCGGGATGTGATAGGCCGTGAAATTTTGACAGTATTTTTTCCAGCTTCTGAGCGAATGCGAATGTAAGTGGGCGATGATCAGTGAGGATGTGACATTTTCTCCCTTCGATCATGTACCGAAAATGTGCGACTGCTTGGTACATCGCGGTTAACTCTCTGTCGTAAGTGGAGTATTTACACTGAGGCGGCGTCAACTTCTTGGAATAAAATGCTAAGGGCTGATACTTGCCGTTGACAACCTGATGTAGCGCGGCACCGACTGCGAAGTCTGATGCGTCGATGTGCAAAGACAATTCAGCATCGGCGGAGGGGTGAAATAGCAGAGTCGCGTTTGCCAGCTCTTCTTTGCTACATTGGAATGCGGATTCGGCTTCTGGTGTCCAAGTAATCGGCGTAAGATCGTTTTTCTTATTTCCTGAAATAAGCGCTTGTAAGTCTCTTTGATAATCGACGGCATGTGGCAAAAATTTTCTGTAAAAATTCAACATGGCTATAAAACGTTTTAAGTGCTTAGCCACTGTTGGTTTGGGAAAATCTAATAATGATGACACTTTTCTGGCAAGGGTTTAATGCCCTGGGTATCTACGAGGTGGCCCAGGAATTTTATCTCTGCTTTGCCGAATTCGCATTTCGAAAAGTTGATGGAAAGATTGCTTTCGCATAATCGTTGAAATACTATGCGCAAGTGCTGTCGATGTTGCTCAATTGACTCCGATGCAATGCAAATATCGTCAATGTAAGGAAAAACAAAATTGAGGCCCCGTAGGACTTCGTCTATAAGGCGCTGAAAGGTTTGTGCAGCGTTGCACAAACCGAAGGTCATGAATTGAAATTCGTATAACCCGAATGGTGTCATGATTGCCGTTTTTGGGATGTCGTCGGGGTGGATGGGCACTTGGTGAAAGGCTTTTTGCAGGTCTATTTTAGAAAATATTTTCTTACCTTGCAAAATGTTGGTGAAATCCGTCAGGTAAGGTAATGGGTAGCGATCCGGAAGTGTGTGTGCGTTGAGCGCTCTATAGTCGCCGCATGGTCTCCATGTTCCATCGGATTTTCTCACCATATGCAGTGGACTTGACCAGTTGCTGCTAGACGGACGACAAATTCCGGTTTTCAGTAAAAAATCGAATTCTGCTTTAGCGGCTTGCAACTTCTCGGGCGAAAGACGTCGTGGCCGCGAATATACTGGCTGGCGTTGACAAGGGCTGCGGCATTTGCGGGCATCGGAACCATATTTCTGATGATACCAGCATTCAGTGGAAGCTGATGATGCGCTTCTATTTCGTTCTTGTTGCTGCCGCGGTGCATTATTCGTGTTATCATTCGTGGAACCTGTTGGTCGAAAACGTGAACGAGAGCGGGAACGTGAGTGTGGCTGTGTATGTAATCGGTCGAATCGTTTGGACAAATCTTCAATGGCTGAACGAAGTTGATTTATTTCTGCTGCTTCGGATCGCACCTGTGCTACTTGATGAGGAGTAATTGCATCGATGATGGAGTCAGCTATTTTTGTGAATTCTGCTGCTGTACCAGACGAGGCAGCGATAACAGGTTGTGCGTACTCGGGTAAGCGCTTCGTCCAAAGTCCCTTGAGCGCAGCTTCTCCCAAAGTGGTGCCGGCAACTCGTTTCATTTCATAGTATAGCTCCGAAGGCTTTCGATCACCTAGAGGTAACTCCGATAGCAATCTATTTAGACGCCTTTGCTCACTGTCTGCGAAATGTTCAATAATTTTTGCACCAGATACAGTGTCAACATCACCGCTTGCAACTGACCCGATTTTCCGATATAGCTCGTAACTTGCCCCATGTTGCGCCATGGGCATGCCAAAAGCTGCATAATACGGGGAGCAGTTTATTGCCGTGTGTACTACGCTGCGCAACGCAAAGGCCGCGTCACTAATATGCCTGTCCCAACTTCTTTTATTTTCTTTTATATGTGACCTAATAATTTGGAGCACCGGTCGGTTGACACGTTCGGCCGCATTTCCTTGCGGTGAATAGAACGCGGTCTTGATGTGCAGCACTTCATACCTAGCGAGGAAACTGGAAAACACTTCTGCTACAAATTGCTTCCCATTGTCCGAATGTACATATTCGGGTACCCCAAAAACATGAAAAACTTCCCTCTCTAAATATTTTACTACTTCCGCAGATGTTGCTTTCCTCATCGGCTTCAAAAACACAAATTTAGTAAAATGGTCAAGACACATACACATTACCATCGGACGTACGTGGATAAGGACCCATAAAATCAATAAAAAGACGTTGAAATGGCCGCTCGGTACGTACGGTGCTGCTTTCCCATCAATGGTTGTTTGGACGAGTTTTGCGTTTTATTTTCTTTGCACACTTCACAACTTTTAATGTGTGCTTGTACCTCTGTTACCATACCTGGCCAGTAGTACCTTTGGCGGATTCGCGCTAAGGTTTTATGTACCCCACCATGGCCAGCGGAAGGAGAGCTCTGAGCGGACTCTATCAGTCGCAGTTGCGACGGTACCCAGAGTTTCCAGGCCTGGTCCTCTTGAAGCTCATCAAACTGTCAAACTGAGTCCGTTTGTAGACGTATCCATCAGATACGCATACGTCCGGAAGTCTGTCTTTGTTAGATGTCACAGTCTTTACCAGTTCTTTGTACTCGTCTGTCTCGAAGCACGGCGAATCTAAGCTAATGTCGAGCAGTCTTTCATTAATCTGCACTTCCTCCATATTGGCTCGCGACAACGTATCAGATACAACATTTTGACTGCCCTTTCGATGTTGTATGTTAAGGCTCCACCTCGCAAGCCTTCCAGATAAGTCCTTTTGATTCATTAACCACTTCAAGCTTGCGTGGTCTGTAATGACCGTAAAGGGTAGTCCCTCCATATATGGCCTGAATCTTTTGATACTTATCACCGCTGCATAGCACTCCAGTTCCGTGATGCTATAGTTTCGCTGTGCCTTATTAAGTTTCGCCGAGACGTAGGCGATCGGTCTTTCGTTATTGTTGAAAAAGTACCCCGCCCACACAGTCTGTAGAAGCGTCACATTGGATGTAGAAATGCTTGTTAAAATCGGGATGTACCAGCACCGGTGCTGATATCAAGCAGTTCTTCAGCTTCTCAAACGACTTTCTTGCTTCGTCTGTCATGCAAAACTTTTTAATTTTTTTCTTTATAAAGGCAGTGCGGTGCTGCAATGGTCGCCTAGTCCTGGATGAAACGTCGGTACCAGCCGGCCATCCCTAGGAACCGTCGTAACTGCTTGGGTGTTTTTGGCTCTGGAAAGTCCCTCACCGCTGCCACCTTGTTTCCATCAGTACGAATGCAACCATCCCCTACTACAAAACCGAGGTATCTAACTTCCTTATAACAAAATTTACTTTTCCCCACATTTATAGTTAGTTTCGCGTCGCGTAGACACCGATCGACCATTTCTTTCTTTTCCCTGGACTTGCTCTCTAGTGGGATTTGCCAGAACGCATCTTTCAAGTCTATAGCTGATATGTATCTCGTATTTTGTAGACGGCTTAGGATTACGTCTATATGGGGAAGCGGGTAAGCATCTTTCACAGTCCTGTCATTCACTTTTCTGGCATCAAGGCATAGACGACTTTTGGTACCCTTTACGACTAAGGAGACGGGTGAGTTCCAACTACTCTTACTCTCCTCTATCACGCCCATGTTTAACATTCGGTCTAACTCTATATATATTAATTTCTGTATTGCAGGGGAGATTGGGTAATGTCGTTGTTTCACGGGGAGATTTTCGTCCATAACTTCTATCACATGTTCTTCCATATCCGTTCGTCCTAGCCCTAAAACTGCAAAGGATGGAAACTGCGCTTTTACTCTCTCTAATGCAATGTTCTGATCGTGGGTTAGGGTATGTTGAACCGCATCAAACGACAATTCATCACCAGAGGGTACGAGCTCTGTCACCGCCGCGGGTGTTGAACGCTTAGTTGCACCCTTCCTCACAACATCCATCTCAAAAGATTTCCAAAAATCGATACCTAAGTATACTTCCTGCTGTAGATCTGGTACGATGAGAAACTCCAAGTTTCTCGTCACTTCATCCCATAACACCGGAAGCGTTATGACTCCTATCACCGGTGTTTCACCACCATTCGCTGTCCGATTACGAGATAGTGGAAATCAGTAAATAGTTGATGATATGAGATATCATGCTGCTCCCTTAACTTTTCGATACGAAACACGAAGCTTTCTACTGTGAGACCTTTGCCGGACCCGTCAAACTTTACGTGCCACTTATCAAGGTCAACCTTTTTCCTTTTGGGTGGCTCTTTTGGATTCTGGCTAGCTGGACTATCGCCATTTTCCATAGTGCAGTTGCGGTTGGTTGTTTTGTGGGCTTGATGAAGGTTCTCCGGTGTTAAAGCGCGGTGTTGCCGGTTCCCTAGATCCTGAGCAGACACCTCCATCTCACCGAGGCGGTTGCTGAGGTGGGCCAAGTTTTCTTTGAGATTACGCACCTCTTCCATGCTTTGTCGGACTATCTCGTTCTGAGCCATCACCTCCATCATTTTAACCATTTGATCGATGCTGGTTGCATTGGAATCTTTTCTATTTTCACCTGCATTCGATGGTCCAGCCCCCGCCTCGTTCTGCTTTTCCGCTTCGTCCAAACCGGTGCCACCTGTCGCCTCTGACGGTACTGTGTAAGTCATTTCAAAAAGCTGATCTATCTTTCGTGAGAAATCTAAGCTGGCTAGTGACCGTCAATCGCTGTTGATTTCCTTCTTCACTCAGGGTTCGGAGAATACAATTCGTGCACCTATGGACGTAATCATTGGGAATAAAGCCTGTTGGTATACCAGTATTGATCTGGTCAAGCAACGGACCGATCACTTCGTTTTCGAAGGCTCGTACCTGGCTCCGGGTAACTCGCCTATTGTTATCAAGTAGCCCTAATCTTCCAACGCGTTCTTCCTTATCAGTGTCTTCCATTCACCCAGACAATCACACAGATAGGGAATTGACTGTCTTCTTACCAACAAACGTATTTCTATTTCTAATTTGTGTTCCCGGTTACGCACGTATAAACAAAAACTTGAAAATTAAAAAAAAAAAATCAATTCAAAATGCAGCACTAACCCACGTTAGTTAAAAATAGTGCTTTCCCTATGTGCCTTACTTACTACTTTACTGTCAGCGAAATATGTATTCTTTCCAAAATCGCCTTATTTTACTTTTTTGTTTTTTTTCTTCTTGTTTATCAACAAAGTATAAAAATTTGACTCTACCATTATCTTGTCGCAGCCAAGATACGCACACGCCTCTGTGCAACGAAGAAAGTGCGCACAGTAACGGAAGGAAAGTTTGACGTCGAGAAGCTGCGCTTGACACAGACAGCTGATAATTTCACAACTCGACTCTCACACCTGCTAGCAGAGGGCAATCCTCGACCTAACGATGTAACCGAGCAATGGAAGCATATCTCTCACTCATTGCGTACCGCCGCTGAGGCCACTATAGGGTTCCAGCGAGCCCGCAAGAACAACTGGTACGATGAGGAATGCAAAACTGCCTCGAAAAAAAAGGACGCTGCCTACAAGGAGACTTTGCGAACGGGCGCAACCCGCAGTGTATGGCAACAATATCGTTAGGCAAAGAAGGAAGAGAGACGCCTTTTCAGAAAAAAGAAAAGTGAGGCCGAAAGGCGTGAGTGTGAGGAGCTTGAGATGCTGGCTGACAGGAATGATGCCCGAAAATTCTATGAAAAGATCCGGCGGATGACGGAAGGTTTTCAGACCGGGGCAAGCTCCTGTAAGGACAATAATGGCGACCTGGTAACCGACGTACAAAGTGTACTTAAATTATGGAGGGAGCACTTCTCCTCACTGCTAAATTGCGAGGGAGACGTCGAACCCGATACCCCAATCCCTGACGATGGAAAAGTCGTCCCACCACCTGACTATGATGAAGTGAGGATAGCTATATCCCTGCTCAAAAACAACAAAGCGCCTGGAAAAGACGGACTACCCGCCGAGCTGTTCAAACGCGGAGGCGAAGAGCTGGTAAAAAGCATGCATCAGCTCTTATGCAGAATATGGTCAGACGAATGCATGCCTCCGAATTGGAATTTAAGTGTGCTTTGCTCAATCCACAAGAAAGGCGATCCCGCTAACCGCACCAACTACCGCGGAATTAGTCTTCTTAATATCGCATATAAGGTTCTTTCTAGCGTGTTGTGTGAAAGGCTGAAGCCCATCGTAGACAAACTGATTGGACCTTATCAGTGTGGCTTTAGACCTGGTAAGTCTACCATCGACCAGAGTTTCACGATACGCCAAATCCTGGAGAAGACCCATGATAAGAGAATCGACACTCACCATCTCTTTGTCGATTTTAAAGCCGCTTTTGACAGCGTAAAAAGGAGTTGCCTGTATGCCGCCATGTCTGAATTTGACTTCCCTGCAAAGCTTATACGGCTTTGTCAAATGACGTTGAGCAATACCAACAGCTCCGTCAGAATAGGGAAGGACCTCTCTGAGCCATTTGAAACCAAACGAGGCTTCAGACAGGGCGACTCCCTTTCATGCGATTTCTTCAATCTGATGCTGGAGAAGATAATTCGAGCAGCAGAGCTAAACCGCAATGGTACAATCTTTTACAAGAGCGTGCAATTGCTGGCGTATGCCGATGATATTGATATCATTGGCCTTAACAACCGCGCCGTAAGCGCTGCCTTCTCTGGACTGGATAAGGAAGCGAAAAAAGTGGGTCTTGCCGTGAACGAGGACAAGACGAAGTATTTGCTGTAATCAAAGAAAGAATCGGCGCACCTGCGCCTTGGCAGCCATGTCACTGTTGATAGTTACAAATTTGAAACTGTGAGGGACTTCGTCTATTTGGGAACCAGTATCAACACCGAAAATAATATCAGTCTAGAAATCCAGCGGAGAATCACTCTTGCCAACAAGTGCTACTTTGGACTGAGTAGGCAATTGAGAAGTAAAGTCCTCTCTCGAAGAACAAAGATCACGCTCTATAAGTCTCTCATCATACCTGTCCTGATGTATGCCTCAGATTCATGGACAATGTCAAGAGAAGATGAGATGGCCCTTGGAGTATTTGAGAGAAAAGCTCTCCGGAAGATTTATGGTCCTTCCCGTGATGCCAACGGCGAGTATAGAAGGAAATTTAACGATGAGCTGTACGAGCTCTACGCAGATCTGACCATAGTCCAGCGAATTAGAGCCCAAAGACTCCGCTGGCTGGGCCATGTTATGCGAATGGACAAAGAAGCTCCAGCACAGAAGGTTTTCCTATCGTCGCCTGAATTCGGCAGCAGAGGAAGGGGGAGGCCTCGACTGAGATGGAAACAACAGGTGGAGGATGACTTGAACTCCCTTGGGGTTTCCAATTGGCGTCCGTTATCGCTAAAAAGGAATGACTGGCGTGCTTTGATACGAAACGGCCAAAATCGCTTAGGCGGTTAAGCGCCAATAAATGATGATGATAAAAAGATGTACTTCTCAACTTATGTACATAGGTACGTATGTATATCGATGTATATAGGTATAACTATGTACGTAGAGATGCATAAATATCTATTCACTCTACTTCTGGCCACAATATCAATAGTATAGGGCCAACAACAAAAAAAAACTTAAAAAAGGTTTATATAAGTTAGATGTTAATATATACTTGGTTTGTGGGGTGTTGCACCTCAGCGAGGTCCGCATGAGTGTATCCGTCTAACGTTCAGTGTTGTCGTCATAGTCAACTGCCAACCCCATGGGCACGTAATGGTGCTACTCTACTCCAAGCAATAGGAGGAGAGGAAACCACTATGTGCAAAGGGGTGCGCTATTGACCATTTTGCAGCATGCAACCTGCAAAAAAGAAAAATTGGGCTATTCGTTGGGCGCCATTTTTATGTCGCTGGTTATCAGGGTAAGGTACGGTGGAGTCGTGGCATGCTAGCATCCCGTGCTAGCTCGTCGGATGGGGGGGGGGGGGGGGGGTCTCTTTCCAGCGCACTTACCTACAGCGAACATTAAAAACATTTGTTGAGTATCAGCACTTCATACCTAGCGAGGAAACTGGAAAACACTTCTGCTACAAATTGCTTCCCATTGTCCGAATGTACATATTCGGGTACCCCAAAAACATGAAAAACTTCCCTATCTAAATATTTTACTACTTCCGCAGATGTTGCTTTCCTCATCGGCTTCAAAACACACAAATTTAGTAAAATGGTCAAGACACATACACGTTACCATCGGACGTACGTGGATACGGACCCATAAAATCAATAAAAAGACGTTGAAATGGCCGCTCGGTATGTACGGTGCTGCTTTCCCATCAAGGGTTGTTTGGACGAGTTTTGCGTTTTATTTTCTTTGCACACTTCACAACTTTTAATGTGTGCTTGTACCTCTGTTACCATACCTGGCCAGTAGTACCTTTGGCGGATTCGCGCTAAGGTTTTATGTACCCCACCATGGCCAGCGGAAGGAGAGCTGTGAGCGGACTCTATCAGTCGCAGTTGCGGAAGGAGAGCTGTGAGCGGACTCTATCAGTCGCAGTTGCGACGGTACCCAGACATTCCAGGCCTGGTCCTCTTGAAGCTCATCTCCCCTGTCAAACTGAGTCCGTTTGTAGACGTCTTACGGCTTAGGATTACATCTATATGGGGAAGCGGGTAAGCATCTTTCACAGTCCTGTCATTCACTTTTCTGGCATCAAGGCATAGACGATTTTTGGTACCCTTTACGACTAAGGAGACGGGTGAGTTGCAACTACTCTTACTCTCCTCTATCACGCCCATGTTTAACATTCGGTCTAACTCTATATATATTAATTTCTGTATTGCAGGGGAGATTGGGTAATGTCGTTATTTCACGGGGAGATTTTCGTCCATAACTTCTATCACATGTTCTTCCATATCCGTTCGTCCTAGCCCTAAAACTGCAAAGGATGGAAACTGTGCTTTTACTCTCTCTAATGCAATGTTCTGATCGTGGGTTAGGGTACGTTGAACCGCATACGAGCTCTGTCACCGCCGCGGGTGTTGAGCGCTTAGTTGCACCCTTCCTCACAACATCCATCTCAAAAGATTTCCAAAAATCGATACCTAAGTATACTTCCTGCTGTAGATCTGGTACGATGAGAAACTCCAAGTTTCTCGTCACTTCATCCAACCCGGATATTATTTTTTTTCCTTGCCTTCCAATAATTTACCATAATTTCTACCTATACAACTCGCTTCTGCCCCGGAATCTAATAATGCTAAAACTTCTACACCGCCTATTTTGGTTTGTGCAAAGACCCGATTATCGCCTTTCATGGTAACAATTGTCGATGTGATTTTGCTCCTGATTCTCCTAAAATTCTTCTTCCTTTCTCTCATTTTCCAATTTTTAGATAATTCCTACTTCTACGCTTATTTATTATACTTTCACAAAATATCCTATTACGTATTTTTTCATATTCTAAGTTTCTTTCATGTAAACTCCTAATTCTATGCTTATATCCTAGTTGTAATTCATTTTCATCTTCATTTTTGTTATTAATTTCATTTTCTTTATCTTTCCCTTTCAAAATTCGGTAGCTGGGTTGGATTCCGGGAGCTCCCTCCCCTGGCTGGAGTTCCCGGATACCTCCGCCAGAGACAAGTTTCCCGTTCCAGGCTTAAATACACAAAAGGATATGTTCCCTCCACAAGCAAAACAAAACATATTGTGGATACGGGACTTACATCGGGTTTCTTTCTTTGCCTCAGCCGGGTTTTTGACAAAGTAATCAACGGGCATGCCGCACGGACGCGCAGCATAAGGTGGAATGGAGATGCACAGAAAGAATTAATATTGGGCTTATGACCACTAGGAACTGTGTTATTTGGGGCATTGTCGGCTCTAATGTTGTTGCTGGTTCCCGCGTTAAAAGGCATCCTGCGTTTAACTGCCTCGTTGATTGCTTCAATAGGCGCTTTCTCCACGACCTCATTCGTCGTCCTCACGCCTGGAAATTCTATCTCGTTCACCACCTTTGCTCTGCTTCTGTTCTCCTTCATCACTCGCTCAGCTCGCCGGCATTCGGACTTCAGATCAGCCAGAGTATCCATGTCATATGTCAGGTTAGCAAGGTATGGTTTCAAATTTCCTTTTATGATACCCACTAACTCCTTTTCTGGTATTCTCTTCCGTAACCTAAAAGTTAAATTGTGAACCTCCGCATAAAAATCATCAAAGGTCTCTTGAGGTGCCTGCCTACGCTCCATTATTTCCCGGATTATCTCGTAATCAGATTCCGCAGATTTGAAGTGGGCCAGCAATTCGGTTTTTAGTTCTTTGAACCCAAAATGCTGGTCTTCGGCGTGGTCCTCAAGAACTTGCCAGTACCACTTCAAAGCGTAACCGATTACGAGACAGTGGAAATCAGTAAATAGTTGATGATATGAGATGTCATGCTAGGTTAGGTTCAAGTGGCTGCCGCAGAGGAACACTTAGGCCAGTTTTGAAAGGCCCGTTGTGATACCACCAACACAAGGAAAGTCAGTCCCGGGACCCAGCCATATGGAAAATACCTGAGTTGTTGGGATTTTCCACATAGCAGAATCCCGGGACTGACACTCCTAAACCGACACCGTTACTCCTCCTCGAACCACTTAGATGACTTTATGAAGCCCATCAAGTCCTTTATGTCCGTTTCCGCGATCTGGCTTAGGCTATCCAGGAACGGAACTCCAAAAAAGCGCGTTCTCGCGCCGCTGAAAGCCGGACAGTTGCAGATGAGGTGCTCCACTGTTTCCTCCTCCTCATCATCTTTGCAACTCCTGCAGCATCGTCGGTAGGGCACACCTAGCCTTTCTGCATGCCTACCAATGAGGCAGTGACCGGTTAATACCCCTATCAATATGCAGATTTCCCTCCTAGTTAGGGCATAAATGCGTCTAGACCTTTTAAGATCCCATTTTGGCCAGATTTGTTTCGATATGCGACACCCTGGGGATAGCAGCCATCTTTCGTTGGCTTGACGGAGTGTGTGCTCCTTCAACATTAGTTTGCATGTGGCAAACGGCATACCTAAGCGCTCTTTATCCTGAAGAACCTGCTTGGTCGTGCCCTGCCTGGCAAGCTCGTCTGCCTTACAGTTTCCCTCAATGTCCCTATGTCCCGGGACCCATATGAGGTTTACGCGGTTCTGTTGGGCCATCTCCTGAAGAGATCGACGACAGCTGAGCGTCAGTTCAGAGTTGAACGTGTATGAGCCAAGGGACTTGATAGCCGCTTGGCTATCGCTGATGTCATGCTGCTCCCTTAACTTTTCGATACGAAACACGAAGCTTTCTACTGTGAGACCTTTGCCGGACCCTTCAAACTTTACGTGCCACTTATCAAGGTCAACCTTTTTCCTTTTGGGTGGCTCTTTTGGATTCTGGCTAGCTGGACTATCGCCATTTTCCATAGTGCAGTTTCGGTTGGTTGTTTTGTGGGCTTGATGTAGGTTCTCCGGTGTTAAAGCGCGGTGTTGCCGGTTCCCTAGATCCTGAGCAGACACCTCCATCTCACCGAGGCGGTTGCTGAGGTGGGCCAAGTTTTCTTTGAGATTACGCACCTCTTCCATGCTTTGTCGGACTATCTCGTTCTGCTGAGCCATCATCTCCATCATTTTAACCATTTGATCGATGCTGGTTGCATTGGAATCTTTTCTATTTTCACCTGCATTCGATGGTCCAGCCCCCGCCTCGTTCTGCTTTTCCGCTTCGTTCAAACCGGTGCCACCTGTCGCCTCTGACGGTACTGTGTAAGTCATTTCAAAAAGCTGATCTATCTTTCGTGAGAAATCTAAGCTGGCTAGTGACCGTCAATCGCTGTTGATTTCCTTCTTCACTCAGGGTTCGGAGAATACAATTCGTGCACCTATGGACGTAATCATTGGGAATAAAGCCTGTTGGTATACCAGTATTGATCTGGTCAAGCAACGGACCGATCACTTCGTTTTCGAAGGCTCGTACCTGGCTCCGGGTAACTCGCCTATTGTTATCAAGTAGCCCTAATCTTCCAACGCGTTCTTCCTTATCAGTGTCTTCCATTCACCCAGACAATCACACAGATAGGGAATTGACTGTGTGCTTACCAACAAACGTATTTCTATTTCATATTTGTGTTCCCGGTTACGCACGTATAAACAAAAACTTGAAAATTAAAAAAAAAAAAAAATCAATTCAAAATGCAGCACTAACCCCACGTTAGTTAAAAATAGTGCTTTCCCTTACTTACTACTTTACTGTCAGCGAAATATGTATTCTTTCCAAAATCGCCTTAATTTACTTTTTTGTTTTTTTTTTCTTCTTGTTTATCAACAAAGTATAAAAAGATGTACTTCGTATATCGATGTATATAGGTATAACTATGTACGTAGAGATGCATAAATATCTATTCACTCTACTTCTGGCCACAATATCAATAGTATAGGGCCAACAACAAAAAAACTTAAAAAGATCAAAAGGTTTATATAAGTTGGATATTAATATATACTTGGTTTGTGGGGTGTTGCACCTCACCGAGGTCCTCATGAGTGTATCCGTCTAACGTTCAGTGTTGTCATCATAGTCAACTGCCAACCCCATGGGCACGTAATGGTGCTACTCTACTCCAAGCACTAGGAGGAGAGGAAACCACTATGTGCAAAGGGGTGCGCTATTGACCATTTTGTAGCATGCCACCTGCAAGCCTCACAGTCATGCGGTGCTGGACCACATGTAAGGTAGCTTAAACAGATGCCTGCTATTACACTCCTTTGTGTTTGCTCCTATCAATCTCACCTTTGTATACCACTTGTGGAACGCATCGAAGCTTTCCAAAGGAACTCGAAAAGCGAAAGTGATATTAACCGTTCTGTCAGTCATCGTCGTCGTGTCATGGTTGCACTAATCATCTCTGACAGGTCAAATAGACGCTGCCACCATGAACACTTGTCTAGTTGGCATGGGAACCCCTACAAAAATTCGAATTTACAAGAAACGAAAAAAAGGTAGTCCGATAGATTCAAGATTTTAAGAAGATATTAGGAGGCCTGAAGCAATAACAGATAGAAAATTGGTGAGAAAATAAAAAGAAAAATTGGGCTATTCGTTGGGCGCCATTTTTATGTCGCTGGTTATCAGGGTAAGGTACGGTGGAGTCGTGGCATGCTAGCATCCCGTGCTAGCTCCTCGGATGGGGGGGGGGGGTCTCTTTCCAGCGCACTTACCTACAGCGAACATTAAAAACATTTGTTGAGTATCAGCACTTCATACCTAGCGAGGAAACTGGAAAACACTTCTGCTACAAATTGCTTCCCATTGTCCGAATGTACATATTCGGGTACCCCAAAAACATGAAAAACTTCCCTATCTAAATATTTTACTACTTCCGCAGATGTTGCTTTCCTCATCGGCTTCAAAAACACAAATTTAGTAAAATGGTCAAGACACATACACGTTACCATCGGACGTGCGTGGATACGGACCCATAAAATCAATAAAAAGACGTTGAAATGGCCGCTCGGTATGTACGGTGCTGCTTTCCCATCAAGGGTTGTTTGGACGAGTTTTGCGTTTTATTTTCTTTGCACACTTCACAACTTTTAATGTGTGCTTGTACCTCTGTTACCATACCTGGCCAGTAGTACCTTTGGCGGATTCGCGCTAAGGTTTTATGTACCCCACCATGGCCAGCGGAAGGAGAGCTGTGAGCGGACTCTATCAGTCGCAGTTGCGACGGTACCCAGACATTCCAGGCCTGGTCCTCTTGAAGCTCATCTCCCCTGTCAAACTGAGTCCGTTTGTAGACGTCTTACGGCTTAGGATTACATCTATATGGGGAAGCGGGTAAGCATCTTTCACAGTCCTGTCATTCACTTTTCTGGCATCAAGGCATAGACGATTTTTGGTACCCTTTACGACTAAGGAGACGGGTGAGTTGCAACTACTCTTACTCTCCTCTATCACGCCCATGTTTAACATTCGGTCTAACTCTATATATATTAATTTCTGTATTGCAGGGGAGATTGGGTAATGTCGTTATTTCACGGGGAGATTTTCGTCCATAACTTCTATCACATGTTCTTCCATATCCGTTCGTCCTAGCCCTAAAACTGCAAAGGATGGAAACTGCGCTTTTACTCTCTCTAATGCAATGTTCTGATCGTGGGTTAGGGTACGTTGAACCGCATCAAACGACAATTCATCACCAGAGGGTACGAGCTCTGTCACCGCCGCGGGTGTTGAGCGCTTAGTTGCACCCTTCCTCACAACATCCATCTCAAAAGATTTCCAAAAATCGATACCTAAGTATACTTCCTGCTGTAGATCTGGTACGATGAGAAACTCCAAGTTTCTCGTCACTTCATCCAACCCGGATATTGTTTTTTTTCCTTGCCTTCCAATAATTTACCATAATTTCTACCTATACAACTCGCTCCTGCCCCGGAATCTAATAATGCTAAAACTTCTACACCGCCTATTTTGGTTTGTGCAAAGACCCGATTATCGCCTTTCATAGTAACAATTGTCGATATGATTTTGCTCCTGATTCTCCTAAAATTCTTCTTCCTTTCTCTCATTTTCCAATTTTTAGATAATTCCTACTTCTACGCTTATTTATTATCATCATCATTTATTGGCGCTTAACCGCCTAAGCGATTTTGGCCGTTTCGTATCAAATCACGCCAGTCATTCCTTTTTAGCGATAACCGACGCCAGTTGGAAACCCCAAGGGAGTTCAAGTCATCCTCCACCTGTTGTTTCCATCTCAGTCGAGGCCTCCCCCTTCCTCTGCTGCCGAATTCGCAGCGGAGTCTTTGGGCTTTAATTCGCTGGACTATGGTCAGATCTGCGTAGAGCTCGTACAGCTCATCGTTAAATTTCCTTCGATACTCGCCATTGGCATCACGGGAAGGACCATAAATCTTCCGGAGAACTTTTCTCTCAAATACTCCAAGGGCCATCTCATCTTCTCTTGACATTGTCCATGAATCTGAGCCATACATCAGGACAGGTATGATGAGAGACTTATAGAGCGTGATCTTTGTTCTTCGAGAGAGGACTTTACTTCTCAATTGCCTACTCAGTCCAAAGTAGCACTTGTTGGCAAGAGTGATTCTCCGCTGGATTTCTAGACTGATATTATTTTCGGTGTTGATACTGGTTCCCAAATAGACGAAGTCCCTCACAGTTTCAAATTTGTAACTATCAACAGTAACATGGCTGCCAAGGCGCAGGTGCGCCGATTCTTTCTTTGATGACAGCAAATACTTCGTCTTGTCCTCGTTCACGGCAAGACCCACTTTTTTCGCTTCCTTATCCAGTCCAGAGAAGACAGCGCTTACGGCGCGGTTGTTAAGGCCAATGATATCAATATCATCGGCATACGCCGGTTTAGCTCTGCTGCTCGAATTATCTTCTCCAGCATCAGATTGAAGAAATCGCACGAAAGGGAGTCGCCCTGTCTGAAGCCTCGTTTGGTTTCAAATGGCTCAGAGAGGTCCTTCCCGATTTTGACGGAGCTGTTGGTATTGCTCAACGTCATTTGGCAAAGCCGTATAAGCTTTGCAGGGAAGTCAAATTCAGACATGGCGGCATACAGGCAACTCCTTTTTACGCTGTCAAAAGCGGCTTTAAAATCGACAAAGAGATGGTGAGTGTCGATTCTCTTATCATGGGTCTTCTCCAGGATTTGGCGTATCGTGAAAATCTGGTCGATGGTAGACTTACCAGGTCTAAAGCCACACTGATAAGGTCCAATCAGTTTGTCTACGATGGGCTTCAGCCTTTCACACAACACGCTAGAAAGAACCTTATATGCGGTAGTTGGTGCGGTTAGCGGGATCGCCTTTCTTGTGGATTGGGCAAAGCACACTTAAATTCCAATCCGGAGGCATGCATTCGTCTGACCATATTCTGCATAAGAGCTGATGTATGCTTTTTACCAGCTCTTCGCCTCCGTGTTTGAACAGCTCGGCGGGTAGTCCGTCTTTTCCAGGCGCTTTGTTGTTTTTGAGCCGGGATATAGCTATCCTCACTTCATCATAGTCAGGTGGTGGGACGACTTTTCCATCGTCAGGGATTGGGGTATCGGGTTCGACGTCTACCTCGCAATTTAGCAGTGAGGATAAGTGCTCCCTCCATAATTTAAGTACACTCTGTTAGTCGGTTACCAGGTCGCCATTATTGTCCTTACAGGAACTTGCCTCGGTCTTAAAACCTTCCGTCATCCGCCGGGTCTTTTCATAGAATTTTCGGGCATCATTCCTGTCAGCCAGCATCTCAAGCTCCTCACACTCACGCCTTTCGGCCTCACTTTTCATTTTTTCTGAAAAGGCGTCTCTCTTCCTTCTTTGCCTCACGATATTGTTGCCATACACTGCGGGTTGCGCCCGTTCGCAACGTCTCCTTGTAGGCAGCGTCCTTTTTTTTCGAGGCAGTTTTGCATTCCTCATCGTACCAGTTGTTCTTGCGGGCTCGCTGGAACTCTATAGTGGTACACAATGAGTGAGAGATATGCTTCCATTGCTCGGTTACATCGTTAGGTCGAGGATTGCCCTCTGCTAGCAGGTGTGAGAGTCGAGTTGTGAAATTATCAGCTGTCTGTGTCATGCGCAGCTTCTCGACGTCAAACTTTCCTTCTGTTAGTGTGCGCACTTTCTTCGTTGCACAGAGGCGTGTGCGTATCTTGGCTGCGACAAGATAATGGTCAGGGTCAATATTGGGACCACGCAGTGTACGCACGTCCAGAACGGTGGAGCTATGTCTGCCGTCAATCAAGACATGATCAATCTGGTTTCTAATTCTTTGATCAGGGGACAGCCATGTGGCTTGGTGTATTCGCTTATGCTGGAACCTGGTACTACTGATGACCATATTGCGAGCAGCGGCGAAGTCAATCAACCTAGTGCCGTTGGGGGATGTTATATCGTGGAGACTGAATTTTCCAACTGTGGGACCAAAGACTCCTTCCTTGCCCACCTTGGCATTAAAGTCGCCGAGCACGATTTTGATATCATGCTGGGGGCAGCGATCATAAGTCTGTTCAAGTTTATCGTAGAAGGAGTCCTTCTCTGCGTCGTCCGTCTCCTCAGTCGGCGCATAGGCGCAGATAAATGTTATGTTGAAAAACCTCGCCTTGATGCGGATCGCAGCGAGACGCTCGTTCACAGGAGTGAACGCTAATACTTGGCGGCGAAGTCTCTTTCCCACCACGAATCCTACACCACGCGCTTTGCCGCGTGTCTGGCCACTGTAGTATACGTCACAAGGACCGATGGTCGTCTTTCCTTGCCCCGTCCATCGCATTTCCTGCAGGGCGGTGATGTCGGCCTTTGCGCCTACGAGGACATCAACCAGTCGGGCAGCGGTACCGTCCCTTGAAAGGGTCCGGACATTCCCGGTACATGCCCTAATATCCAAATCATTATGCCTTATTCGTTTTGCCGGGTCGTCAACATTAAAGGGGGTTCTCATCCGAGGCTTTGCAATTGTTTTCATTGGAATTAAGTTTTTTACGTGGCGGGTCCCAAACCCAGCGCACAACCCGTTTCGGGGTTTTGGAAAATATTTACACATTTATATAGCGAGCCGCTTGCTTCAAGACAGACGCCCGCTTGCAGCCGCACCTCATGGTGAACAGACGCTACGCAAAGACCTCGGTGAGCCCTTAAACCAAGTATGTCAGAGTGGCCCCACCGGGGCTCCCTCTCTTTCTGCCGCGAGCCTAGGTAGCTCCCGTTGCCCAGAATGCACGAACGAGGACGCAAGAGTCGGGATTGAGCAAGGTCACTTAGCAACCACACTCCATTACACTCCTGCTTATTATTATACTTTCACAAAATATCCTATTACGTATTTTTTCATATTCTAACTTTCTTTCATGTAAACTCCTAATTCTATGCTTATATCCTAGTTGTAATTCATTTTCATCTTCATTTTTGTTATTAATTTAATTTTCTTTATCTTTCCCTTTCAAAATTCGGTAGCTGGGTTGGATTCCGGGAGCTCCCTCCCCTGGCTGGAGTTCCCGGATACCTCCGCCAGAGACAAGTTTCCTGTTCCAGGCTTAAATACACAAAAGGACATGTTCCCTCCACAAGCAAAACAAAACATATTGTGGATACGGGACTTACATCGGGTTTCTTTCTTTGCCTCAGCCGGGTTTTTGACAAAGTAATCAACGGGCATGCCGCACGGACGCACAGCATAAGGTGGAATGGAGATGCACAGAAAGAATTAATATTGGGCTTATGACCACTAGGAACTGTGTTATTTGGGGCATTGTCGGCTCTAATGTTGTTGCTGGTTCCCGCGTTAAAAGGCATCCTGCGTTTAACTGCCTCGTTGATTGCTTCAATAGGCGCTTTCTCCACGACCTCATTCGTCGTCCTCACGCCTGGAAATTCTATCTCGTGCACCACCTTTGCTCTGCTTCTGTTCTCCTTCATCACTCGCTCAGCTCGCCGGCATTCGGACTTCAGATCAGCCAGAGTATCCATGTTGGATGCAAATGTAAGGTTAGCAAGGTATGGTTTCCAAATTTCCTTTTATGATACCCACTAACTCCTTTTCTGGTATTCTCTTCCGTAACCTAAAAGTTAAATTGTGAACCTCCGCATAAAAATCATCAAAGGATTATCTCGTAATCAGATTCCGCAGATTTGAAGTGGGCCAGCAATTCGGTTTTTAATTCTTTGAACCCAAAATGCTGGTCTTCGGCGTGGTCCTCAAGAACTTGCCAGTACCACTTCAAAGCGTAACCGATTACGAGATAGTGGAAATCAGTAAATAGTTGATGATATGAGATATCATGCTGCTCCCTTAACTTTTCGATACGAAACACGAAGCTTTCTACTGTGAGACCTTTGCCGGACCCGTCAAACTTTACGTGCCACTTATCAAGGTCAACCTTTTTCCTTTTGGGTGGCTCTTTTGGATTCTGGCTAGCTGGACTATCGCCATTTTCCATAGTGCAGTTGCGGTTGGTTGTTTTGTGGGCTTGATGTAGGTTCTCCGGTGTTAAAGCGCGGTGTTGCCGGTTCCCTAGATCCTGAGCAGACACCTCCATCTCACCGAGGCGGTTGCTGAGGTGGGCCAAGTTTTCTTTGAGATTACGCACCTCTTCCATGCTTTGTCGGACTATCTCGTTCTGAGCCATCACCTCCATCATTTTAACCATTTGATCGATGCTGGTTGCATTGGAATCTTTTCTATTTTCACCTGCATTCGATGGTCCAGCCCCCGCCTCGTTCTGCTTTTCCGCTTCGTCCAAACCGGTGCCACCTGTCGCCTCTGACGGTACTGTGTAAGTCATTTCAAAAAGCTGATCTATCTTTCGTGAGAAATCTAAGCTGGCTAGTGACCGTCAATCGCTGTTGATTTCATTCTTCACTCAGGGTTCGGAGAATACAATTCGTGCACCTATGGACGTAATCATTGGGAATAAAGCCTGTTGGTATACCAGTATTGATCTGGTCAAGCAACGGACCGATCACTTCGTTTTCGAAGGCTCGTACCTGGCTCCGGGTAACTCGCCTATTGTTATCAAGTAGCCCTAATCTTCCAACGCGTTCTTCCTTATCAGTGTCTTCCATTCACCCAGACAATCACACAGATAGGGAATTGACTGTCTGCTTACCAACAAACGTATTTCTATTTCATATTTGTGTTCCCGGTTAAGCACGTATAAACAAAAACTTGAAAATTAAAAAAAAAAAAATCAATTCAAAATGCAGCACTAACCCACGTTAGTTAAAAATTGTGCTTTCCCTATGTGCCTTACTTACTACTTTACTGTCAGCGAAATATGTATTCTTTCCAAAATCGCCTTATTTTACTTTTTTGTTTTTTTTTCTTCTTGTTTATCAACAAAGTATAAAAATTTGACTCTACCATTATCTTGTCGCAGCCAAGATACGCACACGCCTCTGTGCAACGAAGAAAGTGCGCACAGTAACGGAAGGAAAGTTTGACGTCGAGAAGCTGCGCTTGACACAGACAGCTGATAATTTCACAACTCGACTCTCACACCTGCTAGCAGAGGGCAATCCTTGACCTAACGATGTAACCGAGCAAAGGAGCGTATCTCTCACTCATTGCGTACCGCCGCTGAGGCCACTATAGGGTTCCAGCGAGCCCGCAAGAACAACTGGTACGATGAGGAATGCAAAACTGCCTCGAAAAAAAAGGACGCTGCCTACAAGGAGACTTTGCGAACGGGCGCAACCCGCAGTGTATGGCAACAATATCGTGAGGCAAAGAAGGAAGAGAGACGCCTTTTCAGAAAAAAGAAAAGTGAGGCCGAAAGGCGTGAGTGTGAGGAGCTTGAGATGCTGGCTGACAGGAATGATGCCCGAAAATTCTATGAAAAGATCCGGCGGATGACGGAAGGTTTTCAGACCGGGGCAAGCTCCTGTAAGGACAATAATGGCGACCTGGTAACCGACGTACAAAGTGTACTTAAATTATGGAGGGAGCACTTCTCCTCACTGCTAAATTGGGAGGGAGACGTCGAACCCGATACCCCAATCCCTGACGATGGAAAAGTCGTCCCACCACCTGACTATGATGAAGTGAGGATAGCTATATCCCGGCTCAAAAACAACAAAGCGCCTGGAAAAGACGGACTACCCGCCGAGCTGTTCAAACGCGGAGGCGAAGAGCTGGTAAAAAGCATGCATCAGCTCTTATGCAGAATATGGTCAGACGAATGCATGCCTCCGAATTGGAATTTAAGTGTGCTTTGCTCAATCCACAAGAAAGGCGATCCCGCTAACCGCACCAACTACCGCGGAATTAGTCTTCTTAATATCGCATATAAGGTTCTTTCTAGCGTGTTGTGTAAAAGGCTGAAGCCCATCGTAGACAAACTGATTGGACCTTATCAGTGTGGCTTTAGACCTGGTAAGTCTACCATCGACCAGATTTTCACGATACGCCAAATCCTGGAGAAGACCCATGATAAGAGAATCGACACTCACCATCTCTTTGTCGATTTTAAAGCCGCTTTTGACAGCGTAAAAAGGAGTTGCCTGTATGCCGCCATGTCTGAATTTGACTTCCCTGCAAAGCTTATACGGCTTTGTCAAATGACGTTGAGCAATACCAACAGCTCCGTCAGAATAGGGAAGGACCTCTCTGAGCCATTTGAAACCAAACGAGGCTTCAGACAGGGCGACTCCCTTTCATGCGATTTCTTCAATCTGATGCTGGAGAAGATAATTCGAGCAGCAGAGCTAAACCGCAATGGTACAATCTTTTACAAGAGCGTGCAATTGCTGGCGTATGCCGATGATATTGATATCATTGGCCTTAACAACCGCGCCGTAAGCGCTGCCTTCTCTGGACTGGATAAGGAAGCGAAAAAAGTGGGTCTTGCCGTGAACGAGGACAAGACGAAGTATTTGCTGTAATCAAAGAAAGAATCGGCGCACCTGCGCCTTGGTAGCCATGTCACTGTTGATAGTTACAAATTTGAAACTGTGAGGGACTTCGTCTATTTGGGAACCAGTATCAACACCGAAAATAATATCAGTCTAGAAATCCAGCGCACTTACCTACAGCGAACATTAAAAACATTTGTTGAGTATCAGCACTTCATACCTAGCGAGGAAACTGGAAAACACTTCTGCTACAAATTGCTTCCCATTGTCCGAATGTACATATTCGGGTACCCCAAAAACATGAAAAACTTCCCTATCTAAATATTTTACTACTTCCGCAGATGTTGCTTTCCTCATCGGCTTCAAAAACACAAATTTAGTAAAATGGTCAAGACACATACACGTTACCATCGGACGTACGTGGATACGGACCCATAAAATCAATAAAAAGACGTTGAAATGGCCGCTCGGTATGTACGGTGCTGCTTTCCCATCAAGGGTTGTTTGGACGAGTTTTGCGTTTTATTTTCTTTGCACACTTCACAACTTTTAATGTGTGCTTGTATCTCTGTTACCATACCTGGCCAGTAGTACCTTTGGCGGATTCGCGCTAAGGTTTTATGTACCCCACCATGGCCAGCGGAAGGAGAGCTGTGAGCGGACTCTATCAGTCGCAGTTGCGGAAGGAGAGCTGTGAGCGGACTCTATCAGTCGCAGTTGCGACGGTACCCAGACATTCCAGGCCTGGTCCTCTTGAAGCTCATCTCCCCTGTCAAACTGAGTCCGTTTGTAGACGTCTTACGGCTTAGGATTACATCTATATGGGGAAGCGGGTAAGCATCTTTCACAGTCCTGTCATTCACTTTTCTGGCATCAAGGCATAGACGATTTTTGGTACCCTTTACGACTAAGGAGACGGGTGAGTTGCAACTACTCTTACTCTCCTCTATCACGCCCATGTTTAACATTCGGTCTAACTCTATATATATTAATTTCTGTATTGCAGGGGAGATTGGGTAATGTCGTTATTTCACGGGGAGATTTTCGTCCATAACTTCTATCACATGTTCTTCCATATCCGTTCGTCCTAGCCCTAAAACTGCAAAGGATGGAAACTGCGCTTTTACTCTCTCTAATGCAATGTTCTGATCGTGGGTTAGGGTACGTTGAACCGCATCAAACGACAATTCATCACCAGAGGGTACGAGCTCTGTCACCGCCGCGGGTGTTGAGCGCTTAGTTGCACCCTTCCTCACAACATCCATCTCAAAAGATTTCCAAAAATCGATACCTAAGTATACTTCCTGCTGTAGATCTGGTACGATGAGAAACTCCAAGTTTCTCGTCACTTCATCCAACCCGGATATTGTTTTTTTTTCCTTGCCTTCCAATAATTTACCATAATTTCTACCTATACAACTCGCTTCTGCCCCGGAATCTAATAATGCTAAAACTTCTACACCGCCTATTTTGGTTTGTGCAAAGACCCGATTATCGCCTTTCATGGTAACAATTGTCGATGTGATTTTGCTCCTGATTCTCCTAAAATTCTTCTTCCTTTCTCTCATTTTCCAATTTTTAGATAATTCCTACTTCTACGCTTATTTATTATACTTTCACAAAATATCCTATTACGTATTTTTTCATATTCTAAGTTTCTTTCATGTAAACTCCTAATTCTATGCTTATATCCTAGTTGTAATTCATTTTCATCTTCATTTTTGTTATTAATTTCATTTTCTTTATCTTTCCCTTTCAAAATTCGGTAGCTGGGTTGGATTCCGGGAGCTCCCTCCCCTGGATGGAGTTCCCGGATACCTCCGCCAGAGACAAGTTTCCCGTTCCAGGCTTAAATACACAAAAGGATATGTTCCCTCCACAAGCAAAACAAAACATATTGTGGATACGGGACTTACATCGGGTTTCTTTCTTTGCCTCAGCCGGGTTTTTGACAAAGTAATCAACGGGCATGCCGCACGGACGCGCAGCATAAGGTGGAATGGAGATGCACAGAAAAAATTAATATTGGGCTTATGACCACTAGGAACTGTGTTATTTGGGGCATTGTCGGCTCTAATGTTGTTGCTGGTTCCCGCGTTAAAAGGCATCCTGCGTTTAACTGCCTCGTTGATTGCTTCAATAGGCGCTTTCTCCACGACCCATTCGTCGTCCTCACGCCTGGAAATTCTATCTCGTTCACCACCTTTGCTCTGCTTCTGTTCTCCTTCATCACTCGCTCAGCTCGCCGGCATTCGGACTTCAGATCAGCCAGAGTATCCATGTCATATGTCAGGTTAGCAAGGTATGGTTTCAAATTTCCTTTTATGATACCCACTAACTCCTTTTCTGGTATTCTCTTCCGTAACCTAAAAGTTAAATTCTGAACCTCCGCATAAAAATCATCAAAGGTCTCTTGAGGTGCCTGCCTACGCTCCATTATTTCCCGGATTATCTCGTAATCAGATTCCGCAGATTTGAAGTGGGCCAGCAATTCGGTTTTTAATTCTTTGAACCCAAAATGCTGGTCTTCGGCGTGGTCCTCAAGAACTTGCCAGTACCACTTCAAAGCGTAACCGATTACGAGACAGTGGAAATCAGTAAATAGTTGATGATATGAGATGTCATGCTAGGTTAGGTTCAAGTGGCTGCCGCAGAGGAACACTTAGGCCAGTTTTGAAAGGCCCGTTGTGATACCACCAACACAAGGAAAGTCAGTCCCGGGACCCAGCCATATGGAAAATCCCTGAGTTGTTGGGATTTTCCACATAGCAGAATCCCGGGACTGACACTCCTAAACCGACACCGTTACTCCTCCTCGAACCACTTAGATGACTTTATGAAGCCCATCAAGTCCTTTATGTCCATTTCCGCCATCTGGCTTAGGCTATCCAGGAACGGAACTCCCAAAAAGCGCGTTCTCGCGCCGCTTAAAGCCGGACAGTTGCAGATGAGGTGCTCCACTGTTTCCTCCTCCTCATCATCTTTGCAACTCCTGCAGCATCGTCGGTAGGGCACACCTAGCCTTTCTGCATGCCTACCAATGAGGCAGTGACCGGTTAATACCCCTATCAATATGCAGATTTCCCTCCTAGTTAGGGCATAAATGCGTCTAGACCTTTTAAGATCCCATTTTGGCCAGATTTGTTTCGATATGCGACACCCTGGGGATAGCAGCCATCTTTCGTTGGCTTGACGGAGTGTGTGCTCCTTCAACATTAGTTTGCATGTGGAAAACGGCATACCTAAGCGCTCTTTATCCTGAAGAACCTGCTTGGTCGTGCCCTGCCTGGCAAGCTCGTCTGCCTTACAGTTTCCCTCAATGTCCCTATGTCCCGGGACCCATATGAGGTTTACGCGGTTCTGTTGGGCCATCTCCTGAAGAGATCGACGACAGCTGAGCGTCAGTTCAGAGTTGAACGTGTATGAGCCAAGGGATTTGATGGCCGCTTGGCTATCGCTGATGTCATGCTGCTCCCTTAACTTTTCGATACGAAACACGAAGCTTTCTACTGTGAGACCTTTGCCGGACCCTTCAAACTTTACGTGCCACTTATCAAGGTCAACCTTTTTCCTTTTGGGTGGCTCTTTTGGATTCTGGCTAGCTGGACTATCGCCATTTTCCATAGTGCAGTTTCGGTTGGTTGTTTTGTGGGCTTGATGTAGGTTCTCCGGTGTTAAAGCGCGGTGTTGCCGGTTCCCTAGATCCTGAGCAGACACCTCCATCTCACCGAGGCGGTTGCTGAGGTGGGCCAAGTTTTCTTTGAGATTACGCACCTCTTCCATGCTTTGTCGGACTATCTCGTTCTGCTGAGCCATCACCTCCATCATTTTAACCATTTGATCGATGCTGGTTGCATTGGAATCTTTTCTATTTTCACCTGCATTCGATGGTCCAGCCCCCGCCTCGTTCTGCTTTTCCGCTTCGTCCAAACCGGTGCCACCTGTCGCCTCTGACGGTACTGTGTAAGTCATTTCAAAAAGCTGATCTATCTTTCGTGAGAAATCTAAGCTGGCTAGTGACCGTCAATCGCTGTTGATTTCCTTCTTCACTCAGGGTTCGGAGAATACAATTCGTGCACCTATGGACGTAATCATTGGGAATAAAGCCTGTTGGTATACCAGTATTGATCTGGTCAAGCAACGGACCGATCACTTCGTTTTCGAAGGCTCGTACCTGGCTCCGGGTAACTCGCCTATTGTTATCAAGTAGCCCTAATCTTCCAACGCGTTTTTCCTTATCAGTGTCTTCCATTCACCCAGACAATCACACATATAGGGAATTGACTGTGTGCTTACCAACAAACGTATTTCTATTTCATATTTGTGTTCCCGGCACGTATAAACAAAAACTTGAAAATTAAAAAAAAAAAAAATCTATTCAAAATGCAGCACTAACCCACGTTAGTTAAAAATAGTGCTTTCCCTATGTGCCTTACTTACTACTTTACTGTCAGCGAAATATGTATTCTTTCCAAAATCGCCTCATTTTACTTTTTTGTTTTTTTTCTTCTTGTTTATCAACAAAGTATAAAAAGATGTACTTCTCAACTTATGTACATAGGTACGTATGTATATCGATGTATATAGGTATAACTATGTACGTAGAGATGCATAAATATCTATTCACTCTACTTCTGGCCACAATATCAATAGTATAGGGCCAACAACAAAAAAAACTTAAAAAAGGTTTATATAAGTTAGATGTTAATATATACTTGGTTTGTGGGGTGTTGCACCTCAGCGAGGTCCTCATGAGTGTATCCGTCTAACGTTCAGTGTTGTCGTCATAGTCAACTGCCAACCCCATGGGCACGTAATGGTGCTACTCCACTCCAAGCACTAGGAGGAGAGGAAACCACTATGTGCAAAGGGATGCGCTATTGACCATTTTGTAGCATGCAACCTGCAAGCCTCACAGTCATGCGCTGCTGGACCACATGTAAGGTAGCTTTAATAGCTGCCTGCTATTATACTCCTTTGTCTTTCCTCCTATTAATCTCACCCTCGTATACCTCTTGTGGAACGCATCGAAGCTTTCCAAAGGAACTCGAAAAGCGAAAGTGATATTAACCGTTCTGTCAGTCATCGTCGTCGTGTCATGGTTGCACTAATCATCTCTGACAGGTCAAATAGACGCTGCCACCATGAACACTTGTCTAGTTGGCATAGGAACCCGTACAAAAATTCGAAGTTACAAGAAACGAAAAAAAGGTAGTCCGATAGATTCAAGATTTTAAGATATTAGGAGGCGGCCGCCGTGGTGTAGCGGTTAAGTGTCCGGCCTTCTACACCAAGTCGTGGCGGTTCGATGCCCGACAAAAGTAACATCAAAAATTAGAATTTTTCTAAACGGGGTCGCCCCTCGGCAGTAGTTTGGCAAACTCTCCGGGTGTATTTCTGCCATGAGAAGCTTCTCAGCAAAAAATTCATTTGCTTTGCAAGTGCCGTTCGGAGTCGGCAAAAAACTGTAGGTCCCGCCAACTTGTAGGAAAACTCAAAAGCAACACACCACAAGTTGGAAAGAGAAGCTCGGCTAAAAATCTCGTTAGAGGTTATGATAACCTGTTGGTATTTCGTCGCCATTAGTTTATTAGGAGGCCTGAAGCAATAACAGATAGAAAATTGGTGAGAAAATAAAAAGAAAAATTGGGCTATTCGTTGGGCGCCATTGTTATGTCGCTTGTTATTAGGGTAAGGTACGATGGAGTCGTGGCATGCTTGCATCCCGTGCTAGCTCGTTGGATGGGGGGGGTCTCTTTCCAGCGCACTTACCTACAGCGAACATTACAAACATTTGTTGAGTATGCCTATGTGGGGGTTGCTCTAGAGGAAAAAAGTTAGTAAAAGTAAGAAGGAAAAGAAAAAATAAGGAAAGCCGTCCGGTCAAGTGGAGCCGTCCCTCCCTCTCCGACACAACCTGTGCGAAACCTTGAGCACTGTGCTGACTCCGAACTTCCTACAACGCTCCCAAATCCGGACATTAGTCCTTCTGTCTATAGTCCGAAATGTACACTCATTTCCCCTCAGTTGCCGTCGTGCAACACCCACACCAAATTAAAGATTTCAGCCCATCATCTTAAAAATCCAAAATCAATTAAATCCAAACAATCGAAAATTAATTTCCTCGTTACAAACGCAGTTCATACTTTAATTCATTAATGACGATTTCCCTAAATACTACATATGTATAAGTATGTTAAGAAAAATGCTTACAGACTAATGTAGTTCAAGCAATTTAAAATCTAACGCAAACAATTCATCGAAAAAAAGACTGATTAATCTAGGAATAAAGTTTATGGATCAACTCTTCAAAAGAGACTATTCCTAATAATATGCCCTTCGCTGTCTACCGGTAACGAAATGTATATGTAAGTAAATAGGTACATACATAGCTATACTTTCTTGTAATAGCACTCACCCTGATATCTGATCTGTAGTAGGCGCCTGCTGCAGAAGATGAGTTTGCTGAAAAGAGACTAGGAATCGGTATAAAAATGACACCGTTTCAGCTGTGGAAACGAGAGACTTTTATTTAGACATTTCGTGCTCAGTTCACATATGACATGCGGGCCGGGTCGACGGAATCAAGCTTATTTTAATAATGAAATTAAAAATTATATAAAAAAAAGGTATTTACTTCAAAGTAGATTTTGCCCGCGGCGAGGGGCGAAATAAAAACTATATGTTGAATATATCGATTTTTAAGTGACCGAAAAATAAAAATAAGCATCACCAAAAGGAAATGGGAAAACGAAAATTCTACGAGCCATATGTACAATGTCACAGGCTTTCCTAATGGGCTAAATATCCGGTGCGAGGTGTATGGTGGTTGGAATTTCACAAAAAAATGCTTCAAAATTAAAAATTAAATAATTAAATTACGGCTTAACTAAAAGCAAAATATCATGTGCATGTTCTCATCAGCCCGCGGCAAAGCGATGTAGGTACCAACAAAAACGGAAAGGCGTAAAAGAAAGATCGAAAATACTGGTTAATCAAGTCCGGAGCGGTTTTCTGTCAGAACGCAGTTCAGAGTCGCGATGGGAGCGTCTGGGCTCTCTTGCTCAGTCTCTCGTGGTAATCTGATGCTCTGATAATATTTATGTACTAATCTTCCATCAACTCTAATTTTAATCGGTTCAGTGTACATATTCCCTCAGCTATGTAAATCCGGGCGTTGACCCCACCCATATGATTTTTCCTTTCTGCTTAGTTCCGAAAACTGCTTAGGTAATAATGTCATCCACTTCGCTGTCAAAACCGCTCATGCTCGATCAACTAAGTTATGGCTAAGGTAGTTGTTGTTTTTGGTTAGGCAGGACGTCGGCCTGTTTACGAGCGGGTAGGTAGTGCGCTAACATGAGGCTTGTACTGGACTCCGATGCCACCTATCGTAGGCGAACCCGTTGTGTACTGGAGCACTAAGCACTACGAGCGCTGGATCACTTGGTGGTTGTTTGACCGGGAAAACTCGATTTAAATTTTCAATTTATTCTCCACAGCGCGATCTACGTATATGCACTACTACAGAGGAGATGACGATAGATAAAAGCTTCGAGAACAGGATTGCACGAATAACCCAGAAATGTGTAGACATTTCTAGGTGGTGAAGCTGTATCATCGCTATGGCATACAAAGGCGCATAGCGAACGCACATCAATCAGTTTACTTTGAAGTGTTGTACAGTGAAACTTTCCCCACTTGCGTGGACTTCTACATACGGCCCCACCCTCTTTCTCATAAACTACTGCAGATAAATCAATGAATTTTGTTTTTACTTACAGATAATTGTATACTATATTGTAAGTAATTTTATGCGATCTTATTGTTTAAACAATTATACTTTAAATAATTTGTTTTAACAAATAAATTTTTTTTTTCCTTCTACACGCTCAAAAAAATTACAAAATATGAAAAATAACACGTAAAACAGTCACCTTTAATAAGAAAAAATGTTTGTCCATTCATACCATTCCAAATATGTTGCATTTTTTGTCACCCCTTTGACATCAAATTGTTAAAATAATGATATGTTAAAAACATTTTTTTAAACAAATAACATTTTTTTCGTTCTGCACTCTCGAAAAATTGCAAAATATGTCAAATAACGTGCAAACGGTCAGCTTTAATAATTAATTTCGTATATGGCACAAAATGCTATACTTTGTTTGGACATTATTTTTTTATTTCTTTCACTTGTTCAAAAATATTGAAATATAAATAAAAGAAACATGAGTTGGCGGCCGTCGTGGTGTAGCGGTTAAGTGTTCGGCCTTCTACACCAAGTCGTGGCGGTTCGATGCCCGACAAAAGTAACATCAAAAATTATTTAGAAAAATAATTTTTCTAAACGGGGTCCCCCCCCCGGCAGTAGTTTGGCAAACTCTCCGGGTGTATTTCTGCCATGAGAAGCTTCTCAGCAAAAAATTCATTTGCTTTGCAAGTGCCGTTCGGAGTGTGCAAAAAACTGTAGGTCCCGCCAACTTGTAGGAAAAACTCAAAAGCAACACACCACAAGTTGGGAAGAGAAGCTCGGCTAAAAATCTCGTTAGAGGTTATGATAACCTGTTTGTATATCGCCGCCATTAGAGTATAAGTATGTACATGAAATAAAATTTATAAATAATTAGGTTGCAAACACCGGGAAGTCATGACAGGGTAGGTATCCTACCGTGAGAAGATAATGAGTGATAAGATGAAAACCAGGTACGACAAGGCAATAGAATCGGAAGGTTTCCTGGAAGGAGATTGAGTATTCCTATACGGGCTACAACGGAGGAAAGGTATGTCTCCCAAAGTTCAGTGCAACTGGGAAGGACCATACAGAGTTGTGAAAGGGATCAACGACGTTGTTTACCGCATACAGGCTGTTGGAATGCAACGGAAAAAAATGAAAATGGTTCCCCTGGAGAGGCTAGCAACGTTTGGATCGGGAAATGTGTCTGATCGGGACGATCAGACTTAGGTGGAGGGCAGTGTGGCGCTTGATCTCAAGAATCGCTCATATCCCAACACTAGCGTATCTCCACCACTAGCGTAACTACCACAACTACAGCTGTTTAGATACATGACGTGAGAGCGAGAGAGGGAGAGGCAGCTCGCATATTTGCGAATGTGGCACAAAGAGGAGATGACGATAGATAAATGTTTCGAGAACACTGTTGCACGACTAACCCAGAAATGTGTAGACATTTCTAGGTTATGAAGCTGCAGTCTGCTGGGGTATATAAACCGCGCAAAGACAACGTAAGTCAATCAGTTTATTTTCTAGTGTTGTACAGTGAAGTACTGAACAGTGAATTAACCCGCGATATGGTACTACGGTTTTTAGTAGTAAATAAAGCGTACTATATATTAAGCAGAATCTAAGTGTTGTATTAGAAGTATAGTGATCGAGCTCAAGGAAAATAATCGAGGAATCATGGAATTTGTCAAAAATTGGTGTCAGAAACGGTATTGTTGAATAAATACAAGGACATTAAAAAGGATAACAAGCACATTGAAAATGGCAACAAGGGCATTAAAAAGGATAACAAGGACATTGCAAAGGTAACAGGGACATGGCAAAGTTGAATGAATTGAAGTTCCAGCAACTCAAAACTGGGTTGGAGAAACGTGGATTGATAACAACAGGCAATAAGTCAGAGCTACAATCACGTCTACGCGAGGCTATGGAAGCGGAAGGAATCAACGTTGACGATTATGTTTTTCAGCTTTCGGAAGAGGGAGCGACGAAAATAGAAGAGCAGAAGGATACTCCGGTTTCAGTGACAAAACTCGATTTAAATTTTCAATTTATTCTCCACAGCGCGATCTACGTATATGCACTACTACAGAGGAGATGACGATAGATAAAAGCTTCGAGAACAGGATTGCACGAATAACCCAGAAATGTGTAGACATTTCTAGGTGGTGAAGCTGTATCATCGCTAGGGCATACAAAGGCGCATAGCGAACGCACATCGATCAGTTTACTTTGAAGTGTTGTACAGTGAAACTTTCCCCACTTGCGTGGACTTCTACATACGGCCCCACCCTCTTTCTCATAAACTACTGCAGATAAATCAATGAATTTTGTTTTTACTTACAGATAATTGTTTACTATATTGTAAGTAATTTTATGCGATCTTATTGTTTAAACAATTATACTTTAAACAATTTGCTTTAACAAATAAATTTTTTGTTTCGTTCTACACGCTCAAAAAAATTACAAAATATGAAAAATAACACGTAAAACAGTCACCTTTAATAAGAAAAAATGTTTGTCCATTCATACCATTCCAAATATGTTGCATTTTTTGTCACCCCTTTGCGATCAAATTGTTAGAATAATGATACTTTGTTTGGACATTATTTTTTTATTTCTTTCACTTGTTCAAAAATATTGAAATATAAATAAAAGAAACATGATTTGGCGGCCGTCGTGGTGTAGCGGTTAAGTGTTCGGCCTTCTACACCAAGTCGTGGCGGTTCGACAAAAGTAACATCAAAAATTATTTAGAAAAAGAATTTTTCTAAACGGGGTCCCCCCTCGGCAGTAGTTTGGCAAACTCTCCGGGTGTATTTCTGCCATGAGAAGCTTCTCAGCAAAAAATTCATTTGCTTTGCAAGTGCCCTTCGGAGTCTGCAAAAACTGTAGGTCCCGCCAACTTGTAGGAAAAACTCAAAAGCAACACACCACAAGTTGGGAAGAGAAGCTCGGTGGAGGGCAGTGTGGCGAATGATCTCAAGAATCGCTCATCTCCCAACACTAGCGTATTTCCACCACTAGCGTAACTACCACAACTACAACTGTTTTTTTTTTTTTTATATATTAAGCAGAATCTAAGTGTTGTATTAGAAGTACAGTGATCGAACTCAAGGAAAAAAATCGAGGAATCATCGAATTCGTCAAAAATTGGTGTCAGAAACGGTATTGTTGAATAAATACAAGGACATTAAAAAGGATAACAAGGACATTGAAAATGGCAACAAGGGCATTAAAAAGGATAACAAGGACATTGCAAAGGTAACAGGGACATGGCAAAGTTGAATGAATTGAAGATCCAGCAACTCAAAACTGGGTTGGAGAAACGTGGATTGATAACAACAGGCAATAAGTCAGAGCTACAATCACGTCTACGCGAGGCTATGGAAGCGGAAGGAATCAACGTTGACGATTATGTTTTTCAGCTTTCGGAAGAGGGAGCGACGAAAATAGAAGAGCAAAAGGATACTCCGGTTTCAGTGACAAATGTGGACACAAACTCGCTGTTGGCTGTATTGGCTCAGATGTCGACGAATATAACATCAAAGTTTGAAGAACAGAAAACTTGCATGGCATCTCAATTGGAGCAACAGGAGACACGCATGGTATCTAAGTTTGAAGAACAAAAAGCATACACTGCGTCTCAAATATTGCAGTTGTCTACACATCTGGAAGAGCAGGAAGCACGTATATCCTCAAAACTAGAGGCGCGCATGAACGAGAAACTAATGCAGCTTGAGGAAAAAATCGAGGCGGAGGTGGATGCGTTAAGAAGTCGTATCCAGGAGCTACAACTAATTCGTCCAAATGCTGCATCGAGCTCTCCTAAGGTAAAAACCCCATCTTTTGACGGTTCTGTTCCTTTCCAGGTATTTAAGCTACAATTTGAGAAGACAGCTGCTGTGAACAACTGGGGCGCTGAAGATAAAGTCGCTGCTTTATTTGTGGCATTGAAAGGACCTGCAGCCGAAATCTTACAGACAATTCCAGATGCTGAGAGAAACAACTATGAAGGGTTGATGGGAGCCATGGAGAGACGTTATGGTAGCGAGCATCGAAAGCAGATTTACCAAATAGAGCTACAAAATCGATTCCAGAAACCCAATGAGACTCTACAAGAATTTGCATCGGACATCGAGAGGTTAGCACACCTAGTCAACGCGTATGCACCTGTAGAATACACGGATATGGTAAAGATACAAAGTTTCATAAATGGAATACGTGATGTGGAGACGAAACGGGCCACCTATGCAATTCCAAAGAGATCATTTGCGGAGACGGTATCACATGGTCTAACTCAAGAAAGAACATCTCTTTTGAGCAAACCAGCGTACAAAGCTCATCGTGTGGAAGTAGAACGACCAGAATGGGTGGACGCAATTCTAGAAACATTTAACGGCAAGATTAAATGTTTCAAGTGCGGAAAGTCTGGCCATAATGCGCATTATTGCATCATCGGCTCCAGAAACTCCGGCAACGTAGGTGGACGTAAGGGTAACGCTGGAGGAGATCACAAGGTCATTGCTCCACAATTTCTGTCTCACAGGTCGGAGGGAAAGCAAGTAATGTTACTGTTGGAGGTTTCTTGGACGGAAAAGAGTGGTTACTCACTGTGGATACTGGCGCATCTCATTCCATCATTCGAAGTGACTTGGTCCATTTCAGGATGCAAAGTTCCGGACATTAACTGGTGAAAATAAGCTAGTACATGGGGAAAGTGCGGTGCAAAGTTGTGATTGGGAATGTGACTACATACCACAACTTCTTAGTAACGGATATTGTGGACGAAGTCATCATTGGTGTCGACTTCTTTGCTGAAAGAGACATTCACATGAACGTGAGAAATAGAGTTATGACATACAATGGCCAAGAAGTACATCTGATCTTTGGACACAACATTGGGTATTGCACCAAATGAGTTTCATTAGAGATGAATCAAAAGGACACTCGGAAGGCAGAGGTACCTCCTCGACTAATTTCTTCGATAGACAAACGCCTGCTTGAGAATATTCCCAGAAGTCTACAGGAAGATTCATATATGGCATGTGTGATCCGAGGGCTTGAGCGAAACGAATGACCAGCAAGAAAAGAAATGTCAGCGGAGAGTCCAGTTGCCAAGTCATATTGGGCGCAATGGAACAGTTTAGGATTGGTATCCGGTTGTTTGCATCGAATATGGGAGAGTGAGGATGGTCAATGCGCTCGGAAGCTTAAAGTTGTTCCAAGGAAGCGGGTGTCTTATGTTCTCAGGGAAATGCATAACGATCCAAGTTTCAAGAAGACTTGGAGAGGATTAAGCAGACATTTTATTGGGTTGGTTACGGTCAGTTGGTAGAGGAGTGGATTGCCAAATGCAATGAGTGCATCAGGGCAAAGGTGCTGAGGTCCACGAGTCATGGTCGAAAGAGGCAGTGCAACTCAGAGTCACCGGGTGAGAGGAGTTCAGTGCAACTGGGAAGGACCATACAGAGTTGTGAAACGGATCAACGACGTTGTTTACCACATACAGGCTGTTGGAATGCCACGGAACAAAATGAAGGTTGTTCCCCTGGAGAGGCTAGCAACGTTTGGATCGGAAATGCGTCTGATCGGGACGATCAGACTTATGTGGAGGGCAGTGTGGCGAATATTCTGAAGAATCGCTCATCTCCCACCACTAGCGTTTTTCCAGAAGTGAGGCCATTACATGGAGCAAAGCTGCGTACGGCGACCGGTGAGGACACCCAAGTCCAAGGAGAAGTAACATGTGAAATCGCAATTGGGAATGTCACCGTACTGCATAATTTTATAGTGGCAGATATTGTTGATGAGTGTATTTACTCAAACTGTCCAAAAAGCCTATATAAAACAGTCAATTTCACAGAATAAAAAATGCCAAGACTTTCCGTTTTCAATTCTATTCAATAACGACAGATGCCACCAGGGCTGCCATATTCCCCATGGCCCCATGGCCCACTGAGTAGGGGGGAAATTTTCGTTCTTATGAGGACCAGCTGACCCAGCTTTACTCCTTCGAAAGATTTACGCCATTTCTTGCGCTCCTGAAATGTGGTCAGATATTCATTGTGCCACCTGTCCCAAAAGACCTTGACCATTCTCTGACGCTCTTTCCACAGCTGCACACCCTTGGATGATGATGTCTCAGGAAGCGAAAATGGCAGGGGTAGAACTAATGGCTCTCCATTCAAAAAGTGGCCAGCAATCCACACCTTTTGCCTTACAAGTTGCCTGCCCTTCTGATCTATCATTTTAATATCTATTGGTCCCGCATAATCTATACCGACATGCAGGAATGGCTTCCCCGGGGTAACGCGATCGGCCGGCAAATCCGCCATAATCTGGGCTTCGACTCGATGGTTCTGACGCACACAACCCAAACATTTATGCAAATAATTTCGTAGTGAACTGCGCAGACGTGGGATCCAGTAAGTTTGCCGTATGAACTGCTTCATGACCTGCACCCCTCCATGTTTCGTCTCGCGATGTGCATGATCCATTAGAAGCCATGCTAGCCTTGAACCATCAGGAACTATGACTGGATGTCGCATATTTTCGTCCAGGTTCGCGTTCTTCAACCGGCCGTGCACCCTAAGTAGACCATCTTTTAGCTCCGGCTTAAGCGATTCAATCTTACTCTTGATTGGGACGCTGGCACCAGATTCTAGGCAAGCTATCTCCTTCCTATAGAACTCCCTCTGTCCCTGATTAAGCAAGAGCCACATTGCCTTCGTCCTGTAGTCATTACTGAGCGATACGCTCATAAGTTCTCCTCGCTTTCTCCTTTTTTGAGCTGATCTGCTTCTTAAATTTGAAATAAATCGATACAAATAGCCTACAATGCGCACCGCTCTCTCCAAGCTATCTACGTACTCTGTCAATGCTACCCTGTTCTTCGTTGTTCTGCCCGTTATCATAAATTGCTCCGTTGTTCCAACAATCACACAAGCCTTAAATTCTATCTTAGCCTCCCCCGCGGTGTTGGCACAAACATTATAATCAGGCCAGGAACTCAAGTCCTGTTTTAGCCATGTCGGCCCATGCAACCATAGTCCACTGCGAATCATATCAGCAGACTTCATACCACGGCTCAACAAGTCAGCTGGATTATCTTTTGTATTGATATATTTCCACCTCTTCACATTCGTGTTTGTCTGTATTGACTGGTCCGAAGCATTGGCCTTCGGCTTCGAGCCTAACCATTACCGTGGGGAGCAGGGCATGTCTTTTGTCCATACTGAAATCAAAAGACTCACCATAGTTATCATGCAAATTAATTTCCCTTTCCTTATTTTCATTACAATTTTTCACTTTTTCTGACATTATCTTGCGTTTTTTTATCAGCTGCTCTTGCTTGTCCAACAGAATCAATTGCTTATCAAGTTTCTTAATTTCTTCGCCAATAGCATCGCCAATAGCATCGCCTCTGGCACCCTGACCGCATTGTGCCGTGTAGACATGTTCACCAGGAGCATCTCGACGGCCCTTACTTGCGCGCCGTCCAGCTCCATAACTGTAATTTCGCCGATTATGCGCCCCGGTTTCTTTAACTACGAGAGCTTGCTTGGAAATTTCCTTCATCGGTCATAAAATACTGTTATTCTTCATCTGGCCTGGGCAGCGCACACACGAGCCTTGGAAACAATCGTCGTCCCCATGACCACGCTTGAAACAATTTCGACACAGACCATTCCTTTTGACCAGCTCTTCTCTTGCTCGTAAACTAAGTGCCTTAAATTCGTCGCATGATCAAAGTGCGTGATGACGTTTACACGCTATACATTGGCTCACCTGCTTCTCTAAACTGACGCTCGCACCTATACCGTGCTTGACCCTGTCACCATTACTCGTCTCTCTCTTGTTGCTCAGTGATCCACGATCAGCTGGTGCACGCTTCCGGTGCATATCAGCCACGTTTGCTAACGCAGCAGCCTGACGATCTAAGAACTCCAACATCTGCTTGACAGTGGGTGTTTCTGTCTGTCGCTTGAGCTCCCACTGCTTACTGGTCTCTGGATCTAAACGCTCGTGGAGTATATGCACCACCATCATGTCCCAGCTTTCGACTGGGATGCCCTGGGCACGTAGCTGGTGTAACACCTCATGTGTCACGTTTGACATGCGCTGGAGATCGTTAGGACGCGGTGCACTCTCAATAACTGGAAGCCTTAATAGCTGTCTCAGATGCTCACGACAAATGGGATACTTCCGGTCGTACAGCTGTTTAATTCTGTCCCATGCTTCAATACAATTGTCATCGGTAAGCTGCCATTCACCCAAGGTACGTGCCGCTTTACCGACCAAAGATTTTTTAAGATACGAAAATTTGAAAGCTGGTGACACGTTTTCGTTATTATGAATAGTAGCTACGAACCTATCACGAAACCCTGACCATTTGGTCAGTGTCCCGTCAAAATCTCCCCATGTGTTTTTCATATAATGCTGGCGGTACGGTACATTGACTTGCACCGCTAGTGGCGGTTTTGCTGTTGGAAGTGCTCCCGGCACAGGAGCCAGCTCCTTTACCTTTGCTGCTAGTGCCGCTCGCGCCGAATAATAACTCGCTTTAACTACTGCTGCTATATTGTCATACGTGTTTGCCTTTTTCGAATCACGTTCCATTTGCTTCTGATGCGCCCCAACAAAACGCTTATAGTAGCTTTCTAATTTTTCAGCTCGTACTTGTACCTGTTCTATAGTTGTGGCAGCAAATTCTGCTTGCCGGGTATACTCTTCAACTCGCGAAATTGATTTGCGAAGGCTTTCCAAAACGCCTGCCATCGTACGCTAGCTACATAAAAACCAAATATGAAAATTAGATCTCTATAAAATGTAAGAAATATTCTCAACAAAGCAGAAAATTTACTTGTCTCTCGATAGGATAAAAAAAATAAGTATTTATGTGGACTGTATGATTTATAATTAATTTCTTTATTCTTGCTAATTCTACTTCAGATTTTGCGCACTACTTCACAAGATTGGCTTTAATCGCAATTCTGCTTGCCGGGTATACTCTTCAACTCGCGAAATTGATTTGCGAAGGCTTTCCAAAACGCCTGCCATCGTACGCTAGCTATATAAAAACCAAATATGAAAATTAGATCTCTATAAAATGTAAGAAATATTCTCAACAAAGCAGAAAATTTACTTGTCTCTCGATAGGATCAAAAAGATAAGTGTTTATGTGGACTGTATGATTTATAATTAATTTCTTTATTCTTGCTAATTCTACTTCAGATTTTGCGCACTACTTCACAAGATTGGCTTTAATCGCAATTTTACTTTTTGCTGTGTTGCACGCATGGCGTACCATACAGGTGGTAGTAGCAGAAACAGTAGATTTGTTCTTGCGCATACGACACTTTGACATTACAGTATTTCGCGCAGTATTAATTTTGACATAAGGCACTCAGCCTCAAGGAAACAACATAAAAATGAAATGTATACGTATCTGCATGCACATCGCACCGCCACCACCCCACAGTTTTGCCATGGTTGCAAACGTTTACTGTCACAGCTATTGAACAATGTATATGCGTATACATTTTCAAACATCATATTCGTTTTCATGGTTCAAAGTCTAGTCTCTCAGATGCCCAGCTGAATCTATGTCAACATTGGACTATTTCTCGCTTGCCCGAAGGCATCTTTCACAAATGTCCAGTTGAATCTGTGTCAGCATTGGACTCTTTCTCACTTGCCCGAAGGCATCTTTCACAAATGTCCAGTTGAATCTGTGTCAACTTTGGACTCTTTCTCGCTTGCCCGAAGGCATCTTTCACAAATGTCCAGTTGAATCTGTGTCAACTTTGGACTCTTTCTCGCTTGCCGTTAAAGTTCGAATCTTCGTGCTCGGACGTGCATACGCATACCTAGCTATGCCTCACGTTTCAGCCACCCATCATGCAACCTGTTGACTACAATGCCACATCCAAGCCATACTCACATATTCCTTGCAACATCCAGTGTATAATAAGAAAAACGCAACACACACACATATACGTATGCAGTCAGATGCAAATGCGTACACACCTCAAACACGCTTTCCAAATACTCATTCACTTCTCCAACGTTCTTCTTCCCGATCACCACATCCGGCTCTACGTGGACCAAATGTATTTACTCAAACTGTCCAATAAGCCTAAATAAAACAATCAATTTCACAGAATAAAAAATGCCAAGACTTTCCGTTTTCAATTCTATTCACGACAGATGCCACCAGGGCTGCCATATTCACTTTATTATTTCAAGTATTTTGTGCAACGCGCAGGTTGCCAGATCTTTGTGCATTTGATACTTAACAATGAGATCATAGTTGGTGTGGATTTCTTAAGCAACCAAGGCGTCAAGATCGACATGCAAAACAGGACTATGAGCTATAAAAAACATGGATGTACCACTCAATTTTGGTTACGAGAACAAGTATATCAGTAAGCGGGTCCTCGTGGAAGATAGCCAACAAATTCCACCGAAGTCGGAGGCAGTCGTTTGGGCAAGGATTGATGGAGATTATGGGACAAACAAATTGTGGGTTGTCGAGGCAGCAAACAAATCAAAGACGGATATATTAGTAGGAAAAACACTGGCTATGACAAAACAAGATGGACGTATACCGGTAAGAGTACTAAATGAGTTCCGATCGCCGATCAAGCTTTCCAAATGAGCTATATTGGGACAATGTCAGGGAGTGGAGGAGGTGGTTATAAATTGTGAACAGCTCCAGGAAAATATTAATAGTGCTAGTGAAGAAAAAGGATGAAAAAATGCGGTTCTGCGTGGATTACCGGAAGCTGAACGACGTAACAAAAAAGGACAGCTATCCATTACCGAGAATTGACGATGTTCTGGACTCACTATCTGGTACGAAATGGTTTTCTACACTTGACTTGAAAAGCGGCTATTGACAAGTGGAGGTTAAAGATGAGGATAAGGAAAAGACAGTATTCAGCGTTGGCGAGGGGCTGTGGCAATTTACGGTAATGCCCTTTGGACTATATATCGCTCCAGCTACTTTTGAGAGACTCATGGACCAAGTATTGAAAGGACTGCATTGGAAAACATGTTTTGTGTATCTGGACGACATCATCGTGCTTGGAAAAAGCTTTGAGGAACACCTTAAAAACCTGGAGGAAGTTTTCCAAAGGATAGCTGGTGCCGGTCTGAAATTGAGTCCCAAAAAGTGTGCATTGTTCAGGAAGGAAGTAAGTTATTTAGATCACAAGGTAACTACGGAGCGTATCTGCACTGCTAAAGAAAAGATTGAAGCTGTGAAGGATTGGCCAAGACCGAAAAATTGACATAAGTTACAAAGTTTCCTTGGACTGTGCACGTATTATCGCCGATTTGTACCAAATTTCGCCAGCGTAGCCAGTAGCCTTCATGAGTTGACCAGGAAGAATATGTCATTTGATTGGAAGAAGGAACATGAAGTGGCTTTCCAAGCCTTGAAGGAAGGGCTGTGCACTGCCCCAATGTTAGCGTATCCAATCCTAGGCTCAACATTTATTTTGGATACAGACGCGATCGGTTATGCGATTGGAGGAGTCTTGTCACAGATTGTCGATGGGCAGGAGAAGGTAGTGACGTACTATAGCCGCACAAATGGGAAGCCCGAAAGGAACTATTGTGTTACACGGAGAGAACTACTGGCATTGGTCGAGTGCATCAAGCATTTCCACAAGTATCTCTATGGACAGCGATTCCACGTCAGGACAGACCATGCAGCGTTGAAATGGCTCTTTCAGTTCCGTAATCCGGAAGGTCAATTGGCACGGTGGATAGAGCGACTACAAAGTTATGACCTTTCCATAGAGCATCGCAAAGGCAGCACCCACGGTAATGCTGATGCAATGTCCCGGCGACCATGTAACCTGGAATGCAAGCATTGTTCGAAAGCTGAGGCCAAGGAAGATGTTATAGATGTACGGCTGATGACTATAACATCTACGGACGAATGGAACTAAGAAAGTATCAGCTAGAGGATCCAGATCTGGTACGTGTGATGCAGGGGATCGAGCAAAATGAACGAGAGAGGAGATGCCAGCAGAGAGTCCTGTTGCCAAGTCATATTGGGCACAGTGGAACAGTTTGAAATTGGTATCCGGTTGCTTACATAGAGTATGGGAAAGCGAAGATGGTCAATGCGCTGGTAGTTGTCCCAAGGAAGAAAATCTGTGATGTTTTGAATGAGCTACATAATGGTCCAAGTGGAGGTCATCTAGGAGTCACAAAAACATTGGAGAAAGTCAAGCAGAGATTATATTGGGTTGGTTGCCGGCAGTCGATCGCGGAGTGGATCGCCAACTGTGAGGTGTGCATCAAAGCAAAGGGTCCGAAGTCGAGAAGCCATGGACAGATGAAGTCGTACAACACAGGTGCACCGTTTGAGAGGATTGCTATGGATGTAGCTGGTCCATTTCCTACTAGCGCACTCGGAAACAAATACGCACTAGCTGTTATGGACTATTTCAGTAAATGGCCAGAAGTTTACCCGATTCCAAATCAAGAGGCAGAAACCATTACATAGGTGTCCATTAACAATTGGGTAGCGAGATTTGGTGTACCGATTGAGTTACATTCTGACCAAGGCAGGAATTTCGAATCAGTTGTATTCCAAGAAATGTGCAAGACATTGGGTATTCGGAAAACGCGAACAACTGCACTTAGTCAGATAGCATGGTGGAACGTTTCAATCGAACCTTGAAAGAGCACATGAGGAAAGTAGTGGATAACTTCCAGAAAGATTGGGACACGCACCTCTCTTTGTTCCTGATGGCATATCGCTCGGCAATACATGAAACAACGAGTCAGACTCTGGCAAAAGTAATTTTTGGGAATGATCTTCGGTTGCCAACTGACTTGAAGTTTGGGATAAATGCTGATGAAGGAATAAATGCCAGGAAATCCACTAGCATATTGGAAGAAGAAATGAGAGAAATACACGACCTTGTAAAACAACGGACGAAGATCATGAGTGATAAGATGAAAGCCAGATACGACAAAGCCATCAGCTCGGAAGTTTTTGAAGAAGGAGATTTAGTGCTGTTGTACAACCCACATGGAAAGAAAGGTTTGTCCCCAAAACTGCAATGCAACTGGGAAGGCCCATATAAAGTAATAAAGCGGATAAATCATGTTGTCTACCGCATACAAACTGTTGGAGGACCACAAAACAAAATGAAGGTGGTTCACCTGGAGAGGCTAGCAACGTTTGGATCGGGAAATGTGTCTGATCAGGACGATCAGACTTAGGTGGAGCGCAGTGTTGCGAATGTTCTCAAGAATCGCTCATCTCCCAACTCTAGCGTATTTCCACCACTAGCGTCACTACGACATTTACAGCTGTTTAGGAACATGACACGAGAGCGAGAGAGTGCGAATGTGACACAAATGGGGGTGACGATAGATAAACGTTTCGAGAACACTGTTGCACGAATAACCCAGAAATGTGTAGACATTTCTAGGTTATGAAGCTGCTGTCGGCTAGGGTATATAAACCGCGCAAAGAAAACGCACTTCAATCTGTTTATTTTGACCTAAGTCAGACACATTTCCCGATCCAAACTTTGCTTTCGTGGCCTTCCAACATTTTGTATGCGGTAGACAACATCGTTTATCCATTTTATGACTTTATATGGGCCTTCCCAACTAGCTAGTATATAAACCGCGCAAAGAAAACCCACTTCAATCAGTTTATTTTGACCTAAGTCAGACACATTTCCCGATCCAAACTTTGCTTTCGTGGCCTTCCAACATTTTGTATGCGGTAGGCAACATCGTTTATCCATTATATGACTTTATATGGGCCTTCCCAACTAGCATAATTAGTAGTAGAATGGGAGTGTCGACTAATGTTGTGACTTTAAAAATATTTGCTTCGACTAATGGGCACGTATTAGATACATGCTCATCACGTACCGCCTACCTAAATGGGGCAGGTTTCCTATGTACAGTCACTTCTCAGAGCAGAAAACCCAGGACATCGCCATGGATCTCTGCGCAGTGGAACCACCCGGGGTTTTACCTCGGCCAAGGACTGTCACTTTCAATGTAACCCTGTTTAGTATGTTTTGTCCCATTTCGAAACTATCATCCTCCCCCCTTGCAGCAGGGCTACAAGATATTCTATTGTTACGGCGGGCGTTGAGCCGAACCCCGGACCAAAAGAATGGATATGCAGTGTCTGTTGCAAAAAGATATATATTAAACGGTCGCATTCTGTGCAATGCTTCTCGTGTAAGAGATGGCTCCATAATGTTCAGGGCTTAACCTTAACATCCACAGACCCCGTACTTTCTTTAGTACTTTCGTGTACTTGTTGTTTGCGCCCTCGGGCGTCCCGCGGTAAGCGCCGTTCAAGCGCACCCCTACCGCCACTTTCTAGTAGCAATACTAATAATAATAATAATAATAATAATGTCTTAACGACTAGCAGCACTTCTGCTATACCCGCCACACAAACTCCAGACTGTTGCTCGTGCCTTATGGCGTCAACATCACGCGCAGCAGCTCAACACTCTCGCTCCCACCGGAGCAGTTTAGACATGAGCAACTCCGAGCACCAGTATCTCTCTGTTTCTACATCACACCCCCCTCCCGTTTAAATTCTCACGTGAGTCAGGAGCAACATCTTCTCGCACCTGTCTCTACGTGTACTGTTTGTCGGTAAAGATTATACACGCTCGCGTCATCGGTCAAATGCAATAACTGCTTAGGCCAATGCCAAGTACATCTATGCTCTGGGCTCGCTAACAGGAACCTCTGGACGGATGCGTTCATCGCACCATGCTGTAACACACCTCAACCTACGACGCCAGCCAACCCGGTTACACCAGGTCCACAGCTAACTAGGCTGAGGCACAGCCTTGGTCTTAGCCTACCAACACCTGGGCGAACACATCCGTCTCTCACGCCTATGGTTAACTCGACATCGACCCCACCGGCGCACTTCCAAATCTTACAGCACAACTGTAACGGATTAACTGGTAAGATCGCAGAGATAACTAATTTGATGACGCAATATGACATAAAACTTGCCGCAGTCCAAGAAACCAAGCTCAGTCCTAGGTCGGACCTCATTACCTATGGCGGATATAACATCCACCGGAAAGACCGTCATAGAGTAACAGGAGGTCTGGGAGGTGGTCTAGCGTTCATAACGCACAACTCTGTACAGTATCATCTATTTGATACCGACATCGAAGGAACGGATGATATCTTAGAAAGCCAAGGTATTACCATCCGTACAGGAGATGTCGATCTGCAAATCATTAACATCTACATACCCCCTGTCTCAAGTTGCCCCACCGGTTATCACCCCGACATTAGCTTGCTATTATGAGGAGATAACCGCGTGATCCTGGGCGACTTCAATGCGCACCACGACATGTGGCACTCAAACTTGCCAGCAGACAATAGGGGGCATGTACTTGCAGAACAAATAGATGATACGGCTTTCTGTACATTGAACGGAGACGCCCCAACGAGAGTATCGGGTAACTGCTATAAGTGCAGGACTATTGAACAACACCAATTGGCGACCCATACTCACGTTGGCGTCTGACCATCTCCCAATAGTCATTACCATCGAACGGCCGACGGACTTTATTACACCTGAGCATGGTACATATATTAACTTTACCAAGGCGGACTGGGACAGTTTTCAGACATATACGGACGAATCCTTGGCTGCTCTATCCATTCCTACAGACGTACGCAAAGGCGAAAGAGACTTCTGCAACATCATTGTCTTGGCCGCTAAACGCTTCATTCCTGCGGGTCGAATATCTCAAATAAGACCAAATTTCCCCGCGGAGGCAGCGGCCATGGCTAGAGAAAGGGATGAAGTGCGAAGTCTCAATCCCCCAGATCCCCGTATAAGGGACCTCAAAGCGGAAATTCGTATGTTGGTCGATAAACATAAACTGACCAAATGGAAACAACACCTAGAGCAATGCAACCTCTCTGATGGTGTTGGCAAATTATGGACTACGGTCAAAGCTTTATCTAATCCAACGCAACACAAGGATGAAGTAGATATTACTTTCGGTGACAGGGTGAAGAAGGACCCTAGGGGATGTGCGAACTCCTTCTGTAGACAATTTGTACTACATTCCCCGCCCGATAGAGCTAAACGTAGAACCATGCGACAGGCGCGTAAATATAAAAACCAAAATACGCCCATTGTCATCACTGCCTCAGAGGTCAAGGAAGCCATCAGACAGGCTAAGCCCTCAAAATCCATCGGCCCCGACGGCATTGCCATGAAGATGCTGAAACATCTAGGCCAGGAGGGACACAAATACTTAGCGGCTCTATTCAGTCTTTCACTGAACACTTTCGTCATTCCTGAAATATGGAAAAAGGCGAGAGTGGTTCCATTACTAAAACCTAGAAAACCGCCAAACATAGGCGATTCATATCGCCCTATATCACTTTTGTCGCCGGTAGTGAAGACGCTAGAGTCCATTTTGCTCCCGTATTATACTGCAAATCTGCACCTGGCTAGTCATCAACATGGCTTCCGTAAGCTGCACAGCACCACCACCGCACTCAATGCCATTACAACGCAAATAAATAGCGGCCTAAATCAAAACCAACCAAATCACAGGACTGTGTTAGTGGCACTTGACCTGTCGAAAGCTTTTGACACAGTCAACCATGCCACTCTCATACAAGATCTGTTTGAAACACAGATACCTGATGGGTTAAAGAGATGGACCGCTAATTACTTGAATGGACGGCAGGCGTCGGTTAACTTTAGAAACGCAACATCAAAACCTAGACGTATTAGACAGCGGTGCCACAGGGTGGTGTCCTATCCCCGACACTGTTTAATTTCTATCTATCGAAGATGCTCCCACCACCAGAGGGCGTCTCCGTCGTTTCATATGCCGACGACTGTACAATAATGGCGACGGGGAAGGGCCCCTATACTGATGAACTCTGTGCGAAAATCAACGGTTTTCTCTGCGACCTTTCCAGGTTTTTCACTGAGCGAGATCTGACGATATCTCCGACTAAATCAACGGCGACGTTTTTTACGACATGGACGCACCAGGTGAGAAATGAATTAGACATTTTCGTTGATGGCACTAAGCTACCAACTGTCAGCCACCCAAAGTTATTAGGGATGACACTGGATAATACTTTCTCATTTGCTGGTCATGTGGCTGCAATGGTCTCAAAGGTACGTGGTCGCAACAAGATCCTCAAGTCACTTGCAGGCAGTACTTGGGGAAAAGACAAAGAAACGTTGCTGACTACATATAAGGCCATTGGCCGACCAGTCTTTGACTATGCTGCACCCATATGGTCGCCTAATGTACATAACACCAACTGGACGAAGTTACAAGTCTGCCAAAATACTGCTATCAGAACTGCTACGGGATGTCTCCTCATGTCTTCCGAGTCTCACCTCCATCAGGAGGCAAAACTTCTCAAGGTAAAAGAGCATGCGGAAATGCTGAGCAGGCAATTACTTCTGAACTGCCACAAGCCAGCACATCCAAACCGTCATCTTTTGGACATAGATCCGCCCCCGAGAGACATAAGGAAACATCTCCCTAAGCACTATGATAAGATCCGGCATCATATTACCTTGCCGTTTGATCTGCAGAATCATAAGCGGGCTCTAACCGACATCCACACCGAGTCGGTAGACACTTTTGTCGGATCTTTACCTGTAAATCCCGTTCTGAACAGTCCTCCACCGGATATTGCTGAAGAAGAACGCACCTTACCAAGGGAGACAAGAGTCACCTTGGCACAGCTTAGGTCTGGATATAGTGTAAGGTTAAACTCCTACTTATCCAGACTTAATGATACAATCTTAAACACATGCCCTGCATGTGGTAGGACCCCCCATGATACTCTACATCTCTTCAATTGTACATCTGAACCTACTCTTCTAACCCCTCTGTCCCTCTGGACAAACCCTGTTGAAACTGCACGTTTCCTTGGACTCCCCTTAGAAGAGCTTGCTGAAGATCTTCGGAATGATCATACACTCTAGACAGGGCAATGCATTGCCCAGCGACGTTTCTGCCAGATATTTGGCTACGTATAGCGGACGTTGTAATTACGTAGCACCAATCCCATTTCTCTCTTACTATATCTTGAAATTAAAAAACTATATTTATTTCATTTTATTTGTGATGTGCATATACATTTAACTTCTTTTATTTCCCGAACCTAACTAACTATTTAAGAAACTAACAAGGAAATAAGGGCATAAAATATGATGCGCTTTAAATGTTACTGGGAAATATACTGGTGATAGGTCGAAATTTAACAACGCGCCCCCAAAATTTTAATATTTTATTAAAATAATATGTGTAAAATCACTAGCAACATGCAAGGAAATTGCACACTGGACGTCGAAAAGCGTTTTGTTTTGTCCCTTAGTATCTATAAACAACCAATATGCATTTATTTATTGCATATTGTGCCTAAAATATGCCAAAAGGATCAAATTTCTTTTATTTATTTAGTTTAGCTAAATATTTCTTTTGATCAAAATGGCGTACGCTATCATAAATAACTTTGAAGTGGTATTCCCCAAAAACGAACCCTCTCAAAGTAATTAGAACTCCAGGGTAGTGACCAGTAGTGACCGCCACAGACTAATACCTCAATTCTGTAAGCTGTATCTAGTCACTAATAGAGACATTTCGTGGTCTATTTCATATTTGATACAAATTGGTATTCAGTAAGCTGCCTCATATCTCTAGTCTCAATAAAGAGTCACTAATTTGTCATCTGGCTGTAGGCAGGTAACAAACGAAATTAATTAAATAAAATTTTTTAAAAAATTGATAAAATAAAAAAAAAGTGAATTTACGAATTAGAAGTATTTATATGTTTATAAATAGTTAATTAAATTTTAAAAAATTAAATAAAAAAATAAAAATTTATTGTTCGCGGACAGGCACTTGCACCTGCGACCTTCCGCGTCATAATCCGGACGCTTAACTCCAGTGTCAAATGCGTTACTTAAAATTTATGCAATTTTTGTATTCACCACACCTTAAAAGTGAGTGAGAGAGGGACTATGGTAGATTTCTTGTGACTTTCTCTTATAGAATACCGGAATCATTTCAAGTCACAAAAATTGTATCTAATGAAATATCTCAAATTTAGTTACTTGATATGAGACAAAATTACAGAATACTGGTATAAATGGAATTTTACCCCCGAATTCTGTAAGCTGTCTCTAGTCACTAATAGAGACAATAGCCACTAATAGAGAAAATTCGTGTTCCAATTCCATGTTGTCCAATTACAAACCTCAAATGACAGATCTCAATTTTGTGACTTGAGATGAGATAAAATTACAGAATTCCAGGGTTATTGTGGCTTTTCGCCTCACTTATTTAAATTTAACAAAAACAATAATTTTTTTGTGAAATTAAAACGTATTGTCCTTACTGGACTTCGCGCACAGGGAAATGTATATATATAAATTGTATTTTCGCAACACGTTTGCCGCACCGACTTGCGCACTCTCGAAGTGCTGACTTGGGATTATGAAAGGGATGACGGAAAATCGTTCCAATATATATCTCTATATATAGGCCCAAATACTAGAGTAACTCCGTTTTACCTTCCCGTTTTGTATTGTTCTATTATTGTATTTCCAACCATCACTACCAGCGGTCATTACCCTATGTCGTTCCCTTTTACTTTACTCATCACACCCTCACTTGTTATATGGCAACCTTTTCCTTGGGATATTATTAAAATTTCCCATTGGTGGAAAATTCCAATTGTCAGCCTTTTTGACATTTCTCCTGTCTGCATAAATAAACAAAACCAAAAGGCACGCAATCTAAAGTGTCGGACTATATTTTACTAATAAAACGTGAAAAATTAAATAAAACGTGTTATTTGGCCGAGATTGGCCATTAAAAATGTACCACACACCTGCAGCTAACCATATTGCTCACGAACCCCAAGTATTATGACCACTTTTGCCACATTTCCTGCGTCCATTTCTTTGGCTGCCGCCCGCTCAATCTTCTTCAGAAATAGCTTCCCCTGGATGGCTAGACACATCTCCTGGTAGGTTCGTGCATACATTTCCTATTGAATGTTTAATTTATTTTCATTGTAGCGTTGTGGCTTTCACTTAATACATTGCCAGCCAGCGGTGGCTGTGTTCTCATAAAGACGCTGTAACTTTGTTGGTTTCTGGCCGAATGTAAAAAAAATACTATTCAAACTATGACCGAGTGGTCCAAGGTAACACCTGCCTTGTCGCCCAAACGCGGGGAACTCCCACCGACCCTGACATAATTTGGGAGTTGGAGCTATTCTGCCTTTATACCAAACTATTGAAGTATGTAATGTTAGCCTAATACCAGTATTCTGTAATTCTGTCTCATATCAAGACACTAATTTTGAGATATTTCATTAGATACAATTTTTGTGACTTGAGATGATTCCGGTATTCTATAAGAAAAAGTCACAAGAAATCTACCATAGTCTCTCTCTCGCTCATTTTAAGGTGTGATGAATACAAAAATTGCAGACATTTTAAGTAACGCATTTCACACTCCCCCATAGATGTCGATGTAGCCCAGGCGTTAAGCATCCGGATTATGACGCGGGAGGTCGCAGGTTCAAGTGCCTGTCCGCGAACAGTAAATTTATATTTTTTTAATTAAATTTTTTCAAATTTAATTAACTTTTTTTAAACATGTAAATACTTCTAATTCGTAAAACACTTTTTTTTTTATTTTTTAAATTTTTAAAAAAATTTTCTTAAATTTATTTCCCTTGTTACCTGCCTACAAGCAGATCACAAATTAGTGACTCTTTATTGAGACTAGAGATGTGAGGCAGCTTACTGAATACCAAATATGAAATAGACCATGAAATTTCTCTATTAGAGACTAGATACAGCTTACAGAATTGAGGTATAAGTTAAATTTCCCTTATCATGAATTGTCAAGTAGATGGCGCTATAATGTATACGCAGGCGCCTTTATTTTATTTAGCTTTTCTTCTTTTTGACAGCCTATGAAGCTGCGTGCGTTAATAAGACTTTCATTTTATATTTCGCTGAATCATGAATATACAGATATAAAAGCTTTGTACAAAAGAAACGTTAGTATAAAATATACAGCGTCTTCGAACGGATTAAGATGATTGTTCTTTTCTTGCTAGGAAATACTTCAATGGGTAATGGGCGCAGTGAACGCATGTTATAGAAGCAAGAAATAAATTAGAGGCATTTACATAAATTAGAAGTCTCTCGTAGCAGTTTTGTTCTTTATGTTCAATATTGATCTGGCAAAACATATTAAACCTCTGACTGGCGAAGCAGACTTTCCAATCTGGAAAAGAAAAATTAGACTTGCTGGACTACCACGAAGGTGCCTTAGACGCAATTGATGGCAGATTAGTCAAACCGGGGCCAGTAGCACACACTACATCAGAAGCCGAAAAGAAAAAGAACAAACCGGAAGGAGATCTATATCGTAAAGCAAATAGTTATGCAAAGTCCATGATTTCAAGTTCAGTAGCAAATGTAGTATATCAAAAAATAATGGATAAAGAATCTGCGCACGAAAACTTGGGTGGCTCTTAAATTGAATTTTGAAGCATCGTCCAAAGATCAATTATTTAAAATATGTACAGAGTTTTTTGCATTTGATTGGAGTAGTGGCCAAGACGTTTCGATACACGTTGCGAAGTTGAGGAATCTATGGAAGGAGCTAAATAATGGCTTGAAATCAAAGAACGAAAATGAACTTCCTGGCCTCATTCTTGTTGGTAAAGTTTTACAAATTTTGCCTAGTGAATTTCATATCCAGTTGGATGCTATTGTCGAAAAATGAGGAAAGAACGTTTCGAAGAATTGATCACACAGTTGTGTATGTATGAAAGAAATTTTAGAAAGACAGCTGATGCTACTTCAGGAGAAGCACGTGCTGTGAAAAGCGGGAAACCCAAACCACGTAGGTCATTTCAAAGGTCAAAAGACAACGATATTTGAAAAAGTGGATGGCTGATGAGCGACCACCAAAGAACGACGCTCAGAGCAACCTCCTAGATACAAATGTAGCCCTGTGTGCAACCAGTGAAGTTGAGTCATGTTCATCAGGATGGTGAATCGACAATGGAGCTACAAAGCATGTGACGAACAGTCCGGACCAGTTTGTAGAGTTTCAAAAGTTTCGAAGTCCACGAGTAATCATAGCCGCTGGAAAAAAATGCCTCGAAGCCGTTGGAAAAGGAGCTATACGTATTTCATCGTTCACTGGGAATCGAACTATGAAGATGACACTGACTGATGTTCCAAAAATCTTTTTTCAGTTTTAGCAGCCCAAGACAAAAATGGAAATAGCAAGTTCCACTCAACTTCAACTAAATTCTGGCTGGAGATAAATGTTAAGACAGAGCTGTGCGGAAATCGTGAGAGAGGCGGTACTCTGTACAAGGCAGCTATCGAACCATTAAGTGTTGAAAACGTCTAGAGGGTTACTATTGCTGAAGCAGAGACATCAATGTTGCAACTATATCACGAGAGGTGGGGTCACCAAGACAAGCGACATGTAAGAGACATTCTAAAAAGAGAGTTGGGCATCACAGTCAAGCTGCAACAAGAAATATGCGAACCCTCTATTTATGGAAAAGCGCATCACCTACCTTTTGGTACTAGAGCGAAGGTTACTAAATCTGGCGAACTTTTCTCCGCTGATGTTGTAGGTCCATTCTGTGAATCGTTTAGCAAGAAAAGATTTCTGGTTGTGTACAAAATTTCGTTATGGCTTTGTAATTAAACATAAATCCGAGGTGAAAACATTTTTGAAGCAGGTTATAGCACATACGAAAACGCTTGGACACAAGATTAAAGAGCTACTTAGTGACAATGGGGGAGAGTTTGATTCAAATGAAGTAAAACGCCTTTTGGCACAAAACGGAATAGTACAGAGATTAACTCCGTATACGCCCCAACAAAATGGTGGCAGCGAACGTGAAAACAGGACAATTGTCGAGATGGCAAGGACCTTTAAGTATTCGAATTGTGAAAATAAATTTCCAGATAAAATATGGGCTAAACTAGTGATGTCAGCAATTTACATTCTCAATAGAACAGGAACGTCTTCGGAAGATGTGGGTCAAGAAGAAACCTAGAATCCAACATTTACGTATCATTGGGTCTACGTGCTATGTTTACGTACCAGCTTCAAAAAGGAAGAAATGGATCAAATGTAGTGTATGATGGAGATGAGCGATACCGAATATAAATTCCGAGGAATAACAAAGTTATCCTGTCCAGAGTTGTGCAATTCGACGAACGGTAAACAGAATGTGAGTATCAAGCTAAGCTTCCTTTTAGGGATATTGAAAAAGACAACAAGCGAGAAGTCGAAAGTGAAGTCATGCCTCCAAGTAAGGACACTGCCGAAGAACGCATGCAAAAAGATGAACGTGACGACGAACTCGATGCAAAGACCAATGAAGAGGAAGATTTTCAGTCACTAAGCGATGACGAAGAAGAGTCAAAGGGTAGCTCTGAAGAAAAGGAGCCGCAAACTACTGTAAGTGCATTGAGAAGAAGGCCAGGTTTAAAGAAGCCCAAGCACCTCGAAAACTACGTTATGTACATAGATGAAATCCACAATCAATTGAGTGAATCCCCTGATACTTTTGAAAAAGCTCTTGAAAGCGAAGATGCGATTGATTGGAGAAAAACCATGGATCGTGAAATGGCCTCGTTATAAGAAAATAAAACGTGGATTTTGACAGAATTGCCGCAAGATGTAAGGGCAATTCCATGCAAATGGATCAATCAGCGTCAAGGCATAAATTACAGCGAAACATTCAGTCCAGTAGCGAGAATGGGAACATTTCGCTCAATTTTAAGTATTGCAGCCAGTGAGAAATGCATTTAAAACAGTTCGATATATCAACATCGTTTTTATACGGAGAGCTTGAAGAGAACGTGTTTATGAAACAGCCACAAGGGTATGAGGACGGGACCAGCAAGGTATGTAAGCTGCAGAAATGTCTTTATGTTCTTAGGCAAGCACCTAGATGCTGGAACAAACGCTTCGGAGGCTTCCTTGAAAAGCAAGAGTTCAAGGCCAGTAACGCTGACACCTGCTTGTACATTCGAGAAAGATGTGACCAAAAACTCATTCTGGTAATTGACGTGGATGATGGTCTTCTAGCTGCAACAGATCCACATGAGATGGAGACATTTATTGGTGAGTTGAAAACAGAGTTGAAAATTGTTTAAAACAATGCAAGTAACTTTTTGGGTCTAGAAATTGAGCAAAAAAAAAATTTTATTAAGATTAATCAAAAATCATACGCAAAGAAAATTTTACAGCCTCATTCTCTTTGACGATACCGCGCTCAAAACAATCACCATCGGTGTGTTGCTATTCTGAATGGCGAACGATGGCTAACAAGATAGCCAACCCGATAACAGCTGACTCTTACGTAACGATGTGGGGTTAATCGGTATTCTCTTTGACAATTATCGGCTGTTGAGGCGAAAACGAAGTGTCGAAAGCAAACAATAGGTAAATTGCATTCGTTATTGATATAAAAGGGGCTCTGTAAGCAAAAAAGTGAGTTTAGTTAAATTTCCTATTATTTTTTTTTTAATTCTTTTTTATATAAAGATGTCAAAAAAACAGTAGCCCCATAACTTCCTGAAACCAAATAAAATGAAATGAAATTAAAAAATAAAAAAATAAAAAAGATAAAATAAAATAATAATAAAATAAAATAAATTATAAAATAATATAAAAATGTAATTACAATAAAACAAAGTTAAAAAATATAATAAATAAAAATAGAAGGTAAAAAAAATTAAAAAATAAATTAAAACAAAATATGTAATGTAAAACAAAGTGAAATAAAAAAACAAAATAAATTAATTTAAAATGAAAAAGACAAAATAAAACAATAATAAAATAAAATAAATTATAAAATAATATAAAAATGTAATTACAATAAAACAAAGTTAAAAAATATAATAAATAAAAATAAAAGGTAAAAGAAATAAAAAAATAATATAAAACAAAGTGAAATAAAAAGACAAAATAAATTAATTTAAAATAAAATCAAATAAAAAAATAATTAACAATAAAAATAAAGAAAAATCTAATGGCATTAAAACAATAGCTTGAAATACAATAAAAAAAATATATTTTAAAATAATACAGTACATCAAAATAAATTAAAATAAACTAATGTAAAGAAAATAAAAATAAAATAAATTTGAACAAAATAAAAAATTATTTTAAATAAAAAAAATTATGAAAATGTGTTTTTTGAGAAAAATTTACCTAGCAAAATAAAAAAAAAATAAAATAGTATAAAACAAAACGAATTAAACAAAAAATATATTTTAAAATAATACAGTACATCAAAATAAATTAAAATAAACTAATGTAAAGAAAATAAAAATAAAATAAATTTGAACAAAATAAAAAATTATTTTAAATAAAAAAAATTATGAAAATGTGTTTTTTGAGAAAAATTTACCTACGCGCTGAAGGAACCAGACAAGCCGACATATGTTTCGATGATACTGGAAATACATATCTTCATGGACTTTTTCTTCCCGGCATTGTTAGAGTCGAACTCACAACACTGTAGTGACTTGTATGTTAGAAGGTCTAACACCTAAGGCCACTACCCAGCTTGAAGGTAAACCCTTCTCAGTGTCCATTTATGCATATATTTATACTTCCATATAGAACTTTTCTTTAATTTCAATGCTACTTATATGAAAGATTTGCGAGTTTTAGGACTTGGTGTGAAACCTATGAAAGAATTTTCTATGCTTAATTAAGCACGAATATTTTTCCATTTATAACATTTTAATCTCTTTGTTGCTTTGACCGACGGTATTTACACGCAATTTTCGGGATTGTATGAAAATATGTTTTTTGAGAAAAATTTACCTACGCGCTGCAGGAACCAGACAAGCCGACATATGTTTCGATGATACTGGAATTACATCTCTTCATGGACTTTTTCTTCCCGGCATTGTGAGAGTCGAACTCACAACACTGTAGAGACTTGTATGCTAGAAGGTCTAACTCCTTAGGCCACTACCCAGCTTGAAGGTAAACCCTTCTCAGTGTCCATTTATGCATATATTTATACTTCCATATAGAATATTTCTTTAATTTCAATGCAAACTTATATGAAAGATTTGCGAATTTTAGGACTTGGTGTGAAACCTATGAAAGAATTTTCTATGCTTAATTAAGCACGAATATTTTTCCATTTATAACATTTTAAACCAGCGGTCACCAAAACTCTAACTGCAGCAATGTTAGTAACTGCAGTAGTGTTAGTGAAAAACGAGTAGTTGAGTGCCCATCTGCTAACGTCGCATCGTTCAGTAGCTTGCGGGCAAGAAAATAGACAAGTATGCGACTACATTTTTCGAATCTATACTCTGCTATACACCCTACCCCTACATCTTATATCTTACATCATTCCCCCTACATCTAACATCTTACACCTTCAAATTATATATATATATATATATATAAATATTTTTTTTTTAAATAATTCTTCATTTTTTGTTAATGTTAGTTCATTTATGTTTTTATGGGAAAACTCAAAATTTCTTTTTAAAGGAAATAGCTTAGAATTGAAGTTGTTCGAAAGCATTGGGCATCATATCATTTTTTCATATGATATTGTGCGACGTGGTATAAAAGCGCATGAAAACGAAGTATGCGCATACGATGTTGTCTTTTTGCCTGCCCGCAAGCTACTAAACGATGCGACGCTAGCAGATGGTCAGTTTCTTTTGCGCTCTTACTACGACAAAACGAGAGAATATAGCAATCTGTGTGAGTTGAGCAATGCACCTCAGTGCCATGAAATGACGATACCTATTTAAACTCTTTGTTGCTTTTGACTTGTAGTCTATTGCTGTAAAATGTGTTTTTTGAGAAAAATTTACCTACGCGCTACAGGAACCAGACAAGCCGACATATGTTTCAATGATACTGGAATTACATCTCTTCATGGACTTTTTCTTCCCGGTATTGTGAGAGTCGAACTCACAACACTGTAGTGACTTGTATGCTAGAAGGACTAACACCTTAGGCCACTACCCAGCTTGAAGGTAAACCCTTCTCAGTGTCCATTTATGCATATATTTATACTTTCATATAGAACATTTCTTTAATTTCAATGCTAACTCTCGTAGCAGTTTTGTTCTTTATGTTCAATATGGATCTGGCAAAACATAATAAACCTCTGACTGGCGAAGCAGACTTTCCAATCTGGAAAAGAAAAATTAGACTTGCTGGACTACCACGAAGGTGCCTTAGACGCAATTGATGGCAGATTAGTCAAACCGGGACCAGTAGCACACATTGCATCAGAAGCCGAAAAGAAAAAGAACAAACCGGAAGGAGATCTATATCGTAAAGCAAATAGTTATGCAAAGTCCATGATTTCGAGTTCAGTAGCAAATGTAGTATATCAAAAAATAATGGATAAAGAATCTGCGCACGAAAACTTGGGTGGCTCTTAAATTGAATTTTGAAGCATCGTCCAAAGATCAATTATTTAAAATATGTACAGAGTTTTTTGCATTTGATTGGAGTAGTGGCCAAGACGTTTCGATACACGTTGCGAAGTTGAGAAATCTATGGAAGGAGCTAAATAATGGCTTGAAATCAAAGAACGAAAATGAACTTCCTGGCCTCATTCTTGTTGGTGAAGTTTTACAAATTTTGCCTAGTGAATTCGAGAATTTCATATCCAGTTGGATGCTATTGTCGAAAAATGAGGAAAGAACGTTTCGAAGAATTGATCACACAGTTGTGTATGTATGAAAGAAATTTTAGAAAGATAGCTGATGCTACTTCCGGAGAAGCACGTGCTGTGAAAAGCGGAAAACCCAAACCACGTAGGTCATTTCAAAGGTCAAAAGACAACGATATTTGTAAAAAGTGGATTGCTGATGAGTGACCACCAAAGAACGACGCTCAGAGCAACCTCCTAGATACAAATGTAGCCCTGTGTGCAACCAGTGAAGTTGAGTCATGTTCATGAGGATGGTGAATCGACAATGGAGCTACAAAGCAAGTGACGAACAGTCCGGACCAGTTTGTAGAGTTTCAAAAGTTTCGAAGTCCACGAGTAATCATAGCCGCTGGAAAAAATGCCTCGAAGCCGTTGGAAAAGGAGCTATACGTATTTCATCGTTCACTGGGAATCGAACTATGAAGATGACACTGACTGATGTTCCAAAAATCTTTTTTCAGTTTTAGCAGCCCATGACAAAAATGGAAATAGCAAGTTCCACTCAACTTCAACTAAATTCTGGCTGGAGATAAATGGTAAGACAGAGCTGTGCGGAAATCGTGAGAGAGGCGGTACTCTGTACAAGGCAGCTATCGAACCATTAAGTGTTGAAAACGTCTAGAGGGTTACTATTGCTGAAGCAGAGACATCAATGTTGCAACTATATCACGAGAGGTGGGGTCACCAAGACAAGCGACATGTAAGAGACATTCTAAAAAGAGAGTTGGGCATCACAGTCAAGCTGCAACAAGAAATATGCGAACCCTCTATTTATGGAAAAGCGCATCACCTACCTTTTGGTACTAGAGCGAAGGTTACTAAATCAGGCGAACTTTTCTCCGCTGATGTTGTAGGTCCATTCTGTGAATCGTTTAGCAAGAAACGATTTCTGGTTGTGTTTAAACACAGCTATACAAAATTTCGTTATGGCTTTGTAATTAAACATAAATCCGAGGTGAAAACATTTTTGAAGCAGGTTATAGCACATACGAAAACGCTTGGACACAAGATTAAAGAGCTACTTAGTGACAATGGGGGAGAGTTTGATTCAAATGAAGTAAAACGCCTTTTGTCACAAAACGGAATAGTACAGAGATTAACTCCGTATACGCCCCAACAAAACGGTGGCAGCGAACGTGAAAACAGGACAATTGTCGAGATGGCAAGGACCTTTAAGTATTCGAATTGTGAAAATAAATTTCCAGATAAAATATGGGCTAAACTAGTGATGTCAGCAATTTACATTCTCAATAGAACAGGAACGTCTTCGGAAGATGTGGGTCAAGAAGAAACCTAGAATCCAACATTTACGTATCATTGGGTCTACGTGCTATGTTCACGTACCAGCTTCAAAAAGGAAGAAATGGATAAAATGTAGTGTATGATGGAGATGAGCGATACCGAATATAAATTCCGAGGAATAACAAAGTTATCCTGTCCAGAGTTGTGCAATTCGACGAACGGTAAACAGAATGTGAGTATCAAGCTAAGCTTCCTTTTAGGGATATTGAAAAAGACAACAAGCGAGAAGTCGAAAGTGAAGTCGTGCCTCCAAGTAAGGACACTGCCGAAGAACGCATGCAAAAAGATGAACGTGACGACGAACTCGATGCAAAGACCAATGAAGAGGAAGATTTTCAGTCACTAAGCGATGACGAAGAAGAGTCAAAGGGTAGCTCTGAAGAAAAGGAGCCGCAAACTACTGTAAGTGCATTGAGAAGAAGGCCAGGTTTAAAGAAGCCCAAGCACCTCGAAAACTACGTTATGTACATAGATGAAATCCACAATCAATTGAGTGAATCCCCTGATACTTTTGAAAAAGCTCTTGAAAGCGAAGATGCGATTGATTGGAGAAAAACCATGGATCGTGAAATGGCCTCGTTACAAGAGAATAAAACGTGGATTTTGACAGAATTGCCGCAAGATGTAAGGGCAATTCCATGCAAATGGATCAATCAGCGTCAAGGCATAAATTACAGCGAAACATTCAGTCCAGTAGCGAGAATGGGAACATTTCGCTCAATTTTAAGTATTGCAGCCAGTGAGAAATGCATTTAAAACAGTTCGATGTATCAACATCGCTTTTATACGGAGAGCTTGAAGAGAACGTGTTTATGAAACAGCCACAAGGGTATGAGGACGGGACCAGCAAGGTATGTAAGCTGCAGAAATGTCTTTATGTTCTCAGGCAAGCACCTAGATGCTGGAACAAACGCTTCGGAGGCTTCCTTGAAAAGCAAGAGTTCAAGGCCAGTAACGCTGACACCTGCTTGTACATTCGAGAAAGATGTGACCAAGCTTTCTTTCTGGTAATTTACGTGAATGATGGTCTTCTAGCTGCAACAGATCCACATGAGATGGAGACATTTATTGGTGAGTTGAAAACAGAGTTGAAAATGGTTTAAAACAATGCAAGTAACTTTTTGGGTCTAGAAATTGAGCAAAAAGAAAATTTTATTAAGATTAATCAAAAATCATACGCAAAGAAAATTTTACAGCCTCATTCTCTTTGACGATATCGCGCTCAAAACAATCATCATCGGTGTGTTGCTATTCTGAATGGCGAACGATGGCTAACACGATAGCCAACCCGATAACAGCTGACTCTTACGTAGCGATGTGGGGTTAATCGGTATTCTCTTTGACAATTATCGGCTGTTGAGGCGAAAACGAAGTGTCGAAAGCAAACAATAGGTAAATTGCATTCGTTATTGATATAAAAGGGGCTCTGTAAGCAAAAAAGTGAGTTTAGTTAACAAATTCCCTATTATTTTTTTTTTAATTCTTTTTTATATAAAGATGTCAAAAAAACAGTAGCCGCATAATTTCCTGAAACCAAATAAAATGAAATGAAATAAAAAAATAAAAAAGATAAAATAAAATAAAATAAATTATAAAATAATATAAAAATGTAATTACAATAAAACAAAGTTAAAAAATATAATAAATAAAAATAGAAGGTAAAAGAAATTAAAAAATAAATTAAAACAAAATATGTAATATAAAACAAAGTGAAATAAAAAAACAAAATAAATTAATTTAAAATAAAAAAGACAAAATAAAACAATAATAAAATAAAATAAATTATAAAATAATATAAAAATGTAATTACAATAAAACAAAGTTAAAAAATATAATAAATAAAAATAAAAGGTAAAAGAAATAAAAAATAATATAAAACAAAGTGAAATAAAAAGACAAAATAAATTAATTTAAAATAAAATCAAATAAAAAAATAATTAACAATAAAAATAAAGAAAAATCTAATGGCATTAAAAAAATAGCTTGAAATACAATAAAAAAAATATATTTCAAAATAATACAGTACATCAAAATAAATTAAAATAAACTAATGTAAAGAAAATAAAAATAAAATAAATTTGAACAAAATAAAAAATTATTTTAAATAAAAAAAATTATGAAAATGTGTTTTTTGAGAAAAATTTACCTAGTAAAATAAAAAAAAAATAAAATAGTATAAAACAAAACGAATTAAACAAAAAATATATTTTAAAATAATACAGTACATCAAAATAAATTAAAATAAACTAATGTAAAGAAAATAAAAATAAAATAAATTTGAACAAAATAAAAAATTATTTTAAATAAAAAAAATTATGAAAATGTGTTTTTTGAGAAAAATTTACCTACGCGCTGAAGGAACCAGACAAGCCGACATATGTTTCGATGATACATATCTTCATGGACTTTTTCTTCCCGGCATTGTGAGAGTCGAACTCACAACACTGTAGTGACTTGTATGTTAGAAGGTCTAACACCTAAGGCCACTACCCAGCTTGAAGGTAAACCCTTCTCAGTGTCCATTTATGCATATATTTATACTTCCATATAGAACATTTCTTTAATTTCAATGCTAACTTATATGAAAGATTTGCGAATTTTTGGACTTGGTGTGAAACCTATGAAAGAATTTTCTATGCTTAATTAAGCACGAATATATTTCCATTTATAACATTTTAAACTCTTTGTTGCTTTGACCGACGGTATTTACACGCAATTTTCGGGATTGTATGAAAATATGTTTTTTGAGAAAAATTTACCTACGCGCTGCAGGAACCAGACAAGCCGACATATGTTTCGATGATACTGGAATTTCATCTCTTCATGGACTTTTTCTTCCCGGCATTGTGAGAGTCGAACTCATAACACTGTAGTGACTTGTATGCTAGAAGGTCTAACTCCTTAGGCCACTACCCAGCTTGAAGGTAAACCCTTCTCAGTGTCCATTTATGCATATATTTATACTTCCATATAGAACATTTCTTTAATTTCAATGCAAACTTATATGAAAGATTTGCGAATTTTAGGACTTGGTGTGAAACCTATGAAAGAATTTTCTATGCTTAATTAAGCACGAATATTTTTCCATTTATAACATTTTAAACCAGCGGTCACCAAAACTCTAACTGCAGCAATGTTAGTAACTGCAGTAGTGTTTGTGAAAAACGAGTAGTTGAGTGCCCATCTGCTAACGTCGCATCGTTCAGTAGCTTGCGGGCAAGAAAATAGACAAGTATGCGACTACATTTTTCGAATCTATACTCTGCTATACACCCTACCCCTACATCTTATATCTTACATCATTCCCCCTACATCTAACATCTTACACCTTCAAATTATATATATATATATATATATAAATATTTTTTTTTTAAATAATTCTTCATTTTTTGTTAATGTTAGTTCATTTATGTTTTTATGGGAAAACTCAAAATTTCTTTTTAAAGGAAATAGCTTAGAATTGAAGTTGTTCGAAAGCATTGGGCATCATATCATTTTTTCATATGATATTGTGCGACGTGGTATAAAAGCGCATGAAAACGAAGTATGCGCATACGATGTTGTCTTTTTGCCTGCCCGCAAGCTACTAAACGATGCGACGCTAGCAGATGGCCAGTTTCTTTTGCGCTCTTACTACGACAAAACGAGAGAATATAGCAATCTGTGTGAGTTGAGCAATGCACCTCAGTGCCATGAAATGACGATACCTATTTAAACTCTTTGTTGCTTTTGACTTGTAGTCTATTGCTGTAAAATGTGTTTATTGAGAAAAATTTACCTACGCGCTACAGGAACCAGACAAGCCGACATATGTTTCGATGATACTGGAATTACATCTCTTCATGGACTTTTTCTTCCCGGTATTGTGAGAGTCGAACTCACAACACTGTAGTGACTTGTATGCTAGAAGGACTAACACCTTAGGCCACTACCCAGCTTGAAGGTAAACCCTTCTCAGTGTCCATTTATGCATATATTTATACTTTCATATAGAACATTTCTTTAATTTCAATGCTAACTCTCGTAGCAGTTTTGTTCTTTATGTTCAAAATGGATCTGGCAAAACATAATAAACCTCTGACTGGCGAAGCAGACTTTCCAATCTGGAAAAGAAAAATTAGACTTGCTGGACTACCACGAAGGTGCCTTAGACGCAATTGATGGCAGATTAGTCAAACCGGGACCAGTAGCACACACTGCATCAGAAGCCGAAAAGAAAAAGAACAAACCGGAAGGAGATCTATATCGTAAAGCAAATAGTTATGCAAAGTCCATGATTTCGAGTTCAGTAGCAAATGTAGTATATCAAAAAATAATGGATAAAGAATCTGCGCACGAAAACTTGGGTGGCTCTTAAATTGAATTTTGAAGCATCGTCCAAAGATCAATTATTTAAAATATGTACAGAGTTTTTTGCATTTGATTGGAGTAGTGGCCAAGACGTTTCGATACACGTTGCGAAGTTGAGAAATCTATGGAAGGAGCTAAATAATGGCTTGAAATCAAAGAACGAAAATGAACTTCCTGGCCTCATTCTTGTTGGTGAAGTTTTACAAATTTTGCCTAGTGAATACGAGAATTTCATATCCAGTTGGATGCTATTGTCGAAAAATGAGGAAAGAACGTTTCGAAAAATTGATCACACAGTTGTGTATGTATGAAAGAAATTTTAGAAAGAGAGCTGATGCTACTTCAGGAGAAGCACGTGCTGTGAAAAGCGGAAAACCCAAACCACGTAGGTCATTTCAAAGGTCAAAAGACAACGATATTTGTAAAAAGTGGATTGCTGATGAGCGACCACCAAAGAACGACGCTCAGAGCAACCTCCTAGATACAAATGTAGCCCTGTGTGCATCCAGTGAAGTTGAGTCATGTTCATGAGGATGGTGAATCGACAATGGAGCTACAAAGCATGTGACGAACAGTCCGGACCAGTTTGTAGAGTTTCAAAAGTTTATACGTATTTCATCGTTCACTGGGAATCGAACTATGAAGATGACACTGACTGATGTTCCAAAAATCTTTTTTCAGTTTTAGCAGCCCAAGACAAAAATGAAAAAAGCAAGTTCCACTCAACTTCAACTAAATGCTGGCTGGAGATAAATGGTAAGACAGAGCTGTGCGGAAATCGTGAGAGAGGCGGTACTCTGTACAAGGCAGCTATCGAACCATTAAGTGTTGAAAACGTCTAGAGGGTTACTATTGCTGAAGCAGAGACATCAATGTTGCAACTATATCACGAGAGGTGGGGTCACCAAGACAAGCGACATGTAAGAGACATTCTAAAAAGAGAGTTGGGCATCACAGTCAAGCTGCAACAAGAAATATGCGAACCCTCTATTTATGGAAAAGCGCATCACCTACCTTTTGGTACTAGAGCGAAGGTTACTAAATCAGGCGAGCTTTTCTCCGCTGAGGTTGTAGGTCCATTCTGTGAATCGTTTAGCAAGAAACGATTTCTGGTTGTGTTTAAACACAGTTATACAAAATTTCGTTATGGCTTTGTAATTAAACATAAATCCGAGGTGATAACATTTTTGAAGCAGGTTATAGCACATACGAAAACGCTTGGACACAAGATTAAAGAGCTACTTACTGACAATGGGGGAGAGTTTGATTCAAATGAAGTAAAACGCCTTTTGGCACAAAACGGAATAGTACAGAGATTAACTCCGTATACGCCCCAACAAAATGGTGGCAGCAAACGTGAAAACAGGACAATTGTCGAGATGGCAAGGACCTTTAAGTATTCGAATTGTGAAAATAAATTTCCAGATAAAATATGGGCTAAACTAGTGATGTCAGCAATTTACATTCTCAATAGAACAGGAACGTCTTCGGAAGATGTGGGTCAAGAAGAAACCTAGAATCCAACATTTACGTATCATTGGGTCTACGTGCTATGTTCACGTACCAGCTTCAAAAAGGAAGAAATGGATAAAATGTATTGTATGATGGAGATGAGCGATACCGAATATAAATTCCGAGGAATAACAAAGTTATCCTGTCCAGAGATGTGCAATTCGACGAACGGTAAACAGAATGTGAGTATCAAGCTAAGCTTCCTTTTCGGGATATTGAAAAAGACAACAAGCGAGAAGTCGAAAGTGAAGTCGTGCCTCCAATTAAGGACACTGCCGAAGAACGCATGCAAAAAGATGAACGTGACGACGAACTCGATGCAAAGACCAATGAAGAGGAAGATTTTCAGTCACTAAGCGATGACGAAGAAGAGTCAAAGGGTAGCTTTGAAGAAAAGGAGCCGCAAACTACTGTAAGTGCATTGAGAAGAAGGCCAGGTTTAAAGAAGCCCAAGCACCTCGAAAACTACGTTATGTACATAGAGGAAATCCACAATCAATTGAGTGAATCCCCTGATACTTTTGAAAAAGCTCTTGAAAGCGAAGATGCGATTAATTGGAGAAAAACCATGGATCGTGAAATGGCCTCGTTACAAGAGAATAAAACGTGGATTTTGACAGAATTGCCGCAAGATGTAAGGGCAATTCCATGCAAATGGATCAATCAGCGTCAAGGTATAAATTACAGCGAAACATTCAGTCCAGTAGCGAGAATGGGAACATTTCGCTCAATTTTAAGTATTGCAGCCAGTGAGAAATGCATTTAAAACAGTTCGATGTATTAACATCGTTTTTATACGGAGAGCTTGAAGAGAACGTGTTTATGAAACAGCCACAACGGTATGAGGACGAGACCAGCAAGGTATGTAAGCTGCAGAAATGTCTTTATGTTCTCAGGCAAGCACCTAGATGCTGGAACAAACGCTTCGGAGGCTTCCTTGAAAAGCAAGAGTTCAAGGCCAGTAACGCTGACACCTGCTTGTACATTCGAGAAAGATGTGACCAAGCTTTCTTTCTGGTAATTTACGTGAATGATGGTCTTCTAGCTGCAACAGATCCACATGAGATGGAGACATTTATTGGTGAGTTGAAAACAGAGTTGAAAATTGTTTAAAACAATGCAAGTAACTTTTTGGGTCTAGAAATTGAGCAAAAAGAAAATTTTATTAAGATTAATCAAAAATCATACGCAAAGAAAATTTTACAGCCTCATTCTCTTTGACGATATCGCGCTCAAAACAATCATCATCGGTGTGTTGCTATTCTGAATGGCGAACGATGGCTAACACGATAGCCAACCCAATAACAGCTGACTCTTACGTAGCGATGTGGGGTTAATCGGTATTCTCTTTGACAATTATCGGCTGTTGAGGCGAAAACGAAGTGTCGAAAACAAACAATAGGTAAATTGCATTCGTTATTGATATAAAAGGGGCTCTGTAAGCAAAAAAGTGAGTTTAGTTAACAAATTCCCTATTATTTTTTTTTTTAATTCTTTTTTATATAAAGATGTCAAAAAAACAGTAGCCGCATAATTTCCTGAAACCAAATAAAATGAAATGAAATAAAAAAATAAAAAAGATAAAATAAAATAATAATAAAATAAAATAAATTATAAAATAATATAAAAATGTAATTACAATAAAAAAAAAAAAAACTAATGGCGGCGATATACCTACAGGTTATCATCATAACCTCTAACGAGATTTTTAGCCGAGCTTCTCTTTCCAACTTGTGGTGTGTTGCTTTTTTTGAGTTTTTCCTAGAAGTTGGCGGGACCTACAGTTTTTTGCCGACTCCGAACGGCACTTGCAAAGCAAATGAATTTTTTGCTGAGAAGCTTCTCATGGCAGAAATACACCCGGAGAGTTTGCCAGACTACTACCGAGGGGCGACCCCGTTTTAGAAAAATTCTTTTTCTAAATAATTTTGGATGTTACTTTTGCCGGGCATCGAACCGCCACGACTTGGTGTAGAAGGCCGAACACTTAACCGCTACACCACGGCGGCCGCCGTCTTGTAAAACAAAGTTTAAAAATATAATAAATAAAAATAGAAGGTAAAAGAAATAAAAAAATAAATTAAAACAAAATATGTAATATAAAACAAAGTGAAATAAAAAAACAAAATAAATTAATTTAAAATAAAAAAGACAAAATAAAACAATAATAAAATAAAATAAATTATAAAATAATATAAAAATGTAATTACAATAAAACAAAGTTAAAAAATATAATAAATAAAAATAAAAGGTAAAAGAAATAAAAAATAAATTAAAACAAAATATGTAATATAAAACAAAGTGAAATAAAAAAACAAAATAAATTAATTTAAAATAAAATCAAATAAAAAAATAATTAACAATAAAAATAAAGGAAAATCTAATGGCATTAAAAAAATAGCTTGAAATACAATAAAAAAAATATATTTTAAAATAATACAGTACATCAAAATAAATTAAAATAAACTAATGTAAAGAAAATAAAAATACAATAAAACAAAGTTAAAAAATATAATAAATAAAAATAAAAGGTAAAAGAAATAAAAAATAAATTAAAACAAAATATGTAATATAAAACAAAGTGAAATAAAAAAACAAAATAAATTAATTTAAAAAAAAATCAAATAAAAAAATAATTAACAATAAAAATAAAGGAAAATCTAATGGCATTAAAAAAATAGCTTGAAATACAATAAAAAAAATATATTTCAAAATAATACAGTACATCAAAATAAATTAAAATAAACTAATGTAAAGAAAATAAAAATAAAATAAATTTGAACAAAATAAAAAATTATTTTAAATAAAAAAAATTATGAAAATGTGTTTTTTTAGAAAAATTTACCTAGTAAAATAAAAAAAAAATAAAATAGTATAAAACAAAACGAATTAAACAAAAAATATATTTTAAAATAATACAGTACATCAAAATAAATTAAAATAAACTAATGTAAAGAAAATAAAAATAAAATAAATTATCAATTCAATTCAATTCAATTTATTTAATAAAGTGGTTGTGTCTGTAAGACAGAGTCTTTTAAAGCACATCATCAGGCATTAATTACAAAGTTTATAAGTACTTAAAATAGAATAAATATAATTCTTACATCTAAAGAGAGGAGTGACATTTTTATTAGGTGAGAGTAAAGAAAAGAGATGAAAGACGTATTTGCTTCGAAGACACATTAATCACGCTGAAATGAAGTGGTCATGAATCAACCCTCTGTAGTTGCTCCTACTCAGGACACCTTTAAGAGATTCAGGAAGAGAGTTCCACAGCCTTACAGCATTTACAAGAAATAGTCTCGAGGAGGACAGGTAAACATATCTGGGAATTGTCAAGTTGCGGCGCCTACAAGACCTTGAAAATTGCAGTTTTTCATAGAGGTAGTGAGGTGTTTTAAATTCAATGAGGTTAAACATAAATATACAGTTCCGAGCCGCCATATAGTCAAAAATGGTACATCCTAGGACCTTGCACTTCCAAGGAGAGATGTGATCATATCTTTTTAAGCCGTACACGTAACGCGTTATGTTATTAAAGGCAACCTCAATTTTGTGGTACGAAGCAGAATCAAGTCGACTATAAACAAGCTCTGAGTAGGTTATATGTGGCACTAAAAGTTGAATGGCTAGCTTTTTTCTGGTCTCCAAGGGCGTAAACGATGAAGACATTCTTAATCTGCGCAAAACTAAATAGACATTGCTCACAACTTTATTCACGTGGTCGACACAGCTTAGCTTAGAATTAATCACAAAGCCTAGGTTTTTAATCTTGGTAGTAAACGAAAGCACACTATTACCAACAACCAACTTTGGAATATCTTCAACGTATACAGGACTATTACTGATAGGCAGCACATACGACTTTTTTGCATTCAAGCAAAGACAGTTTTCACTAGCCCATTTCGAAATCGCGGCCAAGTCGCTATTTATTCTAAAGCACAGGTCATCCACGAGACCAACACGACTAGACAAATACAATTGAATGTCGTCAGCGTAAGCATGGACATTTACAAATTGACATACAGTGAACACATCGTTGACAAAAAGACTGAAAAGAAGAGGACCAAGTACAGAACCTTGCGGCACACCAGATGAAATAGTACATGATGAGGATGCAGAGCCGTCGCATACCACTTTTTGAGTTCTTTCAGATAGGTAGCTAGCCATAAGCCTAACAGAGCTCTCAGAGAATCCGAAGTAGCATTTGAGTTTTTCACAGAACAGGTTGTGACTTACAGAGTCAAACGCCTTGGAAAAATCTAAGAGACAAAGAAGTGTTAGGTCCCCATTGTCAAAGAATATTCTAATATCATCGAGTATCTTAATCATAGCAGTAGAGCAGCTGTGTCGAGGCCGGAATCCTGATTGTAGCGGACTTAGGAGATTGTGTACTTGAACATATGATGAAATTTGAGCTGCCATCAAGGACTCACATACCTTGGCAAACACTGGTATAATGCTGATTGGCCTATAATCAGAAGGTTCAGATGCAGTATTTTTCTTTGCAACAGGTACAATAACAGCCTTTTTCCACTCCGTTGGGAAACAGGATGTTGTAAAACAGTGATTTATTATATGCGTGAGAGTTCCTACTATAAACGGTAACACGATCTTCACAAACTTCAAAGATATCCCATCATCCCCAATGGCATCGGACTTGATGCGCATAAGGGATTCCAAGACCTCTTTTTCGATTACAGCTCTAAATTGAAATTTCTTCTCCGGGGCAAAGATACTTTCAAAGTTTAGGGATACTGCCCTATCCGAACTTTGACTCAAGCTACTAAAATAATTGTTCAGTATGTTAGGATCTACTTTGCACTCACTCCTTTGCTTACCATGTATTTTCATATTTTTCATGTTGCGCCATAAGTCTTTCGATGGAAGTGACGGATTCAACTTGTGTTCACAATAAATCTGTTTGGCTTTCCTAGTAACAGCGGTGGCTTTGTTACGAGCAGTTTTGTATTGCAACCAGGCAATGTCAGAGTTGGTCCTTTTCCACTTCATGTACAACCTATTACGAAGATTTATTGCAGACCTAACTTTGCTGTTGTACCAAGGGCAAGTGCTGTTCTTAACCTGAGCTTTACGCAGAGGGACGTGCTTGTCAAACATTTCACATAGAGTTTTATTTAAAAATTCAAGTTTCTCGTCAACACTAGCTCTAAACCAACACGTAGACCAAGCGACACATGAAAGGTCAACAAATAACTCATCAATATTTAAAGATTTAAAATCACGATACACAACATCAGAGGTATCGGCGGGACAATTCAGCTTAACATCTAGAGTGCAGAACATTAGGTCATGGTCAGAGATAAAGGAGATTTGATCAACCAAAAGAATATGATCACGACTTGAGGATATAATGAGGTCCAACAAGCTTGGGGTTGAGTTGTGTGCAAATCTTGTTGGTAAATTTCTGTTTACCACAGTAAGGCCAGCAGTAGAGACATGGTCAAGCAGTTTGTTCGCATAGGAGTCACTTATTAAAAGATTGACATTAAAGTCCCCACAAACTACAAAATACTCAAAATCAATTACGTACAAGGATAACTCATTAAAAAATGAGTCCAAAAGGCAACACTTTTGCGGGTTGTATACACAGGACACTAATACTTTCACTGTGTTATCAGAAATTTCAGCTATTATGAACTCAGTATCAGCGTTGTTTGAAACTGCCAAAATATTGATTTTTAAAGTGGACTTGTAGTAGATAGCCACACCTCCACCCTTTTTTGATGTTCGATCAACACGCGTAAGACTATAGTTAGGGATACTATAATAAATATCAGGTATATCTATAGAGAACCATGTCTCCGTAACGCAGATGATATCAACTTCCGAGTTGGTAAATATATCCCTAACATAGTCCAGTTTATCACCATTTAAGCTACGTGCATTGAAGTGAACTATGTTAAGCCCATCAGAACGCTTGCACAAAATATTTATTAGCGTCTTGTGACTATCTCTTAAGCTGAAGGCAGAATTCCTGCAGGGGTCCATCAGAATAAGAGGGAACGACTAAAAAGGGTGCTAATTGCATGACAACCACAATTGTGATTTAAATGTGAGAGACTGCAGCAAAATAAAATGTGTAAAGACAGAGAAATTGAGAAGAGAAGGCATAGACAAATAGATTGATATAGACTGAAAAATGGAGATAAAAGAAACAATAAGTAGAGAAGACTTAAACAAATAGATTGACATAGATTGAAGTTCGGGGATAAAAGAAAGAATAAGTTTCGAGGTGAAAAAGGGGGGAAATAATCGAAATGTATGTCAAGTTTACATCCATCACTTAAAAGTATAATCAAATGCAACTTAAGCAAAAACATATACATACATAAAAACTAATAATAATCTTTTTCGCGCTCAATTTCCAACAACAGCATTAACCTCGGCAATGCTGCTCACTGATTTGGCCTCTTCACCTTGTTTGAGTCGTACAAAAACTCTGCCGCGAATTGAAAACACCGACACTAACTGCTTCTGCTTTCATGGATATAGAATGAGCCATAGCCCGGCAAATCAATATCAGAGAGCGCGAGCGATCTCTTTTTTGCTTTGCAGAACATAGCCACAGATTTGAGTAGTTGGTTGCGGTCAGGTGCAGAAAACAACTTAACTACAATAGTAGAAGAATTGTTGGGCTTTTGAGGTTTGTTGGCTCCTGCATTTGTCAGCCGAAAAGCGTCGCGCAATGGTGGTGCTTTGTGCTCAGCCGCTCTGCATATTTTTGAGAAGAGCTCAGGTAAACATTCACTTGCTGTTGAGGGGATGCCAGTAATAACTACGTCAGTGGCGACAGCACTGCTTTCAAGTGCATTAATTTGGGCTTGAGCTGCAGTTAAACTACTCCGAAGAATAAGAGCGTCAGCGCACGCATTCTCAACTGTTGATACTCTCTTCTCTAATGCTGCAATCGTTAGCTTCAAATTTGCTGTATCAGCAGCCAACTCACCAATTTTCTGCATCACACGATCTTCGGTTTGCCCCATTACGTCAGTCAACTGTTTAACAATAGAGTCTCTCAACTCTTCCAACTGCTTATCCAGTAAAGTAGATGTTGGTGTAGATGTAGGTGTGAGTGGGGTTTTAGGGGAGGAAACCGGTCCTCTCAATGGATATCTCTTCGACATTGTTGTTGTTGGTAGCTTATTTGTTCTCTTTCGGCTTTGCTTTCTTTGCTTGCTTTGGTTAAATTAAATTATGAAAATGTGTTTTTTGAGAAAAATTTACCTACGCGCTGAAGGAACCAGACAAGCCGACATATGTTTCGATGATACATATCTTCATGGACTTTTTCTTCCCGGCATTGTGAGAGTCGAACTCACAACACTGTAGTGACTTGTATGTTAGAAGGTCTAACACCTAAGGCCACTACCCAGCTTGAAGGTAAACCCTTCTCAGTGTCCATTTATGCATATATTTATACTTCCATATAGAACATTTCTTTAATGAAAGATTTGCGAATTTTTGGACTTGGTGTGAAACCTATGAAAGAATTTTCTATGCTTAATTAAGCACGAATATTTTTCCATTTATAACATTTTAAACTCTTTGTTGCTTTGACCGACGGTATTTACACGCAATTTTCGGGATTGTATGAAAATATGTTTTTTGAGAAAAATTTACCTACGCGCTGCAGGAACCAGACAAGCCGACATATGTTTCGATGATACTGGAATTTCATCTCTTCATGGACTTTTTCTTCCCGGCATTGTGAGAGTCGAACTCATAACACTGTAGTGACTTGTATGCTAGAAGGTCTAACTCCTTAGGCCACTACCCAGCTTGAAGGTAAACCCTTCTCAGTGTCCATTTATGCATATATTTATACTTCCATATAGAACATTTCTTTAATTTCAATGCAAACTTATATGAAAGATTTGCGAATTTTAGGACTTGGTGTGAAACCTATGAAAGAATTTTCTATGCTTAATTAAGCACGAATATTTTTCCATTTATAACATTTTAAACCAGCGGTCACCAAAACTCTAACTGCAGCAATGTTAGTAACTGCAGTAGTGTTAGTGAAAAACGAGTAGTTGAGTGCCCATCTGCTAACGTCGCATCGTTCAGTAGCTTGCGGGCAAGAAAATAGACAAGTATGCGACTACATTTTTCGAATCTATACTCTGCTATACACCCTACCCCTACATTTTATATCTTACATCATTCCCCCTACATCTAACATCTTACACCTTCAAATTATATATATATATATATATAAATATTTTTTTTTCTAAATAATTCTTCATTTTTTGTTAATGTTAGTTCATTTATGTTTTTATGGGAAAACTCAAAATTTCTTTTTAAAGGAAATAGCTTAGAATTGAAGTTGTTCGAAAGCATTGGGCATCATATCATTTTTTCATATGATATTGTGCGACGTGGTATAAAAGCGCATGAAAACGAAGTATGCGCATACGATGTTGTCTTTTTGCCTGCCCGCAAGCTACTAAACGATGCGACGCTAGCAGATGGTCAGTTTCTTTTGCGCTCTTACTACGACAAAACGAGAGAATATAGCAATCTGTGTGAGTTGAGCAATGCACCTCAGTGCCATGAAATGATGATACCTATTTAAACTCTTTGTTGCTTTTGACTTGTAGTCTATTGCTGTAAAATGTGTTTATTGAGAAAAATTTACCTACGCGCTACAGGAACCAGACAAGCCGACATATGTTTCGATGATACTGGAATTACATCTCTTCATGGACTTTTTCTTCCCGGTATTGTGAGAGTCGAACTCACAACACTGTAGTGACTTGTATGCTAGAAGGACTAACACCTTAGGCCACTACCCAGCTTGAAGGTAAACCCTTCTCAGTGTCCATTTATGCATATATTTATACTTTCATATAGAACATTTCTTTAATTTCAATGCTAATGGCTGGTTTTCATTAGGTCAAAATATGACATCAAATGGTGGCATACTAATGAAAACAGGCTGGCATATGGTGTCAATTGCGTTTGCAGTCAGTTATGACGACTCACTGTCATATAAAATGACTGGCATGTGAAAACGGTCAAATTCCAGTATGACAGCGCAGTTGGCAACGATTGACACTCAAAATATATTTGCCAACATGCTGGCAATTTGGTGTCATTCGTCGCGCGAACAGCTGATTAAGCATCACAAATTAAAAGGTAAGTTTTGTAAAATTTGTAAAAAATGTAATTTATTATTTTTTCCAATGGTTTTTAGTGTTTTTGGATAAGCGAAATGGAGGAAGCAGTGGAAATGGCGGTGGAGTTTCTGGAGGGGGAGGAATCATTTGATTCCCAAGCTTTTACGCAACCACTAGAAAATAGCGCGCCAAAAAAGAGGCGGGTGCGCAAAATGTCCGAGGCATGGACTCCTGAAAAAACGCAGAGGCTGGTGGAGGCAGTGGAGGTGAGAGAAGGGACGTGGAACTATTTGTCCCCTCAATACAGGGACAGAAACTTAAAGGAAGCACTGTGGCAAGAAGTGGCAGATATCTTGCAGATGTCGCGCTCTGAGGTATCTGCCAAGTGGAATAGCCTGCGCTGCTCTTTCCGGGTAAGTTCGTGTTTCTCTTATAAACATATATATATAGATGCTAGGTATTAGTTTCCTTTAGGGGACAACTCCTAATAAATTAGCTAAAAATATGGGATATACCTCAAAAGACGCGTTTTGGCCTCAGGATCACGAATCCGGAATCGCTTTTTTTTTAATATTTTGCTTCTCTGAAGAGATATTTGCAATCAAAGTTTCAAGTTTTCATGTAGTTGTTGTAATTTTATTAGACTGTCCCTAGAAACGTGCAAAAAAAGTCGCGCCGTGGCGGTAGCCACGGTTATGTCACACGTCCGGACTTGGGATGGCGTAGCCCAGGGTTATTTTTTATAAGCGCGGCCGAAGGCCGCCAACTCAGAAAGGTGTTTCGCACATAAATACCATGGATTCCGCCCCAATTTTGGTATCGGACCCGGGTCATTTTTCGGTTTTTTGACCATAACTTTTCACTAAAACAAAAAATTAAAAAAGCGCTTCCGGATTCATGATCCTGAGGCCAAAACGCGTCTTTTGAGGTATCTCCCATAATTATAGCTAATTTATTAGGAGTTGTCCCCTAAAGGAAACAAATACCAGATGCTAAACCAAACTTTTGTAATAGGCACAATTCAACAGAAAGCAGCAGACTAAAAGTGGCCAGGGTGCGGTGCGCAATGTGGCAGTTAGCCCCCTATACAACGCGCTAAAGTTTCTAGAGCCGACCCTACAAATTGAGGCTGACACCACTTCAAATTTGTCAAAAGTATGTATAAATATAAACAAAATGATTTTTAAAACTATATATATGGTGCAATACTCATAGTTATAAAAGTAATGACAACCATTTGGAAATGACTAAATTTTGTGGCGGATTATATGTGCTACTTGCAATAGTTAAAATTTAGATTCCCTGTTATGATAATCACACCATCCATATAGTTTTCCATCACGCTAATGCATACTTATGTCAGCCACTGTTTTTGGATAATTAGTATTTTACTAACACGCATGTATTTATTGATTTTATAGCAATCTGAATCGCAGCAGAGCCCAACTGCTTCCCAGAGCGATCGAAACGACTCTGAGGACCAGGACGAGTCCATGTCTACCCCTTCAACATCCCGATCATCGGTGACACGACGTCGCGCTCAAAGAGATGACGACGGCTTCAAAGATGCCATGGAGCGTGTACTGGAGACCATGTCAACGGCCGCAAAAACCGATGATTGTGATGAGCTGGGTAGCTTTGTGGCATCACATTGTCGGAAATGGGCAGCTGCAAAGCCTCAACTGGCAGAAGATTTTAAGGCGGATTTGTTCGAGCTGCTACTTAAGTACCAAAGGAATTTTGCACGGTAAAACCAGAAACAATAATATTGATAAACCCTTAATTTTGTGTTCTCTTTTTTTTAGCCCGGAGTAATGCCGTCCTAGTTTTTAGATTTATTAATTTTTAGATTTAAGTACATACATACAAAAAATCCGAAGTCGTAAAATTGGCTTTCTTCATAACATATAATTGTTTATGTGTTTTTAATAACTTTCCTCTAAATATAGCAAAATCCTTAACAAAAAAATAATTTAAGTCAAAAAACTTATGCAAAATTAAAGAAAATTTGGCGAGTTTTTCTGAATTTTGCATAAGGGTCATTCCATATGAAATTTAGCACTAAATTTAAAAATGCCCACTATATTTTTTTATACATTTTTTTTTTTTTTTGAATTTTTGTTATGAATTTTTGAATTTTAGGCATTTTTAAAATTGAGTTTTTTCATTACTTTCTAGTTTATAAACAATTTGTAATTAAGGAAAAAGAGTATAATTGAATTTGGTTTTTTTTTTTTAATCATAAATTGGTCTTTTAATAATTTTCAGTAAAAATTTCAGAGTAGTCATTTAAACGGTTGATCAAATTTCATTGGTCCACGAACTAGAAAGTAATGAAAAAACTCAATTTTAAAAATGCCTAAAATTCAAAAATTCATAACAAAAATTCAAAAAAAAAAAATGTATAAAAAAATATAGTGGGCATTTTTAAATTTAGTGCTAAATTTCATATGGAATGACCCTTATGCAAAATTCAGAAAAACTCGCCAAATTTTCTTTAATTTTGCATAAGTTTTTTGACTTAAATTATTTTTTTGTTAAGGATTTTGCTATATTTAGAGGAAAGTTATTAAAAACACATAAACAATTATATGTTATAAATAACATATATTTATAATTATATAAACCACGAAAGACTGAAACAATGAGACTTAAAAAGTACAAAATGTTATTAAATAACTTATATTTATTGAATTTAATAAAATACCAAATTGAAAAAAAAATTTAAGTGGTGTGTCTATTTTTATTTATATTTTATAAGTTCAACTCCACTACAGCTAGGTCTTTTAATTTTTTTAATTTATTGTATTTTATTAAATTTTACTTTTATTTTATTGGTTTAATTTATTGTTTTTTTTTAACTTATTTATTTTTAATGGTCTTGCATTTTTACATTACTTATGCAATATAAAATAAAATATAGTAAAATAAAATAAAAATAAACAATGTAAATAAAATAAAGTAAAAAATTTCATAATTATAAAAATATTTCAATAAGAAATATTAGCGCGGTCTAAAGCTCATAACATTCTTATTGTTTTCTTATTAAATTTTACTTCATTTTACTCTACTACACAAGGAAATACATATGGGGTATTCCATCCCATTTAGACCAATTTTGAACCCGACCCCTTTAGAATTGGCTGAAAGTTTTTCATCTTTTTCTACCTTACGAAAGACGTTTTTCAGAATTTTTTCATACAACTCAAAAAAAGTTATGAATTTTTAAAGAAACGACGTTTTATGGCATTTAAAAAAAAAAACGGCTTTTTTTTTTTTTAAAATTCATAACTTTTTTTGAGTTGTATGAAAAAATTCTGAAAAACGTCTTTCGTAAGGTAGAAAAAGATGAAAAACTTTCAGCCAATTCTAAAGGGGTCGGGTTCAAAATTGGTCTAAATGGGATGGAATACCCCATATATAAAATTAATCAAAAGTAAACATTTATGTAATTACGTTAATCATTAATCGTTTAATTAAAAGCAATCATTTAATCATTAAATCATATCAAAAAAGTAATTGATTTTTTTTAATTAATTAATACATTTTTTTAATTAATTTAAACTGTGCAGAAATAAACCTTAACAACTGTTTTTTTTTTTGGTTTAATGTACACTGAGGCAAGTTGAACTTTAAAAACAAGTTTTTTAAGTACAATATCTTAAATCAAATTAATTTTACGAAAATGAAAAAAAGTGAAATTTTAAATTTGCATTCTTCAATGTATATAATATATTGAAATAATTGTAAAAATGGGCTATGAGTTGTGCGGCAAATTCCTCTTTTCAGCCGTATCTGTTTACCTAAACAAAAACAAATTTAAATTTTGTAAGCGCAGTTTACAAATTTTCATACTCACGCTGAATTACCACAATGACTCATGTAGTATGGTTCTGTTGTATTGCCATGCAACTTCACCATGGGGTGTCATGAAGTAATCCATAAATTGTTCACGCACATACACTGCCTCGCTTGTTGGTCTGCCCAAAGTACTGCTTGCTCGAATTGATGGGGGCATTCCGTTTTCTCCAAGCTCTGTACGCCAACTACCTTCAACAACAACGCCTTCAGCCTCATTGTCAACGTCAGATCTTCTCAGATATACTGACTTGCGACTTAAAAGAAAATTGTGCAGGACACAAATGGCGAGAACAATAGCTTTTGCATGTTCTGGTGTCACGTCCATTGGTCTTCTCAGTATTCGGCAACGCGATGCACATATGCCGAACACATTTTCAATTACATTTCGCGCTCGAGATAGCCTATAATTGAAAATCTTGTGCGACATAACCTGTTCTCGATAACAAAAAGGTTTTAGCAAATACGGTTTCAAAGGAAACGCATCGTCTGCAACGATCACAAATGGAATTGCATTGGCTTCATGTGGAAGTGGTTTCGGTGGTGGAAAATTTATGGAATTTTCAGCAAGTGCTGTAGATAGTGGACATCTGTGTATTTTGGAAAAGAAGTTCATAATTAATTATATTTATTTCAATGTTTTAAAGCAATATTACCTGGCAAAAACGCCACCATCTGATTCACGGCCATATGCTCCAACTTCTACAAACAAAAATTTATAATCAGCGTCCGCCATAGCCATCAGCACAATGCTGTTGTATTTTTTATAATTAAAGTACTCGGAGCCGCAGTTTGCAGGCGCCTGAATAGCTATGTGTTTGCCATCCAATGCCCCGCAACAATTGGGGAAATTCCATCTCTCTTCAAAACGGTTAGCAACCTCTGTCCATTCTTCAGGACTGCTAGGAACCTTGTTGAAATATAACGAACATGAATATATTTTAGAATGTATGTCTCTGAGTAAATAAATTACCAGAATACTCACTTTTAAATATTCGTCTTTTAAACCTTCAAAAATAGCACGACATGTTTCATGAATGGCATGGCAAATGGTTGTTTTTCCCAGCAGAAAAACTGACATAAGGCTGGAGAAGCTATCGCCCGTAGCCAAGTAGCGTAAAGTTACCGCCAACTTTTCGCCCACCGAAATTGCTTCTCGAAACTTCGTGTTTTTTTTCTGAAGGTAAGGAGTTAGGCGGGCCACAAGGAAATCAAAATCCTCCACACCCATCCTCAAAAAATTTTTCAACCACTTTGGGTCTTGCACGCGCAGCTTCCAACGAAGTGTAGCGTAGAACCCACACGTTCCTCTTCTCTTCAGACCCGGCCTAACCCACCATTGCTTCCGCTTTCTTAGCTGGCTCCTCTTCCGCGTCCATGCCCTCAACGTTGTCACAAAGCACAACGCCGCAGTAGCTATTGCCATTAGTTTCTTTTTCAGCATTTTTAATTAATTTTTTTTTTAATTAATTTTTTTGGTTGCCACAATGTATCAGCTGATCAGCTGTCAAACAAATTTACTTCACGACTGGCATCAGTGATGAAAACAGGGATGCAATCGACTGACCCGAAAATTTGACGACATATGTTGACACGCACCGCTTTATCGACTTCATGCCAGTTTTAGAGACGTAATGAAAACACATATGCCATCAAATTTCTATGGTGACAGTTGAGTCAGTTTTTGAGGTCAGTCATTTTGACCTAATGAAAACCAGCCTTAACTCTCGTAGCAGTTTTGTTCTTTATGTTCAATATGGATCTGGCAAAACATAATAAACCTCTGACTGGCGAAGCAGACTTTCCAATCTGGAAAAGAAAAATTAGACTTGCTGGACTACCACGAAGGTGCCTTAGACGCAATTGATGGCAGATTAGTCAAACCGGGACCAGTAGCACACATTGCATCAGAAGCCGAAAAGAAAAAGAACAAACCGGAAGGAGATCTATATCGTAAAGCAAATAGTTATGCAAAGTCCATGATTTCGAGTTCAGTAGCAAATGTAGTATATCAAAAAATAATGGATAAAGAATCTGCGCACGAAAACTTGGGTGGCTCTTAAATTGAATTTTGAAGCATCGTCCAAAGATCAATTATTTAAAATATGTACAGAGTTTTTTGCATTTGATTGGAGTAGTGGCCAAGACGTTTCGATACACGTTGCGAAGTTGAGAAATCTATGGAAGGAGCTAAATAATGGCTTGAAATCAAAGAACGAAAATGAACTTCCTGGCCTCATTCTTGTTGGTGAAGTTTTACAAATTTTGCCTAGTAAATTCGAGAATTTCATATCCAGTTGGATGCTATTGTCGAAAAATGAGGAAAGAACGTTTCGAAAAATTGATCACACAGTTGTGTATGTATGAAAGAAATTTTAGAAAGAGAGCTGATGCTACTTCAGGAGAAGCACGTGCTGTGAAAAGCGGAAAACCCAAACCACGTAGGTCATTTCAAAGGTCAAAAGACAACGATATTTGTAAAATATATTTGCTGATGAGCGACCACCAAAGAACGACGCTCAGAGCAACCTCCTAGATACAAATGTAGCCCTGTGTGCATCCAGTGAAGTTGAGTCATGTTCATGAGGATGGTGAATCGACAATGGAGCTACAAAGCATGTTACGAACAGTCCGGACCAGTTTGTAGAGTTTCAAAAGTTTATACGTATTTCATCGTTCACTGGGAATCGAACTATGAAGATGACACTGATTGATGTTCCAAAAATCTTTTTTCAGTTTTAGCAGCCCAAGACAAAAATGAAAAAAGCAAGTTCCACTCAACTTCAACTAAATGCTGGCTGGAGATAAATGGTAAGACAGAGCTGTGCGGAAATCGTGAGAGAGGCGGTACTCTGTACAAGGCAGCTATCGAACCATTAAGTGTTGAAAACGTCTAGAGGGTTACTATTGCTGAAGCAGAGACATCAATGTTGCAACTATATCACGAGAGGTGGGGTCACCAAGACAAGCGACATGTAAGAGACATTCTAAAAAGAGAGTTGGGCATCATAGTCAAGCTGCAACAAGAAATATACGAACCCTCTATTTATGGAAAAGCGCATCACCTACCTTTTGGTACTAGAGCGAAGGTTACTAAATCAGGCGAACTTTTCTCCGCTGAGGTTGTAGGTCCATTCTGTGAATCGTTTAGCAAGAAACGATTTCTGGTTGTGTTTAAACACAGTTATACAAAATTTCGTTATGGCTTTGTAATTAAACATAAATCCGAGGTGATAACATTTTTGAAGCAGGTTATAGCACATACGAAAACGCTTGGACACAAGATTAAAGAGCTACTTAGTGACAATGGGGGAGAGTTTGATTCAAATGAAGTAAAACGCCTTTTGGCACAAAACGGAATAGTACAGAGATTAACTCCGGCGATAGAAGAAAGCCTGCTTGACGAAGAAGGCCTCGACGTCACGATCGTGGCTAAACCTGAGCACACTAACGTTGATGCTGCTTCAGACAGCAGGGTTCCCGCCACGCCAAATCGTGCAGGTGCTCTGAACAACTCCTCGTTGAGAGACAGCCCCCGGAACAGGCCAGACCTCGACGACACGCTGGCGGCAGGGATGTCTGAGCTCTCTCATGTTGGTGGTGCTTCAGATAAATCTGCACAAATCTAAAGCAGCCTCGGCTGTTTTAAGCAGTCGTCTTTCTAAAGGCGACGTAGACGTGGTCCTTATCCAAGAGCCCTGGGTCAATAGCTCTAGGATCTGTGGATTGGGGACTAAGGGGTACAAGCTCATCCAAGCCAATGATGAGGGCAAGGTCAGAACCTGTATTTTGGTAAAGTCTGAGCTAAACACCTTTCTATTACCCAACTACTCAAATGGTGACGTTACAGCTGCCAGCTTAACAGTCGGCAGCACCAGCCTAACGATGGCGTCGGTCTATATGCCCTATGACGCCGAAGAACCTCCTCCACAAAAGGAGGTGAAAGATCTGGTGGATAATTTCTGTACGGGCCATCTTATTATTGGAGCTGACGCTAATGCTCATCACGTCCAGTGGGGAAGCTCCGATATTAACGCTAGGGGCGAGTCTCTGTTTGACTACCTACTAACAACTAACCTGGTGGTTTGTAACGTGGGTAACGAGCCTACTTTTATAACTAAAGCTCGTAGGGAGATTATAGACCTCACTGTTTGTAGCGAAGGCGCTTATGAGTGGGTCAGAAAATGGCGTGTTCTTGATGAGCATTCATTTTCTGACCATCGGTACATAGAAATTGTGTTAGACTTTATTGTTGAGCAGCCAGTTATGAAACGAAATCCACGCAACACTAACTGGCAGCTACATAACCAAATATTAGCTAGGGACCTACCAGTATTACCTCCACAAGCCCCCTCATCAGTGGGAGAACTGGATGATCTGGTAACGACCTTTACAACGGCGCTCTCAAATGCCCTAGAGCAGGCTTGTCCAGTACCAAAACCACGCGGCAAACATAGACCCCACTGGTGGTCTTACGACCTGGATTCGTTCCGTATATCATGCAGGAAGCAATTTAACAAGAAACGATTTCTGGTTGTGTTTAAACACAGTTATACAAAATTTCGTTATGGCTTTGTAATTAAACATAAATCCGAGGTGATAACATTTTTGAAGCAGGTTATAGCACATACGAAAACGCTTGGACACAAGATTAAAGAGCTACTTAGTGACAATGGGGGAGAGTTTGATTCAAATGAAGTAAAACGCCTTTTGGCACAAAACGGAATAGTACAGAGATTAACTCCGGCGATAGAAGAAAGCCTGCTTGACGAAGAAGGCCTCGACGTCACGATCGTGGCTAAACCTGAGCACACTAACGTTGATGCTGCTTCAGACAGCAGGGTTCCCGCCACGCCAAATCGTGCAGGTGCTCTGAACAACTCCTCGTTGAGAGACAGCCCCCGGAACAGGCCAGACCTCGACGACACGCTGGCGGCAGGGATGTCTGAGCTCTCTCATGTTGGTGGTGCTTCAGATAAATCTGCACAAATCTAAAGCAGCCTCGGCTGTTTTAAGCAGTCGTCTTTCTAAAGGCGACGTAGACGTGGTCCTTATCCAAGAGCCCTGGGTCAATAGCTCTAGGATCTGTGGATTGGGGACTAAGGGGTACAAGCTCATCCAAGCCAATGATGAGGGCAAGGTCAGAACCTGTATTTTGGTAAAGTCTGAGCTAAACACCTTTCTATTACCCAACTACTCAAATGGTGACGTTACAGCTGCCAGCTTAACAGTCGGCAGCACCAGCCTAACGATGGCGTCGGTCTATATGCCCTATGACGCCGAAGAACCTCCTCCACAAAAGGAGGTGAAAGATCTGGTGGATAATTTCTGTACGGGCCATCTTATTATTGGAGCTGACGCTAATGCTCATCACGTCCAGTGGGGAAGCTCCGATATTAACGCTAGGGGCGAGTCTCTGTTTGACTACCTACTAACAACTAACCTGGTGGTTTGTAACGTGGGTAACGAGCCTACTTTTATAACTAAAGCTCGTAGGGAGGTTATAGACCTCACTGTTTGTAGCGAAGGCGCTTATGAGTGGGTCAGAAAATGGCGTGTTCTTGATGAGCATTCATTTTCTGACCATCGGTACATAGAAATTGTGTTAGACTTTATTGTTGAGCAGCCAGTTATGAAACGAAATCCACGCAACACTAACTGGCAGCTACGTAACCAAATATTAGCTAGGGACCTACCAGTATTACCTCCACAAGCCCCCTCATCAGTGGGAGAACTGGATGATCTGGTAACGACCTTTACAACGGCGCTCTCAAATGCCCTAGAGCAGGCTTGTCCAGTACCAAAACCACGCGGCAAACATAGACCCCACTGGTGGTCTTACGACCTGGATTCGTTCCGTATATCATGCAGGAAGCAATTTAACAAGGCCAAGAGCATCGGTACGGAGCCTGAATGGCTCGAATAAAAAGCTAAACTGAGGGCCTATAAAAAGGCTCTAAGGCAAGCGAAGAGGACTTCGTGGAGAAATTTCTGCACCGGGGTCGAAAAAGTCGATGATACAGCGAGACTTAGACGAGTGCTATCAAAAACTCAAACAGCCATTAGCTATTTACGGAAGCCTGACGGATCTTGGACCAGCACGGAAGGGGAAACCCTGGAGCTGCTCCTGAACACACACTTTCCGGGGAACTTGTATGATGCACCTGTAGCATCTGCAACAAACCTGGCGGTAAACATACCCATTACGGAGGAAAGGGTAAGGTGGGCAATCAAAAGCTTTGAGCCGTTCAAGGCAGCCGGGCCAGACGGGATTTTCCCCGCACAACTTATAAACACGCTGGAAATATCAGCTAAATGGCTGGTAGTTCTCTATTCAGCCTGCCTGGCTCTTAATTACATTCCGTGCTCCTGGAGAAGCGCCACGGTAGTCTTTATTCCAAAGGCTGGGAAGGCCTCACACTATGAGCCTAAAGACTACAGACCGATCAGTCTCTCGTCTTTTGCACTTAAAACCTTCGAGAGGATAATTAGCGATTATCTCTCCTCTACTATTGATAGTAACCTTATTTCTAGCTATCAACATGCATACACCAAAGGTAAATCAACGGAAACTGCGCTCCACAGCCTAGTCTCTATTGTTGAAAAATCATTGCACGAAAAGGAGTACTGTCTCGTGGCCTTTCTGGACATCGAAGGGGCTTTCAACAATATAAGGCCGGAGGCTATTAACACTGCTTTAACAAACCTGGGCATAAATAGGTCTCTTATTGGACTAATTGATCAACTACTAAAGGGAAGGAAAATAGTTTCTTCACTGGGAACAGTTGATCTTTCACGCTATGTCACAAGAGGAACGCCTCAGGGTGGTGTTCTCTCCCCGCTCCTATGGAACCTCACCGTAAACTCGCTGCTACGAGACACAAGGTGGGGGGGCGGGAAGATAGTGGCATATGCAGACGATTTAGCTATTGCATATAGGGGCAAATTCCCACAAACCCTGTGTGACTTGATGCAAGTAGCACTGCGAGAAGTTTCTTCATGGTCCTCTCGCTGCGGACTTAGCATCAACCCGGGAAAGGTTGAGCTTGTCCTTTATACCAGGCGGTACAAGATACCACCGCTGAACCTACCAGAACTAGATGGCGTGCGCCTGAACTTAGCTGATAAAGCCAAATTCCTAGGCACAGTTCTAGATAGAAAGCTTAACTGGAAGGAGAATGTCATCCAGCGCCAGAGGAAAGCGTGCATTGCACTTTACACGTGTAAAAGAGCCATTGGCAAAAAATGGGGGCTCAGCCCCAAAATTTGCAGATGGATCTACACTGCGATAATCCAGCCAATTATGCTGTATGGAGTCGTGGTATGGTGGCCTGCGCTAGGAAAGGCAACAAACCTAAATCTGTTAGGAAAAGTCCACAGATCGAGCATGATCTGTATAAGCGGGGCGTTAAGAACAACGCCCAATGAAGCTCTCCAGGCCATTCTTGGCTTTTTGCCACTCGATCTGAAAGGGTACCGGGCAGCAGCGGCATCGGCTCTGCGTCTAAGGGAAACGTCCGTCTGGGGCGCAAGCACTATTGGACACTCCTGTATTCTAAGATCTTACAGCTTTCTCCCTCTGAGCACAGATCGGTGTGCGACCACAACAGTCGGAGATTGTTGTTTTAGAATAAACATTCCCAGCAGGGAAGACTGGGAGAACATAGATCGGTGTCCAGCTACTAATGGCGGCACTTTTATATACACCGACGGCTCGAAGTTAGACGGCAGAGTCGGAGGAGGGGTTTACTCAAGGGATTTGGACCTAGAACTCTCCTTTAGACTACCTGATCACTGCAGCGTCTTCCAGGCTGAAGTTTCTGCAATCATGGACGCCGTGACTTGGATAGGTAAACGCACCATCGGACAGGATATCTGTATTTTCAGCGGCAGCCAAGCGGCCATCAAATCCCTTGGCTCTTACTCGTTCAACTCTGAACTGACGCTCAGCTGTCGTCGATCTCTTCAAGAGATGGCCCAACAGAACCGCGTGAACCTCACATGGGTCCCGGGACACAGGGACATTGAGGGAAACTGTAGGGCAGACGAACTTGCCAGGCAGGGCACGACCAAGCAGATTCTTCAAGATGAAGAGCGCATAGGTATGCCGTTTGCCACGTGCAAGCTAATGCTGAAGGAGCATACACTCCGCGAAGCCAACGAAAGATGGCTACAAGCCCCAGGGTGCCGGATATCCAAGCAAACCTGGCCAAAATGCGGTCTTAAAAGATCTAGACACATATACGCCCTAAAAAGGAAGGAAATCTCCATATTAATAGGTGTTTTAACCGGGCACTGCCTTATTGGTAGGCACGCAGCAAGGCTAGGCGTTCCCTACCGACGATGCTGCAGGAGTTGCAAAGATGATGAGGAAGAGGAAACGGTGGAGCACCTCATCTGCAACTTCCCGGCCTTAAGCGGAGCGAGAAGGCGCTCTCTGGGAGTTCCCTTCCTGGTTAGCTTAAGCCAGGTCGCGGAGCTAGACATAAAGGACTTGATGGCCTTCATCAAGTTATCAAAATGGTTCGAGGAGGGGTAGCGGTGTCGGTTAGGAGTGTCAGTCCCGGGTTTCGGCTACATGGAGAGTCCCAACAGCACTGGGATTTTCCATATGGCCGGGCCCGGGACTGACTTTCCTAGTGTTTGGTGGTATCACAACGGGCCTTTTATTACTGGCCTAGGTGTGCCTTTGCGGCAGCCACTTCTACCTACCTACCTAACTCCGTATACGCCCCAACAAAATGGTGGCAGCAAACGTGAAAACAGGACAATTGTCGAGATGGCAAGGACCTTTAAGTATTCGAATTGTGAAAATAAATTTCCAGATAAAATATGGGCTAAACTAGTGATGTCAGCAATTTACATTCTCAATAGAACAGGAACGTCTTCGGAAGATGTGGGTCAAGAAGAAACCTAGAATCCAACATTTACGTATCATTGGGTCTACGTGCTATGTTCACGTACCAGCTTCAAAAAGGAAGAAATGGATAAAATGTAGTGTATGATGGAGATGAGCGATACCGAATATAAATTCCGAGGAATAACAAAGTTATCCTGTCCAGAGATGTGCAATTCGACGAACGGTAAACAGAATGTGAGTATCAAGCTAAGCTTCCTTTTCGGGATATTGAAAAAGACAACAAGCGAGAAGTCGAAAGTGAAGTCGTGCCTCCAAGTAAGGACACTGCCGAAGAACGCATGCAAAAAGATGAACGTGACGACGAACTCGATGCAAAGACCAATGAAGAGGAAGATTTTCAGTCACTAAGCGATGACGAAGAAGAGTCAAAGGGTAGCTTTGAAGAAAAGGAGCCGCAAACTACTGTAAGTGCATTGAGAAGAAGGCCAGGTTTAAAGAAGCCCAAGCACCTCGAAAACTACGTTATGTACATAGAGGAAATCCATAATAAATTGAGTGAATCCCCTGATACTTTTGAAAAAGCTCTTGAAAGCGAAGATGCGATTGATTGGAGAAAAACCATGGATCGTGAAATGGCCTCGTTACAAGAGAATAAAACGTGGATTTGGACAGAATTGCCGCAAGATGTAAGGGCAATTCCATGCAAATGGATCAATCAGCGTCAAGGTATAAATTACAGCGAAACATTCAGTCCAGTAGCGAGAATGGGAACATTTCGCTCAATTTTAAGTATTGCAGCCAGTGGGAAATGCATTTAAAACAGTTCGATGTATTAACATCGTTTTTATACGGAGAGCTTGAAGAGAACGTGTTTATGAAACAGCCACAACGGTATGAGGACGAGACCAGCAAGGTATGTAAGCTGCAGAAATGTCTTTATGTTCTCAGGCAAGCACCTAGATGCTGGAACAAACGCTTCGGAGGCTTCCTTGAAAAGCAAGAGTTCAAGGCCAGTAACGCTGACACCTGCTTGTACATTCGAGAAAGATGTGACCAAACACTCTTTCTGGTAATTTACGTGAATGATGGTCTTCTAGCTGCAACAGATCCACATGAGATGGAGACATTTATTGGTGAGTTGAAAACAGAGTTGAAAATTGTTTAAAACAATGCAAGTAACTTTTTGGGTCTAGAAATTGAGCAAAAAGAAAATTTTATTAAGATTAATCAAAAATCATACGCAAAGAAAATTTTACAGCCTCATTCTCTTTGACGATATCGCGCTCAAAACAATCATCATCGGTGTGTTGCTATTCTGAATGGCGAACGATGGCTAACACGATAGCCAACCCAATAACAGCTGACTCTTACGTAGCGATGTGGGGTTAATCGGTATTCTCTTTGACAATTATCGGCTGTTGAGGCGAAAACGAAGTGTCGAAAACAAACAATAGGTAAATTGCATTCGTTATTAATATAAAAGGGGCTCTGTAAGCAAAAAAGTGAGTTTAGTTAACAAATTCCCTATTATTTTTTTTTTTAATTCTTTTTTATATAAAGATGTCAAAAAAACAGTAGCCGCATAATTTCCTGAAACCAAATAAAATGAAATGAAATAAAAAAATAAAAAAGATAAAATAAAATAATAATAAAATAAAATAAATTATAAAATAATATAAAAATGTAATTACAATAAAACAAAGTTAAAAAATATAATAAATAAGAATAGAAGGTAAAAGAAATAAAAAAATAAATTAAAACAAAATATGTAATATAAAACAAAGTGAAATAAAAAAACAAAATAAATTAATTTAAAATAAAAAAGACAAAATAAAACAATAATAAAATAAAATAAATTATAAAATAATATAAAAATGTAATTACAATAAAACAAAGTTAAAAAATATAATAAATAAAAATAAAAGGTAAAAGAAATAAAAAATAAATTAAAACAAAATATGTAATATAAAACAAAGTGAAATAAAAAAACAAAATAAATTAATTTAAAATAAAATCAAATAAAAAAATAATTAACAATAAAAATAAAGGAAAATCTAATGGCATTAAAAAAATAGCTTGAAATACAATAAAAAAAATATATTTTAAAATAATACAGTACATCAAAATAAATTAAAATAAACTAATGTAAAGAAAATAAAAATACAATAAAACAAAGTTAAAAAATATAATAAATAAAAATAAAAGGTAAAAGAAATAAAAAATAAATTAAAACAAAATATGTAATATAAAACAAAGTGAAATAAAAAAACAAAATAAATTAATTTAAAAAAAAATCAAATAAAAAAATAATTAACAATAAAAATAAAGGAAAATCTAATGGCATTAAAAAAATAGCTTGAAATACAATAAAAAAAATATATTTTAAAATAATACAGTACATCAAAATAAATTAAAATAAACTAATGTAAAGAAAATAAAAATATTTTAAATAAAAAAATTATGAAAATGTGTTTTTTGAGAAAAATTTACCTACGCGCTGAAGGAACCAGACAAGCCGACATATGTTTCGATGATACTGGAAATACATATCTTCATGGACTTTTTCTTCCCGGCATTGTGAGAGTCGAACTCACAACACTGTAGTGACTTGTATGCTAGAAGCAGCGTTTGAATTGCTTACTGAAAATTAGCAAAAGCAATATAATATGACTATTGCATTGCAGTTGCACAGTCATTTGTTTTAGTAACGACCACGACTGTGGCTATGACTAAAAAAATGACCGCAGTCAAATGAAAGTGAACAAGCAACCAACAGAAATGAACACAACTGCTGTGCTGGCGACGGCGAACGGCGCGCAAGCAAAAGTCGGTAGCCGAAGCTGTTTGCTCATAGTTAACTGTTAACTTGAGTTGTGGTTTTATTTTGATGCGTAGTCAATGCATACTGAAAACTGTTGCTGCAAGCAGGAACGACTGGAATTGACTACTAACTAGCTGCTATTGACTACGCAGTCAACGTATGTATGTATGTACGTTAGGGCAATGCTGAAAAACTAATCCTCACAAAACATGAGCAACATTGCTTAACCCTTTGAGGTCGCTATTTCTTTTTAAATTCTGCATACATTTTGTGAGGAAAAAAATGTTTTTTTTTCAAAGCAATTTTTCTCATACATTTTTAAACTTTTTTCAAAAAAGCTTTATATATTTTTAAAGTCGAAGCTTTGATCTAATCTATATAAAAACTAAACTATAAGAAACTATATAAAAATTGCGATTATCACAACAACAATTTTACTCCAATTAGCTCAGCACCACAAATTTAGTCAATCGCTTTGGAAAAAAAAAATATTTTTTTTCCATAGAAAATGTATGGAGAAACTAAAATAAAATAGCGACCCATAAGGGTTAAGCAATGGCGCTCATTTTTTTTAGGAATAATTTTTCATCAATTACTAACTTTTGAGGGAGCAAGACCTGGAACTTTTTTTGAATCACCCTAATGTACATATGTATACATATTTCAGCAAAAAATTTCTAAGACTGCGTAGTCAATAGCAGCTAGTTAGTAGTCAATTCCAGTCGTTCCTGCTTGCAGCAACAGTTTTCAGTATGCATTGACTACGCATCAAAATAAAACCACAACTCAAGTTAACAGTTAACTATGAGCAAACAGCTTCGGCTTTTGACTTTAGCTTGCGCGCCGTTCGCAGTCGCCAGCAGAGCAGTTGTGTTCATTTCTGTTGGTTGCTTGTTCTCTTTCATTTGACTGCGAACATTTTCGTAGTCACAGCTGAGCAGTTTCGAAGTCATTCAAAATAGTCAAGCAGTAACGAACACTGGCTAGAAGGTCTAACACCTTAGGCCACTACCCAGCTTGAAGGTAAACCCTTCTCAGTGTCCATTTATGCATATATTTATACTTCCATATAGAACATTTCTTTAATTTCAATGCTAACTTATATGAAAGATTTGCGAATTTTAGGACTTGGTGTGAAACATATGAAAGAATTTTCTATGCTTAATTAAGCACGAATATTTTTCCATTTATAACATTTAAACTCTTTGTTGCTTTGACCGACGGTATTTACACGCAATTTTCGGGATTGTATGAAAATATGTTTTTTGAGAAAAATTTACCTACGCGCTTCAGGAACCAGACAAGCCGACATATGTTTCGATGATCCTGGAATTACATCTCTTCATGGACTTTTTCTTCCCGGCATTGTGAGAGTCGAACTCATAACACTATAGTGACTTGTATGCTAGAAGGTCTAACTCCTTAGGCCACTACCCAGCTTGAAGGTAAACCCTTCTCAGTGTCCATTTATGCATATATTTATACTTCCATATAGAACATTTCTTTAATTTCAATGATAACCCTGCAGGAAAAGTATCTTGCGCAAGAGTAACTTTAAGTTGCTTACCAATCAACTAGTGCTGTATATTTACTGTAAATTTTCATATACTCGGACTAACTATTTTTGTTCGACGATGGCCGGAATCTGGTCAGTTATGGTTACCTCTGTACTTTATGCTGGGCACACGGCCCGACTTGGCGTACAGTCTGGGCTTTGTTTCCAGAGCATTAGAAAATCCTACTCATGAGGACATAGTACGGTACCTAGCAGGTACTTTAGACCTTGGAGTAGTCTACAGGTACAACAAAGATGTAGGTCTGCAGCGATGGTGATTTCGGAGGATGCATGAAGACTGCTCGGTCGACGACAGGAGTCGTGGTAAAGTATGCTGGAGGTGCGATTTTTTGGCTCAGTCAAAGACAAGCGTTTGTGGCAACTTCCGCAACTGAAGCAGAAATTATAGCAGCAAACGAGGGAGCCAAAGAAGCAATATGGTTAAGCAGACTTTTCAGAGGAATCATAAAGCTTATAGCTATTCCCATCGTTCTAGTTGATAACTCTGCGGCAGTCAGATTAGCTCAAAATCCAGAATTTCACCGCCGAACGAAACATATTTCCATAAAGCACTTTTTCATCAGAGAGAAGGTGACAGAAGGCAAATTGTGTATTCAACAAATCTCCACAGAACATCAATTAGCAGATCGTCGCCCGGATAAGTAATTGTCGTATGTGAAAATTTGGTCGAATTGAGTTATAAATGCATTTATACTAAACTGATCGAGATCTTTCGAATGGAGCCATCGGGGTTTTGATATCTCTTTTAGTTTTCGAGATATTGAGTGAAATTTTTAATTTTTTTATATTTAAGATACATTTTTTGTTTGGTTATAAGCAGAATGTGCTTATAAGTGAAAAACTGTTTATTTTATTTTAAAAAAAAAAAAAATTTCGTATTTAACTAATTTCAAACATCTTAAACTTAGACCAAAATCCGATAATTATTTGTCGTATGTCATACATTGTTCCTGCAAAACTATTGCCCAATGTAACATACGACAAAATTTTACGGAAGAAAATCCTTTATAAATTCTAAAATAATTAACAAATACAGTTAAAAATCAATTAAATAAATAAAATTCTTCGAAACTTTGGACTAAATGCAATGAAGCGTTTTTGAGAAATTGAACTCCAAACTTCAAGTCTCATTTTCCAAAAGTCGTCAAATGCATATATTTAATACTCCTATATTGGCAGTAAAAGCTAGTGCCGTTCGAAAACATCACAGTACAGATATATTAATTTTGAGCGAGGCAGGCATATATTTTTGTTTACAAAAATAATTCAAAAAATCATGAGCGTTTCAAAAAAAAAACTAACGCGACATAAATTTAAATTTAATTTTTTATAAATTTTAAAATTAATAAAAGGAACTATAAGAAGTGCCTGGGTCACAGAGTTTAGCTCGCTGTTAACCTAGCTTATTATAACAGAATGTTGTTCGTTATCTGTTTCAAGATCGGTTATGCCATTATGGAGATAGTAGCGAACATTTCAATATATGTACAAAAATAGCTCTTTGAAAGTTATTAGCTAAACACCCAATTAGGGTCCAATCAGTCTTTAGGTATACTTAACTTAACTTAAGGTCAACCTAGAATACGAGAAATCTGTATATATTATTATTTAAAACGTAAACTTACGAAAGAAAGTATGGATGTTTCCCAGCTTAAATTTAAATTTTGTATGAAAAACAACGTAACTGCCGCGACGCCAGGAAATGCCTATATTGGAAACTTTTGTCTTAAGTTAAGTTAGGTTAAGTATACAGATGGGGCTCTAAGACGAAAAACTATAGATACCTTACCATTATACTTGTGACAACAAGCCACAACATATTTTCAAAAATTATTTTAATTTGGTTTCAATACATTTGGGCCCCTATCAATGAGATCCGCTACTTTATTGCTTTGACAATTTTTTAAATTTTTTCGTTTATGAATACCCTACTAGACAGTGTTTTTACATTCATTCAGCTTTGTAATGTTGCCTTTGAAAACGTGATAGAAAATCGTGATGTAAATATAAAACAACTGATATTTACATCACGATTTTCTATCATGTTTCCAAAGGCAACATTACAAAGCTGACTGAATGTCAAAAGACTGTCTAGCAGGGTATACACGTACACAATACATTGACAAAAACGGTGCTAGCTTGCCTCGAATTGATTTCAATATTATTACACCTTGAGAAGATACGTTGCTGTCAATACAGAAGTATTACATATATGGTCATTCATTTATCCGGGCGACGAGATATGACTAAGCCTTTGCCGAAAACGAGACTCGAAATTCTATCAATGAAGATGGGACTCACATAAATCATAAAGGCGAGTCACTTAGGGGTCAGTTACATAAAACTTTATTTTGGCTTTACCTCAAACTTTGACTTTGACAGAAAAGTTCAGTATACGTATTTAAACCAAGCATGCCAAACTGGGGACCTCAAAGTTGAAGCGAGGTTGAAATTTGGCAAACTCTCAAATTTTGCTTGCTTTGCTTGCTTTGACAATCAGATGTTGATGAATTTGCTTTAATTAAAGAATAAAAAGTTGGAGGAAATAATAATTAATTCATTTTTTCTATATTAAATTAACTAAAACACTACGAATGCAAAGAAAAAATAACGAAAACAAATGTATAAAAGAGAAGCGTCAAGGCGTTCATTGTAGCATACCTCTGAAGTTGGACGCAAAGTTTTGAGGTAGCAAATGTCAGGCGAGGTTAACAAAGCTTTATGTATTCGACCCTTTATTGAGTTATAATGTTTTTTATTTAAATTTAACTATAATTAACAAGGGAAGGTATTGAAGTATGTAATGTTAGTAGGGTTGCCAGATTCTGAAGTGGAAAAAGAAGGACATTTCTATTTCGATAGAAAAAAAAGAAGGACAAACTTAAAAAAAGAAGGACGTTTTTTTTGTGGCCAAGGATACCAAAAGACGAATAAAGTATTATTACTAATTGAAATTAAATATGAATACATACGTGTCACATAAATAAGTAAGTATATGAGCCATTATATTTGAAAGTGGTTTAAGCCCTTTTGGTCCCAAAAACGGGAATTTATTCAACAAAATGTTTAAGGAGTCTTTTGCTTGATCAATTTTTATTTAATTACATACACTGATCCGTTACTTTCGAAAGTGGCACAAGTCAACTGTTTGGAGTAATGGGTCATTGAAGGTTTTGCGTTTGGACTAATTCCAAAACATTGCTAACAGTCAACATACAAATACCTTAATGGCAGGCATGATGTAATAATATAAGGTGATTTTTAAATACACTCTCTCGCTCTTACACCGCCATCTTGAACGCCATTAGCGTTTGCAATGTTGTCTCTTCAGAAAACTACTTTTTGTTCCAAGCTTTAGAAACACTACCTTGGCACTTTTCCAGGAGCACGAGTGTCGTAATCTGATCGCAAACGGATATCGAGTGAGGTCTGCTGCCACAAACTGGGCGACAGTAATACTTTTACGATAGTTTTGCGGAACCCATTCTCGATACATTTGTCAGGAAAATTATTGCTAAAGCTTCGAAAACTTAAGCATTTTCGTGGGAGCCTCGACTGTGAACTCAGTACATTAATTTTCATTAATTTGGCAAGCTCAATCCAAATCCGTGCTCAGAATCAGCCTTACAGGTCGCAGTTCTTCTCTAACCTAATAAAACCATGAAAAAAATAATATTGGGCTTTTTTGCAAGGTTAGGGCCTAACTCCGGGCCCGTTGTTAAATTCTGATATCGAATTCGGATTCAGCAGCCAATTTCCCTTAAGAATATATATTTAGCTTTATTCGATGTTTATTTTTCATGTTTCGCAAATTTTCAAACCAAAATCGGGGAATCCAAAGAACATGGCAATGTTTGTGGCTAGAATACTAGAGAACGGCTAGTCTGAGAAAATTTCAGTGTAGGCAGTTTTATAGGGAACTCGATTTCCTTCAAAAATATGTTCAGGTTAATGGTGTTTTATAACAGTGGCTTGTCGTTTTTATACAAAATATGAGGTTAAGTCTGTAAAATATACACCAGCAATGATGATAGATGTTAGGCGGCCGCCGTGGTGTAGCGGTTAAGTGTTCGGCCTTGTACACCAAGTCGTGGCGGTTCGATGCCCGGCAAAAGTAACATAAAAAATTATTTAGAAAAACAATTTTTCTAAACGGGGTCGCCCCTCGGCAGTAGTTTGGCAAACTCTCCGGGTGTATTTCTGCCATGAGAAGCTTCTCAGCAAAAAATTCATTTGCTTTGCAAATGCCGTTCGGAGTCGGCAAAAAACTGTAGGTCCCGCCAACTTGTAGGAAAACTCAAAAAGCAACACACCACAAGTTGGAAAGAGAAGCTCGGCTAAAAATCTCGTTAGAGGTTATTATAACCTGTTGGTATATCACCGCCATTGATTTTTTTTTTTTTTTAATGATAAACCTCTACAATTTGATTTAAAAATCTGAAAAAATTATAGTAATTTTTTTCCACCTTTCTTACAGCCTAACCTAATATAAACGCACTCAGTGCTTTTACCGCACGTACATGCATGACTTTTTTCTTGTAACCGAAATAATTGTGCGTGCGTTTGTATAATTGCCTGTGTACAAACGTCAAATCGAAATGTCACGCAGAACAAAAATTGGAAATCAAGTTAGGTTTTTACGCAGTGCGATCAAATTCTGTTGCTCCCATACAAGTTGTATGTGCATGAGACATTTTTGACAGAAAACGCAGTCCGTGCGTTTATATTAGGTTAGGCTGTTAAAAAGAAAAACAAATATTATTTTGGAAAAAAAACGAAATTTTTTTTTGGCCCAGTCAATTATATACATATAAGTATATTTGGCACGTATTCATATTTACATGCAAAGGAACAAAAAATAAATGCATAGATAATACAACACTAAAAATTTCTATAAATTTTCATCAAAATATAGATGAAAATACATTAAAATTTTGCACTTAAAGCTTTGTCCAAAATCCCAAAAAAAAATTCGCGAAACTCGACGATATTTTTCGAGTATGCAGTTTTGTAGCCCACTTAATTTTAGTATAAATAGATCAAGCCCCCACCAAAAAAAAAAAAAAACCGAAAAAGAAGGACATAAGAAGGACCAAACTTAAAAAGAAGGACATTTTTACACTTTTTCTTTTGGAAGGACAGGGAAGGACGTTGCAATAAAATGAAGGACATGTCCTTCCGAAAGAAGGACGTCTGGCAACCCTAAATGTTAGCCTGAGTTAAATTTCCTTTATCATGAATTGTCAAATAGATGGCGCTATAATGTATACACATGCGCCTTTATTTTATTTGCCTTTTCTTCTTTTTGGCAGCCTATGAAGCTATGTGCGTTAATAAGACTTTCATTTTATATTTCGCTAAATCATTAATATACAGATATAAAAGCTTTGTACAAAAGAAACGTTAGTATAAAATATACAGCTTCTTCAAACGGATTAAGATGATTGTTCTTTTCTTGCTAGGAAATACTTCAATACAAACGCTTTGATGGATCCTTGATCCGAACTTCAAAATTCTAGATATTTTGCGATTCGGATCACGATCCATGAATTTTTCATGCCACACGTCAGTATGGATTGCGATCCATGGACCAGGTCAATAAAGATTGAACGTCTAACAGCGTCAGAAACCTAATGGCTGGTTTTCATTAGGTCAAAATATGACATCAAATGGTGGCATACTAATGAAAACGGGCTGGCATATGGTGTCAATTGCGTTTGCAGTCAGTTTTGACGACTCATTGTCATATAAAATGACAAGCATGTGAAAACGGTCAAATTTCAGTATGACAGCGCAGTGGGCAACGATTGACACTCAAAATAGATTTGCCAACATGTTGGCAAATTGGTGTCATTCGTCGAACGAACAGCTGATAAGCATCACAAATTAAAAGTTTTGTAAAATTTGTAAAAATGTAATTTATTAATTATTCCAATGCTTTTTAATGTTTTTTGATAATAAAAATGGAGGAAACGATGGAAGAGTAGCGTAGAAACCCCACTTTTCTCCGTAGACTCGGCCTAACCCACCATTGTCTCTGCTTTCTTAGCTGGCCCCTCTTCCGCGTTCATGCCCTCAACGTTGTCACCAAGCACAACGTCGCAGAAGCTATTGCAATTTGTTTCTTTGGTAATTGTCTACTTTAGCTGTCAACTGCTAATAAATTAGCTCAAATTATGGAAGGGGCTCAAAAGATGGGGTTTGGCCTCAAGATCACGAATCCGGAAGCGATTTTTTTAATTTTTTGTTTCAGTGAAAAGTTATGGTCAAAAAACCGAAATTTGTCCGAATTTGTAATTATGTGCAGAACCCCTGCGGGTTAGGGGTTTAGAATATGCCCGAGGTAGGCATACCGGTCGTAAGAGGCGACTAATATGCACATAGGTAATTGACGTGCTACTCGATGGTTGATCTACGGATATGATGCCTCTCACCTCTCATTACCCATCTTCTCCTTCCTCATGGATGGAGGGATGCCATGACCTAGAAGGTTCCACTGGTCATACCAAATCGCTACCACGACAGTCGGGCAGTACCGCAAGGGAGTACCGCAGCGTACCGGGGTCATATCCGGCCAAGGATTGTCAACTTCGGCATCACTCCCCAAAACCTTCGAGGAGTGTTTTGTTGTTAACAACAACAACAACAACTGACACGAAAATTTGACGACGCTTTATCGACTTCATGTCAGTTTTAGAGACGTAATGAAAACACATATGCCACCAAATTTCTATGGTGACAGTTGAGTCAGTTTTTGAGGTCATTTGGCTGGTTTTCATTAGGTCAAAATATGACATCAAATGGTGGCATACTAATGAAAACGGGCTGGCATATGGTGTCAATTGCGTTTGCAGTCAGTTTTGACGACTCATTGTCATATAAAATGACAAGCATGTGAAAACGGTCAAATTTCAGTATGACAGCGCAGTGGGCAACGATTGACACTCAAAATAGATTTGCCAACATGTTGGCAAATTGGTGTCATTCGTCGAACGAACAGCTGATAAGCATCACAAATTAAAAGTTTTGTAAAATTTGTAAAAATGTAATTTATTAATTATTCCAATGCTTTTTAATGTTTTTTGATAATAAAAATGGAGGAAACGATGGAAGAGTAGCGTAGAAACCCCACTTTTCTCCGTAGACTCGGCCTAACCCACCATTGTCTCTGCTTTCTTAGCTGGCCCCTCTTCCGCGTTCATGCCCTCAACGTTGTCACCAAGCACAACGTCGCAGAAGCTATTGCAATTTGTTTCTTTGGTAATTGTCTACTTTAGCTGTCAACTGCTAATAAATTAGCTCAAATTATGGAAGGGGCTCAAAAGATGGGGTTTGGCCTCAAGATCACGAATCCGGAAGCGATTTTTTTAATTTTTTGTTTCAGTGAAAAGTTATGGTCAAAAAACCGAAATTTGTCCGAATTTGTAATTATGTGCAGAACCCCTGCGGGTTAGGGGTTTAGAATATGCCCGAGGTAGGCATACCGGTCGTAAGAGGCGACTAATATGCACATAGGTAATTGACGTGCTACTCGATGGTTGATCTACGGATATGATGCCTCTCACCTCTCATTACCCATCTTCTCCTTCCTCATGGATGGAGGGATGCCATGACCTAGAAGGTTCCACTGGTCATACCAAATCGCTACCACGACAGTCGGGCAGTACCGCAAGGGAGTACCGCAGCGTACCGGGGTCATATCCGGCCAAGGACTGTCAACTTCGGCATCACTCCCCAAAACCTTCGAGGAGTGTTTTGTTGTTAACAACAACAACAACAACTGACACGAAAATTTGACGACGCTTTATCGACTTCATGTCAGTTTTAGAGACGTAATGAAAACACATATGCCACCAAATTTCTATGGTGATAGTTGAGTCAGTTTTTGAGGTCAGTCATTTTGACCTAATGAAAACCAGCCTTATGGCGACAAAGAGAACATTACCAACACCCCTTTTACATTATTCAAGTCTTGAATTCAATTCTGCCGCGACATAGGCGAGGAGGGTGAGAAGCGAGGGGAAGAGTACACTTGAAAGCGTACCGTCAACTCGTTTCAAGTTTTCTTGCCTTGCTTTTCGCATTTTCGTTGACTTTGACATTTTCCTTCATAAATTTTTTTTCATTTCGGCGGCAAAACCAAAAGGAAAAAAAGCGTGGGTGTCAAAAGCAAGTTTTTCCAGTGAAATATCAAAAGATATTCGTGCGCGGCATTTGTTTTCTGTGAAATATATTTCTTTGCGTTGTTTGCATGGTTTAATTAGTTGTACGATATTGTGCCATGGTTGTTTGCGGTAAAATTGCAAAAGGATATAATTTGTGATTGCGTTGTGCAGTGGTGCACGTTCTAAACTTTTTTCTGGACTGGACGCTTTTATACATATATATACACGGAGAATTGCCCAATTGTGGTAAGTTTATTGCATAAATAAAAACATTTAGGCACTTATTTCTGTTTATTTTTCATAGAAAACATGATTAAGACTATTTTCAAAAGTTTTTTTCATGCAACATCAAAATAAAGAAGGTAAGTGAGTCTGAGTGACCCTTGTCAGATGACGTTCCTCCGCAGCAACAAAGGGCGCTTGTATTTGCAATACGTCATTCACAGGACGGGACACGACAAAGAGCCTACCTACACTGTATGGATGTGTTTGCGATTTGCAGCAGTTTAATAAGAACCCTGCAAACCAGATACCGGCTAGCAACCAAGTTAAATAGTTGGTTTCATTAATTTTTCATACGGTTACCGAAGTAGCTAATTTTGTTCAGGCCGTGTGAAAATTTTAACCATATTAACACTTTGCCTCTCCCTTGCACTTATTCTATTTTTCCATTTGCTATAAAGTATACCTGCACTCTTCAAAATAAAAAATTTCCCTTTCAAACTGTGGCTAATGTTTTGGTTAAAATGTAGTTAACAGCCATTTGTTGAAGTCGTCAATGTTTTGGCTAACATGTTGTTAATAGTATTTGTTGACATGGTTATGGAAACTGGTAACAGGTGGCTAACATTATGTTATGAAACAGTAAATGTTTTGGTTAACATGCTGTTAAAATTATTCTTTGAATAAGTCAACAAACAAGCTAGCATATGGTTAACATATGTAGTTGAATCGGTTACCGAACCAGCTAGCATATGGTTAACATATATAGTTGAATAGGTTACCGAACCAGTTACCAATATGGTTATCGCTAGAAGAAGAATGCTTACCTCATTTTTACAAATAAATTGCGCGAAAATGTGTTTATTTTAATATTTATTAACATATTTATATACTTCATTACACATACATACTAAAACTTAAATATTAACTTGAGCAGCCATAACAACAAGGAAGTGGGCGTCTTTACAAGCACTATGAGGACGTCATAAAACTAAGCATCTGAGCCTGCCGGTGCACCTTTGATTAAAAAGGCTTATAACATATTGAATGCAGGTGTGTGCTTGTAGATACGACCACTTTTTTCAAGTGGAGGCGACAACAAAAATATTAAATTTGTTCCTTAGTTTTATTAGTGCAGCACCACCAGCAGCCTTTTTCAAATTGTTGGTCCTTTCCATTATATCCCTTTGGAATCTGCATCTGCTGCATTCTACATCATCATATGTATACAGACCTGCTTATAAGAGAAAGATTTAATATCAAAAACTCAAATAGAAATTAAAAAGTTTTCGCTCACCTTTTTTCGTTTTTCTTTTTTTTAAAAAAATTTGACAAATAAAATTAATTTATGAGGGCAGTGTTTGATTGTCAACATTTGGGATATTTTTACAGTGGAGCATGCTGTTTCATTTGCTTTCATAATATCAGGCATAGTACAAAATATGAAACGTTTTCTCTTTTTGGCAAAGCTTATGTTTATTAACCCTATAATGAAGATTTGGTATTAATTGGTCCATATTTTAATAGAACTTCGAAGAATTTTTTTTTGGTTGCTTAAGGTTAAATAATTTTTTGGAAATTTGTCAAATAAAATATGTTTGTATGTTTGCAATACGGTTAGCAGTGGTTTGCAGGGAACTTCCTGCATAGCATTTCATTATGCTTTCTAACTGTGAGCATCTTTGTCTCGTGGTGTAAATTATGAATAGGAAACATCCTGCAACTTATCCCAATAAGTGTTAGCAAGCCCCGGCGACCATACAGCAACAACAACGCGTAGTTGCCATCAACGTTTCTTTATGTTGGCCCCAGCTAGCGACTTGGGGATATTGTTGCGGCGTTGTAGTTTAGAGACAATTGCGGCTGAATGAGCAACAGGTGTATTTTGACGTTGCATGAAACAATTTTTGACAGTAGTGTATTTATTTTAAATAAAAGATTTCAATATTTTAATCTTTAACTGTGTTTTTCAGAAAATGGCCTTTGTGTGGGAAAGGGAGAGCATTGAACATTTTATAAATCTATACCAACAACATGAGTGCCTCTATGCCGTAAGTTCGGTAGATTATTTAGATAGACAAAAAAAAGCGATGGCACTACATGCTATTTTGGCGGAAATGCAAGAAATTGACGGGAGGATTACTCTAGCCGATTTAACAAAAAAATGGAAAGAGTTGAGAACACAGTACCTGCAGGAATGTAGAGCGGAGGAGGAGTAAAAAAAAAGTGGGGCTGGTGTCGACGAAATTCATCGCCCGAGGCTTTGGTGTTTCGACCAGATGAAATTTTTGCAAAAACATGTGCAATTGCGGAAAAGCACTAATAATGCACAGGTAAGTTGATAATAGTGAACTAAGTAAGTTGTTGTTGTAGCGTTACGTGCCCTGCCAGTCGTCAGGAGCTGGTGGCTATGAAAACTTGTATACAGTGTTCCAAGAAAAAACTGGGACAGCTGGAAAATGGGTTTAGCGTAACATATCGAGCGCTTATATTCAATAAGCGCCATCACCAATTTTTAGGAAAATGAGTTTTTGGTGAGAATATGAACTCTGACTTAGCTTACATCCATGACAATTATGAGAATAATATTAATAATTAATATTTTATTTTTATTATAATTAATATTTTTTTTTTGTTTCTTTTAGAACAATAAAGACCAGGATACCGCCAGTCCCAGCTGTGAAAAAAATGTAAAAAAACAGATATAAAGAAGATGAAAGAAATGAACGCTGAGGAAAAAAATAAAAAAAAACAAGTTTGAATGGTTGGGTTGACAAGTAACTGAGCAAATGGAGGAGGTGGATGAGGAGTTCCAGCCGCAAGCAGTTATGGAGGTGCAAGGTGTCATCAACAAATATTGGCAGGAGACACTATAGAAAAAGAAATCCCCAGCTTCACCAGAGTCGTTTTGTGTAACAATTTCATCATCGCCAGAGCCTTTTCATGTTACGAATGCAATTTCATTATCGCCAGAGCCTTTTCATGTAACGAATACAACGACGTCATCAGAGCCGTGTTATGGAAATATATAGAAATATTTTGGAGGAATCTATGCGAGGACTTTTCAGTGACGAAGAGTTCGAGAGTTTGTAAAGACTTATATAAAAAAGTAACTATTTGAAACATTGCCTAAAAGTACAAATACCAGGGCCTGGATTCTCTAAGGATGAGTTTTGAAATGTACACTGAAAATTGTGTACACTCTAGCATTCCAATTTAGTAACAATGAATGCGAGTTTTTTCTATCAAAATAATTTACACAGCTTGTCAAAAGTTTTCACTGACTTTTTTTCTTGGTATTTAAACAAGAGCATGAATATTTTAAAATGAAATAAAAGAAAATATTCGAAAAACATTTCAAAAGTATTGTTTGCATATGTCATAAAAAAACTTAAAATCAAAACGTCATACATAGCCTATACACAAAATAGCTGTTAAAGTTTACATGGTATTGGCCGCCACCACTTATTCACCCTAATGGAAACACCCTTTTTGTGTTTGTCAGCGCTCATTCAGCACAAAAGTCTACACAATAGTTTGCAGAATCGAATGAAAATCTCATGTGTAAATTTTCGATGCAAATGAGTTTTGATTCAGTGTACACTTTCCATTTCTACACTTTTAGAGAATCCAGTCCCAGAGCTGTAAAATTATTTTGTGAGTGAAATCTAACGTAGAGTAAGTGATATAAGTTTTACAATGGACTGAATTTTACCTATCTAAGTTTTGTTATTGTTTTTTTTTTTTACATGGGCCTTTATTCTAATGTGTCCCCTTCTTTCAACTGGACCGTCGATATGACAATAAATGTAAAATATAAAAAGTTAATGAAATGTTTATTAAATAAATCATAAAAAATTAACTGATGTAATTATTTATTATTGGATGGCATGTAAACAAAAAAATTTAATAGAGGTGGTTTTTTGGACGAGTGAATACGGCAGCACATATATCTGCTGGTGAGGAATCGGTCAAATGTACTACTAGCCTAAGATGGAATGTCTAAAAACTATCAACTTTTTAGTTTTTGTTGTATAATTGGCTATATTTTAATTATCAATTTTAGACATTCCATCTAAAGAAATTCACAAAAATTTTAGGGTATCTAAATTTGTTTGAGTGTATGTACATATCATCATCGTTTAGAGTAACTGCCTCCGCAGCGGCATTGTTTGCGAATCCATATATGTAGGCGAAATTTACGTAACACAACGTTCGATTTTTCATTTTTTATAGGAATCGACAGTTATTCTTTAGTTGCCTAAATTTTTATGCTATCTGGTAATCCTTTTGGGAAGTAAGTCAATCAATTTGAGCTTAAGTGGCAAATTTTATACATTTCATAGTGTTTTAAAATTAGAAAAATGTGTTTACTGTAAACAGTAGTTTTTATTATTAAATAGTGAACGCGGTAAACAATGATGTTTCCTAAAACACTTTTTGCAAAGTATTAATACAAACAAGTAAGGAAGTCTAAGTTCGGGTGAAACCGAACATTACATACCCAGCTGTGCACATAAAGTGGGCGTGATCGTTCACCGATTTTTCTTATTTTCTGTGGTAGTACTCTACATAAACATAACATGCCTGGTACCTAGTTTCGTAAATCTATCTCACACCGTTCTGAAGTTGTTAGCAGTCGAATTTAAAAATTGCTTGACTCATAAGTGGGCGGTGCCACGCCCACTTTCCAAAATTTTGAAAAAATTATGTAAAGAATATGAAAGTTGATGTATGTACCAAATTATATTATTATAGCGAAATCAGTTAATTAGATATGGACTTTTCAATATTTCCACCTCCTTTCAATATAACTTTTATGAAAAAGTAGGCGTGGTCGCGAAGCGATTTCGTTTATTTTCTATAGCTGAATTTACCACAACAATAGTATGTCCTCTACGAAATTTCGTTATACTAGCATAAGCTGTTCTGAAGTTATTAAGAGTCAAGATTTTAAAATTTCTTCAAATATACGTGGGCGGTACCACGCCCTCTTTTCAAAAATTTTTATAAAATCGGCCTTAGAACATCTAAATCAATACATATTGCAAATTTTATCATTGTAGCTGCTTCTTATATTGAATTAACCCATTTTATACGTTTTTCGAAATTTTCGATATCGAAAAAGGGGCGTGGTTATGGTCCGATTTTACCCATTTTCAATAGCAATCTATTCTGAACCCAAATAAGTACGCATGCCAAATTTGGTGAAGATATCTCATTATTTGCTCAAGTTATCGTGTTAACGGACAGACGGACGGACGGACGGACGGACGGACGGACGGACGGACGGACGGACGGACGGACATGGCTCAATCAAATTTTTTTTCGATCCTGATCATATTGATATATGGAAGTCTATATCTATCTCGATTCCTTTATACCTGTACAACCAACCGTTATCCTAACAAAGTTATAATACCCTGTGTACAAGTACAGCTGGGTATAAAAATAGTAGGCGAGATAAGCAAATTAAATATTTAATGAATAACTTTTTTTCTTATCTCAAGAACTCAAATTACAAGATATCTCGAAAAACTAGATCTGCCACAGGAAAATGGATGTGATATTCGGAATCAGGAGAAGATTTTATGTGCTTTCATTCTTGGAGATATTTTTTGTTGAGTATTATTATATATTATATGAATATTTCACCTTATATACATTTTAGCGTTTTTATAAATTTTGAAGGCACTGCGGAGGCAGAAGACATTGACCGATTTCAATAAAAAAGAGGGTATTTTTTTGTTATTATAAGCACCAATCCCCCCTATTAGAACTCTGAAACTTGACATTTTTTTTTTCATATGTTGGCGCGCCACCCTAACATACATACATCTTTCATTTGGTATCCAGACCCTACCCACCTAATCTTGGCTTGCGTCATAATGACGCTTAACCGCCTAGGCGAAGAGCCTGAAATGCTAGCCAGCAAAAGCAACGTCCGAAAATTTTATCAAAAAACCCGACGAATGACGGAAGGTTTTAAGCCTGGGCCAAACTCCTGTGAAAATGACAACGGCGACCTAGTGGCAGATGTTCAGAGAGTACTAAGGTTATGGAGGGATCACTTCTCTGCCCTTCTAAACGGAGGAACAGACCAAAAATCCAGAGAAGAGGACGAGCCCGACCCCACAATCGAAGACGATGGAATAGAAGTTCCACAACCCGACTATAACGAGGTGCAAATAGCTATATCACGGCTAAAAAACAATCCAATGCGGCGGCGAGGAGCTGGCAAGGTGCCGAAATAGGGCGTTTTTGAAACAAATTCTGAGATAGGGCATTTTTGAACAAAAAATTTAAATAGGGCGTTTTCGAACTGACTGCCGAGATAGGGTGAGCTTCCACTCAGGTGTGTTCTCAAGTAAATAATCAATGCATTTTTTGTATTATTATTTTTTTAAACAATAAAAGTAATTGCTAATAAATCCTTCGTGAAGGGTGGACACCTTGCCGCGGTACGAGGGCTTAAGTCGATAGCCACAGGGCTACGCTGCCCTTGTGATCATAGCGCCACCGGTACTACATCACGAGAGAAGCCAAGCCTCTCTGGCGCGACGACTAAGATCTTCCCCCTCCCAATCCAGGGTGTTATGCGACCACGTGCCCATTCGACGTTTGCAGCCGGGAGGCAAATCGTGGCTGTAATCGAACGGAGCCTCTCTGATACCGGGCCGCCTCGGAGAGTAACTATGGCCTTACCGCGGTATGGGGCTCTGCTGCGGCGGCGACACATTCCCCTTACTCTTCCCTTGACCCTAAACTGGCCTTGCCCGGCGAGGGGTCGTACGAACAAGATGATAAATAGTAACAAAAACCCTAAAACTAAAGATACAACAATGTATACTGCACACCAGAGGACGAAAATGCTGGAGCAAGCGAGAACGCAACGTCGGAGGACAAACTCCATTTCTCTATCAGCCGAGAGATCGACAGCGATGGCAACTACGGGTCGATTAGCTCTGGATAACAAGGGGGCAATCCCCAAAGTAAGTACCGGTACAAACACAGTGAAGCCAACAAGGGCTTTTGCTAAAGTCCTAGTAAGTGCCGGTACCGAAACCAAGTCTTTAACGTCTGTGGCAGTGGTCTCACGACCTGGCCCCAGAGATCCAAATAAGGGAACGACCGCGATGGCAACTACGGGTCGAAATTTACCCCAAAAGACATCTCCCAGTCGCTCTGAGTACTTGGACAAAAGGGCGGCCGCGAGGATCCTTAAGAAGTACGAGGGTATTTCACAAGAGACGCTATCGCCGTATGCTAGAAAGACGGTGGAGATGGCTGAAGCTATCTTACCGAACTTCCAAAGCGATTACACGCCAAAGAAGGTTAATGGAAATCCCTTCAAACGCCAGAGATCGGACGTGGATTTAAAACCTCACCCGAAGCGGCAGCAACACGCCCCCGTAGTGGGTAAACTCAGCTTTGCTGAAGTAACTAAGGATAGGATCCTCATAGGCGTCATTGACCGAGGTAACGAAAGCTGGGCCATCCCTAGGGACCAGTGGCGGTACGTCCGGAACGCTATCGGTAATGCCCTTCTCGACATTATGGATGAGTCTCCGGGTGCCACGCCGATGGGTTCTGATGCGGGATGGCACCAGGGCCGAATCAAGGTATTCGCTTGCGAGGATGCAAAAACTGTTGCACTGTACAAGGCAGCAGCTGCAAGACTGGGTGAGACCTACCAAGGGGCAAGAGCCGAGGTTGTCGACTGGAAGGACATCCCGGCTCGGCCAATGGCCTGAGCGTGGATTCCTGCTATCCCTGCTGAACCTGAGAGAATTCTGAGGATGCTGAGGATCATGAACCCGTCTCTCCCGACGCAGGACTGGGGTGTCAATCTGGTCGAGGATGCGGTAGGGCCTGACAGGCAAGTGGTCTTCACCTTGACTAAGGAAGCACTCGAGCCCCTTAAACGGTGCAATGGACGAGTGCACTACGGCATGGGTCAGATCGTGATCCACGTATACCGCGGCGATGCACAGCGCGCTGCTATTTCGGCTGCACCGGAGGGCTCGGACATCGCAGTGCCGGTAGAGGAGTCGGAGATGTCCGACTCGGAAAGTATGGTATCTGCCACGTCAAATGGCGAAGGAGCAGTGAACAGCTCGGAGATGGGAGACAGCCTGCTGGACGGGGAAGACCTCAACGTCACAGTGATAGCAGCTAATCCTGAGCGCACCAATGTCAATACTGCCACAGTTAGTAGGATCTCGGCTACGCCAAATCGTGGTCTGAACAAGTCGTCGTTGAAAGATAAGCCTCCAGACGAGGTGGAACTCGACGATACGGCGGTGGCAGGGAAGTCTGAGCGCTCTCATGTTGATGGTGATTCAGATAAACCTGCACAAATCTAAAGCAGCCTCTTTAATCAGTGGTCTCTCTAAAGGCGACATAGATGTGGTCCTCATCCAAGAACCCGGGGTCAACAGCTCAAGGATTTGCGGTTTGGGGTGTAAGGGTTTTAAGCTAATCCAAGCCAGCGAGGGGGGCAGGGTTAGAGCCTGTATTTTGGTTAAGTCTGAGCTGAATGCCTTTCTCTTGCCCAACTATACCAATGATGACGTTACAGCTGCCAGTTTAACAGTCGACAGTACCAGTCTAACGATGGCGTCGGTCTATATGCCCTACGACGCCGAAGAACCTCCGCCACAGAGGGAGGTAAAAGACCTGGTGGCAAATTTTTCCATGGGTCATCTTATTATCGGAACTGACGCTAATGCTCATCACGTTCAGTGAGGAAGCTTCGATATCAATGCTAGAGGAGAGTCGTTGTTTGATTATTTGTTAACAACTAACCTGGTAGTTTGCAACGTGGGTAACGAACCTGCGTTTATTACTAAAACCCCGTTTATTACTAAAACCCGTAGGGAGATCATAGACCTCACTATTTGCAGCGAAGGCGCTTATGAGTGGGTCAAAAAACGGCGCGTTCTCGATGAACACTCATTCTCCGACCACCGGTACGTAGAATTAGTTCTAGACTTTTCTGTTGAGCAGCCGGTTATGAAACGCAACCCACGTAACACTAACTGGCAGCTACACAATGAAATACTATCTAGGGACTTGCCAGCACTGCCCCCACAAGTCCCCTCATCAGTAGGGGAGTTGGAGGATCTGGTAAAGACATTTACAACGGCGATCTCGAATGCCCTAGAGCAGGCTTGCCCAGTGCCAAAACCACGCAGTAAACATAGGCCGCATTGGTGGTCCTACGACCTGGACTCGCTCCGTAAATCATGTAGGACACAATTTAATAAGGCCAAGAGCCTTGGCACGGAGACTCAATGGCTCGAATATAAAGATAAACTGAGGGCCTACAAAAAAGCTCTGAGGCAGGCGAAGAGAGTATCGTGGAGAAATTTCTGCACTGGGGTCAAAAATGTCGACGATACAGCGAGACTTAGACGAGTGCTCTCAAAAACTCAAACAGCCACAAGCTATTTGCGCAAACCTGACGGATCCTGAACCAACACGGAGAGGCAAACCCTAGAGCTGCTCTTGAATACGCACTTCCCAGGGAACTTGCATGAGGAACCCCTAGCACCTACAACAAACCTGGCTGTACACATTAGAGTGGGTCGATTTAAAAAGTGAAAAATCGCCATCGCGGAAACTGTTCTACGGGTCATTTTAAGCAACTTTGCTGAAGAAACTATGGGTCTAAAATCAAGTTGGAACCCCCGGAAATAGCGTAGAAGTTTAATAGTTAGGTAATGAAATTTTTTATATAAGACCTATTATTCTGTGTGACAGTGAACATTTACTTTTTACCGGACATACCCTAAGTTGTAGTCCTACTCAAGCACACAAAAACTAAACAGCGAGAATTTCCAATATACGGTCCATATCTGGAAATAGGGGTCGAAACCCCCTTTTTCTTTGTTTGAAGGATATATCTCTACATATAATGACAACTACTGACTGGAATCAAATGAAACTTTCACCATTGTATTAATAGACGTTCAACTTAAAATTTAAGATATCCCTTACTTCGATAACTCGAACGGGTTTAGAGTTACCGCCCAATAAGTGGACTAGGGCTGATCAAAATGTGTTAATACAATATGGGTATCAAATGAAAGGTACTAACGAGTACTTTCATAATCAATGTGACAAATTTAAATATCTCAGCTGGTTTTGGAAATATATCCTGAAATTTGAGACGGAAAACAGAAGGATGGGACAGTGAACATTTACTATTTAGGGGGTATCACTTTAATTGTAGTTTTAGTTAAGTACACCCGAATTCACAGCACAGTTTGTGAGTATGGCACAGTTTATTTATTGTCTGTACAAAATCATTTTGTATAACTAAATTTTTTCGGAAATACATAAAGAACTATGTTTTAAAGTCCTGCTTGCTTTCCATGCGTGGTATTTTCTTTCGACTTATATCAGTCACAGCCATGACATTTATACGTGTTTTCTCCGTTGCGCGCCGAGAAACACTGGTTAACAATTGCACATATCGTTCAGTTCCTTGTATGTGGCATGGGACTTGTGGGTCAGGTAGTGGTAGGTCTTCAAATTCTAAATACTCCTTCAAATGGTTGTAAGCAATGTTTCTAGTAATAGGCGGTTCTTTTAAAATGTTATCATCATCCAAATCAATCATGTCAATATATTCGGAGCACTCAAAATTAATTTTATATTTTTAGTACTCTCTAAGTTTTGTTGTATCGCAAAGAGTGTCACGGTAGTACAAAATTTTTTTAATTGCCTGATCACGTACTGATTTACGATCATCGTAAAGCATTGATAGCATAACATTCTCTGGATGAGCGAAGTAAGAATTATTTTGGACTACTGCGTTGATAATTTGTCGTTCCTTGGTAGGAAGAAATTGTGTGAGACGTATAAATTTGAATAGAAGGGGACTACCATATATAACGGAATGGTAGTACTTAATGTTAAAATACATTGGAACATAAACTTTAATTACGTATTCTGCTAGAGTTTTTAACTCGGAAGATGGCAAACTTGTTGCAACGTACAATCTTAAAATACGACTGGCCTTAGTTAACCAACGGGAGTGCGCTACCGGGCCAGGTTTTATATTCGATAAATCAGCAGAAATAAAACCATCCGATATTGCTGACGCCATTTGAAGCAAATATTTTATGTCAGTAGATAAATCCCGCTTCCATTCATCTGATGTAGAGGGTGGCATGTTCTGTAGCGGAATGATTTCAAACTCAACTACACTCTGAAAAAAAATATTTTTTTTTAATTTTACAATGTTCTTGAACCAAGTACAACTGTTAAGCTACACTGCACCAAATTGAATTAAATTCGTCTAATTTGGCAAACAAATTCATTCTGCGGACAAACATTCTCGAAATAATTTTGCCAAAAGCGACGCATTTGGTGCAGTGTAAATGTATCATAAGGCTATGTTACCACAAACTTTCTTTTTCCATAGGATTCTAGGGTACCTCAGCATTTATCTCTAAAACTACATTAGACTATGGGTCCTATTGCGAAAAACTGCAATTTTTAATTTTATTATATTACTATGTATATTAAACAATTTGTTCATATTTAAGAATAGCTCCAGAATCATACCTTCCAAATAAGGAAGTCCGGGGTAACTAAAACTTAAGAAAAAATAATTGCATACCATTTTTTCACAACATCCAAGTTGCTTAGCTATGGTACCGCTGGCTGTTCTTGGTCCGCTAGTTTTTGAATTATCGAGAAATTCGAAAAGGTGTCTAAACGGTAGTTCATTTAAATGCAAAAGGCATATAAACCAATGCAATGGCCATCCCAAATTGATCTCAAAACGTCGTATTATTCCATTCACAAGACCTGTATTGGTATTTTCACCATCACTGCAAATGCCAATTAAACAGTTCACGTTGAAGCCATTTTCGCTAAAAAATTTGCTGAGCTGATTTTGCTTGGTTAAGGCATCTTCGGCTTGAACTTTCACATATCCTAGCAGTTTTGAGTTCGGCTCTTTAAGAACGACTAAATGTGGCTCTTTTACCATGACTTTGTGGTATTTTCCGTCAATTTTTTCCATTGATAGTGAGTCATCTTTTCTTCCATCAAATGAAAAATATCTGAGGTTTGTATCTTCTGTTTGGCTTTTCAGTACTGCTTCCCGTGCCTTTATCTTTTCTCTGGCGACTTTATTCTTATCCATAATAATTAGCTCTCCGGCTGAATCGCGGTAATCAATATCCTCGAAGAGTGCTGTTGCCAAACATGAAGCTACTCGGTCAGATATGCCAAACCTGTCGCATATCACAGCGAAATTCAACGCAGAGTACCTTGTTGTATACGCTTGTGGTTTTTGTGGTGTTATTATCTCAGATGGCATTATAACCCGACTTGGTTCATAAGTTAAATCAACGCTCCCTGGTAGCAAGGTTGTTAAGGTTGTAACTTTGCACTGATCTCGCAAAAAAAAGTTCAACCTTTCCGGTATTCCCCCACAGACGCAAGGGTTTACTTTTAATTCGCAAGTGCACTTCGCGATGAAAAACAAATAATCAATAGATTCTCTAAAATTATTGAAGACATTCATTTACGAAGACATTTTTATTTCTCAACTCACTTTGATACTGTCGTATAAGTCGGTTTAGTTTTAATATAACACTTGTTTGGTTCATTAAATCAAAACAGAGTCCTTTCCATATTTCAATTATTTCTTCTGCTACGAGAGGAGTGACTAATTTATAAACAAACTTTTTTCCCTCTTCCTTCGCGGTTTTGAACAATAAAAAATAATATTTTAACACATCACGCTTGGTGGGTAAATTGATACCACTAAATTTTTCAGGTTCGCCAAAAACACTAAATTCAGATACAGTTAATGTTGCTGCATTAGACGTATTTTTACTTTCCATTTTAATAAATTATGTATCAATTTAAACTGGATAGACGAGACAAGGGTCCACTTTTTTTCACACGGGTAGTTTAACTAAAACGGCACCAATCACAGCGATAATCCGAGTTTTATCACACTTTTTAAGTAATAAACATTTGGCATTTGAAACAAATTCTTACGAGCAACTAAAAATTTATATGATGCATTTACCTAAGCCTACTTATCCGACTATCAAATAGTTTATATTATTTATATAAAATGGAGTGCTAAAGTAGACCTACGCGAGCCTTCTTCTCTTGCGTTTTCCGTCTCAAATTTCAGGAGATATCTCCAAAACCAGCTCAGATATTTCAATTCGTCACATTGATTTTGAAAGTACTCGTTAGTACCTTTCATTGATACCCATATTGTATTAACACATTTCGGACAACCCCCTGGTCCACTTATTGGTCGATAACTCTGAAACCGGTTGAGTTATCGAAATAAGGGATACCTTAAATTTTAAGATGAACGTCTACTAATAAATGACGAAAGATTCATTTAATTCCATTAAGCAGTTTTCGAGTGATGCGGCCACAAACATTTAGACATACAGGCAGACAGACAGACAGACATAAAATCTAAAAACGGTGGATTTGGATTCTATTGGCTTAATAATGATTGACCGTAGCAATTTTTTGGAATATCTGCAATGTACTGGCATCGATCTGTTAAAGTTTCAGATATATCTTTCAAACAGTTAAAAAGGGGTTTTTGGCCCCTATTTCCAGATGTTGACCATGTATTTGAAATTCTCGCTGCGTAGTTTTTGTGTGCTTGACTAGAACCACAACTTAAGGTATGTCCCGTAAAAAGTTAATGCTCACTGTCACACAGCGTGATAGGTCGCATACAAAAATTTTCATTATATAACTATAAAACTTCAACGCGATTTTCGGGGGTTCCAACCCAACGTTAGACCTATAGTTTCTTCATCAAAGTTGCTTAAAATGACCCGTAGAACAGTTTCCGCGATGGCGATTTTTCACTTTTTTCCCTTCCATACAAATCAACCCACTCTAGTACACATACCCATCACGGAGGAAAAGGTTAGGTGGGCGGTTAAAAGTTTCGAACCGTTCAAAGCTGCCGGGCCAGACGGGATTATTCCCGCACAACTCATAAACACGCTGGAGACATCAGCCAAATGGCTGGTATTTCTCTATACAGCCTGCTTGGCTCTTAGCTACATTCCGTGCTCCTGGAGAAGTGCCACGGTAGTGTTTATTCCTAAGGCGGGGAAGGCGTCTCATTACGAGCCCAAGGACTATAGGCCGATCAGTCTCTCATCCTTTGTGCTCAAGACCTTCGAGAGGATAATAAATGACTACCTCTCCTCTACTATTGATAGCAACCTGATCTGTAGCTATCAGCATGCATACACCAAAGGGAAATCTACAGAAACTGCGCTTCACAGCCTAGTTTCTGTTATTGACAAATCGCTGTATGAAAAGGAGTACTGTCTTGTGGCCTTTTTAGATATTGAAGGAGCCTTCAACAACATACGCCCTGATGCTATAAACACCGCTTTAACAAGTCTGGGCATAAGCAGGTCTCTTATTGGACTTGTTGATCAACTGCTAAGGGGTAGACGAATAGTTTCATCACTGGGCTCGGTTGACTTATCACGCTATGTCACAAGGGGAACGCCTCAGGGTGGTGTTCTCTCCCCGCTTCTATGGAACCTCACTGTCAACTCGATGCTGCGAGACACAAGCTGGGGGGCGGGAAGGTAGTGGCATATGCAGATGACTTAGCTATAGTTTATAGGGGCAAATTCCCACAAACCCTGTGCGATTTGATGCAAGTAGCACTGGGAGAGGTTTCCTCATGGTGCTCGCGCTGCGCACTGAGCATCAACCCGGGAAAAGTAGAACTGGTCCTTTTCACCAACCGCTATAAGATACCACCGCTAATACTACCAAAACTGAATAACGTGCACCTGAACTTGGCTGACAAAGACAAGTTCTTGGGCACAGTTCTGGATAGGAAACTAACCTGGAAGGAGAATGTTCTTCAGCGCCAGAAGAAAGCGTGTATTGCACTCTACACGTGCAAAAGAGCCATTGGAAAGAAATGGGGGCTCAGCCCCAAAATATGCAAATGGATCTACACTGCAATCATGCTCTATGGAGTTGTGGTATGGTGGCCTGCGCTGAAAAAGGCAACAAACATTAATCTGCTAGGTAAAGTACACAGATCTTGCATGATCTGTATAAGCGGTGCGTTAAGAACAACGCCCAATGAAGCACTCCAGGCCATTCTTGGCATTTTGCCACTCGATCTGGAAGGGCACCGAGTAGCAGCAGCATCGGCTCTGCGTCTAAGAGAAACGTCCGGCTGGGGCGCAAGCACTACTGGACACGCCTGTATTTTGGGATCCTATAGCTTTCTTCCGCTGAGCACAGATCGCTGTGCGATCACAACAGTCGGAGAAAGCGGTTTTAAAATCAACATTCCCAGCAGGGAAGAATGGGAGAGCACGGATCGGAGTCCCGTCTGAAGTTTCAGCTGAAGTTCCATGCTGAAGTTTCAGCAATCATGGACGCCGCGGCTTGGATAGGCCAACACACTATCAGACAGGACATTTTTATATTCAGCGACAGCCAGGCGGCCATCAAATCCCTTGGCTCTTACTCGTTCAACTCTGAACTGACGCTCAGCTGTCGTCGATCTCTACAAGAGATGGCCCAACAGAATCGCGTTAACCTCACATTGGTCCCGGGGCATAGGGACATTGAGGGAAATTGTAGGGCAGACGAACTTGCGAGGCAGGGCACAACCAAGCAGGTTCTTCGCGATAAAGAGCGCTTAGGTATGCCGTTTGCCACATGCAAGCTTATGCTGAAGGAGTACACACTCCGCCAAGCCAACGAAAGATGGCTGCAATCTCCAGGATGCCGGATATCCAAAGAAACCTGGCCGAAATGGGATCATAAAAGATCAAGACAAATTTATGGCCTAAGGAGAAGAGAAATCTCCATATTAATAGGCGTATTAACTGGGCACTGCCTCATTGGTAGGCACGCAGAAAGACTTGGTGTGCCCTACCGATGATGCTGTAGGAGTTGTAAGGATGATGAGGAGGAGGAAACGGTGGAGCACCTCATCTGCAACTGCCCGGCTTTAAGTGGCGCGAGAATGCGCTTTTTGGGAGTTCCAGATCACGGAGCTGCACATAAAGGACCTGATGGCCTTCATCAAGTCATCTAAATGGTTCGAGGAGGAGTAACGGTGTCGGTATAGGAAAGTCAGTCCCGGGATTCTGCTATGTGGAGAATTCCGTTAATACCGGGATTTTCCATATGGCAGGGTCCCGGAACTGACTTTCCTAGTGTTGGCGGTATCACAACGGGCCTTTTAATACTGGCCTAGGTATGCCTCTGCGGCAGCCACTTGAACCTAACCCTAACCTAATTGCTAATAAATAAGTTTTTTTAAACGTATGTTTTTCAAGTTTTCACAAACGCAACAACAAATGACACAAGATACGTCGATCAAAGTTTAGGTAATTGTAGCATCTTATACTATACAGAAATTTACTAGCTCACAAATTGTATTTGATGTTCATCCATTCCATTTTCCCTTCTTCGTTGAAGTATTCCGTGAAATTTGGTCTTATGTATTCAGCTACTCCTTTACGGGGATTATATGGGCCATCTGAATAAACTGCTGGGGTGTTGCTAATAAGTGAAGTATTGCCGAGACTGGACACGTAATTATCGTCGACTTGGGGTGTGGTTGCTGTGTGACCTTTCCCAATCCCGACTCTTGCGTCCTCGTTCGTACACTCTGGGCAACGTGAGCTACTCTAGGCTCGCGGCAGAAAGAGAGTGAGCCCCGGAGCGTCTGTTCACCATGAGGTGCGGCTGCAAGCGGGCGTCTGTCTTGAAGCAAGCGGCTCGCTATATAAATGTGTAAAAATATTTTCAAAACAAAAAAACCCCGAAACGGGTTGTGCGCTGGGTTTGGGACCCGCCACGTAAAAAATCTAGTCCAATGAAAAAATCGAAAAAGCCTCGGATGAGAACCCCCTTTAATGTTGACGACCCGGCAAAACGAAGTAAGGACAATGAGAAGGATATTAGGGCATGTACGTGGAATGTCCGGACCCTTTCTAGGGAGCGTACCGCTGCCCGGCTGGTTGATGTCCTCGCGAGCGCAAAGGCTGACATCACCGCCCTGCAGGAAATGCTTTGGACGGGGCAAGGAAAGACGGCCATCGGTCCTTGTGACGTATACTACAGTGGCCAGACACGCGGCAAAGCGCGTGGTGTAGGATTCGTGGTGGGAAAGAGACTTCGCCGCCAAGTATTAGCGTTCACTCCTGTGAACGAGCGTCTCGCTGCGATCCGCATCAAGGCGAGGTTTTTCAACATAACATTTATCTGCGCCTATGCGCCGACTGAGGAGACGGGCGACGCAGAGAAGGACTCCTTCTACGATAAACTTGAACAAGCCTATGATCGCTGCCCCCTGCATGATATCAAAATCGTGCTCGGCGACTTTAATGCCAAGGTGGGCAAGGAAGGAATCTTTGGTCCTACAGTTGAAAAATTCAGTCTCCACGATATAACATCCCCCAACGGCACTAGGTTGATTGACTTCGCCGCTTCCCTCAATATGGTCATCAGTAGTACCAGGTTCCAGCATAAGCGAATACACCAAGCTACCTGGCTGTCCCCTGATCAAAGAACAAGAAACCAGATTGATCATGTCATGATCGACGGCAGACACAGCTCCACTGTTCTAGACGTGCGTACCCTACGTGGTTATCGACTCGGACCATTATCTTGTTGCAGCCAAGATACGCACACGCCTCTGTGCAGCGAAGAAAGTACGCACAGTAACGGAAGGAAAGTTTGACGTCGAGAAGCTGCGCGTGACACAGACAGCTGATAATTTCTCCACTCGACTCTCACACCTGCTATCGGAGAGCAATCCTCGACCTAACGATGTAACCGAGCAATGGAAGCATATCTCTCACTCATTACGTACCGCCGCTGAAGCCACTATAGGGTTTCGGCGAGCCCGCAAGAACAACTGGTACGATGAGGAATGCACCACAGCCTCGGACAAAAAGGACGCTGCATACAGGGACACGTTGCGAACGGGCGCAACCCGCAGTGTATGGCAACGCTATCGTGAGGCGAAGAAGGAAGAGAGACGCCTTTTCAGAAAAAAGAAACGTGAGGCCGAAAGGCGTGAGTGTGAGGAGCTTGAGACACTGGCTGACAGGAACGATGCCCGAAAATTCTATGAAAAGATCCGGCGGATGACGGAAGGTTTAAAGACCGGGGCAAGTTCCTGTAAGGACAATAATGGCGACCTGGTAACCGACGTACAGAGTGTACTTAAATTATGGAGGGTACACTTCTCCTCACTGCTAAACTGCGAGGGAGACGTTGAACCCGATACCCCAATCCCTGACGATGGAAAGGTCGTCCCACCACCTGACTATGAAGAAGTGAGGATAGCTATATCCCGGCTCAAAAACAACAAAGCGCCTGGAAAAGACGGACTACCCGCCGAGCTGTTCAAACACGGAGGCGAAGAGCTGGTAAAAAGCATGCATCAGCTCTTATGCAGAATATGGTCAGACGAGTGCCTGCCTCCAGATTGGAATTTAAGTGTGCTCTGCCCAATCCACTGCGGAATCAGTCTTCTTAATATCGCATATAAGGTTCTTTCTAGCGTATTGTGTGAAAGACTGAAGCCCATCGTGGACAAACTGATTGGACCTTATCAGTGTGGCTTTAGACCTGGTAAGTCTACCATCGACCAGATTTTCACGATACGCCAAATCCTGCAGAAGACCCATGATAAAAGAATCGATACACACCACCTCTTTGTCGATTTTAAAGCCGCTTTTGACAGCGCAAAAAGGAGTTGCCTGTATACCGCCATGTCTGAGTTTGACTTCCCTGCAAAGTTTATACGGCTTTGCCAAATGACGCTGAGCAATACCAACAGCTTCGTCAGAATCGGGAAGGACCTCTCTGAGCCATTTGAAACCAAATGCGGCTTCAGACAGGGCGACTCCCTTTCGTGCGATTTCTTCAACCTGATGCTGGAGAAGATAATTCGAGCAGCAGAGCTAAACCGCAATGGCACAATCTTCTACAAGAGCGTGCAATTGCTGGCGTATGCCGATGATATTGATATCATTGGCCTTAACAACCGCGCCGTAAGCGCTGCCTTCTCTGGGCTGGATAAAGAAGCGAAGTGGGTCTTGCGGTGAACGAGGACAAGACGAAGTACCTACTGTTATCAAAGAAAGAATCGGCGCACCTGCGCCTTGGCAGCCAAGTCACCGTTGATGGCTACAAGTTTGAAACGGTGAGAGATTTCGTCTATTTGGGAACCAGCATTAACACCGAAAATAATATCAGTCTAGAAATCCAACGGAGAAACACTCTTGCCAACAAGTGCTACTTTGGACTGAGTAGGCAATTGAGAAGTAAAGCCCTCTCTCGAAGAACAAAGATCACGCTCTATAAGTCTCTCATCATACCAGTCCTGATGTACGGCTCGGAATCATGGACAGTATCCAGAGAAGATGAGATGGCCCTTGGAGTATTTGAGAGAAAAGTTCTCCGGAAGATTTATGGTCCTTCCCGTGATGCCAACGGCGAGTATCGAAGAAAATTTAACGATGAGTTGTACGAGCTTTACGCAGACCTGACCATAGTTCAGCGGATTAAAGCCCAAAGGCTCCGCTGGCTGGGTCATGTTATGCGAATGGAAAAAGAAGCTCCAGCACAGAAAGTTTTACTATCGACACCCGAATTCGGCAGCAGAGGAAGGCGGAGGCCTCGACTGAGATGGAAACAACAGGTGGAGGATGACTTGTACTCCCTTGGGGTTTCCAATTGGCGTCAGTTATCGCTAAAAAGGAATGACTGGCGTGCTTTGATACGAAACGGCCAAAATCGCCTAGGCGGTTAAGCGTCATTATGACGCAAGCCAAGATTAGATTAGATGTAGCAGAAAGTTATGCAGAACGATACAAGCCAAAACTATCTTTTCCACGGTTTCAACATTAAGGTTTATAATGGTTAGAAGGACCCGAAATCTGTTACATAGAATTCCAAAAGAGTGCTCTACAACGTGTCTAGCTCGAGAAAGTCGAAGGTTATAAATTTGCCTCTTTTTATCTTTACTATGATACGGATATGGTTTCATGATATGCTTCTGTAGCGGGAAAGCATCATCTGCAACAACAACATAGGGAAGATTTCGCCCTCTTCCAACCAAACAGTCTTTTGGTAAATTTCCTTCCTTTTCTAAAATTTCTTTTAGGCAACTACGTTGCAGCACACCAGCATCATTTGCGCGTCCATTAGTGCCCACTTCTATGAATATAAACCGACAATTTGGCCCACTAAGGCCAACAAAATTATGCTGTTGGTTCCTTTGTAATTGTGGTAAAATGCGCCGTCCTTCCGCGGTGAGCGAAAGTTAATGTGCTTGCCGTCTAAGGCACCCAAACAATTAGGAAACTGCCACCGTATTCCAAATTCTTTGGCAATGGATTCCCACTCCGCTGCGCTACTCGGCATCTTTAAACAAACACCTTTCAAATTGTCGTATATAACATCGCACACTTATGGTATGATTTTGCTAATAGAGGAAGTTGACAGCCGGCTTTGGTAGTTCAAGCTCACATAAGATTCACCTAAAACAAACATTTAAGATATTTCGAAGAACACAATTAGCTCACGCTGCTACCGTCTTTTGTCGTCTGCCAGCAAACCCATATCCACACACTTGGGTTTCGAATGAGCTTCCGCAATTTAAACAAATTTCACCCGTCCGTTCACTCGAATTGGTCTGATGAAAAAGTCGGCTGCAGTGTGAGCGTAGACTTACGGATGCACAGATCCTACCAGTGGCAAGAAACCGGAGAGTTATGTCCAACTTCTCCGCCGGAGAAATATTTTCTCTAAATAGTGTACTACGGCGCCCTATATGAGGTTGAACGATTTGTAATAAATTGTTAAATTGGCTTTTGTCCAACCTCAAGTAGTTTCTAAAACCTTCAGGATCTGAAGGTAGCAGTTCTTTGGTTAAAAAGGCGAAAGAAACTTTCTGCTGTTTCTCATATCTCCACGGTTTTACCCAAATGCGTTTAGGTTTTTTGTGTTCTGGCAGAGCAGCTGCTTTTTCGCATAATTCCATTAAGCCTGGAAATGGGATATAAATTATTAGCCTTATGTAAATGTGTTGATCTAATAAATAATAATAAATATTGTCCGAATCATCGTCAAACAATGCTGTGAATACATAACATGCGCTTATTTACTTTTTTGATGATGATGATGTAAATTTTAGTTTTCTGATACTCACCATAAATAATTTCATCGTCGCTGTCTGCGACTATAGCTTATGTGGTTAAATTAATACAATCTTTTAAAACAATTTCTTTGTTAATTTCCATTTTGGCGGCTTTAGAATTTATGTATGTATAGGTAAATGTCAAAAAACGAGGGACAAAGCCACAAACTTGCTTTCAAGAAAAATTGACAAGTGTAGACACGAATAGAAAACACAAAAGGGAACGCCAGCAGAGTTGAAAGCAATACTTGACAAATGTAAAACCGGACCAACATTGTTTACCCCTACTATAGTTTGGCAACTTACTTTCTACTTCTTACGAATTCCTTCCATTGGAAGGCACTGGCTGAGTGACTCCAAATTAAATGCAATGAAGGAAGAGTATGTAGCCCAATAAGCCATTTTGTTTGATATCAACCTGAGACGCATTTGAGATGAAACCTTCAACGTCAATTCTCCCTTTTTGAAAACTTAATATCAATAAAACAATCAATTAATTTTTGATTTAGTGATAAACTACCAGTAGCAGATCAACTTTTTTGCTAAATGAGTATTAACTTGAGGTATAATTAAATAAAAAAATTATAATATAAATGTCCGAAAGTTTCTACCTTCACAGTTTTTATAGATATGACCCCCTCTACCAATCCCTAAAAAAAATTTTGTCCAAATCGTGTTACATTATTCTAAAGTTTGACCCTAATTATTTACCAAACGTTTCAGAATATATTTTTCTATGCTTATGGGGAAAATACTGTGCGTGTGTATTAGTGTGTTTTTTACGATCAGCTATGAGTTGCGCTACTATATAAGGTATACCATGATTACCAATGAGCTATGCGTAGCTAACTTGCCACTTAGTTTGGGAGACTTTGGGTAATTTAGGCTAAATTTTTAAAAAGACGGATACCCCTAATAAAAATCAAGTTACCTTATGACCGGTGGATGTCGGGGGAACGGTTGGTGGATGCCGGTGGATGTCGGTGGAACGGTTGGTTGATTCCGGTGAATATCGGTGGATCAATTGGTTAATGCCGGTGGATCGGTGTCAGGTTACCGATGATCGGTGGACCAATTGGTGAATGCTGGTGGATCGGTGCCAGGTTATCGATGACCGGGTGACCAATTGGTGAATGCCGGTGGATCGGTGCCAGGTTACCGATGACTAGTGGATGGATGTTGGTGAATCCCCAGGGACGCACCAGTGGCCTTGTGGACGGGGCAGCGATCCAAAGATCACTTCTCCGCGCCCAGTAGACACTACCAAAAGAATCGAGAGCGGAGGGTTGGGCAGGGTAAGGTAGGCAGTTTCTCAAAATGACTTCGTGGCGCTTGTCTACACTCACCATAACCGCGCTTTCGGCCATCAGTGAAGCGTGAAGAATTTACTTAAGCCGAAGTAAATATAAAAGGATTGAGAATTTCATGCAGTGATCGCAAGTGAGTGCGCGAGTGAAAGCAAGCAATATAAAGAGATCGAGAATTTCATGTAATGATCGCAAGTGGGTGCGCGAATGAAAACAAGCAAGACCGCTTGCATAGTGCTGGCGGGTGGTGGTAAGGCGTGTGGGTTATGTGTTGCTGCATAAAAGCGGCATTACACCTATTTAGACTTAAGTTCAAGTTAATTTCAAGTTCTGCCCGGGGAAAAAGCACTTACACCGAGTTAGGTTGTTTTTCCAAAGCAAAATAAAAAAAATCATCATATCAAGTTGAATTTTTTTTTCTATCTTATCTGACTTAAGTTGTTTTCCCAAATGCACCAGGAAAAAATATCGACTTAAGATGATTTTTCAAAACTCATATCTCCGTAGCTAGTCACGCTATCAGTACGCCGATAAGACAGAAAGGACCGTTATGAAAATGTGCTTTTATGATAGGTTAGGTTAGGTTAAAAGGGCAGGACAGAGTACACCGACCCCGTCCAACACTTAGGCCAGAAAAAATAGGCCCATTGTGAAACCCCACACGGTCACTACACCACCCCCATGTCCGAAAAACCCAAGCTCACACTCCAGGCAGAGGAACAAACCAGTTCGTGGAATCAATAAATTTGGCTAACGCCTTAATTTCCATTTTTGATACCTCGGCGAGGTCGTCGAGGAACGGTTGGCCGAGTATAGCCAAACGTCTTCTACTAAGTGCGGGGCATTGACACAGCAGATGCTGAACGCTCTCTTCCTCCTCAATACATCTGCAGCTGCGACAGTAGTCGTGAGATGTGACGCCCATCCTAGCACCATGCGTGCCTATTAAACAGTGTCCTGTTAGGACCCTTACCAAAGAGGAAATGCCCGATTTATTAATGGTCAGCAGGCAATTAGTACGCCCTTTATTATAAGAAGGCCAAGTTGACCTGGATATCTCGCACGTCGAGAGACTTGACCAGAGCGTATTTGCTCTTTGTATGGTATTTGTGCTCGCACGAAGTTTGAAAGAGGCCATGGGAATGCCTACCAAATCATTTCCTGGAAGGAGATGAGTGGTGGTACCCTTCCTGGCCAGCTCGTCCGCTTTGCAGTTGCCTTCAATATCCCTGTGACCAGGTACCCAAATAAGGCTGATACCGAAGTGCTGAGCCATATCGTTAAGAGATCTGCGGCATTCAGTTAGCGACTTTGTGTTGTCGACATATGATTTCAGTGCCTTTAGCGCGGCCTGACTGTCTGAGAAAATAAATATTCGTTTGCCGTTTCGGGGCGTAGACACCAGACTTTTAACTGCACTGTGTATAGCCAGCATTTCCGCTTGGTACACGCTGCAGTGAACGGGAAGACGAAAAGAGATCTCTAGTCCCAGATCCGGTGAAAAGATACCTCCTCCCACCTTCCTATCAAGCCTAGAGTCATCAGTGAATATTTTAATGGCGTTCTGGACAGTATGTGGTCTGTTATCCCATTCTTGTCTTGTTGGTATTTTTACCTCGTAATTCCTGACAAACACGTTATTTGGCGTGCAATAGTCAGTGTGTGATGGTATGTTAACAGGAGCGTGAGAGCCTAAGATTGTGGCGTGTCCACTTGTTCCGTGCATCCAAACGCCTGTTTCCCTTATTCGCAGAGCCGTGATCACAGCTACCTCCTTCGCCACCAGATCGAGTGGTGGAAGATGCAGCATGGTATTTAGTGCTTCTGTTGGGGTGGACCCGAGGGCCGCGGTTATACAGAGCTCCGAACTCCTTTGAACTTTTTGTAGTTGCTTAAGGTACGTGTTCTTAGTTAGTGCCGGCCACCAAACCAGCACTCCGTAGAATTGGGCGAACAATGGCTGTATATATCCAGTGTATTACTTTGGGGGAAAACCCCCACGATATACCAATTGCTCTCTTACAGGTAAACAACGCGCACGTAGCTTTTTTGACTCGTTCCGCTATGTTGTCGCTCCAAAGAAGTTTTCTGTCCAGAATAACTCCTAAGTATTTAACTTTGTCACTAAGTGTCAAAGTCGTGTTCCCAATTGTTGGAGGTGAAAGGTTCGGTATTTTGTACCTTCTAGTGAAGAGGACCAGTTCGGTTTTCTCGGGATTAACTTCTAAGCCCGAAGAATTCGCCCAGTCGCATACTTTCGACAGAGCTGTCTCCATTAAATTGCAAAGAGTTTTAGGGAATTTTCCTCGCATGATAACGCAGATATCATCAGCGTACGCAATTACTTGGTAGCCTTCAGCTTCCATAAGACGTAGGAGTTGATTTACAGTAACCAACCAAAGTAGCGGAGAGAGAACACCTCCTTGTGGGGTACCCCTGTTAACAGGTCTGCGAATCGAAATTCCACCTAACTCTGTTGTAATCCTTCTGCTAACAAGCAGTTTGCGGATAAACTCAACGAGGCAGGTGTCGACCCGCAGCCCCGTCAACGCCGAGGTAATAGCTTCCGGTAGAACGTTATTGAAGGCACCTGCTATATCAAGGAAAGCCACCAGTGTGTATTCCCTAATGTCAAGTGACTTTTCTATAGTGGATACCAGGGAGTGCAGGGCAGTATCGGTAGATCTGCCCTTGCTATAGGCGTGTTGGGCCCGCGAAAGATGAGTTGCGTCTATCGATCTTCTAACATAGTCCTCCGAGAGTCTTTCCAGAGTCTTAAGAAGAAAAGAAGATAGGCTTATAGGCCTAAAATCATTAGGTTTAGAATGGTTTCCCGGATTTAGGTATAAAAACGACCTTAACCTCTCTCCATGATGCAGGTACGTAGTTGAGCCTGAGGCAGCTTACAAACATAGTTATCAGCCAAGGCTTAATAATCTCGGATGTTTGTTGTAGCTGGGCCGGGAATATTCCATCCGGAACAGGCGACTTAAACGGCTTGAGCCTGCATAAGGCCCAGTCCAGCTTTTTCTCATCGGTAATTTCCTGTATTAGCTGATCAGAGAGAGTTTCTCCACCAATCGTTGTAGTAGACATGTCTATGCATGTCGGAAAGTGTGTATCCAAAAGCAGGTTCATGGTATCCGTACTTGAATCGGTCCAATTCCCATCCGGCTTTTGCACGTAGCTCAGCGTTGCTGGCGATTTAGAGAGCACCCTCCTAAGGCGCGACGCTGCGGATGTTGATTCGATATCACTGCAGAAGTTCATCCAAGAGACCCGTTTGGCCTTGCGGATTTCCCTTTTGTAATTACTTAGCTTAGTTTTGTGAAGTGCCCAGGATGCTTCGCAGCCATCCTGTTTGGCTTTGTTAAAAGCTGCCCTACATGTCCTTCTGAGATTATCTAGAGCGGACGACCACCACGGTGGTTTATGTGCTTCAGCTATCTTTCTAGGCGGGCACGCTTTATCTAAAGCGAGCTTGCATTGTTCATTGAAGGAGCTGACGAGATCGTCTAACTCTTTATCGTTTCTAGGTGTTACCAGCTTATTTGACAAGTTTTTGCGAATAAGCTTTTGGTAGTAACCCCAGTTTGCTTTCCTAATATTCTGTATATATTTCGTACTTGTGTGTGAATCTGCTAAGGAGAAACTAATGTACTTATGGTCTGAGAAGGAGTGCTCTTTTGAGACCCTTCATGATTCAACGAGGTCACTGTAGGATTCGGTGACAAACGTAATGTCGAGGACTTCCTCGCGGTTTTTTGTTACGAAAGTGGGGTCGTTTCCCCTGTTGCATATACTTAGATTAGAGCCTAGTAAGTAATTATAAAGTGACTCACCTCGCTCATTTGTGTCAGTGCTGCCCCATTGATTGTGATGGGCATTTGCGTCGCCGCCTAGCACGATAATGTCGTCACGCGGTTTGGTGGAACTCACGAGCTCTTGAAATGTCCTTGATGGTAATGGACCTTGGTGATCGTGGGCCAGATTGAAGGACGCTAATCGCTGTCAAGTCTCCGTCACTGTATTGGGGTAAAAGAAGAGCGTTAATATTTGCTTTGGCTAAAATACACGTTCGAGGCTTACCTTTTTCTATAGCGCTGTAGAGCTTGTATGTAGGAGTCCTCGAGCCACAGATCCTATCACCAGTGATCCATGGCTCTTGGACCAGAACAATGTCTACTGCACCTTTTGAGAGCTGCAGCAGAAGTGCAGCCGAAGCTGCTTTGCTATGATGAAGGTTAATTTGGAGGACCCTTGAGCGTTGCGGGATATCGACCGCGTCCACTACCCTCAGGCGCGCGCCAGGATAGACCTCTCCTATGCGCTCAATTCCGATCCTGTATAGGTCCACGGATCTACTGTCATCGCAGGCAATGAGTTTGACATTGCCTTGATACCACCCGGCGTCGGTGTAGTTGGGTGGCGGTCCAGGGTTATCCCTTTTCACCTGGACTGCAACCTTGGCGAGCGCGGCCTCGATCCACTTCCACTGTTGTTTGGGGATCCTGCCGTCAACGTTGCTCTCGTCGATGATGCCAATGATCTTGCGATCCTTGGCTATGTTAGCGAAAGACCTTGTCCAGCCTCCTTGTGTTTTGGCCCTTTTCGGTGCCGTGGGGGTAGTCTCCTCTACTGAGCGATTGCGCTTAGAGGACTCCCCCTTGTTTGCGCCATACAGCTCCACCCTGAAATCAGGGACTATACGCCAAGCCCACGCAAGGTCTCGCTGGATCTTCGCCCAGGCCTCCGCAGAAACATCTTCCTCCCTTGTCGGTGAGGTCGCATTCCTGTAAAGGATCCTGGCTGCAGACCGCTTGTCTTGGTGGCTGGCCTTTGTGGGTTGCCTGTCCTTGGCCCCAGCGCTAGTGCCTCCAGCACCCTTGGAGCCCCCAGCCAAGGACTCACCAGACGCTGTACGCTGACTGGCAAACCCGCTGGTAGAGGCTACAGGGTTGGAGACACCTGCATTGCTGGCCTCCCGAGCGCCACCTCTAGAAGAGGCGCCGCTCACTGGACTGCTCGGACCGGTTTTGCACTCGGCCCTATTTTGTCTTGGCACGTCCTTGGCCCCAACGCAAGTACCTCTAGCACCCTTGGAGCCCCCAGCCAAGGACTCACCAGATGCTGTACGCTGTCTGGCAAGACCGCTGGTAGAGGCTACAGGGTTGGAGATACCTGGTCGCCGCTCGAATTAGCCGCCGAAGCGTTACCAGGTGTCACCACGAGGAGGCTCCACCCCCGCTTGGAGGAGGAGGGTGCATGCACCTACGAGTCGACGATTTGGGGTGGCGCTGGTATGTGCAAGGCGCAAACACCCCCATGAAAGACACCCGCTTTTATGATAAAGAAATTGGAAAATTTACTTATCTCGACTTAAGCGGGTTTTCCAAAACTCCACAGATAAATCACCTACAAACGATTTAGAAGCTGTTTACCATATTTATTTTTACATTCCCTGCAGAAATAAAGTGTCTGCCAAGTTTCGTCCAAAAAATTTTTTTTTTAAATCTTCAAAATTAATTCAAATTCACGTATACACAAACATTGATTTTCTTGCAAGCAAATTTTTTTGAAGTTTTCAAAAATTTATTTTTTCCTGACTGACAATTGCTTCTCTGCTCTAACTTACTCCATAAAAAATGCTAGAGCAGAAATTTGTGATCTGGATTACTCTAGTTTTGTTTTGAGCGTACTCATGAAACAAAAGATAAAGCAACCTAGAGCAATAAAAGTGTTCGTGAAACACAATTTTGTGAAATATCTCAATCTGGCGTAAGCTAGAGCAGCCCAATAAACAAACCTATTAACTATCAAACGAAAGGGATGAACCATTGTGTATCAATACCAAGTGTGAACTCTTCTTTTGACAACACACATTAAAATGTCGGTTTGATTACATCCTGCACATATTAAAATGTCGCCAGCACCGAATAACAGAAAAGAAATGGCGTTGTTTAACATCCTGCACACATCAACATGGCGGTCTCCTATCTTTTACCTAATGGTAGAAAGAGATGGGAAGATGGAAAGAAGTGAGACAAAAATGGAAATTAAAAACAGGTGACTAAATTCACTTTGAAGTTTTCACGACTATGTCTATGATATCAAACTTGTTATTAACCACAATCTCAAACAGGTGTTAAACTCATTTTGGAATTTTGACGTCTATGCAGAAGAGTTTACACTTGGTATTGATACACAATGGGATGAACTATCAAAGGTCTACAAATGACTTTCAAACGATCTGCATTAACAAAAGTTGAAAATTAAACATAAGCACTGCCAAGTATGCGCCACCACGTTATGGTAAGGCTACGCTCACGTTGCAACCGACTTTTTCATCCGACCTCCTTTGGCCGCCGGATGAAAAAGTCGGTTGGAATGTGAGCGTAGCCTAACTTTTTTCAAAATACAGCGGGCTACTCACCTGCCAAGAAATGCCTCAAGGAAAAAACGAGCATATATTTCTTGTGCCTGGTCAAGAAATTTTGACGTTTACCAAATTTTCCATTTTATTGCAATTTACGATTTTAAAAATTTATAAAACTTGTGTCGCGAAATATGTACTCACCTTTGCTGTGAATCTGCACGTTTACCTCAAGAAATATATACGTGCATATTTATTTCTTGAGGTAAACCGGCGTTGCCAACTATCGAAAAGTGTGGTATTTTTTCTTATGAGCTGAGTATTGGCTCAAGAAAATTTGACGTATGAAAACGTTTCTTGACCATTTCTTGATCGTTTTTTTATATGGAGTTTGACATTTCTTGGCAGGTGGGTAGCCCGCTTACCATGGTAATTTTTTCGCTTATACTGCATTCAAACAGAAGCAACTCGTGTTGCTTTTATCAGCAGTTCTCTTTTGGTGTTGTTCAAGTGTTGCTGATGCTCTTCATACACAGGCATTGTGGATCAGTGTAACAATGAAAACTCTTCTGCCATAGATCAATTGTGAGCGACTTCTCCTCTCTCTGAGAGTGCTGTCAAAATCCATATTTTGTATAACATTTTCCTATGATGCCACACCCGAAGAAGGGAAATTGGGTGTGTTTAAACTAAAATTTGGAATTTTTATTGTAACATCATTGGGCAAGTGTAAGAAAATAATAAGCAAAATAAAATTTATTTTTTTACAACTTATAATAAACAAAGGTAACATGAAACGGTATAGAAAGACTCGTTACAACAATAATTCGGTTTATTTTTTATTAAAATGAACGTTTGAAGGCTCAAAACGTACTACATAAAACTATACTAAAAAAATAAAAACTAGTTGAATATCGTAAATTTTGACAGAGCGGTTGTAAATTTTGACAGTTATCGTGGTGAATTTTAATAGTTATTTTCTTGGAAGTAAGTTTTATATTTAATCGAATATACAGATCGGGGGTATTGAATTGAAGAGCGTTGTGGTTGCATAGCTTCAATATTTCAGATCTTTGAGTTAGCTCCCTTTAGATCTAGGTGTGTGATATGGAAAATTTATAGGCGAAAGTAAATAAAATTAAGAAATAACAAATTTGGTTTCTTTTTCGTCTATTACATTTCAAAATTTTGCGTTTAATTATGTTTAAGCATTTATTAACGCCTTCCGACTAAACAATTAATTTCGACTTTTTTCCGAAGTCTTTACGTTGCGTCGAAAGATTTTCCGAAATCGAAACCGATTTGTTATCGAAGTTCCTAAGAAATTTGTATGAGAGGGTTGACGCGACTTCGTTACGAATTTTTCGAAACAAATTCGGTAGTTGAAAATAAAAAAATTTTAAATTTGAAAAGGTTTTGGCAGGTATCGAACCGACTCGCCTGCATACTTGTACTCAATTACTATCCACTCAGCTACAGAGTACAATGAAATTATTTGGGCAATAGTTAATAGCTTTAATTTCGTAACTTTTTTTTGTATTTGATGCGTAAGTTTTTTTACACTTTTACTTAACGAAATGGTTCCCTATGTACAGTCACTTCTCAGAGCAGAAAACCCAGGACATCGCCATGGATCTCTGCGCAGTGGAACCACCCGGGGTTTTACCTCGGCCAAGGACTGTCACTTTCAATGTAACCCTGTTTAGTATGTTTTGTCCCATTCCGAAACTATCATCCTCCCCCCTTGCAGCAGGGCTGCAAGATATTCTTTTGTTACGGGCGGGCGTTGAGCCGAACCCCGGACCAAAAGAATGGATATGCAGTGTCTGTTGCAAAAAAATATATATTAAACGGTCGCATTCTGTGCAATGCTTCTCGTGTAAGAGATGGCTCCATAAATCTGGATGTTCAGGGCTTAACCTTAACATCCACAGACCCCGTACTTTCTTTAGTACTTTCGTGGCTCCTTGCTGTTTGCGCCGTCGGGCGTCCCGCGGTAAGCGCCGTTCAAGCGCACCCCTACCGCCACCTTCTAGTAGCAATACTAATAATAATAATGTCTTAACGACTAGCAGCATTTCTGCTATACCCGCCACACAAATTCCAGACTGTTGCTCGTGCCTTATGGCGTCAACATCACGCGCAGCAGCTCAACACTCTTGCTCCCACCGGAGCAGTTTAGACATGAGCAACTCCGAGCATCAGTCTCTGTCTGTTTCGTTACACCCCCCCTCCCGTTTACACGTGAGTCAGGATCAACATCTTCTTGCACCTGTCTCGACGTGTACTGTTTGTCGGCAAAGATTATACACGCTCGCGTCATCGGTCAAATGCAATAACTGCTTAGGCCAATGCCACGTGCATCTATGCTCTGGGCTCGCGAACAGGAATCTTTGGACGGATGCGTTCATTGCGCCATGCTGTAACACGCCTCAGCCTACGACGCCAGCCAACCCGGTTACACCAGGTCCACAGCTAACTAGGCTGAGGCACAGCCTTGGTCTTCGCCTACCAACACCTGGGCGAACGCATCCGTCTCTCACGCCTTTGGTTAACTCGACATCGACCCCACCGGCGCACTTCCAAATCTTACAGCACAACTGTAACGGATTAACTGGTAAGATCGCAGAGATAACCAATTTGATGACGCAATATGACATAAAACTTGCCGCAATCCAAGAAACCAAGCTCAGTCCAAGGTCGGACCTCATTACCTATGGTGGATATAACATTCACCGGAAGGACCGTCATAGAGTAACAGGAGGTCTGGGAGGTGGTCTAGCGTTCATAACGCACAACTCTGTACAGTATCATCTATTTGATACCGACATCGAAGGAACGGATGATATCTTAGAAAGCCAAGGTATTACCATCCGTACAGGAGATGTCGATCTGCAAATCATAAACATCTACATACCCCCTGTCTCAAGTTGCCCCACCGGTTATCACCCCGACATTAGCTTGCTATTACGAGGAGATAACCGCGTGATCCTGGGCGACTTCAATGCGCACCACGATATGTGGCACTCAAACTTGCCAGCAGACAGTAGGGGGCATGTACTCGCAGAACAAATAGATGATACGGCTTTCTGTACATTGAACGGAGACACCCCAACGAGAGTATCGGGTAACTGCTATAGTTCGCCAGATATTTCTATCGTAAGTGCAGGACTATTGAACAACACCAATTGGCGACCCATACTCACGTTGGCGTCTGACCATCTCCCAATAGTCATTACCATCGAACGACCGACGGACTTTATAACACCTGAGCATGGTACATACATCAACTTTACCAAGGCGGACTGGGACAGTTTTCAGACATATACGGACGAATCCTTGGCTGCTCTATCCATTCCTACGGACGTACGCAAAGGCGAACGAGACTTCCGCAACATCATTGACTTGGCCTCTAGACGCTTCATTCCTGCGGGTCGAATATCTCGAATAAGACCAAATTTCCCCGCGGAGGCAGCGGCCATGGCTAGAGAAAGAGATGAAGTGCGAAGTCTCAATCCCGCAGACCCCCGTATAAGGGATCTCAACGCGGAAATTCGTAGATTGGTCGATAAACACAAACTGGCCAAATGGAAACAACACCTAGAGCAATGCAACCTCTCTGACGGTGTTGGCAAATTATGGACTACGGTCAAAGCTCTATCTAATCCAACACAACACAAGGATAAAGTAGATATTACTTTCGGTGACAGGGTGAAGAAGGACCCTAGGGGATGTGCGAACTCCTTCTGTAGACAATTTGTACTACATTCCCCACCCGATAGAGCTAAACGTAGAACCATGCGACAGGCGCGTAAATACAAAAACCAAAACACGCCCATTGTCATCACTGCCTCAGAGGTCAAGGAAGCCATCAGACAGGCTAAGCCCTCAAAATCCATCGGCCCCGACGGCATTGCCATGAAGATGCTGAAACATCTAGGCCAGGAGGGACACAAATACTTAGCGGCTCTATTCAATCTTTCACTGAACACTTTCGTCATTCCTGAAATATGGAAAAAGGCGAGAGTGGTTCCATTATTAAAACCTAGAAAGCCGGCAAACATAGGCGATTCATATCGCCCTATATCACTTTTGTCGCCGGTAGTGAAGACGCTAGAGTCCATTTTGCTCCCGTATTACACCGCAAATCTGCACCTGGCTAATCATCAACATGGCTTCCGTAAGCTGCACAGCACCACCACCGCACTCAATGCCATTACAACGCAAATAAATAGCGGTCTAAATCAAAACCAACCAAATCACAGGACTGTGTTAGTGGCACTTGACTTGTCGAAAGCTTTTGACACAGTCAACCATGCCACTCTCATACAAGATCTATTAGAAACACAAATACCTGATGGGTTAAAGAGATGGACCGCTAATTACTTGAATGGGCGGCAGGCGTCGGTCAACTTTAGAAACGCAACATCAAAACCAAGACGAATTAGACAGGGGGTGCCACAGGGTGGTGTCCTATCCCCGACACTGTTTAATTTCTATCTATCGAAGATGCCCCCACCACCAGAGGGTGTCTCCGTCGTTTCTTATGCTGACGACTGTACAATAATGGCGACGGGGAAGGGCCCCTATACTGATGAACTCTGTAATAAAATCAACGGTTACCTCTGCGACCTTTCCAGGTTTTTCACAGAGCGAGATCTGACGATATCTCCGACTAAATCAACGGCGACGCTTTTTACGACGTGGACGCACCAGGTGAGAAATGAATTAGACATTTTCGTTGACGGCACTAAGCTACCAACTGTCAGCCACCCAAAGTTATTAGGGATGACATTGGATAATACTTTCTCATTTGCTGGTCATGTGTCTGCAATGGTCTCAAAGGTACGTGGTCGCAACAAGATCCTCAAGTCACTTGCCGGCAGTACTTGGGGAAAAGACAAAGAAACGTTGTTGACTACATATAAGGCCATTGGCCGACCAGTCTTTGACTATGCTGCACCCATATGGTCGCCTAATGTACATAACACCAACTGGACGAAGTTACAAGTCTGCCAAAATACTGCCATCAGAACTGCTACGGGATGTCTCCTCATGTCTTCCGAGTCTCACCTCCATCAGGAGGCAAAACTGCTCAATGTAAAAGAGCATGCAGAAATGCTGAGCAAGCAATTCCTTCTGAACTGCCACAAGCCAGCACATCCAAACCGTCATCTTTTGGACATAGATCCGCCCCCGAGAGACATAAGGAAACATCTCCGTAAACATTTTGATGAGATCCGGCATCATATTACCTTGCCGTTTGATCTGCAGAATCATAAGCGGGCTCTAACCGACATCCACACCGAGTCGGTAGATACTTTTGTCGGATCTCTACCTGTGAACCCCGTTCTGAACAGTCCTCCACCGGATATTGCTGAAGAAGAACGCACCTTACCAAGGGAGACAAGAGTTACCCTGGCACAGCTTAGGTCTGGATATAGTGTAAGGTTAAACTCCTACTTGTCCAGACTTAATGACACAATCTCAAACACATGCCCTGCATGTGGTAGGACCCCCCATGATACTCTACATCTCTTCAATTGTTCATTTGAACCTACTCTTCTAACCCCTCTGTCCCTCTGGACAAACCCTGTTGAAACTGCACGTTTCCTTGGACTCCCCTTAGAAGAGCTTGATGAAGATCTTCGGAATGATCATACACTCTAGACAGGGCAATGCATTGTTAACAACAACAACAACAACAACTACGAATTATTTAAGTAGAGTCGAAATAATTTCAATTTTCTTCAGAAAAGTCTGATATCCGACTATTTCGGAAGTCTTGGTTTGGTGGGTTGGCGTAAAAATACCATTTATATAATACGATTGTAAATTTCACATGCATTTATGTGTACACATGCTTAGTTCTCACAATTTGACCTAGCTCCTTAAGCTAGAGTGAATTCTGGCGACGATATTCACATTGGGGTGTAAAAGTAGGTCGCCTCCCAGTTGGTGCACCCTGGGTAACGCTAAATGACCTACATGGCCAACACGGCTAGTTTCTTGTATTGCCGGTTCTACGAGAACGGTACCAGTACTTGTGCTGTACCCATCGTGCCGAAACGACCCGGGCCGTTTTCTTATATCGACCCGGCCAAGAGCAATACACTCGGGGTGACCCTGTCTGACATTTAGGCAGGGCTACACCTCGCTACAACAACAACAACAACCCGGATAAATATCAGAATTTTCCCCCGTTCCATAAAAATTTACTTCTTTATAACCTCCCTTTTTATTTATTTTTCACTTTTACCGCAATAAATAGTTTACAAATATAAAATACGACATTCTTTCTAATTGGTAATTGATGATTTTCCCTCAACTACACTTTTTCCAATTTTCGAGTCGTTTTTCGGTGTACAATTTTATCGCAGCATCGTTTTTTGGCGTAAATCCTGGGAACAGCTGTGTATCTCCCCAGGAACTTGTTTTTGGACTTGGCAGCACTGCCAAATGCTGGGCTGAGAAGAGTCGCCCAATAATTAATCTATGTCTGCTGCATAGACGTCAAAAGTTGAGTTTAACACCTGATGATTAGAGTTGCTTTTTTGTGTAGGAGCCACCTATTTAGCGCTAAGTTGTATTCGAATATCTATAAAAAAAATAGTAGCACACAAAGGTATACTTGTTTTCTAAATTTATAAAAAAGATGGAAAATAATGGTTGAAAAGTTCCTAGAAATGGATTTAATAAAGTTTACCTTTAATTTATAAAGTTTATTTGACATTTTGAACTGTTAGCAATTCTTCTTTAAAAAAAATGTTGTGCAACACAGCAGCAAGGAGTTGAAGATTTTTTTTTATGAAAAACTGTGTTTTTATTACAAATTTTTAGAAATCATTGTGCTAAGTAGCTGATTTCTGCTGCTAATTAATAATTTAGACCGCATTTGAAAAAAAATTGAGAAACTACTCAATTTAATTACAGCTAATATACTCGTAACAAAGTTGCGAAGAATGACCGAGCACAGGCAACTCGGTACCCTTCCCTTCCTTTCTAACAGTCTCCTTTCGCTAAAAAGCAAGCTGTTGGCAGCAAGCCCTTGCCTCGTTTGAATGCAGTATTAAGGTTGTGGCAACCGTGCTTACAACCATCGACAGTTTTCCATTGCTAAAAACCATGGGTCGCAGAAAATCGAAGAGAAAGCCGCCGCCAAAAAAAAAAAACATTGAACCACTGGATCAACAATTTAATTGTCCTTTCTGTAACCATGAAAAGTCTTGCGAAGTGAAAATGTAAGTACCTTCGCGTCTGCAACTACACACAGTGAATCGAATGAAACAAGTTAGCTGGATAAAAGTCGTGGTAATTGTATAATTTTTTTTTTTTTGAGATTTAAGTTACTCTCGCGCCGTTTATTGGTTGGAGAGAATTATTTGTCTCAATCCTAAGATCATATCGCCATCACCAATTATTTTTCATTCATTCATTCATTTAATGATAATATTAGCACAATAAGATCCTGGTTGATCTTTTATAGTGCAACAATGCACTTTGTTTGCTGTTTTGCTTGTGAATTTCTTTTCTATTTCCTTTCTTACTATTAATATGTTGATAGTGTTGCTAGTATTGTGCAATTTCCCAGTCGGGAATTTGGCTAGCCACAAATGCATTTTAAATTGAATAGCACCCAGTACGGTTTGAAAAGCTAACTACTTTGTATGGAACAGACTGACTATTTTTACATGGCGATGGCCTAGGAGGTAGTCAGTTGTGCCATTTCCTACATGACATTCAGCTAACTACAAGTCGACTTCTTCAATGCAGATTAAAGTTAACTATATATAGAACATTTTAAGCTAACGTTTTTGAGATGGCTTTCAGTTGGCAACTTCAGCAGGGCTTACAGCCGACTACTTCAAGTTAGCTTATAGTCGAACCTCTTCCAATAACTTTTGGTATTTTTTTGGCAAATAAAATTAAATTTGAAGTGGTACTAACAAATTTATGTATGTACATTTCAACATTTATTTTATATCTATAACTACATACGTAAATGTATGTGAGTACAAAATATATGACCAAATTTATATTAACAAATACATATATGTAATCTACATAAATCAGATATTTCTTAACATAAAAGAAAAAATACATATGTATGACCAAATACACGTGGACAATCAAAGCTTTAAAGTGGATGGTTTTCACCGAAATAGACGCCCAAGCCAGCAGAAGTATCTGCGCGCCCTTTATTAATACATGAACCATCAGTATAGACATGTTGTTGTTGTTGTTAACAATGCATTGCCCTGTCTAGAGTGTATGATCATTCCGAAGATCTTCATCAAGCTCTTCTAAGGGGAGTCCAAGGAAACGTGCAGTTTCAACAGGGTTTGTCCAGAGGGACAGAGGGGTTAGAAGAGTAGGTTCAGATGAACAATTGAAGAGATGTAGAGTATCATGGGGGGTCCTACCACATGCAGGGCATGTATTTAAAATTGTATCATTAAGTCTGGATAAGTAGGAGTTTAACCTTACACTATATCCAGACCTAAGCTGTGCCAAGGTCACTCTTGTCTCCCTTGGTAAGGTGCGTTCTTCTTCAGCAATATCCGGTGGAGGACTGTTCAGAACGGGATTCACAGGTAGAGATCCGACAAAAGTGTCTACCGACCCGGTGTGGATGTCGGTTAGAGGCCGCTTATGATTCTGCAGATCAAACGGCAAGGTAATATGATGCCGGATCTCATCATAGTGCTTACGGAGATGTCTCCTTATGTCTCTCGGGGGCGGATCTATGTCCAAAATATGATGGTTTGGTTCCCTATGTACAGTCACTTCTCAGAGCAGAAAACCCAGGACATCGCCATGGATCTTTGCGCAGTGGAACCACCCGGGGTTTTACTTCGGCCAAGGACTGTCACTTTCAATGTAACCCTGTTTAGTATGTTTTGTCCCATTCCGAAACTATCATCCACCCCCCTTGCAGCAGGGCTGCAAGATATTCTTTTGTTACGGGCGGGCGTTGAGCCGAACCCCGGACCAAAAGAATGGATATGCAGTGTCTGTTGCAAAAAAATATATATTAAACGGTCGCATTCTGTGCAATGCTTCTCGTGTAAGAGATGGCTCCATAAATCTGGATGTTCAGGGCTTAACCTTAACATCCACAGACACCGTACTTTCTTTAGTACTTTCGTGGCCCCTTGTTGTTTGCGCCGTCGGGCGTCCCGCGGTAAGCGCTGTTCAAGCGCACCCCTACCGCCACCTTCTAGTAGCAATACTAATAATAATAATAATGTCTTAACGACTAGCAGCATTTCTGCAATACCCGCCACACAAATTCCAGACTGTTGCTCGTGCCTTATGGCGTCAACATCACGCGCAGCAGCTCAACACTCTTGCTCCCATCGGAGCAGTTTAGACATGAGCAACTCCGAGCATCAGTCTCTGTCTGTTTCTTTGTCACACCCCCCCTCCCGTTTAATTTCTCACGTGAGTCAGGATCAACATCTTCTTGCACCTGTCTCGATGTGTACTGTTTGTCGGCAAAGATTATACACGCTCGCGTCATCGGTCAAATGCAATAACTGCTTAGGCCAATGCCACGTACATCTATGCTCTGGGCTCGCTAACAGGAATCTTTGGACGGACGCGTTCATCGCACCATGCTGTAACACGCCTCAACCTACGACGCCAGCCAACCCGGTTACACCAGGTCCACAGCTAACTAGGCTGAGGCACAGCCTTGGGCGAACATATCCGTCTCTCACGCCTATGGTTAACTCGACATCGACCCCACCGGCGCACTTCCAAATCTTACATCACAACTGTAACGGATTAACTGGTAAGATCGCAGATATAACTAATTTGATGACGCAATATGACATAAAACTTGCCGCAATCCAAGAAACCAAGCTCAGTCCAAGGTCGGACCTCATTACCTATGGCGGATATAACATTAACCGGAAAGACCGTCATAGAGTAACAGGAGGTCTGGGAGGTGGTCTAGCGTTCATAACGCACAACTCTGTACAGTATCATCTATTTGATACCGACATCGAAGGAACGGATGATATCTTAGAAAGCCAAGGTATTACCATCCGTACAGGAGATGTCGATCTGCAAATCATTAACATCTACATACCCCCTGTCTCAAGTTGCCCCACCGGTTATCACCCCGACATTAGCTTGCTATTACGAGGAGATAACCGCGTGATCCTGGGCGACTTCAATGCGCACCACGACATGTGGCACTCAAACTTGCCAGCAGACAGTAGGGGGCATGTACTCGCAGAACAAATAGATGATACGGCTTTCTGTACATTGAACGGAGACGCCCCAACGAGAGTATCGGGTAACTGCTATAGTTCGCCAGATATTTCTATCGTAAGTGCAGGACTATTGAACAACACCAATTGGCGACCCATACTCACGTTGGCGTCTGACCATCTCCCAATAGTCATTACCATCGAACGACCGACGGACTTTATAACACCTGAGCATGGTACATACATCAACTTTACCAAGGCGGACTGGGACAGTTTTCAGACATATACGGACGAATCCTTGGCTGCTCTATCCATTCCTACGGACGTACGCAAAGGCGAACGAGACTTCCGCAACATCATTGACTTGGCCTCTAGACGCTTCATTCCTGCGGGTCGAATATCCCGAATAAGACTAAATTTCCCCGCGGAGGCAGCGGCCATGGCTAGAGAAAGAGATGAAGTGCGAAATCTCAATCCTGCAGACCCCCGTATAAGGGATCTCAACGCGGAAATTCGTAGGTTGGTCGATAAACACAAACTGGCCAAATGGAAACAACACCTAGAGCAATGCAACCTGTTGTTGTTGTAACGATGTGTAGTCCTGCCCAACGCGTATTTTTCCTTAACCTAATTGTCATCAATATCTTCTAACGGGAGTCCAAGGAAACTAGCAGTTTCAATAGGATTGGACCAAAGAGAGATGGGTGTTAGAAGAGTGGGCTCAAATGAGCAAGAAAATAAGTGATTGGTATTGTGGGGGGATGAGCCGCATGCCGGACATACATTCGGCACATCAGGGTTCAGTCTAGATATGTAGGAGTTTAACCTACTACAATATCCAGAGCGTAATTGAGCCAGAGTGACCCTTGTCTCTCGAGGAAGATGACGCTCCTCTTCAGAAATGCCAGGTGTTGCGGCATGTAAGACATTGTTTAGCGGACAGAGCGCAGAGTAATGGCCAACAGACGTTGTATGGATATGCCCCAAAGCCTGTTTGTGCACCTGTAGATCAAACGGCGTTGTTATATAGTGACGGATCTCATCAAAATGTTTACGTAGATGCGACCTTATGGTCCTAGGAGGCGGAATGAGTTCAAGCAGTTGTCTACCGGGATGCTGTGGTTTACAGCAGTTCAGTAGGTACTGCTTGTTTAGCATTTCATTATGCTCCCTAACTGGAAGCATTTCCACCTCATTATGTATATGAGATATAGGTGACATAAGGACGCACCCCGTAGCGGTTCTGAGCGCGGTGTTTTGACAGGCCTGAAGCGTATTCCAGTGAACGTCTGCAAGCCCCGGCGACCATATCGGCGACGCATAGTTCAGGATCGGCCGACCAATTGCCTTGTACGTTACCAACAACGTTTCTTTGTCTTTACCCCAAGTACTGCCGGCTAGTGACTTGAGGATTTTGTTGCGGCTCTGTAATTTTGAGACAATTGCGGCTGAATGGGCAGCGAAAGTGTGCATGGTGTCAAAAGTAAGCAATGCAACCTCTCTGACGGTGTTGGCAAATTATGGACTACGGTCAAAGCTCTATCTAATCCAACACAACACAAGGATAAAGTAGATATTACTTTCGGTGACAGGGTGAAGAAGGACCCGAGGGGATGTGCGAACTCCTTCTGTAGACAATTTGTACTACATTCCCCACCCGATAGAGCTAAACGTTGAACCATGCGCGTAAATACAAAAACCATAACACGCCCAATGTCATCACTGCCTCAGAGGTCAAGGAAGCCATCAGACAGGCTAAGCCCTCAAAATCCATCGGCCCCGACGGCATTGCCATGAAGATGCTGAAACATCTAGGCCAGGAGGGACACAAATACTTAGCGGCTCTATTCAATCTTTCACTGAACACTTTCGTCATTCCTGAAATATGGAAAAAGGCGAGAGTGGTTCCATTATTAAAACCTAGAAAGCCGGCAAACATAGGCGATTCATTTCGCCCTATATCACTTTTGTCGCCGGTAGTGAAGACGCTAGAGTCCCTTTTGCTCCCGTATTACACCGCAAAACTGCACCTGGCTAATCATCAACATGGCTTCCGTAAGCTACACAGCACCACCACCGCACTCAATGCCATTACAACGCAAATAAATAGCGGTCTAAATCAAAACCAACCAAATCACAGGACTGTGTTAGTGGCACTTGACTTGTCGAAAGCTTTTGACACAGTCAACCATGCCACTCTCATAAAAGATCTATTAGAAACACAAATACCTGATGGGTTAAAGAGATGGACCGCTAATTACTTGAATGGGCGGCAGGCGTCGGTCAACTTTAGAAACGCAACATCAAAACCAAGACGAATTAGACAGGGGGTGCCACAGGGTGGTGTCCTATCCCCGACACTGTTTAATTTCTATCTATCGAAGATGCCCCCACCACCAGAGGGTGTCAGAGCGAGATCTGACGATATCTCCGACTAAATCAACGGCGACGCTTTTTACGACGTGGACGCACCAGGTGAGAAATGAATTAGACATTTTCGTTGACGGCACTAAGCTACCAACTGTCAGCCACCCAAAGTTATTAGCGATGACATTGGATAATACTTTCTCATTTGCTGGTCATGTGTCTGCAGTGGTCTCAAAGGTACGTGGTCGCAACAAGATCCTGTTGTTGTTGTAACGATGTGTAGTCCTGCCCAACGCGTATTTTTCCTTAACCTAATTGTCATCAATATCTTCTAACGGGAGTCCAAGGAAACTAGCAGTTTCAATAGGATTGGACCATAGAGAGATGGGTGTTAGAAGAGTGGGCTCAAATGAGCAAGAAAATAAGTGATTGGTATTGTGGGGGGACGAGCCGCATGCCGGACATACATTCGGCACATCAGGGTTCAGTCTAGATATGTAGGAGTTTAACCTACTACAATATCCAGAGCGTAATTGAGCCAGAGTGACCCTTGTCTCTCGAGGAAGATGACGCTCCTCTTCAGAAATGCCAGGTGTTGCGGCATGTAAGACATTGTTTAGCGGACAGAGCGCAGAGTAATGGCCAACAGACGTTGTATGGATATGCCCCAAAGCCTGTTTGTGCACCTGTAGATCAAACGGCGTTGTTATATAGTGACGGATCTCATCAAAATGTTTACGCAGATGCGACCTTATGGTCCTAGGAGGCGGAATGAGTTCAAGCAGTTGTCTACCGGGATGCTGTGGTTTACAGCAGTTCAGTAGGTACTGCTTGTTTAGCATTTCATTATGCTCCCTAACTGGAAGCATTTCCACCTCATTATGTATATGAGATATAGGTGACATAAGGACGCACCCCGTAGCGGTTCTGAGCGCGGTGTTTTGACAGGCCTGAAGCTGATTCCAGTGAACGTCTGCAAGCCCCGGCGACCATATCGGCGACGCATAGTTCAGGATCGGCCGACCAATTGCCTTGTACGTTACCAACAACGTTTCTTTGTCTTTACCCCAAGTACTGCCGGCTAGTGACTTGAGGATTTTGTTGCGGCTCTGTAATTTTGAGACAATTGCAGCTGAATGGGCAGCGAAAGTGTGCATGGTGTCAAAAGTCACTCCTAAAATTTTTGGGTGAGCGACAGTAGGTATTTTATGATCACCTACATAGATTTCTAATTCCATGCCAACCTGCGCCGTCCACGTCGTGAATAAGGTCGCCGAAGACTTTGTTGGCGACAATGTCAAGGTTCGGGCAGTGAAGAACTCGACTAGAGAGGGGAGATAACCATTTATTTTGGAGCACAGCTCATCAACGGAAGTACCAGTTGCCAATATCGTGCAATCGTCTGCGTAAGAAACAATCGTAACTTCTTCTGGTGGAGGAGGAAGCTTCGAAATATAGAAGTTAAACAATAACGGGGAGAGGACACCACCCTGTGGTACCCCTTGTTTTATCTTCCTGGCTTTAGATTTTTTGTTTCTAAATACAACAGACGACCGACGACCACTGAGATAATTGGCGGTCCAACGCTTTAGACAGGGGGGGAGTGACGAGTCTTCCAAATCAGCTACAAGTTGCCCATGATTTACTGTGTCAAAAGCTTGACTCAAATCAAGTGCAACTAGAACCGTCCTGTCATTAGGCCTATTTTGATTAAGACCGTCAGTTATCTGAGTGTTTATGACATTTAGAGCAGATGTTGTGCTCCTACCTTTCCTGAATCCATGTTGGTGCTCGGCTAACATCAAGTGTGATGTGTAGAGCGGGAGTAGGACCGCCTCAAGTGTCTTTACTACTGGCGAGAGGAGTGACATCGGGCGATATGACTCCCCAACGTTAGCTGGCTTGCCAGGCTTTAGTAGTGGGATCACAGTTGCCTGCTTCCATTTGTCAGGTATGACAGCTGTGATCAGAGACAAATTGAAGACGGCCGTTAAATATTTGACTCCCGCTAGGCCGATGTGTTTTAGATGCACCATGGCTATGCCATCAGGGCCGATGGCTTTGGAGTTTTTGGCCTTCCGGATGGCCTCTTGAACCTCTGTAGCGGTGATGGGAACGCGGGCATAGTTTTTGTGTTTATGCGCACGCCTGAAGATTCCACGTCTAGCCCTGTCTTGCGCAGGGTGTGGGACATATTGTCGACAAAAAGCCTGTGCGCATTTCCTGGGGTCATTTATTGTCTTGTCACCAAAGGTGATGTCGACATTTTTTGGTGGACCCGAAGGATTCGACAAGGACTTGACGGTGGACCATAATTTCCCAACACCGGTAGAGAGGTTACAAGACCTGAGGTGCTCCTCCGATTTGGTTTGTTTGTGTTCGTTAACCAGCCTTCTGATTTCCACGTTGAGATCACCGATCTGTGGGTCAGATGGATCGATGTTGCGTATGAGGTCACGTTCGTTGGCCAAGGCTGCGGCCTCAGCTGGGAAGTTAGGCCTAATATCTTTTATCCTACCAGCTGGTATGAAACGGGCTGTAGCCTTTTTAATGACCTCACGTATGTTACGCTCGCCAACGTGTACGTCAGTGGGAATGGGAAGATCACCAAAGGAGCTCTCCGTGAATTCCAAAAAGCCGACCCAATTGGCCTTTTTGAAATTCACGTAAGTTCGTTTCTCCGACGTGATAAAATCCGTGGCACGATCGACAGACAGGATGATAGGCAGGTGGTCGGATGACAGGGCCACCATAGGTTGCCAGTTGATGCTGTTAATTAACCCCGGGCTAACAATAGTTAGGTCCGGGGAGCTACTGCAGTTAACAGCCATCCTAGTTGAGGAGTCTCCGTTCACAGTACAGAAAGAGGAGTTATCAATTTGCTCGGCTAATTCCCGTCCTCTGCCGTCCACCGAAAGGTGTGAATGCCACATATCATGATGGGCATTAAAATCGCCCATGATGATACGGTTATCGCCACAAAGAAACGCCCTAAGGTCAGGACGATAACTTCTGGGGCAGCAGGTGACGGGAGGAATGTATATATTGATTAGCTCGAGATCAACGCCACCAGCTTGTATAACTATACCTTGACACTCTAAAGGTAAGTCACTTTGGTCAGTGTTGATATCAAATTCCCTATACTGCACCGTATGGTGTACAAGGAACGCGAGACCACCTCCGCCGTCTGTACGATCATGCCGGAGTACGTGGTAGCCTCCACTCGCTCGGAGATTCGAGTGGGGGCCAAGTTTTGTCTCCTGGATTGCAGCAATTTTGATTTTATGTAGCTGCATAAATGTGGTTATCTCCGCTATCTTGCCGGTCAAGCCGTTGCAGTTAAATTGCAACAATTTAAATTGCGAAGGAGAGGCAATGGCCACTCTGGGAGTTAAAGACTGATGTGTTCGCCTAGATGGTGGTAGGTTATGTCGCGATATTGATCTCCGTTGCAGTCCTGAAGCCGGCGGAATTCGTTCACTATTAGATGAGTGTACATCCGTCGGCGTTGAGGGCTGCACAACTCGACAGCAAGGCGCGACAAACACATCAGTCCAGAGATTTCTGTTTGCGAGCCCAGAACATATGCGTAGGTGACACAGGCCTAGGCAGGAGTTGCACTTGACCGATGCCACAGACGCATATATCCTGTGCCGACATACAGTGCACGAAGAGTGAGGGACCAGAAGTTGATGGACTTGACTTTCATTCGTGCTAGTGCCGGAAGAAGTTATTAAAGAGTTTAGAGACGGGGGCTGAAGCTCAGTAGTGCTACAAGCATCAACTGATGTGCTACGAAGAAAGTAGCCATGAGTGGGTGCTTGTGCTGTTGATGCACTAGGAAGTAAGCTACAGCCGGGAACACATATATTCTGCTGGGCAATATAATTATTGCAGGTCGTGGAGACTTGATTATTATTAGAGGGCGATAAAGCAACATATGAGCGTCGCTTGCCTCGGGACGTCCTTGGGCGTGAACAGCAGGGCGCCACAAAATTTTTATAGAAACTAATGGGCCGATGTGTTTTTGGATCTAGTCCGGAGCAACTAGATTTGTGCAACCAACCTTTGCATGATGCACACTGTACTGAGTGTGATCGTCTTGTATATATTTTCTTCCGACAAACGCAGCAGAACCATTCTCTTGGGCCAGGATTTGGCTCAATGCCAGCCCGGATCAAGAGAATAAGGAGCAGCCGTGCTGCAAGGGGCTGTTCCGGGGATGACAATAGGTGAGGGAATCGTGACGCGTTAGACAGGGTCACTTCGAAATGTATTGCTCTTGGCCGAGTCATTATAAAAAAAAAACAACCCGGGTCGTTTCGGTACGAAGGGTATTGTACAGGTACAAATACCGTTCTCGCAGAACCGGCAATACGTCACTTGCCGGCAGTACTTGGGGTTAGGTTCATTCATCATCATCATTTATTGGCGCTTAACCGCCTAAGCGATTTTGGCCGTTTCGTATCAAAGCACGCCAGTCATTCCTTTTTAGCGATAACTGACGCCAATTGGAAACCCCAAGGGAGTTCAAGTCATCCTCCACCTGTTGTTTCCATCTCAGTCGAGGCCTCCCCCTTCCTCTGCTGCCGAATTCAGGCGACGATAGGAAAACCTTCTGTGCTGGAGCTTCTTTGTCCATTCGCATAACATGGCCCAGCCAGCGGAGTCTTTGGGCTTTAATTCGCTGGACTATGGTCAGATCTGCGTAGAGCTCGTACAGCTCGTCGTTAAATTTCCTTCGATACTCGCCGTTGGCATCACGGGAAGGACCATAAATCTTCCGCAGAACTTTTCTCTCAAATACTCCAAGGGCCATCTCATCTTCTCTTGACATTGTCCATGAGTCTGAGCCATACATCAGGACAGGTATGATGAGAGACTTATAGAGCGTGATCTTTGTTCTTCGAGAGAGGACTTTACTTCTCAATTGCCTACTCAGTCCAAAGTAGCACTTGTTGGCAAGAGTGATTCTCCGCTGGATTTCTAGACTGATATTATTTTCGGTGTTGTCATGTGTCTGCAATGGTCTCAAAGGTACGTGGTCGCAACAAGATCCTCAAGTCACTTGCCGGCAGTACTTGGGGTTAGGTTAGGTTAGGTTAAAAGGGCAGGACAGAGTACACCGACCCCGTCCAACACTTAGGCCAGAAAAAAATAGGCCCATTGTGATACCCCACACGGTCACTACACCACCCCCATGTCCGAAAAAACCAAACTCACACTCCAGGCAGAGGAACAAACCAGTTCGTGGAATCAATAAATTTGGCTAACGCCTTAATTTCCATTTTTGATACCTCGGCGAGGTCGTCGAGGAACGGTTGGCCGAGTATAGCCAAACGTCTTCTACTAAGTGCGGGGCATTGACACAGCAGATGCTGAACGCTCTCTTCCTCCTCAATACATCTGCAGCTGCGACAGTAGTCGTGAGATGTGACGCCCATCCTAGCACCATGCGTGCCTATTAGACAGTGTCCTGTTAAGACCCTTACCAAAGAGGAAATGCCCGATTTATTAAGGGTCAGCAGGCAATTAGTACGCCCTTTATTATAAGAAGGCCAAGTTGACCTGGATATCTCGCACGTCGAGAGACCTGACCAGAGCGTATTTGCTCTTTGTATGGTATTTGTGCTCGCACGAAGTTTGAAAGAGGCCATGGGAATTCCTACCAAATCATTTCCTGGAAGGAGATGAGTGGTGGTACCCTTCCTGGCCAGCTCATCCGCTTTGCAGTTGCCTTCAATATCCCTGTGACCAGGTACCCAAATAAGGCTGATACCGAAGTGCTGAGCCATCTCGTTAAGAGATCTGCGGCATTCAGTTAGCGACTTTGTGTTGTCGACACATGAGTTCAGTGCCTTTAGCGCGGCCTGACTGTCTGAGAAAATATATATTCTTTTGCCGTTTCGGGGCGTAGACACCAGACTTTTAACTGCACCGTGTATAGCCAGCATTTCTGCTTGGTACACGCTGCAGTGATCGGGAAGACGAAAAGAGATCTCTAGTCCCAGATCCGGTGAAAAGATACCTCCTCCCACCTTCCCATCAAGCGTAGAGCCATCCGTGAATATGTTAATGGCGTTCCGGACAGTATGTGGTCTGTTATCCCATTCTTGTCTTGTTGGTATTTTCACCTCGTAATTCCTGACAAACACGTTATTTGGCGTGCAATAGTCAGTGTGTGATGGTATGTTAACAGGAGCGTGAGAGCCTAAGATTGTGGCGTGTCCACTTGTTCCGTGCATCCAAACGCCTGTTTCCCTTATTCGCAGAGCCGTGATCACAGCTACCTCCTTTGCCACCAGATCGAGTGGTGGAAGATGCAGCATGGCATTTAGTGCTTCTGTTGGGGTGAACCCGAGGGCCCCGGTTATGCAAAGCTCCGAACTCCTTTGAACTTTTTGTAGTTGCTTAAGGTACGTTGTTGTTGTTGTTGTAACGAAGTGTAGCCCTGCCCAGCGTGTACTTTTCCTTAACCTAAATTGTCATCAATTTCTTCTAACGGGAGTCCTAGGAAACTTGCAGTTTCAACAGGGTTGGACCAGAGGGAGATGGGTGTTAGAAGAGTGGGCTCCGAAGAGCCGCATGCCGGACATTCATTCGGCACGTCAAGGTCTAGTCTGGATAAGTAGGAGTTTAACCTGCTACAGTATCCAGAGCGTAATTGAGCCAGAGTGACCCTTGTCTCTCGAGGAAGATGACGCTCCTCAGCCGCGACGCGAGGTGGTTTGGCGTGCAAAACGGCGTTCAGTGGACAGAGCGAGACATAAGACGCAACGGACGTGTCATGGATGTGCTTCAGGGCCTGCGTATGTACCTTTGGATCAAACGGCGAAAGTGTGAGGTGCCGGATCTCATCAAAATGCTCACGTAGATGTGCCCTTACGGTCCTAGGAGGTGGCTCATACTCAAGCAGTAGTCTGTTGGGATGTTGTGGTTTGCAACAGTTCAACAGGTACTGCTTGTTTAGCATTTCATTGTGCTCCAAAACTGGGAGCATTTCCACCTCATGATGTAAATGATGTTTTGGAGACATAAGGACGCATCCCGTGGCGGTTCTGAGTGCGGTATTTTGGCAGGCCTGCAGTCTTTTCCAATGAACCTCAGCAAGCCCCGGCGACCATATCGGCGACGCGGAATTCAGGATCGGCCGACCAATTGCTTTATAGGTTGCCAGCAACGTTTCTTTGTCTTTACCCCAAGTGCTGCCGGCTAGCGACTTGAGAATTTTGTTGCGGCTTTGTAGCTTAGAGACAATTGCGGTTGAATGAGCAGCGAATTTGTGCATGGGGTCGAAAGTTACCCCTAAGATTTTGGGGTGAGAGACAGTAGGTAATTTTTAATCGCCTACGTAGATTTCTAACTCCATGCCAACTTGCGCCGTCCAGGTCGTGAATAGTGTCGCCGAGGACTTCGTTGGCGACAATGTCAGGCTCCGGGCAGTGAAAAACTCAACAAGAGAGGGGAGATAACCATTGATCCTGGAGCATAGCTCATCAACGGAAGTGCCAGAAGCCAGGATCGTACAATCGTCTGCGTAAGAGACAATCGAGACTCCATCTGGTGGGGAAGGAAGCCTCGAAATATAAAGATTAAACAGAAGCGGGGAAAGGACACCACCCTGCGGTACCCCTTGTTTAATCTTTCTCGGTTTTGATTTTTTGTTTCTGAAAACTACAGACGATTGACGACCACTCAGATAATTGGCGGACCAACGCTTAAGACAGGGGGGGAGCGATGAATCTTCCAAATCGGATACCAGTTGTCCATGATTTACTGTGTCAAAAGCTTGAGACAGGTCAAGAGCAACTAGAACCGTCCTGTGATGAGGGCTTTTCTGGTTGAGTCCGTCAGTTATCTGAGTGTTAATGGCATTTAGAGCAGATGTTGTGCTCCGTATTTTTCTAAAGCCATGTTGGTGCTCGGCTAACCTCAACTTTGATGTGTAAAGAGGAAGTAATACCGCCTCCAATGTCTTCACTACTGGCGAGAGGAGCGATATCGGACGATAAGACTCCCCTACGTTAGCTGGTTTGCCAGGCTTTAGTAGTGGGACCACGACTGCCTGCTTCCATTTTTCAGGTATGACAGAAGTGGCCAGGGACAAATTGAAGACGGTAGTGAGGTATTTTACTCCCTCTTCGCCGATGTGTTTTAAATGCACCATGGCTATGTCGTCAGGGCCCATAGCTTTAGAGTTTTTGGCTTTCCTGATGGCCACTCGAACCTCTGTAGCGGTGATGGAAACGGGGGCATTGTTTTTGTGTTTATGCGCACACCTGAAGATCCTACGTCTGTCCCTGTCCTGTGCAGGGTGTGGTACAAACTGTCGGCAAAAAGCCGTTGCACTTTTCTTCGGGTCACTAAACGTCTTATCACCAAAGGTGATGTCTACGTTTTTTGGTGGGCCCGTCGAATTTGACAGGGATTTGACTGTGGACCATAATTTTCCAACACCGGTAGAGAGGTTACAAGACCTCAGATGCTCCTACCATTTGGCATGTTTGTGTTCATCTACCAACCGTCTGATTTCCGCGTTGAGACCACTGATCTGTGGGTCTGCGGGATCGATGCTACGTATATGGTCACGTTCATTGGCCAGGGCTGCAGCTTCAGTCGGGAAGTTTGGCCGTATATTTTGTATTCTCCCAGCTGGTATAAAAAGGGCTGCAGCTCTATTTATGACCTTACGTATTTCCTTTTCACCTTGGCGTACGTCAGTCGGTATGGGAAGAGCACCAAAGGAGCTCTCAGTAAACTCAGTAAAGCCAACCCAGTCAGCCCTCCTGAAGTTTACGTAGGATCTATTCTCAGAGGTGGTGAAATCCGGGGCACGATCAACGGACAGGATGATTGGCAGGTGATCTGATGCCAAAGCCACCATTGGGCGCCAGTTTATGCAGTTTATTAGACCCGGACTAACAATTGTTATGTCCGGGGAGCTACTGCAATTTACTGCCATCCTCGTGGGGGCGTCCGTGTTCACCGCGCAGAATGTGGAAGCGTCAATTTGCTCGGCTATTTCCCGCCCTCTGCCGTCAGCAGAATGGCGTGAATGCCACATGTCATGGTGTGCATTAAAATCGCCCATAATGACACGGTTATCGCCCCGTAGGAAATCGCTTAAATCAGGGCGATAACTTCTGGGACAACAGGTGACGGGAGGTATGTAGATGTTTATCAGCTCGAGATCAACACCTCCAGCTGAAATGACAATACCCTGTCGCTCTAAGGGTATGTCCTCTTGGTCGGTGTTGAATGCAAATTCCCTATACCGCACGGTTTGGTGGATGATGAACGCAAGAGTTTTGCTGCATAAACTTGGTGATCTCCACAATCTTGCCAGTTATACCATTGCAGTTTAATTGCATTATTTTGAAATGCGGGGGAGAGGCAATGGTCACTCTGGGAGTCAGGGACTTGGGCGCTCGCCGTGGAGGTAATATGCTAGTCCGTGATCGTCGTCGCAGTCCTGAAGGCGACAAATTCCGCTCGTTGGGAAACGAGGTAGAATTTGTCGGCAATGTGGGCTGCACAGCTCGACAATACGGCGCAACATACGCATCAGTCCATAGATTTCTGTTTGCGAGCCCTGAGCATATGCGCAGGTGACATTGGCCAAGGCAGATATTGCACTTGACCGATGGCACTCTGGACGCATATATTCTGTGCCGACAAACAGTGCACATAGTGTGAGGGACCAGGAGCTGATGGCCTTGATTCACACTTGTGCCGGTACCGGAAGAAGTAGAGGGGAGGAGAATATTTTGGGGCGGGAGTTGTAGCTCAGCAGTGCTCACAACATCTATAGATGTGCTACGTAGGAAGTAGCTATGAGCTGCTGTGTGAGGTGTTAGCGCGCTAGGGCGCGAGCTACAACTGGGAACACACAATGTTTGCTGAGCAATAGATATATTGCGAAGGGGAGGCGATAGCGCTACGCCGGAGCGTCGCGAGCCACGGGACGTTCTAAGACGTGAACAGCAAGGCGCCACGAAGGTTTTAAAAAAACTAAGAGGCCGGTGTGTTTTTGGATCTAGTCCGGAGCAACTAGACTTGTGTAGCCAACCTTTACAAGATGTGCATTGCACCGAATGCGAACATCTGGTATAAATTTTCTTCCGGCACACGCAGCAGAACCATTCTGTTGGACCAGGGTTTAGCTCAACGCCAGACCGGAACAACAGAATAGGGAGCAGCCCTGCTGCAAGGAACTGCTCCAGGGATGACAATTTTAGGGGGAGGAATCGTGACACGTTAGACAGGGTCACTTCGGGTGTACTGCTCTTGGCCAGGCTGTAATAAAAAAATACAGCCTGGGTCGTTTCGGTACGAAGGGTACTGCGCAAGCACATGTACCTTTCTCGCAGAACCGGCAGTACGTAGAAACGTGTTAAAGTTGAATCTTAATTGTGCCGGTACGTGTTCTTAGTTAGTGCCGGCCACCAAACCAGCACTCCGTACAGAAGAATTGGGCGAACAATGGTTGTATATATCCAGTGTATTACTTTGGGAGAAAACCCCCACGATATACCAATTGCTCTCTTACAGGTAAACAACGCGCACGTAGCTTTTTTGACTCGTTCCGCTATGTTGTCGCTCCAAAGAAGTTTTCTGTCCAGAATAACTCCTAAGTATATGACTTTGTCACTAAGTGTCAAAGTCGTGTTCCCAATTGTTGGAGGTGAAAGGTTCGGTATTTTGTACCTTCTAGTGAAGAGGACCAGTTCGGTTTTCTCCGGATTAACTTCTAAGCCCGAAGAATTCGCCCAGTCGCATACTTTCGACAGAGCTGTCTCCATTAAATTGCAAAGAGTTTGAGGGAATTTTCCTCGCATGATAATTCAATTCAATTCAATTTATTTATTGCGGTCTAAAGACCTATATGAAACAAAGTTTTGTGATAAATGATAACAAAATTTTACAACGTTACTTATATATGTAGTTAACAAGATTTTACATTGCATTGGTTAACAAATGTCTTAATACTAGTGTTAATATAAGTATGCACATGTTGTATGAGTATATAACTGTTTATGTTGTCGGAATGGACGCGATTCCGAGCAACATTCCTTCGGTATACTGGAAGCAATATGTGTTTTACTGGCGGAATGGACGAGATTCCGCGCAGCATTCAATAAGAACTTATAGCCGTGCTTTGTTACAATCATTTATTTTTATATATTTCTTGTGGATGTTGTGGTGCCGGCGGTACGGACACCATTCTGCGCAGCGCTCGGTTAATTATTTTGTAGCTTTAATCAGTTTTTTTTTTTTTTTTTTTTATTTATTCTGGGATATTATTTATGTGCTGGCAGAATGGACGCGATAACGCAGATATCATCAGCGTACGCAATTACTTGGTAGCCTTCGGCTTCCATAAGACGTAGGAGTTGATTTACAGTAACCAACCAAAGTAGCGGAGAGAGAACACCTCCTTGTGGGGTACCCCTGTTAACAGGTTTGCGAATCGAAATTCCACCTAACTCTGTTGTAATCCTTCTGCTAACAAGCAGTTTGCGGATAAATTCAACGAGGCAGGTGTCGACCCGCAGCTCCGTCAACGCCGAGGTAATAGCTTCCGGTAGAACGTTATTGAAGGCACCTGCTATATCAAGGAAAGCCACCAGTGTGTATTCCCTAATGTCAAGTGACTTTTCTATAGTGGATACCAGGGAGTGCAGGGCAGTATCGGTAGATCTGCCCTTGCTATAGGCGTGTTGGGCCCGCGAAAGATGAGTTGCGTCTATCGATCTTCTAACATAGTCCTCCAAGAGTCTTTCCAGAGTCTTAAGAAGAAAAGAAGATAGGCTTATAGGCCTAAAATCGTTAGGTTTAGAATGGGAGGGTTTCCCGGATTTAGGTATAAAAACGACCTTAACCTCTCCATGATGCAGGTACGTAGTTGAGCCTGAGGCAGCTTAGAAACATAGTTATCAGCCAAGGCTTAATAATCTCGGACGTTTGTTGTAGCTGGGCCGGGAATATTCCATCCGGACCAGGTGACTTAAACGGCTTGAGCCTGCATAAGGCCCAGTCCAGCTTTTTCTCATCGGTAATTTCCTGTATTAGCTGATCAGAGAGAGTTTCTCCACAAATCGATGTAGTAGACATGTCTATGCATGTCGGAAAGTGCGTATCCAGAAGCAGGTTCATGGTATCCGTACTTGAATCGGTCCAATTCCCATCCGGCTTTTGCACGTAGCTCAGCGTTGCTGGCGATTTAGAGAGCACCCTCCTAAGGCGCGACGCTGCGGATGTTGATTCGATATCACTGCAGAAGTTCATCCAAGAGACCCGTTTGGCCTTGCGGATTTCCCTTTTGTAGTTACTTAGCTTAGTTTTGTGAAGTGCCCAGGATGCTTCGCAGCCATCCCGTTTGGCTTTGTTAAAAGCTGCCCTACATGTCCTTCTGAGATTATCTAGAGCGGACGACCACCACGGTGGTTTATGTGTTTCAGCTATCTTTCTAGGCGGGCACGCTTTATCTAAAGCGAGCTTGCATTGTTCATTGAAGGAGCTGACGAGATCGTCTAACTCTTTATCGTTTCTAGGTGTTACCAGCTTATTTCACAAGTTTTTGCGAATAAGCTTTTGGTAGTAACCCCAATTTGCTTTCCTAATATTCTGTATGTATTTCGGACTTGTGTGTGAATCTGCTAAGGAGAAACTAATGTACTTATGGTCTGAGAAGGAGTGCTCTTTAGAGACCCTCCATGATTCAACGAGGTCACTGTAGGATTCGGTGACCAACGTAATGTCGAGGACTTCCTCGCGGTTTTTTGTTACGAAAGTGGGGTCGTTTCCCCTGTTGCATATACTTAGATTAGAGCCTAGTAAGTAATTAAAAAGTGACTCACCTCGCTCATTTGTGTCAGTGCTGCCCCATTGATTGTGATGGGCATTTGCGTCGCCGCCTAGCACGATAATGTCGTCACGCGGTTTGGTGGAACTCACGAGCTCTTGAAAGATCCTTGATGGTAATGGACCTTGGTGATCGTGGGCCAGATAGAAGGACGCAAACCTGCACCCCCTACCCAGCCCCTCGACGCTAATCGCTGTCAAGTCTCCGTCACTGTATTGGGGTAAAAGAAGAGCGTTAATATTTGCTTTGGCTAAAATACACGTTCGAGGCTTACCTTTTTCTGTAGCGCTGTAGAGCTTGTATGTAGGGGTCCTCAAGCCACAGATCCTATCACCAGTGATCCATGGCTCTTGGACCAGAACAATGTCTACTGCACCTTTTGAGAGCTGCAGCAGAAGTGCAGCCGAAGCTGCTTTGCTATGATGAAGGTTAATTTGGAGGACCTTCATCATGCTTTTTGCCGCTCTCCTCCGTGAGCGTCGCGTCCGCATCGTCCTCGCTCAGAAGCTGACTCTCGGAGTAAAGCCTCCTGAGAGTCACGCTACCGTCCGAGCCAGACGAGGCGTAGCCGCTCCGTTTTTCTGACGCAACTGACCCATTGTCGTCCACGTCCATTTCATTGTCGCTGGGGGAGGGGTCCACCTCAGCAAGAGATGCAGAACTGGCAACAGCTTCAGCATCGGCCTTATAGACTTTGAGTACAGCCTTTCTGTACCCATACCGTACTGTGTAATTGCACCGGGCCAGAGCCTCGATACTTGCCTCATCGAGTAGCAGTACTATCTGCATCGTTGCCTTGTCGGTCTTGTCAACATTGACCACCCTCCAGTTCTGTGTGGGTAGCTCCGGGTTGTTTTCTTGCAGAACGTCAAGAATTTCGGCTGGTTCCGAGGGAGTCGCTGGAACCCAGGCTCTAGCCCTTGGGCGTTGCGGGATATCGACCGCGTCCACTACCCTCAGGCGCGCGCCAGGATAGACCTCTCCTATGCGCTCAATTCCGATCCTGTATAGGTCCACGGATCTACTGTCATCGCAGGCAATGAGTTTGACATTGCCTTGATACCACCCGGCGTCGGTGTAGTTGGGTGGCGGTCCAGGGTTATCCCTTTTCACCTGGACTGAAACCTTGGCGAGCGCGGCCTCGATCCACTTCCACTGTTGTTTGGGGATCCTGCCGTCAACGTTGCTCTCATCGATGATACCAATGATCTTGCGATCCTTGGCTATGTCAGCGAAAGACCTTGTCCAGCCTCCTTGTGTTTTGGCCCTTTTCGGTGCCGTAGGGGTAGTCTCCTCTACTGAGCGATTGCGCTTAGAGGACTCCCCCTTGTTTGCGCCATACAGCTCCACCCGGAAATCAGGGACTATACGCCAAGCCCACGCAAGGTCTCGCTGTATCTTCGCCCAGGCCTCCGCAGGCAAACCCGCTGGTAGAGGCTACAGGGTTGGAGACACCTGCATTGCTGGTCTCCCGAGCGCCACCTCTAGAAGAGGCGCCGCTCACTGGACTGCACGGACTGGTTTTGCACTCGGCCCTATTTTGTCTTGGGACGTCCTTGGCCCCAACGCAAGTACCTCCAGCACCCTTGGAGCCCCCAGCCAAGGACTCACCAGATGCTGTACGTTGTCTGGCAAGACCGCTGGTAGAGGCTACAGGGTTGGAGATACCTGCTATGCTGGCCTCCCGATCGACACCTCTAGAAGAGGTGCCGCTCACCGGACTACTCGGACCGGTTTTGCACTCGGCCCTATTTTGTCTAGCTGCCGCAGCAGCATTGAATCGCTGGGGTGTCCTATCAGCTTTTCTGGTTTGGTTTGGGCCCGGTTTGACCGTGACCGTCTTAGCGGAGCGAGCTCCTGTTGGCTTCTTTACCGGAGAGCCAGACTCCTTGTTTTTGTTTTTCGTATTTTGGTCCATAGTTCATACCCACGAGTGGCGGAGAGGGGGATGGTCCACCCGGGCAGAGATCCGCATTACCCGGGTAAGGCTAAATAGAATCGGAGGTCGCCCGGTATCCGAAGCACTCCGTTCGCGACTGGGCTATTTGAGGGCCCCCAGCCAGGTTGATCATCGGCACGGGTCGTATGACACCTTGATCCAGCCCTTACAGAGAAAGGAAGTGAGGGAGGGGATGGGGGGGGGGGGGGCTGTGATAGAGGCTGAAGAAGAAACAGCGGTAGCAGATCAGGTTAAAAACGGGGGGGGGGGGGGGAGAGGTCGCCGCTCGAATTAGCCGCCGAAGCGTTACCAGGTGTCACCACGAGGAGGCTCCACCCCCGCTTGGAGGAGGAGGGTGCATGCACCTACGAGTCGACGATTTGAGGTGGCGCTGGTATGTGCAAGGCGCAAACACCCCCATCAAAGACACCCAGTACTTGGGGAAAAGACAAAGAAACAGGAATCTTTGGACGGATGCGTTCATCGCACCATGCTGTAACACGCCTCAACCTACGACGCCAGCCAACCCGGTTACACCAGGTCCACAGCTAACTAGGCTGAGGCACAGCCTTGGTCTTCGCCTACCAACACCTGGGCGAACACATCCGTCTCTCACGCCTTTGCTTAACTCGACATCGACCCCACCGGCGCACTTCCAAATCTTACAGCACAACTTTAACGGATTAACTGGTAAGATCGCAGAGATAACTAATTTGATGACGCAATATGACATAAAACTTGCCGCAATCCAAGAAACCAAGCTCAGTCCAAGGTCGGACCTCATTACCTATGGCGGATATAACATTCACCGGAAAGACCGTCATAGAGTAACAGGAGGTCTGGGAGGTGGTCTAGCGTTCATAACGCACAACTCTGTACAGTATCATCTATTTGATACCGACATCGAAGGAACGGATATCTTAGAAAGCCAAGGTATTACCATCCGTACAGGAGATGTCGATCTGCAAATCATTAACATCTACATACCCCTGTCTCAAGTTGCCCCACCGGTTATCACCCCGACATTAGCTTGCTATTACGAGGAGATAACCGCGTGATCCTGGGCGACTTCAATGCGCACCACGACATGTGGCACTCAAACTTGCCAGCAGACAGTAGGGGGCATGCACTCGCAGAACAAATAGATGATACGGCTTTCTGTACATTGAACGGAGACGCCCCAACGAGAGTATCGGGTAACTGCTATAGTTCGCCAGATATTTCTATCGTAAGTGCAGGACTATTGAACAACACCAATTGGCGACCCATACTCACGTTGGCGTCTGACCATCTCCCAATAGTCATTACTATCGAACGACCGACGGACTTTATAACACCTGAGCATGGTACATACATCAACTTTACCAAGGCGGACTGGGACAGTTTTCAGACATATACGGACGAATCCTTGGCTGCTCTATCCATTCCTACGGACGTACGCAAAGGCGAACAAGACTTCCGCAACATCATTGACTTGGCCTCTAGACGCTTCATTCCTGCGGGTCGAATATCCCGAATAAGACCAAATTTCCCCGCGGAGGCAGCGGCCATGGCTAGAGAAAGAGATGAAGTGCGAAGTCTCAATCCCGCAGACCCCCGTATAAGGGATCTCAACGCGGAAATTCGTAGGTTGGTCGATAAACACAAACTGGCCAAATGGAAACAACACCTAGAGCAATGCAACCTCTCTGACGGTGTTGGCGAATTATGGACTACGGTCAAAGCTCTATCTAATCCAACACAACACAAGGATAAAGTAGATATTACTTTCGGTGACAGGGCGAAGAAGGGCCCTAGGGGATGTGCGAACTCCTTCTGTAGACAATTTGTACTACATTCCCCACCTGATAGAGCTAAACGTAGAACCATGCGACAGGCGCGTAAATACAAAAACCAAAACACGCCCATTGTCATCACTTCCTCAGAGGTCAAGGAAGCCATCAGACAGGCTAAGCCCTCAAAATCCATCGGCCCCGACGGCATTGCCATGAAGATGCTGAAACATCTAGGCCAGGAGGGACACAAATACTTAGCGGCTCTATTCAATCTTTCACTGAACACTTTCGTCATTCCTGAATTATGGAAAAAGGCGAGAGTGGTTCCATTATTAAAACCTAGAAAGCCGGCAAACATAGGCGATTCATATCGCCCTATATCACTTTTGTCGCCGGTAGTGAAGACGCTAGAGTCCATTTTGCTCCCGTATTACACCGCAAATCTGCACCTGGCTAATCATCAACATGGCTTCCGTAAGCTGCACAGCACCACCACCGCACTCAATGCCATTACAACGCAAATAAATAGCGGTCTAAATCAAAACCAACCAAATCACAGGACTGTGTTAGTGGCACTTGACTTGTCGAAAGCTTTTGACACAGTCAACCATGCCACTCTCATACAAGATCTATTAGAAACACAAATACCTGATGGGTTAAAGAGATGGACCGCTAATTACTTGAATGGGCGGCAGGCGTCGGTCAACTTTAGAAACGCAACATCAAAACCAAGACGAATTAGACAGGGGGTGCCACAGGGTGGTGTCCTATCCCCGACACTGTTTAATTTCTATCTATCGAAGATGCCCCCACCACCAGAGGGTGTCTCCGTCGTTTCTTATGCTGACGACTGTACAATAATGGCGACGGGGAAGGGCCCCTATACTGATGAACTCTGTAATAAAATCAACGGTTACCTCTGCGACCTTTCCAGGTTTTTCACAGAGCGAGATCTGACGATATCTCCGACTAAATCAACGGCGACGCTTTTTACGACGTGGACGCACCAGGTGAGAAATGAATTAGACATTTTCGTTGACGGCACTAAGCTACCAACTGTCAGCCACCCAAAGTTATTAGGGATGACATTGGATAATACTTTCTCATTTGCTGGTCATGTGTCTGCAATGGTCTCAAAGGTACGTGGTCGCAACAAGATCCTCAAGTCACTTGCAGGCAGTACTTGGGGAAAAGACAAAGAAACGTTGCTGACTACATATAAGGCCATTGGCCGACCAGTCTTTGACTATGCTGCACCCATATGGTCGCCTAATGTACATAACACCAACTGGACGAAGTTACAAGTCTGCCAAAATACTGCCATCAGAACTGCTACGGGATGTCTCCTCATGTCTTCCGAGTCTCACCTCCATCAGGAGGCAAAACTGCTCAATGTAAAAGAGCATGCGGAAATGCTGAGCAAGCAATTCCTTCTGAACTGCCTCAAGCCAGCACATCCAAACCGTCATCTTTTGGACATAGATCCGCCCCCGAGAGACATAAGGAAACATCTCCGTAAACATTATGATGAGATCCGGCATCATATTACCTTGCCGTTTGATCTGCAGAATCATAAGCGGGCTCTAACCGACATCCACACCGAGTCGGTAGATACTTTTGTCGGATCTCTACCTGTGAACCCCGTCCTGAACAGTCCTCCACCGGATATTGCTGAAGAAGAACGCACCTTACCAAGGGAGACAAGAGTTACCCTGGCACAGCTTAGGTCTGGATATAGTGTAAGGTTAAACTCCTACTTGTCCAGACTTAATGACACAATCTCAAACACATGCCCTGCATGTGGTAGGACCCCCCATGATACTCTACATCTCTTCAATTGTTCATTTGAACCTACTCTTCTAACCCCTCTGTCCCTCTGGACAAACCCTGTTGAAACTGCACGTTTCCTTGGACTCCCCTTAGAAGAGCTTGATGAAGATCTTCGGAATGATCATACACTCTAGACAGGGCAATGCATTGTTAACAACAACAACAACACGGTTTGGATGTGCTGGCTTGTGGCAGTTCAGAAGGAATTGAGCAGTTTTGCCTCCTGATGGAGGTGAGACTCGAAAGACATGAGGAGACATCCCGTAGCAGTTCTGATGGCAGTATTTTGGCAGACTTGTAACTTCATCCAGTTGGTGTTATGTACATTAGGCGACCATATGGGCGCAACATAGTCAAAGACTGGTCGGCCAATGGCCTTATATGTATAGACATAGTCACTGTGAGCATCAATTTCACGATGACAATTTTTTGCCTTAGGTTCAGAATCGTATGCACCAACATCTCCTATCTTAACTTGCATCCTCAGGCGAAATGTCTGCCAGCGTTTGTTTTGGTACTTCCATGGATACACCAGCATTCATACCTTGCACAAAGTTTTCCGCGTGTTTTGGATTTCTTGTATTTGCACTTGACTTGGCCTCACACTTGGCCTTAAAGATTGGATGAAAGCATTTATTTGTATTTTAACTTTAAAAGTTATAAACTAAACCATTTTACCAGCTGTCGTATATGCCCACGTGCCACAAATTTGAACTCGCAAATTACTTCTTAAAAAAAGCATTTAACCAAAGTTAAACGGAAAAACATGTTCTTGCAAAGCAAATAATTTAATGAAAAAATTTTTGAAAGCAACGCAATTAGAAACTCTCAAAGGTAACAAACAAAATAAAGCAAAGTTTAAGCTAGGAACAAGTGCAGAATACATACATTTGTCCAAAAAAAAAAAATTGGGCTTGAAAGAGGGTTTTACGCTGAATTTAACGGTACTTTTCTTTTTTGGTGCACTCGAAGGGTTAAAAAGATATTCAAGGTCAAAGGTCAAAATTTTTTTTTTTCATATCAAAATATCTTGCAAACTGGTAAATGGATTTTTAAAATTGTTTGTTCCTAAATTTTCTCTTCGAAATACCTTTCATTCAATGTATACTTTATTAACCCTTTGACACACTATGTACTAAAAATGAACAAAAAAGCAAATTTCGTTCAAAAACGATCAAATACTTAATTTTCTTTTAGAATGGCCATCTTATAAAAAAATAACCCTGGGCTACGCCATGCCAACTCCGGGTGGTTGCCTCTATGGGCGGGATCCATGGTATTTATGTGCAGAACACCTTTCTGAATAGGCGGCCTTCGGCCGCGCTTATAAAAAATAGCCCTGGGCTACGCCATGCCAACTCCGGGTGGTTGCCTCTATGAGCGGGATCCATGGTATTTATGTGCAGAACACCTTTCTGAGTAGGCGGCCTTCGGCCGCGCTTATAAAAAATAACCCTGGGCTACGCCATGCCAACTCCGGGTGGTTGCCTCTATGGGCGGGATCCATGGTATTTATGTGCAGAACACCTTTCTGAGTAGGCGGCCTTCGGCCGCGCTTATAAAAAATAACCCTGGGCTACGCCATGCCAACTCCGGGTGGTTGCCTCTATGGGCGGGATCCATGGTATTTACATATGTGCAGAACACCTTTCTAAGTAGGCGGCCTTCGGCCGCGCTTATAAAAAATAACCCTGGGCTACGCCATGCTAACTCCGGGTGGTTGCCTCTATGGGCGGGATCCGTGGTATTTATGTGCAGAACACCTTTCTGAGTAGGCGGCCTTCGGCCGCGCTTATAAAAAATAACCCTGGGCTACGCCATGCCAACTCCGGGTGGTTGCCTCTATGGGCGGGATTCATGGTATTTATGTGCAGAAGACCTTTCTAAACCACTTTTAGTTCCTGTTTTTTACTCCAAAAAAAAAAATTAACCCTGAGCCGATTACTTTTTTTACCTTTTTATAATGGAAATACACCATTTTCATATAGCAATATGTGTATAAAATGAAAGCTTATTGCATTATCTACAATATTTTACCATCTAACGATACCGTTAACAGGACATTTTTTCGTTTTTTAAACCGTTTTATTCATTTCCATTGTTTTTTTTTTATAAAAAACATAGTTTTCATATAAAAATTTTACATAAAGGTGGGAGTGTTATACATTAAATGAAAGGTATTTTTATTACCTAAATATTGGTATTTAACATTTTCTAATCCGATAAGTAGTTTGAAAGATATTTCGATTTAAAAAAAATTAAAAATTGCCCTTTTAAGTGGAATTACCCCTAAAGTTTTTATTTGCACCAAAAAAAAATTATACGTTTCAACTTTTCGCAAATACCGCTATCGATCCATATAAATATTTTTTTGATTTGCGAAATGTATGTATTCTGCACTTATGCCTTAAGCTGTTTGGTTTCTGCATCATTTTAGGGTTAGCTAAAAGTCAAACAATAAAAATGAGGCAAAAGTGAACATTTTGTTCTCAACTGGTTGATTTCCGCATCGCTTTAGGGCCAAATAAAAATCAATTGGTTGCTTTATGCATGACTTTGTGGTTAACTAGAAGTCAGGTTAGAAAAAATTAAGACAAATTCAAAGACATTTTTTCAAGCTGTTTGATTTATGCATTTGGTATCAGGTTAGAACTACTCCAAAAGTTGTACGCCTTACCTTATAAGTTCTGATTAAATGACGAACCGAAATGTTAAAGTTAATTTATATTTATTTAATAAAACTACTTTGTGACTTTGAAATCAAATTACAAGTACGTCTGAATCGTTTGATGGCGAATATAAAAGAAACGGAATGCGAAAAGAAGAAAGATAAACTAAATGTTAATGCAAATATGTAGAAACGATTTGGAATAGATTACAGCAGGGTGCCACAGTACTCCCCTTCTAGATGCAGCTATCTGTAGCGAAGTGGAATGCTTATTCGTCTACCACTGCGAGTGGATTTACTTGCTGTTGTTGTTGGGATTTCTTCTTCAACTTGTGGAGACGTGATTATTTCGCTGAATTTAAGGGGGAGGAATCGTGACACGTTAGACAGGGTCACTTCGGGTGTACTGCTCTTGGCCAGGCTGTAATAAAAAAATACAGCCTGGGTCGTTTCGGTACGAAGGGTACTGCGCAAGCACATGTACCTTTCTCGCAGAACCGGCAGTACGTAGAAACGATTTCGCTGAATTCGTTGTTGTCAACACAAGTTGGTTCATGTTGATCTGCATTTTGCCTTGTTTGTATTTCTCCGTCATTTTGCGTTGAGTCGATAATTTCACTGCTTTCGTCGTTTGTTATGAAGGCTGGTTTAAGCCGATCTATGTTGACATTGGTTTCTCGACCGCGTACTAATATTTTGAAGTGTTTAGGCGATCGTTTAAGTACTGGGAATGGTCCGTCGTATGGTCGAGTAAGTGATGGGCGGATCGAATCGTTACGCAAGAACACATGTGTGGCTGAATGCAGAGACGGTGATACAAATACTTTCGAAGTTGTGTGATGCGTTGTTTGCGTTGGCCGCAGCTTCAACATTGCTGATTGGAATTGTGCTACTGTTTCGGTTGTGACTTTTGTGATTTTTGTTTCTAGTAGAAATTCGCCAGGGATGCGTAATGTTGTTCCGTATACGAGTGAGGCCGCACAAGCATTAATATCCGGTTTGAATGCAACACGAAGACCAAGAAGAATTAAAGGCAGATGGTGTACCCACTTGTTTGGATCGTGACATAAAATCGCTGTATTGAAGCTCCTGTGCCATCTCTCAACTATGCCGTCTGATTGCGGTTGGTACGGTGTGGTTCGCAAGTGGTTTGTTCCGATAACGGCCATCAATTCGGTGAAAACAGCTGACTCGAATTGTCTTCCTCGGTCTGACGTTATTCGCTCTGGGACTCCGAATCGAGCTATCCAATGTGATAGTAGTGCTCTAGCGACGGATTCCGCAGACATGTCCCGTATTGGCGCTGCCTCTGGCCAGCGAGTGTATCTGTCGATCATGGTTAAACAGTATCGTTGTCCTTCACACAATGGAAACGGACCAACGATATCAATGTTGACGTGGCAAAAACGTTCTTTTGGTGGCTCGTACTTCGCAGGTTGTGATTTGGTGTGACGGTGAATTTTTGCGCGTTGACAATCTAAGCAATTACGAACAAATGTTGCAGTATCTTTTCTAATGCTTGGCCAAACAAATTTTTGTGTCATTAATTTGACCGTTGCACGTACACCTGGATGTGATAGGCTGTGCACTTTCTGCAGCAACGTTTTGCGATACCAGCTGCTCAGTACTGTTGGGAATAGGAAAAAGTTTTAAATTTAGTGAGTTTTTAAGCGTACCTGATTTGTGAAGTAAATTTTGCAGATGTGTATCTTTTTTCTGTGCCATTGCGATTTTACTGTAGTCAACTTTTTCGTCGAGAGATTGGATGCGTGACAGTAGGTCTCCGGTGACGTTTTCTTTTCCGGGAGTAAAACGAATGTCCGTGGAAAACTGTCCTACGAAATCCAGATAACGAAGGCGACGGGGTGAAGCTTCTTCCGGCTTCTGTTGAAATGCGTATATAAGTGGTCGATGGTCAGTTACGATGTAGAATTTACGTCCCTCGACCATATGGCGAAAGTGACAAACGCCTTGGTATATAGGGGTCAGCTCACGGTCGTAGGTGCTGTATGCTCGTTGCGCGTTTCTTAATTTCTTCGAGTAGAATCCGAGCGGTTGCAAACCCCCATCAACATTTTGGTGAAGTGCGGCGCCAACCGCCGTATCTGAGGCGTCAACGAATAAAGCTAGTTCTGCGCTGGGATCGGGATGTGCTAGTAGCGTTGCTTTTGATAATTCTTCTTTGCAGCGTTCAAATGCAGCTTCGGCTTCGGCGTTCCATACTATTGGTGTGTTGTCGTTCTTTTTGTTACCCACGATTAGTTGGTGTAGGCACGCTTGGTACGACATTGCGTTTGGCAAAAATTTGCGGTAAAAATTTACCATTGCTAAGAAGCGTTTCAACTCTTTTGCTATTGAAGGCTTAGCAAAGTCGCGAATTGCAGAAATTTTTTCGGGCAATGGATGTATTCCTCGAGCGTAGACCAGATGACCTAGGAACTTCAGTTCCGTTTTTCCAAACTCACATTTCGAAGTGTTAATTGCAAATGTCATCGATGTAAGGGAACGCAAAGTTTAGTCCACGTAAAGCTTCGTCGATTAGCCTTTGAAAAGTTTGGGCGGCGTTGCAGAGGCCGAACGTCATGAAAGTGAATTCATATAGGCCGAAAGGAGTTGTTATTGCCGTTTTTGCGATGTCGTCTTCGTGGATGGGAATCTAATGAAACGCTCGTTGGAGATCGATCTTTGAGAATACAGTCTTACCTCGTAAATTTGCAGTGAAATCTGTTAAGTATGGAAGAGGGTATCTGTCGGGCAGCGTCTGTGCATTGAGGGCACGATAGTCGCCGCAAGGTCTCCACGTTCCATTGTTCTTCTTCACTAGATGTAATGGACTTGCCCAATTACTGCTGGATGGACGGAAGATACCTGTCTCATTTCGTGCAGCTTCCAACTTGTCAGGTGATAGTCGTCGAGGCCGGCAAGATACAGGTTGGCCGGTCGTTTTTATTTGATGCGTAATTGTACACTTCGATGTCGATTTCTGCGTTGATAATTTGGTGATGTCTGAAAATTCCGATAATAAGGACGCAAAGGGATCACGTGAGTCAAACGTTTTTATTTCGATCGCTTCGTGCGCTGTGTACGCGGAGAGTGGAGCACGCAGTTGCGTTATGTTGTCGATGACTCGGTTCCTACGCAAATCGATGAGCAGGTCGTAGTGGCGGATAAAAACGGCGCCAATCATTGGTGTTGTCACGTCGGCAATTACGAAAGACCATTCGAAGTTGCGTCGAAGTCAAAGGTCTAAATTTATACGTTTCTCCCCGATTACTTTAATAGGCGATCCGTTGGCTGCATACAGTGTTGTTGCTTTTGGTCGAACATCGTATGACTTGGCGGCTAGCGGCAGGACAGACACATCGGCACATGTGTCAATAAGGAAATTTTGCTTCGATTTTTTGTCTTGCACTTGCAGTCGATATATTTTTGGTGCTTCTGTTGAACTGATGGTATTATCCGAGGCGAGAGTAGATAGTCAATCTGTGGTTGATTTGCCGGACGGAGTCACTGCCTTTCGATTACAAGGGCTTCTGCATTTTCGTGCGTTGCGACCGTACCTTTGGTGATACCAGCATTCGTCGGAAGACGTGTTAGATACACTAGCGCCACGAGAGTGGTCGCGGCTGCGGGAGTGGCGACGAGAATTGGGCGTTCCACGATTACGCGAGCGTTAGCGAACGGTAAACTTTTCGAATCACTTGTTTAGTTCCATAACAGCTGTACGTAGCTCTTCGATTTCGTTAGGTTGCTCTGCTTTGATTTTGTTAATTTGGCCTGGTGCTATAGCGTCTACGATGGAGTCAGCAATTTTCGTAAATTCTGTGGTTTTGAATATGAGTTGTAAAAACATTATTGGTCTAAATACTGCTCGGGATTTCAAATTAATTAGTGCTATAAACACTGTAACATATGGTCGCCTAATGTACATAACACCAACTGGACGAAGTTACAAGTCTGCCAAAATACTGCCATCAGAACTGCTACGGGATGTACTGTGAACTGCCACAAGCCAGCACATCCAAACCGTCATCTTTTGGACATAGATCCGCCCCCGAGAGACATAAGGAGACATCTCCGTAAGCGTTATGATGAGATCCGGCATCATATTACCTTGCCGTTTGATCTGCAGAATCATAAGCGGGCTCTAACCGACATCCACACCGAGTCGGTAGACACTTTTGTCGGATCTCTACCTGTGAATCCCGTTCTGAACAGTCCTCCACCGGATATTGCTGAAGAAGAACGCACCTTACCAAGGGAGACAAGAGTGACCTTGGCACAGCTTAGGTCTGGATATAGTGTAAGGTTAAACTCCTACTTATCCAGACTTAATGATACAATCTTAAATACATGCCCTGCATGTGGTAGGACCCCCCATGATACTCTACATCTCTTCAATTGTTCATCTGAACCTACTCTTCTAACCCCTCTGTCCCTCTGGACAAACCCTGTTGAAACTGCACGTTTCCTTGGACTCCCCTTAGAAGATGTTGAATTAATCCGAGGATTTCCAATACTTCGCAGAATAATCCAGCCAAATAAAAAGAACAACAGGATTCAGTTGGATACAAAATTCGCTTTTACGGAATACTTTTATTAGAAAAGAGAAAGAGTGCTTTACAATATAACTGAACCAACTAACTGAACTAACAGACAGAACAAAAAAACTGCTGTGTCATATATATATATGTATGCAAAAAGGAATAAAAAAAAGGCTTGCCATGAGATTGTCTTTGACAATGATATTTCAACACTTCCACTCATTGTCTAATACAATTTCGGCTATATGTATATATATTAAAACTCCTTATTAATCAAATGTTAAATTCATATATTGGCATAAAAGTACGTGCCTATTCTTATTTAATGATTTTGTAAATATATCTGCAATTTGTTCTTCGGTGCAAATATATTCCAAGTCGAAATAGCCTTCTTCAAACTTTTCCCTTATGAAGTGATATTGAACATCAATATGCTTCGTTCGTTTGTGGAATACCGGGTTTTTGATTAGCCGGATCGCGCTTATATTATCCACGTACAGCTTGACCTTGAGATCGTTTTTCCCGGACAGCTCGCCCACAAGTAGATTCAACCAAACTAGCTCTTTAACTGCTTGACAGGCGGCTACATACTCCGATTCTGTTGAAGAAGTTGATACTGACTGTTGCCTGATTGATGCCCAGCTAATAACACCCGAACCAATATGGAAGACATAACCGCTCGTTGACTTTCTAGTATCTGTGTCTCCAGCGTAGTCTGCATCGCTATAACCAACAAAATCAAATTTACAGTCGCTTCGGTAAAGGATACCTGTACTCAACGTGCCCCTTATGTACTTCATGATTCGCTTTACAGCATTAATGTGTGCTGTAGTTGGTCGCTCCAAATATCGGCTCACGACACCTATAGCATAACTGATATCTGGCCTTGTTCCGACTGCTAAATACATCAGACTGCCAACGGCTTCTCGATATGGGAATGATTTGTCGTGCTCGTCGTTTACAAATTCACTAAGCTTTTGATTGCAGTCCATCGGAGCTGATACTGCTTTACAGTCCATCATGTTAAAACGATTTAAAACTTTCGTGGCATATGCTTTTTGGTGTATATGGATTGAATTATCGGATAACTTATCAATTTCAAACCCGAGAAAATATTTGGCCTCAAATACTTTTACTTCAAAATGTTGTCGTAAGTATGAAATGATCACATCAATTTCGCTCACTTCGTTTGTTGCTAACAGTCCATCATCCACATAGATGGCGATAATGGTTATTTCATGGTTCTTCTTACGAACAAACACGCACGGATCTGAACTGCTAGGCCTGAAATCGAATTTGCAAATGAAAAAAGTAAATGTTTGGTTCCAGCATCGCGAAGCTTGCTTAAGTCCATATAAGCTTTTAATTAATTTGCATACACGCCCACTATTGTCTTCATAACCTACTGGTTGTTTCATATAAACATTTTCTTTTAGTTCACCGTACAAAAAGGCTGTTTTAATGTCGAACTGAGTTAGCTTCATTTTGTGACTTGCTGCCAAAGCCAGAATTAATCGAACCGACGTATATTTCACTACCGGACTAAAAGTTTCTTCATAATCGACACCATACTGTTGTGTGAAACCACGAGCAACTAAACGCGCTTTGAATCGTTTTATTGTACCATCTGGGTTTTGCTTCACTTTAAACACCCAACGGTTGTCAATTACCTTTTGATCTTCCGGAGCATCAACTAGTTTCCAAGTGCCATTTTGCATGAGGGATTCATATTCTTCGTCCATCGCATGCTTCCACTGTTGCACTTCTTTTGAATTAATTGCCTCCTCATATGACGTTGGTTCACACATTAACGCCGAATAACCTGATTCGATCAGTCGAGTTGGTGTATTAACTTTTGGTCGAAAATCATATCGCTTGTTTTGTCGCGATTCATGATCATCACACGTCCCGTCATCATTTGTTGAAATATTTTCTTCTTGGGAAGTGATTTCATCTTTATTTTCAGACTCTTGCTCACATTTGTTGCTGATCTCGCTTTCTTCATTTTCTGATTCTTCATGAATCACATACTTGACAGCTTGCTTCTCGTTAAATCGAATGTTGCAACTCATAAAAACCGTTTCGCTACATGGATCATACAATCGGAAATTTTTATTTGTGGACTCGAAGCCAATTAAATAAACCTTTTTTGCTTTTGGGTCCCATTTCTTACGACCCGTTTGTTTCGGAATCTGTACAAAGCATTCGGTTCCGAAAATTTTTACATGACCCAAATGTGGTTTGCGATCAAACCATTTTTCATATGGCGTGCTTCCAATGCAATTGCTGTTTGTTGTGCGATTCAATAAATATGTTGCTGTGCGTACTGCTTCCGGCCATAGTGATTTCGGCAAACCACTTGCAATGAGCATCGTTCTCGCGCTTTCTTGGACAGTACGATTGTCACGTTCGATGCGACCATTTTGTTCGGGAGTGTACGGCGCGATGCCTTCAAGCTGAATACCTTCATTTCTCAATAAGTTTGTCAATACTTTTCGATTGATAAATTCTCTTCCATTATCGAATCGAAAATGCTTGATTTGTGCACCATTCATATTTTTAACAAGTGGTACTAATGACTTCAAGTGACTATAAGCCTCATCTTTCGACTTTAGTAAAAACACAAAACGAAAACTAGTGGCTTCATCTTTTACTAACATAAAGTAGCGAGTACCACCTACTCCATTAATTTCACTCGGACCGCACAAGTCTACATGCATATATTCGCTCGCTTAACAGACGGTTTGTGTGTTGCTCTGGTCATTTTACCATATACGCAATCTTCGCAAAAAAAAACTTTCATTATCGGACAGACTGACACCAGTAACTAGACCATTCTTACACATTTGTTTGATAGCATCAGCATGCACATGTCCCAAACGACGATGCCAATGCTGCAATGAAACAGCAGCAACGGTTGCATATTCATCAATATGTAATCGAGAACTCATTTTAATCTGATTCAGTTCGTTGCGTTTTCCTACGGCAACAACTTTGTTCAACTGGTCGACAAATTTGCAACCTTCTTTGTCGATTATCACTGTGATACCTTTATCTGTTATCATGCTTGTTGATAGCAGATTTTCGCTGAGTTCCGGAACGTACAGTACATTTTCTAGACGAAATGGCTTCCACTGATTGTCTATTTTTACATCAATTAGAATTGTTCCTATTCCTTCGATTTCTAAGCAATTATTATTTGCGACTTTAACTTTGCTACCGTTCGTGTACTTTCGTAGCGTAGAAAACTATTCTCGATGAAATGTCATATGTTTTGTTGCTGCAGAATCGACATACCAACTATCAGATTCCTTACCTGGTAATTCCATTGTTTGCTGGACGGAACACCATGCCATTTCACCACCTTCTTTGCTGGTTTTGCCTGTAGATTTTTTTCATATTTTGGACAGCCTTTATCCCTAGCCCAATGGCCTTTCTGTCCGCACGCATTACACCTTGTTTTTTGCTTCAAATTATCAATTTTTGATTTCGGATTTGAATCTTTGCGATTATATAGCTTCGGCTTAGTTTTTGCTGAGAACGCTGCGCTAACACCAGCTGTTTCTTCTCCATTTAGTCGATTTAGATTTTCTTCTTCCAACTGTAAAGATGACATCAATTCATTAATCGTTCGGTTTTCTTTAGTGTTGTACCACACTGTTTTATAATTATTAAAATTTGACGTTAAACCAGTAATGATACGTGCCATCTTTAATCTATCGGATAGTTTTTCATTTTGCTGTTCGATTTCTGACGCTAGTTGATTAATTCGAGCTACATAACCTGCTACTGATTCATCATCTCGCATTTTCACTGTAAAAAATTCTTCGTATAAAGTCATTGCTCGGATATCGGAATTCTTTTCATAAATGCTGCCGAGCTTTTCCATCATTTCTTTCGCAGTTTTACATGTTAAAACAAGATTTCCATGCTCAGCATCCAACGACTGGATAATAGCATTCATGGCTTTTCCCTCGTTGCGCTCAAAAGTATTCTTCACTTCTTGAGTTGCAGTTGCGGCTGGCGCTCTTCCTTCTATATTATCAGTTAATGCACGTGCTTTCATGTAGGCTACAACTTGAAATTTCCATAAACGATAATTAGAGGAATTTCTTAAAATGTGGCCTGTGAAATTGTTTTCGTTTTTTCTGTCGCCAAAAGAATCCATTTTGAATATTTGACCAATACGCTATGACAAGACGACTATGGCTATTACAATTTATTCTTGATGTGGCTGAATTTGCTTTTTTTTTTTTTGTTGTTGAAGCTTATTACACAAGTTTTCTGGGCCTATAACCTGTTGAATTAATCCGAGGATTTCCAATACTTCGCAGAATAATCCAGCCAAATAAAAAGAACAACAGGATTCAGTTGGATACAAAATTCGCTTTTACGGAATACTTTTATTAGAAAAGAGAAAGAGTGCTTTACAATATAACTGAACCAACTAACTGAACTAACAGACAGAACAAAAAAACTGCTGTGTCATATATATATATGTATGCAAAAAGGAATAAAAAAAAGGGTTGCCATGAGATTGTCTTTGACAATGATATTTCGACAGAAGAGATTGATGAAGATCTTCGGAATGATCATACACTCTAGACAGGGCAATGCATTGTTAACAACAACAACAACAACAAGGTCGATCTAAATATGGTCTCTGAGGTATTCGAAGGTTTGGGCCTATTAAGCAATGAATGTAACCTTAAAATGAAGCCAGGAGTATATCCTGTTGTGGACCCTCCGAGAAAAATTCCTTTTACTATTCAAAACAAATTAAAAGCCGAATTGCAAAGAATGATTAATTTAAAAGTTATCACACCAATATCCGAACCAACCGAATGGGTGAGCTCTATTGTTATTGTTAAAAAACCTAATGGAAATTTGCGTGTGTGTCTAGACCCTCGTAATTTAAATAAAGGCATTTTAAGACCACATTATCCGTTTCCAAATGTGGAAGACTGTAAAGCAAAGTTGATGGGTTCAAAGTATTTTAGGTCACTTGATGCGAACAGTGGTTTTCGGATGATTCCTTTAAAAGAAAAATCTTCCAAACTTTGTACATTCAATTCGGTCGTTTTCGATTTTTACGCCTACCGTTCGGTATAAATACAGCACCGGAAATTTTCCATGCTGAAATGATAAAATTATTCGGCGATATAAAGGGTTTAATTATATACATTGATGATTTCCTCATACATACAACAACGGCCGATGAGCACGACAAAGTCTTATTGCAAGTATTAGAACGGGCGAAAAAAGTTGGGTTAAAATTTAATAAAAACAAATCCAAGTTTTTTCAAACAAGCATTAAGTTTATAGGTCATATTTTTAACGAAAATGGCATAAGTCCAGATGAAGATAAAATAAAGTCAATTTTGCAAATGCCAGCGCCTACAAATGTTAAGGAAGTTCAACGCTTTTTAGGAATGGTTAATTATTTTGGTGCTAAAAAACTTGAATTTATTTAGGTACTTTTTAGGCGATTAGAACCGATAAATATATTTTCCAAAATTAACACACGTTTCGTTTTTCTTGCTCAACAGGAAGTGTTCTTCCTCTTCTTTTCTTTATTTTTCCTTTACATTCAGGGTTGTATATTTTATGTTTCAACCGCAGGGTTGTTACAATATCAAATGACCTGTTTTGTAATACAGGGTTGTTACAAAGTGGTCAACTTACAGCTCGGCCGACCTGACAAACTTGATCGGCCTCGGTCAAGGTATAATTATATATAACTAAACTATTTCTAAGTTACTTTCATCCGACTCCGGTGCACTCTGGGTCAGTGGCCGTTGCCATCTTCTGATTCGATGGGCTTCAATTACACCATCGTAGGGTAATTGAGTGAGTTGACAATTGTCAATGTCACGTATGACGTACCTGTCGTGACCAAGTGCCTTGTGTATCACATATGGGCCTTTATACACTGGGACAAATTTCTTGTTGGAACCAGGGCTAGTATCGACGTTTCTTATGACAACGAACTCACCAACTTCATAGGTTTTGGCGGCGGGGTTTTTCTTTAAAGCCCGATTGACATCATAATTTTGTTTAGCTAATATGTGGTTAGAAGCATTAGTGCGTATACAATCTAAATCCCGGCCTCGATCAGGGCATATTTTATCTTGAAAATACTCGGTAAACTCGTCTACTATGATGCCTCTCTGTTCAACACCAAAAAGTAGCTGACTTGGGGTATCACGGCAAGTGCTGTGGATGGAGTTGTTGATAGCGTACTCAACTTCCGCTAGCTTCCTCGTCCAATCGTCGTGATTCAAATCATTAGTCAATTTACCTAACATAGCTTTGATAACGCGGTTGACCCTCTCCACCTGTCCGTTAGCTTGGGGAGAGGCGACCGCTACCTTCACATGGCTTATGTTCTTTTTCAATAAAAAATCAGCGAACTGTAGTGATGTGAAACAAGTTCCCCTATCGCTAATGACACGTCTCGGTCGGCTATAATAGCTAAAATATTTCTCAAGTGCGCATATAACCTCTCTAGTGCTAGTAGAGTTAGTAGGGTACAACTTAACAAATTTAGTAAATGCGTCAACAATTACCAAGATGTGTTTTCGCTTTGATTTTAGCGACGGTAGTGGCCCAAAGTGGTCAATATGGATAGTGTCAAATGGTAAAGGCGTTTTCGGGATTGGGTATAGGTTTTTCTCTCTTGCTTGGGGAGGACTGGCATACATAATGCATTTTAGGCAATTCCTAACAAACCTTTCAACCTTCTTTCGCATCTCCGGGAACCAATAATAAAGACTTAGCTTATTCAATGTTTTATCAACCGAAAGATGACCTAACTTCTCATGTATTGACTGAATTACGTTAAATTCCATTTCATCAGGGACATATAAGGCGTTTTTGCCATCCGA